>CM046002.1:51223045-52423045 GCA_025175895.1 Wurfbainia villosa
CTGCATCGATCGATGTCTTTGCCAGGGGTTCCACAGCGAGCTCGTTCTCGCCGAGAGTTGGATTAGCTGTGTCTTCACCTTCCTCTAATCCCAAGCTACGATTTGGATTGCCGCCATTAAGGGCCTTACTGTTCTCACTGCCACTGCTTGATATGTTGTCGCCAATCCACAATCCAACACCAAGCCACCCCATTGCTGTCGATCCTTACCGCTGAGGGTACTAACTTTGCCGTTGTAGTTTGAAGATGCTGCCACCGCAAGAGCGATCCACTAGTCACTGTTTTTCTTATGCCCTCACACATCAACCATTTGCATTTCCTATAGTTTAACCCTTTGATTTCTGATAACTTTGTTATCTTCCTGTTGTATGTGGATGAGCTAGTGTTTGAAGGTTTTTTGGACATCAAGTCTTTGTGAAGGAAGAAATTGCAGACAATCTAGCTACGAATGGGAGATGAATTAGTTTTTCCTTCTTGGTGATGAACCTGGGGGGGGGGGGGGGAGGGAGGAGTTTTGGCCAATTGATGTGGGTTTTTGAATCGAGCTAGTGAAACAATGTAGCTAAGTCTAGATTGGGACATTATATTGTGTTATATGATTTGGTTTGTAGTTAATTATGATATTGATTCAATAGTTAATGGGGTGCTATTGTTTCTAATTTGGTTGTAGAGATGGATCTGCGAATTTAAACCTTGGATCAAGAAGTTGTGCAAGTAAGATTTTAAGGGAGGGGAAACTTCGCTTCCCACTTCAACTCGGTCGCTTGTTCATGGCGATCCCTTCTACGTCCCCGGATAAAAAAAATTATCCTTGACAAGAGGGATTGCCCAACCAACCTTGTCATCTTCGTGCTATTCGATTAGAGTAGTCACTTGAACAAACTTGTTGTTCAAGCGACCAACCTCTATTCTATGAATAGCCATGGAATAGACGATGTATGGATCACCATCTTTTGTGTTTATGTTCGGGGTCTAAGTATATTTAGCCACAAAACAGAATATATATCATGCATATAATTGAAAAGCAAATATAAACATGTAACAAATGAAAATAGAGAATCGATATACCTCTCGATCTTCTATTGTATGACCTTCCTCCTTTCAGACGTCATGTGGGCGACGATCTACCAAAAGTTGAAGCTCCTAGATCACCAATCTTCCTTCCTTGCTCGTTCCGAGCAAGAGGAAGAATAGAAACAAGACTCTTCTCCTTCCTTTAGCCAACCAACAAGCAACAAGCAAGTTGCTTGCCGCCGGCCAACAAGGAGAAGGGAGAAAAGGATGGTTACCGGCCAAGAGCTCCAAGGGAGAACCCTAAGTCTTGGTTCCACCGGCCAAGGAGAAGAGATTGAGGGAGTTTGGACGCCGGCCAAAGTGAGGAAGGGGCTGTATGGGCGCTGACAAGCTTGAGGAAGAAGAAGATAAGGAAATAGTTTCCTTATTTGGTGCCGCCAACCCCTATTCTCCTTGCATCCCAAAACCCTAGCCTCTCCCCTTGCCTCTTGCTCTCCATGCCAACCCTAAAGCCTCCTTTTACAGAGTTTAGGGATAAGCCTTGTTTTAATCTCCACCATTGGTTCTAGGGATTTAATCTCAACCGTCGGATCTAGAAATTTAGTCTCAACCATCGGATCTAGCGATTTAATCTCTACCTTTGGATCTAGAGTTTTGTTTCCATCCATTGGATCTAGGCTTCATGAGGTATTAATAGGCTACAATAGGGACCATGAGGAGGAGTTGGATCTTGGCCACCCAATGGATCAAGCCCACATAAAGTCCAATCCATTAATGATAATCCAATCTACTAAAGGATTATCATTGATCTACCTCACCAACCCCCATAAGTTAATATGAGCTCCATATATTATATTTACATTTTCTCCCCGTGTTTAAGATCTCGAATGTTCGTCGATTAATTAATTTACTGACCATTAATTAATCGACATCTAACTCCATGAGTAGTACCACTCAACCTTTTCATCATGCCAGACTAAGTCAACCTGTAGGGTTTACATGATGAACCTTATGAGCTCCTCAAGGGGACATCATCATCCTAATATATAGGACACAGTTTCCTCCTATAATCAATGGCACACCATATAAATAATATCATTTTCCAACTTACCGAGCCTATCAATTTAATCTATAAATCTCGCCCATTGGTAAATCAAAGAAATGAATACTAAGTATATGTGCCCGTTATTATATCGGGATTAAGAGTATGTACAATATAATATTTGAGGTCTGATTCGATTATGTAGTCAGCAATAAATCGAATCACCTCTAAGTCGGTCCTGCTCAATACACACAAAGTGTACTAGTGTGATTATATGGTCAAGACAAACCAACACCAAATTTCACTACAACCATACCAATGGTTTGTCCAAAGCCATCTCGGTTGTGAGCCTATACTTATACTTTACAAGGAGCCGATAACATTATCTCCCGTGTGACACTACACACCATGTTATCTACAATGTAATGTATTAGACAATAAGCATAACCATAAAATATGAAAACAATGATCATGTGATTCTTATTTCAAAATAATGATGTTCATACAAAAGATAGACTTTTCAGTATACATCTCAACAATCTCCCACTTATACTAAAAGACTATGTTGTCCTCAAACTGCCATACATATGATCCCCATTCCCTCCACATGCCTATCAAAAGCTCTCGTCAGAAGGGCCTTAGTGAAAGGGTCTGCCAGGTTATCCTCTGATGTAATTTTGGCCACAACAACTTCTCCTCTCTTTACGATTTCTCGTATCAGGTGGTACTTGCACTCTATGTGTTTACTAGCCTTATGGGCTTGTTATTCCTTCGAGTTTGCAACTGCACCACTATTATCACAATAAATTGTGATAGTTTTGGGAAAACCAGGAATCACATCCAAGTCCATCAGGAAGTTCCTGAGCCACACAACTTCTTTGTCTGCCTCAGAGGCTGCCACATACTCAGCTTCTATGGTGGAGTCCGCCACACATTTCTGCTTGACACTCCTCCATACAATGGCTCCACCTCCCAAAGTAAACACAAAACCTGAGGTAGACTTACTGTTATCCCTATCTGATTGGAAGTCGGAATTTGTGTAACCCACAGGGAGTAATTGGTCTGCCTGGTAAACCAGCATATAATCCCTAGTCCTTCTCAGGTACTTCAATATATGTTTTACCGCAGTCCAATGTCGCTGTCCTAGATTACTCTGATATTTGCTAACCATGACCACGGTAAAGCAGATATCTGGTCTCGTACATAGCATCGTATACATGAGGCTTCCTACTGCCGAAGCATAAGGAACCACCTTCATCTCCTCTATCTCCTCAGATGTTCTAGGACACATCTCCTTAGATAAAGGAACTCCATGCCTGAAAGGTAGAAAACCTTTCTTGGAGTTTTGCATGCTAAAACGATCCATAATTGTGTCTATGTATAAAGCTTGGGATAAGCACAACATCCTTTTCCTGCGATCCCTTATAACCTTGATCCCAAGGATGTGTCCGCTTCTCCCAAGTCCTTCATATCAAACTGTTTGGACAACCATACCCTTACGTCCGATAACACCTTGATATTGTTGCCAATCAACAAAATGTCATCTACATATAGTACAAGAAATACCACTACATTTTTGTCACATCTCTTTTATACACAAGACTCATCCGGACTTTGAATAAATCCATAAGACTGGATTACTTCATCAAATTGGATGTTCCAAGACCTCGAAGCTTGCTTCAATCCATAAATGGACCGATTAAGCTTACATATAAGATTCTCTTTGCCTTTCACAATGAATCCCTCTGGTTGCTTCATATAGATGTTTTCCTCAAGACTTCAATTAAAGAAAGCTGTCTTGACATCCATCTGCCACACCTCATAATCCATATGAGCTGTAATGCATAAGAGAATCCGGATAGACTTAAGCATGGCTATTGACGAAAAAGTCTCCTCATAATCGATACCCTATTTCTGAGTATACCCCTTTGCAACAAGCCTCGCTTTGTAGGTCTCAACCTTCCCATCTATTCCTCTATTTCTTTTGTAGATCCACTTGCATCCAATGGTTTTTACACCATCGGATGGTTCTACTAGCTCCCAGACCTGATTTAAATCCATAGATTCAATCTCAGTATTCATTGCACTTTGCCAAGATACTGCATCTTTATCTTGGATTGCCTCGTCATATGTCCAGGGATCAGGTTCATGTTCGCCAGGGACCAAATCAGAAGATTCTCCCAAGAACATGAATCTATCAGGCTGTCTCACAACCCTCCCACTACGATGAGGTATCACCTGTGTATCCTCTGTGACACGCGGTGCAGTGACTTATGGTATATCCTCTTGTACCGGTGGTACTGAAGAAGTGACTTCCCTTTTTATTTCCTCTAGAACAATCTTACTCATGGGCTTGTGGTTCATCACATAGTCTTCCTCTAGAAATCTGACGTTCGTGCTAATGATCACCCTCTGATCTCTAGGACTATAAAACAAACCACCTTTCGTTCCTCTAAGATGAACAGCGAACATTGCTTCTTTACGAGGTTCGAACTTACCAGCATCTGCCTTCAGCACATGTGTTGGACTCCCCCAAATTCGAATATGTCTTAGACTGGGCTTTCGCCAAGTCCACAATTTTATGGGAGTAGAAGGTACTGATTTAGATGGAAATAAGTTCAGAATGTACACCGCCGTATCTAGAGCTTATCCCCAGAATGAATCTGGCAACTCAGAATAACTCATCATTTATCTAACCATCTCCATAAGAGTCCTATTCCTTCGCTCTGCTACACCATTCTGCTAGGGTGTGCCAGGTGTAGACAATTGGGATTGAATCCCCGCCTCTGATAAGTAATTCCTAAACTCTCCTAAGAGGTACTCACCACCACGATAAGATCGTAGTGTCTTGATACTTTTAGCTTGATGTTTCTCCACATCAGCCTTGAATTCTTTAAACTTGTCAAAACATTCAGACTTGCGGCGCATCAAGTAAATGTATCCATATCTCGAATAATCATCTATAAAAGAGACGAAATACTCAAAACCACCTCTAGCCTGGATAGACATAGGACCACACAAATCAGAATGAACCAATTCTAACACATCTTTGGCTTTATAACCCTTGGCCTTAAAAGGCCTCTTTGTCATTTTACCCTCCAAGCAAGATTCACAGGTTAGGAAATCCTCCACCACTAATGATCCCAAAGGTCCATCAGCTATCAACCTTTGAATTCTGCTTAGGTTAATATGACCAAGCCTAAGATGCCAAAGATATGTTTGGTTCATCTTTGAAGGTTCTTTTCTCTTATTGGAATTAGAAGATGAGTTATTAACTTCTATTTGCATTGTGGGAGCTTTTGGTTCGAGTGTATACAAATTTCCTATCAGTGCAGCAGAATAGATAATGTCCCTATTCCTTTTTATAACAACTTTGTCATTAAAAGAAATAGAATATCCATCCATAAATAATTTAGAAATTGAAATTAAATTCTTTCTAAATAAAGGTACATAAAGGCAATTCTTAAGAACCAAAACTTTATTTTTCTCAAAAGATAAATGAACGTCTCCCACTGCAACAGTAGTCACCTTCGTGACACCGCCCAAGTACACGGTAATATCTCCCTCAGCCAGTCGTCTGGTTTCCTAGAACCCCTGCAAAGTATTGCAGACATGATCAGTGGCTCCCGTATCTACACACCAGGTGCCGGTAGATAACACCGCTAAACATGTTTCCACGACTAGACCAAAAGATATACCTTTGTTCTACTTGCGATTGGGGAAGTCCTTCTTCCAGTGTCCAGTCTGCTTAAAAGTGAAGCACTTGCCTTTCAGCTTCTTCACTCCTCCCGGAGTTCCTCCCACCGCCTTTGTCCCAGTTTATTTCTTCTTCTTCTTGCCTTTCAGCTTAGAAGTAGAAACCTTTTGGGTCACCATGGCATGCGCCTAAGCACTCTGACGAAATTGCCCCTTTGACACGAGTTCTCGGGAAGCTCACAATGAATACAACCTTTTGTTTATGTTGTAGTTTAGTGGCTGCTCAAAACTCCTAGGTAGAGACTAGAGAATGATATCGACACAGGTTTCCCCATCGATCTCGGCTCACGAGGACTTCGACTCATTCAAATGAGCCATCATCTTGAGAACATTATCCTCACGGGTGTTCCTCGATCATGGTGGTCATCATCAAGTTCCTCATAGCTTCTTGCCTAGAGTGTCCAAAAAGCTTTTTGAGATTGAGCATCATGTCATAAGCAAGGCATGGCTTGATGTCGATGTTGCAAGACATTTGACATAGATGCCAAAATGTAACACCGCCATCTCATCACCTTTATCCACTTCTTATAACTCTCTTTCTCCTTTTCCCAGAATCATCCGCAGCTTAGGAGGACACTCTTCGAGGAGTACATATTTGTATTCTCAAAGAATAAGACAATGTCAAGATTCCTCTTCCAATCAACATAGTTGGGTCCAGTAAGTTTATTCTCTTTCAGTATCACAGCAAGATTGTTGAAAGTCATTTTGAAAGAAAACCTAAGAATCACATAGATCAAAACATTAGATTTCAAAAAATTATTGATTCCTAAAACAATAAAATTTTAAAATCAACCAACATCTTAAAACACCGAGAATATCGTATGCCACGATAGTGTGGACGTATACGAATTCTACATTTGTAAGAGGAGGTTTTACCCAATAATTTTACTATCTTGTCAACCTAACTTTTTGACAAGTAAAATTAATAGTTGGTTCCTCTTTGACCCTACAAATAAAAACATTGACTCTGATGGGGAGTATACTTATATTTGTATCTAAGTGTTCACCATTACTTGATACCAAGGTAATTATCTTGGGCTATGTGCCTTCCGATGGGGAAGTACACACACTTCTTAATAATTCCCTATAACCATATTCGACCTTGTGATCCGCAAACAAACTCATCCGATGGGGAGGAAGGCACTCAGAGCCAACGCGTAAGTTTGTTTGCATCACTTGTCAAATCGTAATGGAGGCCGTGGGAAATTTAAATAAAATATCCCTCTCCCACTTAGTAATTTGGAATTGAGGAATTTTATAGCCTACGACATGCATATCAAACAATAAGCAATAAATATGAAAAATAAATTATTTTCCAACTATTATGGATTTTGTCTTCAATATGTCTCCCGTCGCATCGCCATCTCGTCCGCTCCTCCTACGCCATGTACAAGCCATCCGGAGATCAGGAGACTAAAAACTATTTTAATTTACATCCATCGATCCTATACTCCACGAGGGAGTGTACATGAAATCTAGATCGAAAGTAAACTAAAATAGAAAGAGTGGCTAATCAATGTCATATCTATTTTACAAACAATTAAATACTAGCCTCGTCAACCCCGAGGATTCAACAAAATATACTATTACACACATACAATCACATACACACATATGGACATAATAGTCGGATCTTATACCTATAACCAAAGAGTTAACCTATGCATATCCTACTATTATCTGGCACATATTATATATGAAAAATGCATAAGAGTAACCAAATTCTAAACACACAAAACCGGAAACCGTGGCTCTGATACCACTTGAAGGGAGGAAACTTAAGCTTCCACTTCAACTCGGTCGCTTGTTCATGGTGATTCCTTCTATGTCCCCGGATTAAAAAATTTATCTTTGACAAGAGGGATTGCCCAAGCAACCTTGTCATCGTCGTGCTATTCGATTAGAGTAGTCACTTGAACAAACTTGTTGTTCAAGCGACCAACCTCTATTCTCTGAATAGCATGGAATAGATGATGTACGGATCGCCAGTTTTTGTGTTTATGTCCGGGGTCCAAGTATATTTAGCGACAAAATAGAATATATATCATGCATATAATTGAAAAGCAAATATAAACATGTAACAAATGAAAATAGAGAATCGATATACCTCTCGATCTTCTATTGTATGACCTTCCTCCTTTCGGACGTCATGTGGGCGACGATCTACCAAAAGTTGAAGCTCCTAGATCACCAATCTTCCTTCCTTGCTCGTTCCGAGCAAGAGGAAGAATAGAAACAAGACTCTTCTCCTTCCTTTAGCCAACCAACAAGCAACAAGGAAGTTGCTTGCCACCGACGAACAAGGAGAAGGGAGAAAAGGATGGTTGCCGGCCAAGAGCTCCAAGGGAGGACCCTAAGTCTTGGTTCCACCGGCCAAGGAGAAGAGATTGAGGGAGTTTGGATGCCGGCCAAAGTGAGGAAGGGGCTGTATGGGCGCCGAAAAGCTTGAGGAAGAAGAAGATAAGGATAAAGTTTCCTTATTTGGTGCCGCCAACCCCTATTCTCCTTTCCGCCCAAAACCATAGCCTCTCCCCTTGCCTCTTGCTCTCCACGCGAACCCTAAAGCCTCCTTTTATAGAGTTTAGGGATAAGCCTTATTTTAATCTCCACCATTGGTTCTAGGGATTTAATCTCAACCGTCGGATCTAGAAATTTAATCTCAACCATCGGATCTAGAGATTTAATCTCTACCTTTAGATCTAGAGTCTTGTTTCCATCCATTGGATCTAGGCTTCATGAGGTATTAGTAGGCTACAATAGGGACCATGAGAAGGAGTTGGATCTTGGCCACCCAATGGATCAAACCCACATAAAGTCCGATCCATTAATGATAATCCAATCCACTAAAGCATTATCATTGATCTACCTCACCAACCCCCATAAGTTAATATGGGCTCCATATATTATATGTACATTTTCTCCTTGTGTTTAAGATCTTGAATGTCCGTCGATTAATTAATTTACTGACCATTAATTAATCAGCATCTAACTCCATGAGTAGTACCACTCAACCTTTTCATCATGCCGGACCAACTCCACCTATAGGGTTTACATGATGAACCTTATGAGCTCCTCAAGGGGACATCATCATCCTAATATATAGGACACGGTTTCCTCCTATAATCAATGACACACCATATAAATAGTATCATTTTCCAACTTACCGAGCCTATCGATTTAATCTATAAATCTCGTCCATTGGTAAATCAAAGAAATGAATACTAAGTATATGTGCTCGTTATTATATCGGGATTAAGAGTATGTACAATATAATATATGAGGTGCATTGATTATGTAGTGATAAATCGAATCACCTCTAAGTCGGTCTGCTCAATACACACAAAGTGTACTAGTGTGATTCTATGGTCAAGACAAACCAACACCAAATCACACTACAACCATACCAATGGTTTGTCCAAAGCCATCTCGGTTGTGAGCCTATACTTATACTTTACAAAGAGCCGATAACATGATCTCCCGTGTGACACCACACACCATGTTATCTACAATGTAATGTATTAGACAATATGCATAACCATAAAATTTGCAAACAATGATCATGTGATTCTTATTTCAAAATAAAGTTGTTCATACAAAAGATAGACTTTTCAGTATACATCCCAACAAGATTAAGCTTGGTAAGCCTGGATTTGGATTGTTATGGATGTGATGCTACATTTATAGCTAGTTTGGTTATTGGATATATTGATTAACAGTGAGTGGAAGAAGCTGGTTTGTTAGTAGAATTCAAGATTTGGATTGATGTGGAATAATATGTTAGGGGATTGATTTGGTTCTACTATTTGAGTGACGGTGGAACTTAGATATATGTTGTATTCTTTGGTTGTAGGATGTTGATTTGGGACAGAGATCCGGATGTGAAGCCAATCAGTACGACCTGTAAATTAGGTGGTTGATTTCTCTTTGACTCTTGTAGATCTTGATCTTGGTGCATGAACTCTATTAATGATAGATGAAATTATCTTGAGTCTACTCTACTTATTCTTGTGCTTGATACTTAGCCATTGAACATGGAGATACTCATTCGATATCTATACAGTCTCGTTTCATTACTGTTGTTGATTATAGATATTATATATATTTGACTTATAGATGTTGCATAAGTACATGTAGTTGTGTACTGTTATAGTCCTTGATTTGATCATCATGTTATACCACTAGAGTTGGTAATGGTTATAACTGTAGACTTGGTTGTCTTATTGCATGAATTTGCATTGTCTTATCGACCATGACTACCGTGGATGGTTGAGTGGGTCATCGGTGGAGTTTTGTTTACGAACTGGAGGTCCTAGCACGGGTTTTATGTCTATTGTATATGGCTCTCTGTGGGATAGAGAGTGTGGTCGAGGGCCTAGATGCATGTTGTATTTATCATTTCATTACATGCATGTTGTTGACTATGTCTTCCTTGTGGTTGAGAGAATCATCGGTCATACTTGCCCACCCGCCCACTTATGGGATAGTGGTTGTGGGAGATATGGGCAGTGATATCTACAACACTCGACCACTGAGTGATAGTGGTAGCTGAATTTGAGTGCAACTTGTCCTGTCGTACTACACTTGGCCACTCGTGGGTAGTGGTAGTTGGAGATGCTTGTAGCAGGGACCCCTCATATGTGGTTAGATAGCTACTTACTCATAATGCCCATTCAGCCACTCGAGAGTAGTGATAGTTGGAGTTGGGACAATTGTAATATTTTGTCCACCCATGCTACATGGGGTCGTGGTAGCGAGGTGTGTTGGCAGTGACTATGCATATGCATCACCGTGGAGGTCCATATTTATGTTTGATGCATATTGCATATGCTTGTGATATGTTACATATGATTGTTGCATATGTTTGTACATCTTCATACATACCATTTGCATGTTCTATACTGTTGTATGTGGAGTACTTGGGTATGAGTTGGATCAGGTTGTTATGTGTAATTGATTAATATTATGATTCCGCATTAGATGGACCAGGCTAGTTTTTACATTTGATTATACGTCATTCATATGATTATGAGTTAATCACAAGTGTGATATTATTCATGCATATTATTTTTGTTGGTGATTCCGGGATCATGCGCAGCAGAATAAAGCGAATAAAATAATTTTTATTACATCCCAGACATCCCCTGGTGGCCAGGAAAACTTGCTTTGGCATAATCGCATGAAAAACACACATGGAGAAGGAGAAGTTATACCTTGAGATTCTTTTTGAACTGCCGAAACCACAAGCAAGACCAACGAGCCTTGCCTCTATCAATATCCACGCCGGGATCACCTAAGCCAACTCCTAGAGCAACAAGTCTTTGTCTCCGATTGGTGCTAGCCAACCGGCGGAGACAATAGAAGAAGAGAGAGGAAGGAGCAAAAGCGGCTACCAAGGGAGAAACCTAAAACGAAAAACCTTAGCCAAAGATTATCAAGGGATCCTTTTACAGATCTCTTGATTAGGTCATCTTATGAGGCTTAAACAAAACATATCTTAACATAATTATACCATAATTAAGGTAACAATAACCCAGGAAATTTCCGTAAGAGAAAATCTCCAAAATTGGCGGAGACGCGACACAACCATGTGGATTCACATGGCTTGGTCGTGTGGATTCACATGGCCTAGCCATGTGTCTCTTTGTGCGTAGCCGGACTTTACACCAATTTGCGACGAGCTAGGCACGGCCGTGCCAAGTTACACAACCTTGTGAGCCTCTGTATGGTCCATTTGACTTCATTTAATTGCGATATAGCCGTGCTAAGTCCAACAAGGCCATAGGAGGTTCCATAGCCTCCGCTTTCACCCCTTGGTGGGTCCAACTAGACATATCCTCTCTCAATGAGAATCTCATTCTCAGATTTGTTTTACATCTCGAGATCACCCATAATGCATGTGACCTAATAGGTTCTCGGTTATGTTGGACATTCATAATTAACACCTTAATTATGAATAGATCATGAGTGGCACCTAGCAGTACATCATGACCCCCAATTGACCAAAAAATTTAAATCGACTTCAGAACATTTTCTGAACCCTTCAGCAACTTCAGTTGTTCGTGCCTTGTTCCTTTCACTCATCCATACCCACTTGGTTCAGGACATGGTCTCTGTGTTCGTGCCAACTAGGCTGACTACGTCACACCTAGCCCAAGTTAATTTCCTTGTCCTGTGGATTCAAGTTACTCCTACATGTTCCCAAGAAGACCATCTTCTTAACATGCTTTCTCTTGCCAAAGACTTCCGATTAACAATTCTGACAAGAGGCCTAGGGTATACATCTCCTTTATCAGGAGTGGTGAATCCTCTGTAGGCTATTCAAACACCTTCGATCACTTTGGCTTACACCCAATCATCCCGAAATTACACCTACTATGTAGATGGCTGCAAGGAAGTCAAAGTACAAGGCACCATGATCAAGGTGACTTGAATACCTCAAGTCTAAGGAAGCTCGCACTCAAGATGCAATGAGATCTTCAATGACATACATAACCATATGAAATCTCATAGCAGGTCACTCCAATGAACTAGTTACCATAACTAGCATCCACATGTTCACTCTTAGCATCCCTATGCTTCTATTCAGTGAGTAACGAATGCTTGGATAAACCAAGGAGCATAACATATGCTAGTCTCACAGAATTGATGATGTCCAATATCATCAATTCATCGACTAGGGATAGTTTCAATACTTGCATATTTACACATGATGAGATACCCACTAATTGTGATCCAATCACAATCTCTCTCATGCTATGCATCGTATTGTGGACTTCAGTATATGAATTTAAGATCCAATCAAATACATAGATAATGTATATTCAAATAGTAAATTTTATTAATAACTTCTAAGGTGATTGCCTTAGGACACTTCTCAATTACATTAATTTGTACGTGTTACGTTGTTGCATATTTGCTCAGGTCGTTATGAGTTATCATTGTAAATTTCATGTAAGTCAGTACATTACATTTGGTGGATCAGGTTGGTATCTACATTTGTTATTTTTATACTGATGATTATTTCTTATTACCTTTAAGACTATATACCTATTGATATCCATATGTTTATTTAGTTCATGCACTATTTAATCTTTACCACTGAGTCTTATACTTACCACCACAGACTATGGGTTTTCCTGTCACCCAGGTAGCATGCAGAAGATTCTTTGTGTGCTTGGAGCTCTGCCAGCTGATCCCATCTAACACTGAGCGTTTGGATTTTATTTCATATTGATGTTGTATTATTTTGGATTGTTTGTTTTTTGGATTTTATTTTATATCAGTTCTGCATTTTGGTATATAGTTGTATTGTTATGTATTTGACTTTAATTATGGTTTTGGTTTTGGTTGTGTTATTGTTTTCTATTATGTTTTCTGGTTATGGTTGTGTCAAAAATCGCACTGGTACATATCTGTGTGTCTTGTATTTCTATTATTTGTCAGTGTTATTTTATTGTGATATATGGTATGTGGGTTTTAGCGGCTATGTGGGTCATGTAACGATGTTATATCTTATATTGTCACTAGAGTGCCGTCCGACGAACACGTATACTCTCGGGCGTGACATGTCCACTCCTATAGGAACCAAGACTAAGATAGATAGTCACATAGAGGGAAAATCAATAGATTTAAAACATTATAGAAGTATGATTGGTAGTTTATTATACCTAACCACCAGTATATTAGATATACTATTTGTGGTTGGCTTGTGTGCAAGATACCAATCTTGTGCCAAAGAGTCTTATTTAGTAGATGTCAAGAGGATCTTGAGATATATCAAGAGTACTGTTAATGTAGGTCTTTGGTATCCTAGAACTAGAAATTTTGATTTATTTGAGTATGATTCTGATTATGTCGGTTGTAAATTGGATTGAAAAAGGACTAGTGGTGGATGCCAATTTCTTGGATCCTCTCTAGTAAGTTGGAGTAGTAGAAAGCAACATTGTATTGTTTTGTCCACTATCGAGGGCGAATATATGGCCATGGGTGGTTGTGTGGCTCAATTACTTTAGATGAGACATACACTAGAGGATTATGCACTCCACTACTCTAAAGTCAAAGTTTATTGTGATAATGTAAGTACCATCAATTTGATAAAAATCGGGTACATCATTCTATAACAAAGCACATTGAGGTGAAACATCATTTCTCTAGAGACCATGTGACAAGAGGAGATATTGAGCTCAATTATATTGAATCTAAGTCTAACCTTGTTGACATCTTCACCAAGGCTCTACCCAAAGGGGAGTTTACATCACTTAGGAGAGAACTTGAAATGTGCTTTGTAGAGTAATGGTATAGTATTGCATGATCCCATAGCTAAAACTTAGGATTATACCTCAAAACATCTCACAAAAGATTTAAGAAACCTTGATTTTTGTATTTATCCACTTAGACATAATGTGAGATGTTAGGAAGATGCATTTGGTTCATCATACTTGTTATGATGCATTAATTTGAGCCAAAATGCTATCTAGAGACATCAATTCTTTATTGAACCAATCATTGAGAAGGTTTGTGTATACCTAATGTGCACATAACTATTAGAATATAGTTGGAAATGTTAAATAAAATACTTTTCAAAATGTATTTATTATACTTGGAAAAATAATTTTTATTAGTTAAGCAAGAGTGATACAATGTTTTGAAAAATTGTAAGGTTTTTGGTGGTTTTCATGTTTGTGTCAATCTAGAAATCTAGAAAATATTTATTTTCCAAATTATTTTTCCTTTATAGGGAATGGATTGATAAATATGTTCATAAATATTTATGAATTTTTGACAACTACAAAATTATTTATGCATTTATGAATTTTGTCTAAAAAATCTATCCAAAAAATCAACGTCCAATCGAGGTGGCACCTTGACTAGAGAAAGTCCAACTTGACTGGTCGCCTCTCCAGTCAATTATTAGCATGGTTTTTTGGCTAAATATGTTTGTTTTAGCTAGTTACATCCAACCCTAGGTAGTCTAACTACTTAAACAACATGAAAAAGGAATGATTTTCAATAACCATGAATGGGAAAGTCAATTTGGGTAAAATCCAAATGTTTAAGGGATGTTAAAGTTCAAGGTTGAACTTTTGCCTATTCTTTTGAAGTATGAATCTCTTATAGGCTGAGGATTCCTTCAAAGATATTATTGGTACAATGGTTAAAAGGGAGCAAGCTTTTAGGGGAGACTTAAATATATAAACTCAAGACATAAGTTTGAATGTTTTAGTACAAAGTTAGGCAATGATTTCATTCATGTTTCAATACTTTTCTCCTATCATAACAAAGTTATCTTTCAAAGGTTGAATGGTTCATGATTTTAATCTTAGAAAGTGTCTTGGATTAAGGGGGAGCCTTAAGTGTATTTTAGTCCTTAATTCAAAGTATAAATCTTATGGCAACTTTGTATTTTAACATATCTTTTGTTGTCATTATTACATATGTTGGTTTAGTAACTAACATTTCTTTTCTCTTTTCGATGTATGACAAAGGAGGAGAAATAAGAATTTTAGTTAGAATCTTCATATTAAGGAAAAAGATATATTATGCTTTCATGGTATGTCTTATTGCATATTTAAAGACCTAACTTAAATGTTTGCCAAATATCAAAAAAGAGAGAGATTGTTGGTGCAATCTTGCCCCAAGCATTAATTACTTTTGATGTTTGGGCAATCAAGTTTAATTTATGATATGTTGGTGATCTAACATGAATATTTAGTGATAGGCACGAAGAAAGTCCAAGTATGAAGACTTGGCAAAGAAAGTCCAAGGATGAAGGCTTGGCGGTATAAGTCCAAGTATGTAGTGTTGGCAATGTAAGTCCAAGTGGAACTTGGCAATGGAAGTCCCAGAGGTGCGACCTCTTTGCAAATGAAAATCCGATAGCATGACTAAGTCGAAGGAAGTACTTGAAGGCAAGTTCAAGGATGAGTAGTCATGGACTCGGAGGAATCCTGAAGGCACGAGGCTGATGGCAGAAGCTTGAAGGCTTAGGTCTAGGCTAAGAGTAAGTGTCAAGTATGAGATTATCATACTTGACATGTTAAACCTCAACTTTGAGGTGTACTAGTCAGCGGCGCTTAGCGGTAGTGCTCGAGACGTCCTGAGCGGTGCTCAGGAATAATCGAGCAGGGTACCTTACCCAGTCGAGGTGCCACCTCGATTGGTAGGGCACCTTACCAAGCAAGGCACCTTACTCAGTTGAGGTGGTGTCTCGACTAGTGGTGCTTGGGAAGTTTTGAACAAACTCGGGAAATCCTGAGCGGTGCTCGGGAAATCCCGAGTGGTATTCTAAGTCCCGAGTGGGACTCGGGATGTCTCGAGCTCCAGTTGAGGTGGCACCTCGACTAGCGATACTTGGTGATTGGGAAGAAGGTGCTCGGGAAAAATTGGAGCTCATGCTCAGAAGCGAGGCATGCTCGATCAGGACCTCAACTAGGAGCTAGTCGAGGTGGTGCTTCGATTGGACCTAGGAGCAAGCATGACAGCAGGCGCTCAAAAGCAAGGTCTGCTCGACTAGGAGCTAGTCGAGGTGGCGCCTCAATTGGACATGAGCTGCAATGACACAAAAATGTCAGAACAACACTTTCGACCTTTGACTTTTAGGTTTTTGTAAAAAGGGGCTTGAGGCTCAGAGAAGACAAAGTTTTTCCCTGAGAAAAAGATCCTAAAATCTCTCTAAACATTCTCTAAGTTATTTCTAGAGTTTCTCTTCTCTAAATCTCTTCTTCCAAAGCTCATCCATAAAATCTTATAAGAAGAAGAGATAGTGATTGTAAGAAAGAATTCTCCACCTCCGGTGTGATTCTGAGAAGGAGAAAATTTTAGTGGCGGTGCATCACTAGAGCTAGACCATGGAGTAAGAATCGGAGACTCTAAGCCACCTAAAATTCTGGTGTTGTGACTGTGACTTTGTTGTATTTGTTTTTGGTTATGTATTTTGTTTCCGCTGCATATAATCTTTGTAGTCAAGCATGACGCAATCGAATGAGGTAAAAGTACGAGCTAGCACTACAATCAGTCCCAACATAGTTGGCATCTCTTGCCCAAGTTAAGCATGATGTCACATTGTTATTATATCACCAATTAGGAGATTTTCCACTAATGTTATCATACCACGGGGATGACATATTTGCTAGGGTAGTATGGCAGTTGCAGAATGGATACGAGTTGATTCCAGAGAAAGGTCTAAAATCCCTCCCTAGGCTCAGATGACTCTCCACTGCCTTTGGCCAATGCATCAAGGTTCAAAGGGCCCCCTGTGATTTACCTCCCTAACAATAGTCGTGGGATAGACTGGTGGGGACTACTAGATTGGTTGTTCAAACCTTTGCAGAGTTACTTTTCATTCCAATCTATATTGTCTTTAAGGTTCTTTTAGAAACACATCTTAAGTGTTAAAAATGACAATAAACCAACATTCAAAAAAAATTCTACAATTGTATGTAGGCTCCTATTAATATTGGAGTGATACAGTGTCTTAAAAATAGATTTTATAGACTGGAACTGTTGGGATGTATACTGAAAAGTCTATCTTTTGTATGAACATTTTTATTTTTTGAAATAAGAATCACATGATCATTGTTTGCATATTTATGGTTATGCATATTGTCGGATACATTACATTGTAGATAACATGGTGTGTAGTGTCACACAGGAGATCATGTTATCGGTTCATTGTAAAGTATAAGTAAAGGCTCACAACCGAGATAGTTATGGACAAAGCATTGGAATGGTTGTAGTGTGATTTGGTATTGGTTTGTATTAACCATAGAATCACACTAGTACACTTGGTGTGTATTGAGCAGGACCGACTTAGAGGTGATTCGATTTATTGCTGACTACATAATCGAATCGGACCTCAGATATTATATTGTATATGCTCTTAATCCCGATATAATAACGGACACATATACTTAGTATTCATTTCTTTGATTTACCAATGGGCAAGATTTATAGAGTAAATCGATAGGCTCGGTAAGTTGTAAAATGGTATTATTTATATGGTGTGTCGTTGATTATAGGAGGAAACCGTCTCCTATATATTAGGATGATGATGTCCCCTTGAGGAGCTCATAAGGTTCATCATGTAAACCCTGCAGGTGGACTTGGTCCGACATAATGATAAGGTTGAGTGATACTACTCATGGAGTTAGATGTTGATTAATTAATTGTCAGTAAATTAATTAATCAACGGACATTCGAGATCTTAAACACGGGGAGAAAAATGTATAAATAATATATGGAGCCCATATTAATTTATGGGGGTTGGTGAGGTAGATCAATGATAATGGTCTAGTGGAATGAATCATCATTAATGGATCGGACTTTATGTGGGCTTGATCCATTGGATGGCCAAGATCTAACTCCTCCTCATGGTCCCTATTATAGCCTATTAAAACCTAATGGAGCCTAGATCTGATGGTGGAAAACAAAACTCTAGATTCGACGGTTGAGATTAAATCTCTAGATCCGACAGTTGAGATTAAATCTCTAGATCCGACGGTTGAGATTAAATCCCTACAACCGATGGTGGAGATTAAAGGAGGCTTAGGCCTAACTCTATAAAAGAAGGATAAGGGGTGGGCGGCAAGTAGAATTCATTGAAGAGGGGCTAGGGTTTGGGCGGCTAGGGTTTAGAGGCTTGGGCATCCACTTTTAAGGAAAGTTCTTCCTTCCTTTCTTCTTGGCCGGTGCCCAACTTGTCTCTCCAATTCCTTGGTCGGGGTCCAACCTCCTCATCTCTTCTTGGCCGGTGGAAACAAGGGTTAGGGTGATTCCTTGGAGATCTTGGCCGGCGCCCACTTCCTCATCTCTTCTTCTTGTTGACCGGCGGCAAGCATCAAGGTTGGTGCTTGGTGTTTGGATAAAGGAAGGAGAAGAGTTTTTTTCTATACTTCCTCTTGTTTGGAGTGAGCAAGGAAGGAAGATTGATGATCTAGGAGGCTTCGACTTTTGGAAGATCGTCGCCCACATGACGTCCAAAAAAAGGAAGGGCATACAATAGAAGATCGAGAGGTATAACACTTGCTTATATTCTTTTGTAACATGTCTATAATTGTTTTTCAATCATATACATGTTGAATATTCTGTTTGTAAATTAAGAATACCGTACAAATAATCAGCTTAGAGGTTGGTTGCTTGAACAACAAGTTTGTTCAAGTGACCACTTTAATCGAATAACACGACAATGAAACGGTAGCTTGGGTAATCTCTCTTGTCAAGGATAAAATTTTTTTATACGGGGACGTAGAAGGGATCGCCATGAACAAGCGACCGAGTTGAAGTGGGAAGCTAAGTTTCCTACCTTCAAGTGGTATCAGAGCCACGGTTTCTGGTTTTGTGTGTTTAGGATTCGGTTACTTTTATCCTCTTTTCATATATTATATGTGCTGGATAATAGTAGGATATGCGTAGGTTAACTTTTTGGTTGCAGGCATAGGATCCAACTATTATGGCCATATGTGTGTATGTGATTGTATGTGTGTAATTGTATATTTTGTTGAATCCTCGGGGTTGACGAGGCTAGTATTTAATTTTTGTAATTAGATATGACATTATTTAGCCACTCTTTTTATTTTAGTTTACTTTCGATCTAGATTTCATGTACACTCCTTCATGGAGTATAGGATCGATGGATGTAAATTAAAATAGTTGTTCTCGGCTCGGATCTCCGGATGGCTTGTACATAGCGTAGGGAGGAGCGGACGAGACTGCGATATGATGAGAGGCATATTGGAGACAAAAGCCATAATAGTTGGAAAATATTTCTTTTTCATATTTATTGCTTATTGTTTGATATGCATGTCGTAGGCTAGAAAATTCCTCAAATTTAAATTACTAAGTGGGAGAGGGATATTTTTATAAATTCCCACAGCCTCCATTTTGATTTGACATGTGATGCAAACAAACTTGCACGTCGGCTCTGAGTGGCTTCCTCCACATCGGATGAGTTTGTTTGTGGATCACAAGGTCGAATATGGTTATAGAAAATTATTAAGAAGCGTATGTACTTCCCCATCGAAAGGCACATAACCCGAGATAATTACCTTGGTACCGAGTAATGGTGAACACTTAGATACAAATATAAGTATCCTCTCGATCGGAGTCACTGCTTTTATTTGTAGGGCCGAAGAGGAACCAACTATTAATTTTATTTGTCAAAAAGTTAGGTTGACAAGATAATAAAATTAATGGGTAAAACCTCCTCTTACAAATGTAGAATTCGTATATGTCCAGACTATCGTGTCATACGATATTCTCGGTGTTTTGAGGTGTTGGTTGATTTTCAAATTTTATTGTTTGAGGAATCAATAATTTTTTGAAATCTAATATTTTGATCTATGTGATTCTTAGGTTTTTCAAAATGACTTTCAATCCGCTTTCTGTGATATTGAAAGAAAATAAACTTACTGGACCCAACTATGTTGATTGGAAGAGGAATCTTGACATTGTCTTGACTAATGAGGAATACAAATATGTACTCCTCGAAGAGTGCCCTCCTAAGCTTGTGGATGATTCTAGGGAAAAGGAGAAGGAGAGTTATAAGAAGTGGATTAAGGTTGATGAGATTGTGCGGTGTTACATTTTGACATCTATGTCAAACGTACTACAACATCAGCATCAAGCCATGCCCACTTCTTATGACATGATGCTCAATCTCAAAGAGCTTTTCGGACACCAGAATCGGGCTGCTAGGCAGGAAGCCATGAGGATCTTGATGACGACCACCATGATCGAGGGAACACCCGTGAGGGATCATGTTCTCATGATGATGGCTCATTTGAATGGTCTGAAAGTCCTCGGAGCTGAGATCGATGGGGAAACCTAGGTAGATATCATTCTCCAATCTCTACTTAGGAGTTTTGAGCAGTTTCGCCTGAACTACAACATGAACAAGAGGTTGTATTCATTGGCGGAGCTTCTGACAGAACTCCAAGTGGCAGAGGGGCTTTTTCATCAGAATGCTCGAGCGCAAGCCATGGTTGCCCAAAAGGTTTCTACTTCTAAGCTGAAAGGCAAGAAGAAGATGAAACAAGCTAGGGCAAAGGCGGTGGGAGGAACTCAGGGAGGAGTGAAGAAGTCGAAAGGCAAGTGCTTGTTGGGTTTCCGACACCGCGGCGTGTGTGTGTTCGATCATATTTCGTAAACATGAGCACAGCGGAAGCAATAAAAATAATAAATACTCCTATTTATTACAACACACACAACACACGCATGCTATTACAACAAGTGTAGACATAACCGTAAATTAAAATTGCAATAAAAGGAAATTAAACTACGTTATACCTTCCGTATGACGTGTAGCGGGAACGGCATCAACCGGAACGATCCTCGTAAGAATCGTCTCTATCCGTATCCACGCCAAGCTCCTCGGGATGACTTCGCTAAGTCACGAGCTTCGTCTTCGTATGGGTTACTAGCCTCGTGTTGAAGACGACGTGATCGAGAGATGATCACGATCCGAATCCAAATTCGGATCCAAAACGAGTTCTCAAAACTCGCTTCTCCCGAGAGGTATTCGTCAACCGTTTGACGAATCCTTCGTCCTCCACCTCAGAGGATTACCGGAGATCAAATCCCCGGTATGTTAGCCGCTGTCGGAGCACTAACCGTCGTCCAAACGACGCTCCAAGAGGAGAAGAAGCTGTCCAGAAAACTGGACAGCTTGGTGGAGGAGTAGGCGCCGCCAAAACAAGGAGAGAAAAGCCTCACCTTGATGCCAAACCTATAGGAGATCACGGAGGGTCGCGGAGGTTCACCGGCTGAAGCTTGGTCACGGAAAGGAGCTAGGCGGCAGCACAATCAGGGGCGGCAAGGAGGTTGGGCGGCACAACCAGGTTGGGCGGCAACTCCTTGGAGGCTAGGGTTTTGATTGATTAGTTAGGGTTTAACAATCCCTTAAGCCCACTTTTATAGAGAACTAATTCTCTTAATGGTTAATGGATCATATCCATAAAGCCCGTTAACCCGCTCCATTAAGATAAGTTAAAATAAACCAAACCATGATGGTTTATTTTAAGTTAAAACGAACCGAACCAACTTTTGGTTCATTCGTTTAAAATAAACCAAACCCTTTGGTTTATTCTTATCCATTGGATTAGAACCAAACCATTTTGGTCCATCCATTACGTCTTCATAAGACACGGCCCATCCACGCTTCCATTGCGACTGAAACAATTTCATGCTCGCTTTATGTTTGGTCCAACCAAACATAGTTTCTCTCGGTCTGAGAATCCCATTCTCAAGCTCGTTTTAAATCCTTTGGATTACACTCGTTGTGCGTGTGACCAAATAGGTTCTCGGTTTATGTTGGCCGTCTATAATTAACCATTAATTATAGAACGATCATGAGTGGCACCTAGTAGTACATCATGATCTCCAATTAACCGAAAAGATCAACGGTTGATCCAGAACTATTTCTGAAACCCTTCAATAGCTCGAATGAATCGTGCCCCATTCCCTTCACTCATCTTATACCCACTTGGTTCAGGACATGGTCTATTGTGTCAGTCCCCACTAGGCTGACTACGTCACACCTAGCCCAAGTATCATTTCCTCATCCTACGGATTCTAGTTACTCCACATGTATCGAAGAGTACTTTACTCTAAACATGTAATGCTTTGGCCAAAGACTTTAGTAACAATCCGACGAGAGGCCATGGGTATACATCTCCTCGCAAGGAGTGGTGAATCCTTTATAGGCTATTCAAACACCTTCGATCACTTCGACTTATACCCAATCATCCCGGGTCCACATCTCCTTAGAGATGTTTGCTTAAGATGTCAAAACATAAGTCTCCATGATCAAGATGACTTGAATACCGCAAGTCAAAGGAACATCGCACTTAAGCCACAGTAAGAACTTCATTGACATATCTATATATGCAGAGAACCATATGAAGTCTTACGGCTGGTCACCCCAATGAACTAGTTACCATAACTAGCATCCACGATTAACTCCGGACATCACTATGTCTCCAGCCAGTGAGAATCAGCTGCTTGGATACACCAAGGAGTATACCTCGTGCTAGTCTCAACAGAATTGATGGTGTCCAGATTCATCAATTCATCGACTAGGGATAATTCCGATACATCACAATTACTCATGTAGAGATACTCACTAGTTGTGATCCAATCACAAATTCTCTCATGCTGTGAATCGTATCGTGGACATTCAGTAAATGAGTTTAAGATACAATCAAATACATAAAACATGTATACTCAAATAGTGAATCTTCATTTATCATATAAATGGTTAATACATAAGGCGATTGCCTTAGGACATCTCTCATATATTACTAACAGACTCCCACTTGGCCTAATGCCAATCGCTACGGTATCCAATACCATAAGCTCTAACATGACCCTCAAACTTACTTTGAGGTAATGCTTTAGTCAAAGGATCCGCTAAGTTCCTTTCAGTGGGAATTTTCTCGATTTGTATTTCGTTCCTACTTATGATCTCTCTGATAAGATGATAGCGGTGAAGCACATGTTTGGATCATTGATGAGACCACATCAAGTTCAGAGATGAACTTCTTGATCCAAACCGCTTCCTTTGCTGCTTCCAAAGCTGCAATGTATTCTGCCTTAGTGGCAGAATCCGCTATAGTGTCAAGCTTGGAACCTTTCCAACTTATTGCGCCTCCATTCTAGGTGAATACATACCCAGACTAAGACATGGAATCATCCTTGTCTGTCTGGAGTTGGCATCCGTATGCCCACGTATCACCATGTACCCTTCTCCATATATTAGGAACACATCCTTAGTTCTTCTCAAGTACTTAAGGATCGTCTTAACAGCCACCCAATGATCCATTCCTGGATCGGATTGGTATCTGCTCGTGACACTCAGAGCATACGATACATCGGGCCTCGTACATAACATAGCATACATGATAGATCCTATTGCGGATGCATAGGGAATCTTACTCATGCAAATCCTCTCGTCTTCTGTGCGCGGACACATAGACTTCGAAAGGTGTTCCCCATGCCTGATGGGTAGATAACCTTTCTTGGATTCCGACATGCTAAACCTCTTTAGCACTCGGTCTATATATGTAGACTGCGAAAGACCAAGCAACCGTTTCGATCTATCTCTATAGATCTTAATCCCAAGGATGTAGGTTGCTTCTCCCAGGTCTTTCATGGAGAATGTCTTGGATAACCAAACCTTAACTGACTGTAAGATGGACACATCGTTTCCTATAAGTAATATGTCATCGACATACAATACTAGGAACACGACTGCACTCCCACTAACCTTCTTGTACACACAAGGTTCGTCTGGATTTTGTGAGAAATCAAACTTTTTGATCGTCTCATCAAAACGGATATTCCAGCTCCTGGATGCTTGCTTCAATCCATAAATGGATCGTCGCAATTTGCATACCTTGGTTTTGTCAACCGATGTGAAACCCTCAGGCTGTATCATATACACGTCCTCGAGCAGGTTTCCATTAAGGAAAGCTGTTTTCACATCCATCTGCCATATCTCATAATCATAATGAGCCACTATGGCCAGGAGCATCCGAATGGATTTAAGCATAGCTACAAGCGAATAGGTTTCGTCATAATCAACACCTTGTTTTTGACGATATCCTTTCGCCACCAATCTAGCCTTATAGGTAATCACATTACCATCCATGTCGGTTTTCTTCTTGAAAACCCACTTGCACCCTATAGGCTTTATGCCTTTTGGTGGGTCAACCAAGTTCCAAACTTGGTTTTCATACATGGAATCCATTTCCGACTTCATGGCACCAAGCCACTTATCCCTTTCTGAACTTGTCAGCACTTCTTCATAACTGTAGGCTCCTCATCATCAATGAGTAACACGTCGTTCGATTAAACTACGAGAAATCCATATCTCTCGTGAATATTGCGTGTTCTACGGATCTACGAAGATGTGGTGTTACAATAGGTCCAAATTGCTCATCACTATGAGTTGTCATTTGTTGTGCACCAGTATCTCATTAATGTCTATTTGAGTCTCTCGAGCCTCCTCAAGCTCGACGACACTCCCACTGTTTTCTTGCAAGAGAAACTCTTTCTCTAGAAACACAGCATGCCTTGAAACAAACACCTTTTGTTCCACAGGATGATAGAATTGGTAACCCCTTATTTCCTTAGGGTATCCAATAAATAGACATTTATCAGACTTAGCATCCAGTTTGTCTGATACAGTCCGCTTCACATAAGCAGGACAACCCCATATCTTCAAGTAAGATACATGAGGTTTCTTACCATTCCATATCTCATATGGAGTGGTTGAGACTACCTTGGTAGGCATTCTGTTTAACAAGTAAATAGCTGTCTGAAGTGCATAACCCCAAAAGGACTTGGGAAGAGTTGCATGATTCATCATTGACCTGACCATGTCCAACAAGGTCCAGTTACGCCTCTCAGATACACCATTATGCTGTGGTGTATAGGGCGGAGTCCATTGAGACAATATGCCATTGTCTCTTAGATAATCAAGAAACTCTTGACTTAAGTATTCATCACCTCGATCCGATCGAAGTATTTTAATACTCTTGTCATGTTGTTTCTCTACTTCATTTCTGAATTCTTTGAACCTTTCAAAGGCTTCAGACTTGTGTTTCATCAAGAACACATACCCAAACCGTGAGTGATCATCGGTGAAGGTAATGAAGTAGCTATAGCCTCCTAAAGCTTGAGTTGACATAGGTCCACATACATCAGTATGTACTAGACCTAGTAACTCTCCCACTCGTTCACCTTTTCCAGTAAAAGGTAACTTAGTCATCTTGCCTTTTAAGCATGATTCGCATGTATCGTATGAATCCAATTCAAACGATTCCAGAATTCCACATCGGTGTAATTCGGACATGCATTTCTTACTTACATGGCCAAGACGACAATGCCACATGTAGGAGTCTATTTGATTATCCTTTCGAGCCTTTGTTGTTGCTCGCCGATATTGCAAATGTCACTGGATACGTCCAACGTATAAACACCATTGCTTAAAGTTCCAGTCCCATAAAGAACCCCATTCAAAGTTATGTAACAACAATTGTTACTAAACGTCAAATGGAAACCATTTCTATTTAAACAAGAAATAGAAATGATGTTCTTTATCAACAAAGGAATATAAAAGCAATTGTCCAGTTCTAAGACAAGTCCTGCAGGGAGTTTCAACAAATACGTTCCGATGGCGAGTCGAACCTTTGCTTCATTCCCAACACGTAAATTTGACTCTCCCTTGACGAGTCTTCTTCTATTCCTTAGCCCATGTATGTCATTACATATATGTGAGCCACACCCAGTATCCAATACCCAAGTGTCTAAGGAAATAGAATGACAATCAATAAAGAAGATTTCTGAAGAAGATGGGACATCCGATGCCTTATCCTTCTTCACGGACTCTTGATAAACCTTGCAATTTCTTCGCAAATGGCTCTCCTTGCCATAATGATGGCAAGTTTCCTTTTGTGCTAGTTCTACCTTCTTAGCCCTTCTCTTCTTTCCCTTCTGTTGTTCTTTTGACTTCCTCTTAGAACCTTTCTTCGAGGAATCAACTAACAGCACAGTCCCCTGCTCATGCTTCTCAGAAGACTCCACAGTCTTCAGCATATTGAGCAGTACCACAGATGAACCTCCTAGCATCTAAGAGGTGAAGAGGAGCTTTGAGACTTCGAACCTTTCGAATCTCACTTGCTCATCAACCAACTCACAAAGATGAAGGACTACGATATGAGCATCCATATGCTCATGCTGCTTTCGTAGCTTGGGTTCCATCGTGGCTAGCATGATGCAACTCATTTGTTCAGAATCACTCACATGTTTCTGATAGGCCAACAATTGGTCCAGAGTTGCATCGTCACTAGGACGGGCGGGAAGAGGCGCTTCGAGGACATACACAAGCTTTTCCACCTTGAGAACAATTCTCAAGTTTCTAAGCTAGTCCAAGAAGTTCGGCCCAGTCAATTTATTTGAATCCAAAATGGAACGCAAATTCAAACACATCATGATCAATATATTAACTTAGAAATACAAAACGAGCATATATGAGAAAATGATTTTAAAATGCATCAATATACATTTATAAATCCCATTCATTTTTCAATTCAAAACCCCAAAATCACTTGGAGATTGTAGGTCCATCTCGAATGGTGATATCCATCATAGTTATGAACAACCTTGGAGAGAGTCCAACAAGCCATTCATAACTCGACGGTAGGTATCATCTATACCGATTGCATATCCGTATATGCAACTATCACAATGTGCTATCAACTAATTGAATGTTCACACATACATCGGGTTGTTAACACATTAACAAGTATGCATCATATGCATAGCACCCAACTTCACCTCCCTTTACATCGACCTTGGAGAGAGTCCAACAAGCCGATGCTCCAGGTTAAAGCCAACCCATTAATCAGGACATAGTTTTAATATGGTTAGAGCGCATTCAACCAATTAGCTCAGCTTGGAGAGAGTCCAACAACCAAAGCTAACGATTGACCTCTGACTCTTACCATATTAGTATTAAACTATTCCATGGTTTGAACATATTCAGGTTCGAGCCGGGCTTGGAGAGAGTCCAACAACCCAAACAAGAAACAGAACTCTGGTTCTAACCATATTAATGGAAGGTGTAGGCTTTAATATTGATTAAGGGTTTTTATGTCTCATCCTCTTTGCATGCAAATAACTATTATCTACATGGCATGGCATACATGGCATACATCTACATGTCACGACACACATGGCATAATGTTATGCATCTAATGCAATTACATGGCATACAATTATGTCATGTCTATATTTCCTTATATGTCATAACTATTTATGGAAATAAAATATGTTTAAGATTTGATTCTCCAAATCAAATCATAATTAAATTA
Source organism: Wurfbainia villosa (assembly GCA_025175895.1). Lineage (NCBI taxonomy): Eukaryota > Viridiplantae > Streptophyta > Magnoliopsida > Zingiberales > Zingiberaceae > Wurfbainia > Wurfbainia villosa. Next base: position 51,250,726 of record CM046002.1, read on the forward strand.
GGAAACAAATTTCCAAATCTAATCACATATTTTATTCATGGAATTATTTGATTAAGGAAAATCTATTTAGGAAACCAATTTCCTAAATCATTAAAACTACTTATGGAAATAAAATATTTTAAGATTTTATTTCCCAAATCAAATCATGATTAAATTAGGAAACAAATTTCCAGAATCTAATCAAATATTTTATTTATGGAAAATATCAATTTCCATAAATACTTCCAACTTTCCAAAAGTGGAAGATTTCCATAAATACTTTTAGACTTTCCAAAATTGAAAAATTTCCATAAATACTTCTAAATTTCCAAAATTTAGAAAATTTCCAGAAATACATTATGACTATCGCAAAACCATTTTTACGATTATGTCGAAACACAACCTGGGCTCTGATACCACTGTTGGGTTTCCGGCACCGCGGCGTGTGTGTGTTCGATCATGTTTCGTAAACATGAGCACAGCGGAAGCAATAAAAATAATAAATACTCCTATTTATTACAACACACACAACACACGCATGCTATTACAACAAGTGTAGACATAACCGTACATTAAAATTGCAATAAAAGGAAATTAAACTACGTTATACCTTCCGTATGACGTGTAGCGGGAACGGCATCAACCGGAACAATCCTCGTAAGAATCGTCTCTATCCGTATCCACGCCGAGCTCCTCGGGATGACTTCGCTAAGTCACGAGCTTCGTCTTCATACGGGTTACTAGCCTCGTGTTGAAGACGACGTGATCGAGAGATGATCACGATCCGAATCCAAATTCGGATCCAGCGAAGTTCTCAAAACTTCGCTTCTCGGAGAGGTATTCGTCAACCGTTTGGCCGAATCGCCGTCCTCCACCTCAGAGGATTACCGGAGATCAAATCTCCGGTATGTTAGCCACTGTCGGAGCACTAACCGTCGTCCAAACGACGCTCCGACGAGAGGAGGAGAAGCTGTCCAGAAAACTGGACAGCTTGGTGGAGGAGTAGGCGCTGGCCAAAACAAGGAAAGAAAAGCCTCACCTTGATGCCAAACCTATAGGAGATCACCGGAGGGTCGCCGGAGGTTCACCGGCTGAAGCTTGGGCAAGACAATCAAGCCGAGGAGGTTGGCGGCACAACCGTTAGGCGGCAACTCCTTGGAGGCGAGGGTTTTGATTGATTAGTTAGGGTTTAACAATCCCTTAAGCCCACTTTTATAGAGAACTAATTCTCTTAATGGTTAATGGATCATATCCATAAAGCCCGTTAACCCGCTCCATTAAGATAAGTTAAAATAAACCAAACCATGATGGTTTATTTTAAGTTAAAACGAACCGAACCAACTTTTGGTTCATTCGTTTAAAATAAATCAAACCCTTTGGTTTATTCTTATCCATTGGATTAGAACCAAACCATTTTGGTCCATCCATTACGTCTTCATCCACGCTTCCATCATTGCATCAAACAATTTCATGCTCGCTTTATGTTTGGTCCAACCAAACATAGTTTCTCTCGATCTGAGAATCCCATTCTCAAGCTCGTTTTAAATCCTTTGGATTACACTCGTTGTGCGTGTGACCAAATAGGTTCTCGGTTTATGTTGGCCGTCTATAATTAACCATTAATTATAGAACGATCATGAGTGTAACCTAGTAGTACATCATGATCCCCAATTAACCGAAAAGATCAACGGTTGATCCAGAACTATTTCTGAAACCCTTCAGTAGCTCGAATGAATCGTGCCCCATTCCCTTCACTCATCTTATACCCACTTGGTTCAGGACATGGTCTATTGTGTCAGTCCCCACTAGGCTGACTACGTCACACCTAGCCCTAGTATCGTTTCCTCGTCCTACGGATTCTAGTTACTCCACATGTATCGAAGAGTACTTTACTCTAAACATGTAATGCTTTGGCCAAAGACTTTAGTAACAATCCGACGAGAGGCCATGGGTATACATCTCCTCGCAAGGAGTGGTGAATCCTTTATAGGCTATTCAAACACCTTCGATCACTTCGACTTATACCCAATCATCCCGGGTCCACATCTCCTCGGAGATGTTTGCTTAAGATGTCAAAGCATAAGTCTCCATGATCAAGATGACTTGAATACCGCAAGTCAAAGGAACATCGCACTTAAGCCACAGTAAGAACTTCATTGACATATCTATATATGCAGAGAACCATATGAAGTCTTACGGCTGGTCACCCCAATGAACTAGTTACCATAACTAGCATCCACGATTAACTCCGGACATCACTATGTCTCCAGCCAGTGAGAATCAGCTGCTTGGATACACCAAGGAGTATACCTCGTGCTAGTCTCAACAGAATTGATGGTGTCCAGATTCATCAATTCATCGACTAGGGATAATTCCGATACATCACAATTACACATGTAGAGATACTCACTAGTTGTGATCCAATCAAAAATTCTCTCATGCTGTGAATCGTATCGTGGACATTCAGTAAATGAGTTTAAGATCCAATCAAATACATAAAACATGTATACTCAAATAGTGAATCTTCATTTATCATATAAATGGTTCATACATAAGGCGATTGCCTTAGGACATCTCTCATATATTACTAACAGTGCTTCACTTGTAAGCAGACTAGACACTGGAAGAAGGACTGCCCCAACCACAAGCAGAACAAAGGTATATCTTTTTGTCTAGTCGTTGAAACATGTTTAGCGGTGTTATCTACCGACACCTGGTGTGTAGATATAGAACCCTTGATCATGTACGCAATACTTTATAAAGGTTCCAGAAACTAGGCAATTTGGTGAAGGGAGATTACCGTATACTTGGGCGATGCCACAAAGGTGGCGGCGGTTGCAGTGGGAGATGTTTATTTGTCTTTTGAGAGGAATAAAGTTTTGGTTCTTAAAAATTACCTTTATGTACCTTTATTTAGAAAGAATTTAATTTCAGTTTCTAAATTGTTTATGGATGGATATTCTATTTCTTTTAATGATAGAGTTGTTATAAAAAGGAATAGAGATTATCTGATACAGTGCATTGATAGGAAATTTGTATACACTTGAACCAAAAGCTCCCACGATGCAAATAGAAGTTAATAACTCATCTTCTAATTCCAATAAGAGAAAAGAACATTCGAAGATGAACCAAACATATCTTTATCATCTAAGACTTGGTCATATTAACCTAAGCAGAATTCAAAGGTTGATAGCTGATGGACCTTTGGGTTCATTAGTGGTGGAAGATTTCCCAACCTGCGAATCTTGCTTGGAGGGTAAAATAACCAAGAGGCCTTTTAAGGCCAAGGGGTATAGAGCCAAAGATGTGTTGGAATTGATTCATTATGATTTGTGTGGTCCTATGTCTATCTAGGCTAGAGGTGGTTTTGAGTATTTCGTCTCTTTTATAGACAATTATTCAAGATATGGATACATTTATTTGATGCACCGCAAGTCTGAATGCTTTGACAAGTTTAAAAAGTTCAAGGATGATGCGGAGAAACATCAAGGTAAAAGTATCAAGACACTACGATCTGATCGTGGTGGTGAGTACCTCTTGGGAGAGTTTAGGAATTACTTATCGAGGTGGGATTCAATCCCAATTATGCGCACCTAAGCACCCCAACAGAATGGTGTAGCAGAGCGAAGGAATAAGACTCTTATGGAGATGGTTAGATCGATGATGAGTTATTCTGAGTTGCCAGATTCGTTCTGGGGATATGATCTAGATATGGAAGTGTATATTCTGAACTTGGTACAATCTAAATTAGTGTCTTCTACTCCCACAGAATTGTGGACTGGGCGAAAGCCTAGTCTAAGACATATTCGGATTTGGGGGAGTCCAGCACATGTGCTGAAGGCAGATGATGGTAAGTTGGAACCTAAATGCAGTGTGCATGTTCGTTAGCTATCCTAGAGGAACGAAAGGTGGTTTATTTTATAGTCCTAGATATCGAGAAGGTGATCGCAGCTTACGAACCCCATTTCTAGAGGAAGACTCGTGATGAACCATAAGCCTATGAGTAAGATTGTTCTAGAGGAATTAAAGGGAAGTCACTACTTGATACCACTGCACAAGAGGATATACCACAAGTCACTACACCACGTGTCACAGAGGATACACAGGTGATACCTCATCGTAGTGGGAGGGTTGTTAGACAGCCTGATAGATTCATGTTCTTGGGAGAATCTTCTGATTTGGTTTCTGGCAAACGTGAACCTGATCCCTGGACATATGATGAGGCAATCCAAGATAAAGATGCAGTATCTTGGCAAAGTGCAATGAATGCTGAGATTGAATTTATGGATTCAAATCTGGTCTGGGAGCTAGTAGAACCACCCGATGGTATAAAAACCATTGGATGTAAGTGGGTTTACAAAAGAAAGAGAGGAATTGACGGGAAGGTTGAGACCTTCAAAGCAAGGCTTGTTGCGAAAGGGTATACTCAGAAAGAGGGTATCGATTATGAGGAGACCTTTTCGCCGGTAGCCATGCTTAAGTCTATCCGGATTTTCTTATGCATTGCTGCTCATATGGATTTTGAGGTATGACAGATGAATGTCAAAACAACTTTCCTTAATGAAAGTCTTGAGGAAAACATCTATATGAAGCAACCAGAAGGATTCATTGCAAAGGGCAAAGAGCATCTTGTGTGTAAGCTTAATATGTCTATTTATGGATTGAAGCAAGCTTCGAGGTTTTGGAACATCCGCTTTGATGAGGTAAACCAGTCTTATGGATTCATTCAAAGTTTGGATGAGTCTTGTGTATATAAGAGATGTGACGAAAATGTATTGGTATTTCTTATGCTATACGTAGATGACATTTTGTTAATTGACAACAATGTCAAGGTGTTATCGGATGTAAGAGTATGGTTGTCCAAACAATTTGATATGAAGGACTTGGGAGAAGTGGGACACATCCTTGGGATCGAGGTTATAAGGGATTGCAAGAAAAGGATGTTGTGCTTATCTCAAGCTTCATACATAGATACGATTATGGATCGTTTTAGCATGCAAAACTCCAATAAAGGTTTTCTACCTTTCAGGCATGGAGTTCCTTTATCTAAGGAGATTTGTCCTAGAACATCTAAGGAGATAGAGCAGATGAAGGCAGTTCCTTATGCTTTGGCAGTAGGAAGCCTCATGTATGTGATGCTATGTACAAGACCGGATATCTGCTTTGCCATAGGCATGGTTAGCAGATATCAGAGTAATCCAGGACAAGGACATTAGACTGCGGTAAAACATATATTGAAGTATTTGAGAAGGACTAGGGATTATATGCTAGTTTACCAGACATACCAATTACTCTCTGTGGGTTACACAGATTCCGACTTCCAATCAAACTGGAATAACAGTAAGTCTACCTCTAGTTTTGTGTTTACTTTGGGAGGTGGAGCCATTGTATGGAGGAGTGTCAAGCAGAAATGCGTGGCGGACTCTACCATGGAAGCTGAGTATGTGGCAGCCTCTGATGAAGCCAAAGAAGCTGTGTGGCTCAGGAACTTCTTAATGGACTTGGATGTGATTCCTAGTTTGCTTAGAACTATCACAATTTATTATGATAATAGTGGTGCAGTTGCAAAATCGAAGGAACCACGAGCCCATAAGGCAAGTAAACACATAGAACGCAAGTATTACCTGATACGAGAGATCGAAAAGTGGGTAGAAGTTGCTGTCACCTAGATTACATCAGGGGATGACCTGGCAAATCCTTTCACTAAGGACCTTAAAGCGAGAGCTTTTGATAGGCATGTGGAGGGAATGGAAATTAGATGTATGATAGTATGAGGACAACATAGTCTTTTAGTATAAGTGGGAGATTATTGGGATGTATACTGAAAAGTCTATCTTTTGTATGAACATCTTTATTTTTTAAAATAAGAATCACATGATCATTGTTTGCATATTTATGGTTATACATATTGTCTGATACATTACATTGTAGATAACATGGTGTGTAGTGTCACATAGGAGATCATGTTATCGGTTCATTGTAAAGTATAAGTAAAGGCTCACAGCCGAGATGATTATGGACAAACCATTGGAATGATTGTAGTGTGATTTGATATTGCTTTGTCTTGACCTTAGAATCACACTAGTACACTTTGTATGTATTAAGCAGGACCGACTTAGAGGTGATTTGATTTATTGCTGACTACATAATCGAATCGGACCTCAGATATTATATTGTACATGCTCTTAATCCCGATATAATAACGAGCACATATACTTAGTCTTTATTTCTTTGATTTACCAATGGGCGAGATTTATAGAGTAAATCGATAGGCTCGGTAAGTTGGGAAATGATATTATTTATATGGCGTGCCATTGATTATAGGAGGAAACCGTGTCCTATATATTAGCATGATGATTTCCCCTTGAGGAGCTCATAAGGTTCATCATGTAAACCCTGCAGGTGGACTTGGTCCGAAATGATAATAAGGTTGAGTGGTATTACTCATGGAGTTAGATGTTGATTAATTAATTGTCAGTAAATTAATTAATCGATGGATATTCGAGATCTTAAACACGGGGAGAAAAATATACAAATAATATATAGAGCCCATATTAATTTATGGGTGTTGGTGAGGTAGATCAATGATAATCCTCTAGTGGAATGAATCATCATTAATGGATCGGACTTTGTGTGAGCTTGATCCATTGGGTGGCCAAGATCCAACTCCTCCTCATGGTCCCTATTGTAGCCTATTAAAACCTCATGGAGCCTAGATCCGATGGTGGAAAACAAAACTCTAGATCCGACGGTTGAGATTAAATCTCTAGATTCGACGGTTGAGATTAAATCTCTAGATCTGATAGTTGAGATTAAATCCCTAGAACCGACGGTGGAGATTAAAGGAGGCTTAGACCTAACTTTATAAAAGGAGGATAAGGGGTGGGCTGCAAGTAGAATTCATTGAAGAGGGGCTAGGGTTTGGGCGGCTAGGGTTTAGAGGCTTGGGCGGCCACTTTTAAGGAAAGTTCTTCCTTCCTTTCTTCTTGGCCGGTGCCCAACTTGTCTCTCCTATTCCTTGGCCGTCGTCCAACCTCCTCATCTCTTCTCCTTGGCCGGTGAAAATAAGGGTTAGGGTGATTCCATGGAGCTCTTGGCCGGCGGCCACTTCCTCATCTCTTCTTCTTGTTGGCCGACGGCAAGCATCAAGGTTGGTGCTTGGTGGTTGGCTAAAGGAAGGAGAAGAGTTTTGTTTCTATACTTCCTCTTGTTCGGAGTGAGCAAGGAACAAAGATTGGTGATCTAGGAGGCTTCGACTTTTGGAAGATCGTCGGCCATATGATGTCCAAAAGGAGGAAGGACATATAATAGAAGATCGAGAGGTATAACCCTTGCTTATATTCTTTTGTAACATATCTATAATTATTTTTCAATCATATACATGTTGTATATTCTATTTTGTGGTTAAATTAACTTGGACCCCGAATACAAACACAAAAGTCGGTGATCCGTACATCGTCTATTCCGCCGTTAATCGTAGCTTAGAGGTTGATTGCTTGAACAATAAGTTTGTTCAAGTGACCACTCTAATCGAATAACACGACGATAAAACGGTAGCTTGGGTAATCCCTCTTGTCAAGGATAATTTTTTTTTATCCAGGGAAATAGAAGGGATCTCCATGAACAAGCGACCGAGTTGATGTGGAAAGCGAAGTTTCCTACCTTCAGGAACATCACCAAAATATTTTTTATAAATAACACCTCCGCAGCTTTTACACTTGTTAAGAAAATTTATGCTCCTCATATCCCTCTTAAGTCGCTTATTGCTCTAAAAATAATCAAATTGTAAAGGAAAATACAAAAAATATAATTGCATATTTAATCAATATAATTACACTATTTTGTACATAATTAGTAGATTTTAATAAAACAACCAAATTGCTATAACTGATGACGTGATTTTTTTACTCTTTCCAGTACTTAGCAAGATCAATTAGATAAATTAGTCACTATGGAAATAAAAAAATTGCTTACAAATTTAATTTTCGTATTCCATAGTTTATGAATCTTTGAGGAGTCTCTCTTGAATCTCTACATCTTTCTTCTTCTTATCTTTTTTGAAGTGAAAAAATCTCTTATAAAAATCTTCTTACAATGATGAATACAAGGTAAAATCGTAGGAGACAATTTCAAAACTAAGGCTAGAAAATGGAACAAGAAATAAAAAGTAAAAGTTAAGCATAAGTTTTTTTTTTTTTTGCCTTTATCAACTCCTCCTGATTCTCTATTTATACCTCCATGTTATTTGTGAGGACCGTAGTGAGCTAGAGGGGGATGAACAACTTCGATTCTCTTCAATAAAATTTCACAACGGAAAACTTGAAATCAGATTAGTAAAATACAACACACATGTTAACACAGTTGATTTTACTTTGGTTCACACCCCAGAGCGACTAAGTCCAAGACTAACCTAACGTTCTACTACCTCTATTGCTTTCTCCTTCTTAGACCAAATCCAAAAGCAAAGAAATCTTTTTACAACACTTTTACAATACCTCTCACATATAACTTACAAATCTAAGCAAAAAGGATCTTACAAGAGAAAGAAGAAGAAGAGGATTATTGTAATGTTTTGAGTACACTCTTTCTCTTGTTACATAAAGATTGTCGAGCTTGAAAGCCTTAAGCACGTAGATCACAATGGAATAGTATCTCTATTTCTAGAGAGGTAACTACCCTTTATAAACATATGAGAATTATTGTTTCTGCTTGCTTTTGTTGCCACTAGTCGATTGATCAACTTGACCAATTGATTGCCAATCGTCAACTTACTGTTCAATGGTTAAAGACAGTGAATCAATGGTTGAGATCATCCCTTGATTTGAACATCAGTTGATTTCCTTGATTACCCAATCTATTTACATGAAATAATCAAACCAACCAGTTAATTTAGAAGGCTTCTGTTGACCTAACACTGCAACCAATTGATTGTTTCATCACAACAATCGATTGATCACCAATGGTCAAACTGGCTAATAGATTCAGAGACTTTCTGTGCAAACCCTGAGCTTAGAGTTTTGACTCAACAATCGATTGCAGTATCCCAATAATCGATTTCTTCCAAAGTTCTTCCCGAGCACCAACTTTACGAGTGCTTCCCGAGCACCCACTTCTGGGCGCTTCTTGAGCACCTTAGTCCCAAGCGACTTCGCATCTCATTCTCGTGTGTCAGCTTTCCCGAGCACCAACCCAAGTGCTCATTGCCCAAGCACCTCTTGAGCATTGCCTTTTCCTAGAACTGAATCGATTGCTCGAGAGCCTAAGTCCTGAGCACCTTCTCGAGCACTCATAAGAGCTTCCCAAGTGCCAGAGTCCTCGAGCACTAGTTGATTGCCTCACCATGCCAATCGACTGTTAGACCTCAAGCACTTCGCCGACACCCACTTCCCAAGTGCCTGAGTCCTGAGCTCCTTTTCGAGCACCCACGGTGAGTCGACTGCTTATTAGTCGACTGCTCGAGCATTCATTGTGAGCTTCCCAAGTGCCTTTCTGAGTGCCTTTCCGAGCGCCTATCGAAACCTACTGGATGTCAGTGATTAGTAGACATCTCTAGTCGACTGATACACATATTTCAACTATTCTAATGCCGAAATACGCCTAAACTTCTTTAGCCTCTTCCCATGAGTACCTCATGCCAGATAAACCTCATGATTTTTGGACTTTAGTTCTTGAAGCTTCCTCGTATCTGGGTCTTCATTTTCCCTTGAATTCGATCTCGCAATCTGCTCAGGCTTCTCCTTTTCGCCAAGAATCTGGTACTCGACCTTTTTGAACTTTCGTTCCATGCATCAGTCTTCTGATATGCATGCACTTTTTCTCACCAAAAATCTAGTCCTTGATCTTCTTGGACTTTCCTTGCTTTGCATTTGGTCTCTAGATCTGTGAGGATTTTTCCTGTATGCTCGTAGCACATGTGAGATCCACCTTATTAACCTAAACTTTTAGTTTATCAATCTTCAAAACATCTCGTTTGGAGCATGATTGCACACCAATAATCTCTCCCTTTTTATGTTTGATACTCTATTTAAGTTTAGGCTAATTTTCAACAAATAATAAATATCGAATAATCATGATGATAATGTTCAAGTACGTGACAACAACCGAAGTGCGCTAGCTCTTGTGGCTAGTGCATGTAGGTATCCAATTAGAGGTCCCGGGTTTAAACCTCAAGGGCTGCAGGAATTACAATCCCACGAATATGTGGGATTTAACGAGCAGTGTCCGGCGAGTCTTGACCGGGTACGCTCCAATAGGAAAAGTTGAACCGTTTCACCCAAAAATCCTTCGGGGTTTCTGATGAGGGGGCTCCTTCGGGGGCGGTGGCGGCAACTCTAAAAAGTTTACCCATCACAGTTTTGTCCCCACGGGGATGGCGCGGTGGTAAGGTAGTGGGGTTGCTTTGGATACGGAGTGGGGTCGATTCCGGAGGGGGTCTAAAATCCCCCCTGGGCTCAGATGACCCCCCCACTGCCTTGCCACCGTGTCAAGGGACATAGTCCCCCCGCGATTTACCTCTCTCTCACCGCAGCCCTGGGACGGATGGCAGGGGGCTGCTAGTTGGACAGATTCCCAACTTTGGAAGTACGTGACAACAATATCATGCCATCGAATAATCATGATAATAATGTTCAAGCAAGTGACAGTAATATCACGTCATCAATTTTCAATAGATAATAAATATCAAATAATCAAGATGATGATGTTTAAGAATGTGACAACAATATCATGTCATCGAATAATCATGATAATAATGCTAAAGCATGTGACAATAATATCACGTCATCAACATAGAGGGTAGGGAAACAATTTATAATCCATCATCCAAACATAAACTTAATTTCCTATTTCTCCCCCTTTGCCAAATATCAAAAAGAGAGAACGACAAAGCTCTTCCTTCTACCATGCATAATCACAAAAGAGTAGGGAACACCCCTATAACTCACAATATTAATATGTAACTCACAACCACATAATTATATAGAGATCCATATTTAACACAATAAGGCAGAATTTAAGAAACAAGTTTATAGGAAATGCCAAACAGAATACAAAACCTAACTACAATACACAAGGAACTAATCACTATCAAGATCTAATGGAGTTGCATCATCGACAGCAGGAGGTGGCAGTGGAGGAGGATGTTCCGACATCCAGGAGTGCATCATCTCATATATCTCGAGCTATTGTTGTGCAATGGTTGCGGCGTTGGTCTAGAGCTCTACATGGCAACTCTCAAGAGCATCAAAGTGTGTGTTCATCTGAGTTGTCTGATGATGATGTGCTAAGCTCTACTCCTTGAATTGATTATCAATTCCTCAATCTTCAAGGTAGGATTCAAAGTGATCAATAAAATCCTCTTCCTCATGGTCCTCTATGGTCATGGAAACTGAAGCATCACCAATAACATGGTCAGTCAGTCCCGGTGCTCCCCCTGCAACCTGCCATCTTGGCCCTTCCCCCACTTGGCGATCATCCTCCCACCCCATAGAGTAGCCCACTTACTTCAGGACAACCAAAGAGAATGTTCTATGGTGATCCAATCATATTCCATAGTCATTGGTCATAAGTTTCCCTAAGAGACATCAATGCCTAAGGAATCTGGCCACTAAGTGATGATATGCCCAAATGGAATGTGAATCTTACTTTGGACTGGTTTGATGAAATGAGTGATGTAATGGAACATGTTAATGACACATTGATGTCCAAAGCATGTCAAAATGCATACATCAAAAAGAGATGTGGAGGTCTTATAGTGGTGAGACCCTGAGTGACAATAGGTAGTATACAATTGACGATGACCTTATAGAGGACGTTGTCAGGTACAACTACTTATAAAGAAATATGCTCAAAAGGGTGAGGGGAGAAGCTTGGGCAAAATGGGATAGAATATAAAATCACTAGTGGATACAAGACATCCTAGAAATTCCTAGAGGATGGCAGGAGTGAAGTCAAGATCACGGCGAGCTACACGAGTCCTATATCTAAGGTTGTCATCATTAGGATGCAAATTGTTATAAAATTCAGAGACTAAATCGATATTGATGTCTCTTTCACAAAAGGCAATGTACTCCAACTTATAATTTCTAATGATTCGAATGACATCAAAGCAATAATCATGGAAGAATTTATTCTCCAACAACCAAGTTGGAATTAACTGGAATTTATAAGTGCGGAATTTAGACTCAAAGAAAGCATTTGGAAAACACAAATCAACTGTAGGCTGGGTTCCTAATGACTCTTCACCGGACTCATTTGGTATTATTATGGTCCTAAATACATGTAAATGATGCATGAATTGCAATCCCAACAATGCAAACAGGCAAATGCAAAACAATGCATGAATGCAAGTCAAATAATAGTAACCCATGAAAACATTCAGTAATAGTTGAAACGAAAATGGTTTAGTGTTTACTTAGGCACCATTAAATGTGCAAGAGAGGAAGGTCTTCGAGTGAACCCTTGACAATCATGAGAGCAAGTTGTCGTCCAGTGGTCATTGGAGACTGCACTTCCTCGAAGCCCTAGTGGGGTGACTGAGGGTATAGGAGCAGGAAAACTTGCCGAGGAAGAAAATGATGACCAGGCAGGGAAGAATACAGTGGATAATCTGAAGGAGAGAAAATTTAAGGCTTATTGAGGAAGAGTTCGTCAGAGAGGTTGTCGAAGATGAAAATGATGACACAGGAAAAAATAGAGGCATCGGGCTTAAAGGGTTTATTGAATCGATTGCAAAGGTTTGGGGTTTTAAAAATACACTTACTAATCAATTTCTTGACCTAATCAATCGATTGATGTGAAGTAGTCAAGTTGCGTGATCGATCCAGCATGGTTATGTATCCGGGAATAGAATATTCAATTGATTGATATATAGGATCAATCGATTGACACACTATTTTGAGGGTTGACGACATGATCACTGATGGGTATGGGGGTTTCAATATTCATTATGAAGTAAGGCATTTTGATAGTTGCTGGAGACAATATGGTAGAGCACCCTGTGTGTTTCCCGAGCTGAGTAAGGTCAAGCAGTGTATATTGTTAGTGCATATAAGATCCACATATCTCCACAGTGGTATGATATTGTCCACTTTGGGCCCAAGCCCTCATGGTTTTGTTTTTGGGCTTTACCCAAAAGGCCTCATACCAATGGAGATATCTTTTTTCTTATAAGCACATGATCTTTTCCATGTCTTACCAATGTGGGACTTTGATTGTATTCCTCATACTCCCAACAATCCCCCCCTCAAACGAAGGACCACATTGGGCCCCCCCTCAAGCCTATCCCTCCTCGAAGGATTTTCTCTGCTTGATGTCCGATCTTGACCCACGAGAACTTCTGCGGTTGTTCGGTCCCAGGCCCAACTAGACTTCCTTCACGATGTGCGGTTCTCTTGATCCGGACGTGGGAGCTCAACTTCCTTCGTTCGAGGTTCATGGCTTGACATGGACCATGGCTCTGATACCAATTGTTAGTGCATATAAGATCCACATATCTCCACGGTGGTATGATATTGTCCACTTTGGGCCCAAGCCCTCATGGTTTTGTTTTTGGGCTTTACCCAAAAGGCCTCATACCAATGGAGATATCTTTTTTCTTATAAGCACATGATCTTTTCCATGTCTTACCAATGTGGGACTTTGATTGTATTCCTCATACTCCCAACATATATGATTTAGAGCCCAGTGTTATTGAGTGTCTATGCTGAGCACTCTGTATTTTTTCTGAGTTGAGTAAGGTTGAGCAATGTACATGATTCAAAGCCTAGTGTTATTGAGTGTCCATGTCGAGTACCTATGTGTTTCCTGAGCTGAGTAAGGTCAAGCAGTGTAGATGATTCAGAGCCTAGTGTTATTAAGTATCTATATCGAGTACTCTACGTGTTTCTCGAGCTGAGCAAGTCCGAGTTGTGTATATGATTCAGAGCCCAATGTTATTGAGTGTCTATACCGAGTACTCTGGGTTTTTCCTAAGATGAGTAAGGGCGAGCAGTGTATATAATTCAGATCCCAGTGTTATTGAGTGTTTGTGTCGAGCACTCTGTGTGTTTCCTGAGCACAGAAGACTGAGCATCATAGTTAATTCATATTTTTTGTGTTCTTATCTGTGCCAAGCACTCTGTGTTTCCCAAGCACCATATATTTTTCCTGAGCACAGAAGGGCTAAGCATCATAGTTGATTCAGACTCTTGTGTTCTTATGTGTGTCAAGCACTTTGTGTGTTTCTCGAGCATAGAAGGTTTGAGCATCATAGTTGATTCAGATTCTTGTGTTCTTATCTGTGCCAAGCACTTTGTGGGGTTCCTGAGTATCATGTGTTTTTCTTGAGCATAGATGGGCTATGTATCGTAGTTGATTAAGATTCTTATATTGTTATCTATTCTAAGCACCTTGTGTGTTTCTCGAGTGTAGAGGCGTTGAGTATCGTAGTTGATTTAGATCCTTATGTAGTCAGTTGTGCCAAGCACCCTGTGTGTTTCCCAAGCACCATGTGTTTTTCTTGAGCACTATGTGTTTTTTCCGAGCATAGAAGGGTTGAGTATCATAGTTGATCTAGATCGGTGCTATTAAGTATCTGTGCTGAGCACCATGGATTTTTCTTGAGCTCGGTAGGGTTGAGCATTATGGTTAATCTCGAGCTCAATAAGGACAATTGACATGGGTATTTTTAAGTACAATAAGATGAGATGCCAAGGAAACTTTTAAACAAGGAATATTATTGAAAAAGAATATTTTTTAGTATTATTTTTTATTTATTTGGAATTTGATTTTTTTAGGTAATCAACAAGAAAGAGAAGTGACACATGGAAGATATATATGAAGTCGTTTTAAAAGGAAGTACAAAAGTGGTTACATCTCAACAGTATTGTTGGAAGATTGGTTGGCCGACTAGAGGGGGGTGAATAGCCCTCTTTCGTTGGATGTCGGTATTTGCTCGTCTACGATTAGATTAGCGCAAGTGGAAACAACAATACAAGCAAATTAAACAAATAAAGATAAAGAAAAAGAAATAGACAATGCTAACACAATGTCGTAACGTGGTTCACGACTACGCCGCTAATCCACGATCCCGATTCGTCCGAGGTGAATCACTCCTTCAAAGCCAATCACTATTGGTCTCTCCTTTGCACCAAGCTAGGTTGAGGTAACCTTTACAATCATGATCACTCTTCTTACAATAAGATTGAAGTAAAAGCAAGTAAGAAGAGTAGGGAATCGTGTATGGCACTTTGGGAGAAGTTTAGAGCTTAAGCATTAGCCTCCCAAAACCCCATCCTCTTCCTTTTTATAGAGGAAGAGGGTTTCTTCCCATTGACACAGGAGCAGTCGACTGATGCCCTCGATCAGTCGACTGGTCCTGTAGCCGTTGCCCAATAACGGCCGCTTTCCACGTTGGATTCCATCCAACGACACTGGCATCAGTCGACTGATATTACCATCAGTCGACTGGTGCTCGATCAGTCGAGTCCTCAACGAGGTCGACTCCATTATGTGCCCGTGCACAGTGCCATCACGATCGCTGCCTTGGCATCGATCGATGTCGGCGATAATCGATCCGGTCCATGGCGATCATTGCCAGCCAAATGCCCATGAGTCGACACTCGAACCCAATTGACTAGGACCTGCCATTTCATGGAAGTCGACTGGTGCCGAGTGAAACTCAAACTTAACATTAGTTTGAGCTTCCGGTGGTCGGATAAACCTTAACCCTTGCGGTCAAGTTTCCGACACTCAGCCATTCGACCAAGTTCACCTAATGAGCTACTTACATTTCACTCATTCTCTCATCTCACTCGAAGTCCCTCGCCGAAGCTCTCTTCGTACGCGGCCACGTCCCTCGACAGCATCAGTCACACGACTCTGCAATCCTCCTTCACGTCTCTTGCCGCCGAAGTCTGCTTCCTTGGCTTCTCTTCAAGTCATCTCGTCCGGCGGTCCCTCAGCAGCATCAAGCGCACGACTTTGCAATGCTCCTTCTCTGACTCAGGCACGAGGTTGTGAGTGGTGAACTCGCCAAGGCTCCATGTGCGAATTACTAAGCCCTACATGACTTCAACGCACATATCAAATCAACATAACAAACTAACTTAAACCCTTTTCCACACACATCAAAACCTTATCATGGCAAGAGATTGACCTAACAATCTCTCCCTTTTTGAAGTGTGGCAATCCGTTTAAGTTAGGTAAAAACATTTGATATAAATTTCTAAGGTAAGAAAGCATGTAAACATAAACATGATATAGCAACATGCAACTCCCCCTTAATCCATGAAACTCTCTCTACAAATTTCTCCCCCTATCATAATTAACTTAAACATAATTATTTCTCCCCCTATCATAATTAACTTAAACATAATTATTTCTCCCCCTTTGACCCCATCAAAAAGATTAACAATAAGTTACAAACTCATGGCATCAAGTATAATAGAAGGAAAATACCAAAACTTAGTCTAAAACCTGAGTTTGGCCTTAACTAGTCTGATTTTCAGGCCACCAGTCGACTGGTTAAGACTACCAGTCGACTGGCACGCGAATTTCAGAACTTTCTGATTTTCGGACCGAATTTCAGAAATGCATTAAAAATTCCAAAAAATTCGAAAAATCATGAAATTTGGAAGACATATTTCTTGTAAGGTTCTTTATCAGTGAAAAATAGGTCTTCATGAAAAATCATTATATTTTCACGTATTTGCCAAAAATCCAAAAGCTTTAAAAACCACTAGGTTTTTGATCATGTGAGTGTCAAGTTTAACACATAGTTTTGATTCTAATTGTTTCAAAACATGAATACATGGATTTTAGATTAAGAAATTGTTTTGAAAACATATGAAATATCCAACCATGATCTTTGGGCAATATGTTTATGAATTAAACATAAGCCTTCCCTATGATTGGTCTATTATTGCTATTTTGATACTTCAAATGACCATCTAAATGCCATAGGCATTAGTGGACATTTGTATCATCCTAACATCTCACCCATGCTTAGTTTTCAATCAAGGTAGCCAATTGTGAGTGTAAGATGTATCCTAGAGGGTATTTGTATACACTTAACCATTATATTCATGCAATTCTATCAAGGTTAAGTATCAACCTAACAATCCTCATGATCATTAAGGCATATATCAATTAATTCTACATTATGATCATGAAATACATGTTTTTCATCAAATTATAATCATGCATTAGGTATAATATCATGATAGTAAGCAAAGTATTACCTATGGCATGATTTAAACCTATTTCTCATGATGATGTGCCGAATTTAAAAATCATAAATCATGATTGCAAACATACATAGCAATTACATTAATCATCATGATTTAAGCATTATTAACTATTTATAGGCACGTTATCATCACCTAACACTATTTCAAAATGTTGTCCCGCCATCCTAAGTCAACCAAAATATGATATAGGTCAATTGCAAATGGTTGACTACCCTAGGGTTATCCTAACCCTTAAAGATGGATTTTGGAACCCAAAATAAGTTCTTTCCTATTGGATTCACTAAGTACTCCTTGGGGATCCATTTCCTAGCTATTACTTTCTTCTTATCTTGTCCCCTAGCAATTAGACATTTATAGGCCTTTTCATTTTTCTTTTCTTTGTATCCTAGGCCTTTTTTGTTAAAGCTTGCCCTTTGGCTCCCTATAATCATATTCAATGTGTTTGAGCCAATTGTGAATTTTTCTAGGGCTTTTGTCAAATAATCTACCTTTTCCCTTAAACCCCTATTTTCATCCATACATGCATCACTAACATTAAATGACATATATTCATGTGAGCATGCATCATCATGACAAGAAGAAATATTTTTATTTTGATTTAAGCATGTTTTTTCTAGTTTCTCTTCTAAATCCTTAATTTGTTTTAGCATGCTTTTGTTCTTCTTCTTAGCTCTAAATAAATCCACAGTTAAGCTAGAAACCATGGAAACTATTTTCTTAGGAGTTAGATTCGTTACCATAGTTTCCATGTCCTCTTCTTCTTCTTCGGATGAGGAGGATGTAGAGGCTCCCCATTCACTTGAGCTCTCTCCACTTGAGCTTGATTCTTCATTTTCGGTGGAGGAGC
The DNA here is from genome assembly GCA_025175895.1 of Wurfbainia villosa. Lineage (NCBI taxonomy): Eukaryota > Viridiplantae > Streptophyta > Magnoliopsida > Zingiberales > Zingiberaceae > Wurfbainia > Wurfbainia villosa. The sequence goes on from CM046002.1 coordinate 51,268,780, forward strand.
AATCCAAGTCGTCGAATGCCATCAATGCTAGGTTGGTGACAAATGCATTTTCTTCCTCGGATGAGGAAGAGGAAGAAGGGTCATCCCATGTCTTGGCCTTGAATGCTTTGGCCTTCCCATTTACCTTTGCCTTCTTTTCTTCTTCCTTTTTCTTGTTCCCCTTTTTCTTCTTCTTTTCTTCTTTCTTCTTCCTCTCTTCCTTGCTCTTGTTTAGGAGGGGACAATTATCCCTTATGTGTCTCTCTCCTTGACAATTGTAGCAAATGATTTTCCCCCTTGGTCTCCTATTCCTATCATTTGATTTGTTAAATCTAAAACCTTTTAATGCACGTCTTACCCTCCTTACCATATACGCTTCTTCCGTGCTATCCATGGAGGAGGAGGAGGAAGCTTCATCATCATCGGAGGAAGGGATCTCCATCTTCTTCTTTCCCTTGTTTGCCAAGAATGCTACTCCTCTTGAAGGTTGGATTTTTGGCTCTTCTTGTATTCCTTCAAGCCTTGTTTCGTGGAGCTCCATTGCTGAGAAGAACTCCTCCAAGGTGCTCACTTCTAGATTCTTCGAAATATAGAAGGAGTCCACCATGGAGCTCCACTTTGAGGATCGCGGAAAGACATCTATAACCTTCATAACCATATCCCGATTTGATAGCTTCTCACCTACACTTGACAAACCAGTTATAATTTCCTTGAAACGAGAATGTAAGGAAATTACCTTTTCTCCCTTTTCTAGTTTAATGTTGTTGAGTTGGGAGCGGAGGAGGTCTCTCCTTGCTAGCTTCGCCTCGGATGTGCCTTCATGAAGCTCAATTAGCTTCTCCCACATCTCCTTGGCACTTAGGCATTCTCCAATTCGGTTGATCTCTTGTTGGGGGAGCACATTGAAAAGATGATGCTTGGCTTTTGAGTTTGCAAGGTGCTCTTCCCTTTGCTTTTTGGTCCACCTAGATTTCTCTATTGGCTTCCCTTCTTCATCCCTAGGCAAAAAGAAATCAGATTCCATTGTAATCATAATATCAAAATCCGTTTCAAAAAAATACCTCCATTCTCTTTTTCCACCAAGCGAATTCTCCTTCGAACTTCGGCGGATGAATGTTCGAGCCGACCATCTTTTGATGAAGTGCTTGTTGTGGCAGTTAGTCCTCGACAAGCGACTTGGCTCTGATACCACTTGTTGGAAGATCGGTTGGTCGGCTAGAGGGGGGTGAATAGCCATCTTTCGTTGGATGTCGATATTTGCTCATCTACGATTAGATTAGCGCAAGCGAAAACAACAATACAAGCAAATTAAACAAATAAAGATAAAGCAAAAGAAATAGACAATGCAAACACAATGTCGTAACGTGGTTCACGGCTACGCTGCTAATCCACGATCCCGATTCATCCGAGGTGAATCACTCCTTCAAAGCCAATCACTATTGGTCTCTCCTTTGCACCAAGCTAGGTGGAGGTAACCTTTACAATCAAGATCACTCTTCTTACAATAAGATTGAAGTAAAAGCAAGTAAGAAGAGTAGGGAATCATGTATGGAACTTTAGAAGAAGTTTAGAGCTTAAGCATTAGCCTCCCAAAGGCCCATCCTCTTCCTTTTTATAGAGGAAGAGAGTTTCTTCCCGTTGACACAGGAGTAGTCGACTGATGCCCTCGATCAGTCGACTGGTCCTGTAGCCATTGCACAATATCGGCCGCTTTCCATGTTGGATTCCATCAAATGGCACTGGCATCAGTCGACTGATATTACCATCAGTCGACTGGTGCTCGATCAGTCGAGTCCTCAACGAGGTCGACTCCATTCTATGCCCGTATGCGTTATCACGACCGTCTTCTTGGCAATGATCGATGTCGATGATAGGTCGATCGCGCCCATGGCAGTCAACTGCTTGGGCTAAATTCCCATGAGTCAGACACCAATCGAACCCAATCGACTCAGAGCAGTCGACTGCCATTTCATGGCAGTCGACTGGTGCCGTGTGAAACTCAAACTTAACATTAGTTTGAGCTTCCGGCGGTCGGATAAACCTTAACCCTTGCGGTCAAGTTTCCGACACTCAGCCATTCGACCAAGTTCACCTAATGAGCTACTTACATTTCACTCATTCTCTCATCTCACTCGAAGCCCCTCGCCGAAGCTCTCTTCGTATGCGACCACGTCCCTCGACAGCATCAGGCGCACGACTCTGCAATGCTCCTTCACGTCTCTTGCCTCCGAAGTCTGCTTCCTTGGCTTCTCTTCAAGTCATCTCGTCCGGCGGTCCCTCAGTAGCATCAAGCGCACGGCTCTGCAATGCTCCTTCTCTGACTTAGGCATGAGGTTGTGAGTGGTGAACCCGCCAAGGCTCCATGTGCGAATTACTAAGCCCAGCATAACTTCAACGCACATATCAAATCAACATAACAAACTAACTTAAACCCTTTGCCACACACATCAAAACCTTATCATGGCAAGAGATTGCCCTAACAAGTATGAGTAATGGCATTGAAGTAAATTCATCTTAAAGAAAGGCGGTGCTAATCCTTATTAAAAGGGACGGAGATAGGAAGAAGATGGATGATTTTTCCTCTCTATTTGGAACATAGAGACTCTCTTCTCAATTCTTCTTGTCATTTCACTATTCTACTTTCTTGATCTTAACTTGAGTGTTGGAGGGGCTATACTGGCAACGTCGACTCACCTCTAACGTTCCTTTTGGTGACAAATCTAACATCAAGGAAGGAAATCTACGATCCTAGTGGTGGCTCGTGAGAAAGAGGAAGGGGTTCCAGTGTGTTGAAAAAGAGGACACCATCAAATTGACACCGTCTGTGGGATTCTGAACAAAAAAGTTACGATGGTTAATACCAAAAGAGAGATGAAGGAGCAATTGGAAAAAGAGAAGTTTGTAACTAGTACATCACGAGGGGGGTACTAGGAGGAGGATGCGAGAGTATATATGAAAAGAGGATCTCATTCAAGTGGTAGCTGCTGTGATGGATCAAGTCTCACAATTCGTTATGCCTAAAGAAGTAAAAGAAGATGATACATCTGAAGGTGATTCTGAAGAGATCCCGATTAAGGTATCTAAGTCAAAAAATAATTCTCCTCATTTTTATGAGCTTTCAAAGGGAAAATAAGAACATACATCCCCTCAATTAAAGGATCAATTTGGTTGGGGATGTCCTTTTGTGGGAGGAAGTGTCCCAAGAAGCGAAGAGGAGCAGAGACCCTTTACAAAAAATATTTTGAATGATGAATTACCTCGTCATTTTCGAGCTCCTTATATATATTCATGAGTATAATGGTTCTTCAAATCCTAAGGATCATTTGGGTAGATTTGAAAATGTGGCATTGTTGCATCGGTACACTGAAGGAGTTAAGTGTCGGATTTTTCTTACTACTTTAATCGGACCTGCTCAGCAGTGGTTCGATACTTTGAAGCCACAAAGCATTGCTTCATTTAGGGATTTTTCCACATTATTTTTGTGGCATTTTTGTAATTCCAAGTGATAACCTCCTCCTCCACTTAGTCTTTTTAATCTTAAGCAAAGAAATCAAGAAACCCTACAACAATATGTACAAAGATTCACTCAGGTCGCACGGGAAATTCCTACAGTAGCACCTGGAATGTTGGTAGGAGCATTTACTCAGGGGTTGAGGTAAGGAGATTTCTTTTGTTATTTAGCTAAGAAACCACTTGTGGATTTTGATGTCCTATTGGCTTGGGCAGAAAAATTTATCAATCTGGAAGAAGCTCAGAGGGCTCGTCCAGAGTCTCGGGAGTTTAGGGTGTTGGATATGCATGAGCACTGAGCTGAATGGGTGAGGCCTACTTGTTCATTGGCTGAGAAACATTCTTCATATGCTCCATAGCTACGAGTTTCTAAGGAGTGAGCTATGAATATTTATGAAGAATATCAATTATTAAGAAGGCCGGCTGGAGTTGCTCAGGGGCCTCGATGGCCACTTGCTCCTACTTTTTGTTCTTATCTTCAGGAATATGGGGACATTACACAGGAGTCACTACAAAAATATATTGATTTTGCGACAAATTTTGCAATGAATTTTGATTAAAAATTCATTGCAAAATTATTTTGCAACGAAATTGATTTCGTTGCAAATAAATTGCTGCAAAATTATGTAACAAAAAAATAAATTCGTTGTAATTTTTGCGACAAAAATTTATTTTCATCGCCAAATTCTTGACCATCAGTTGACTTCCTATGAGCATCAATCGACTGGCCAGTCGAATAAAAAATGTTCTGTGCCTTGCTTGTTAGTGTCAACCCTTAGCGCCAATCATGAGATGAATGATTAGGGATCATATGTATCATATTTCATTAATAATAGGCAAGGTTTGCTTATTATATTATTTCTTATATGTGTTATATGAATAATATAATAGTGTCCTTGAATAGTAGGTTCAGGTTTACAACATATCAATTGGTTGAATTGATAGTGAGAGTCTGTCGATATATATATATATATATAGAACACTACTCTTAACTATTCGTAGTCTGCAAGGACAATATTAATGCGCAGAGACTAGCATGTAGGTCAATTGATGACTTAATCTCAAAAGTCATGGATATGTGATATCACGTTGACACATGGGTACATATTAGAGACTATGTACTGAATTGACCTGCCATAAGAATGTTTCATGGATCGTTATATGAGTGTCATAAACATTCTCATGTGACTATTGGTATGAATAATCCTTAGACCTGAAGTCACTATGGTTCCCTACATAATGAGTTGTATACTTTGGCTTCATCAAACGTCACCCATAATAGGGTGATTATAAAGGCGATCACTAGGTATGCAATAAGTTATGCAGAGGGATATGAGTGATGTAGATGAGATCTATCCCTTCCATGTAACGGAAGTAATATCTATGGGCCCCTTGATAGAGTAGGATTGCTAAAATGCATGACCATGCTCGAATAAGTCAATATGAGATATTGAGCTTATTTGGTTGAGTAATCTACTTGTAGATCTAGAAACCCATGATTGATAAGAGGATGATAGTATATACCTCATTGATCAATCTAGATATCATGGATAGAAGGACTAAGTCATACACGATAATAGTCATGGAAAGGTTATGTCGGATCTCGACATTCTCGTCACTTGGGTAGGAATGATGCATTGCTAGATGCCGCTTGATGCGGGTATGGGAAAAAATCTGGTCGCTCCGTTTTCAATGCAGTGAAGCACTGAGGGAGGTCTCAGAGGATTCTCCCCGGCCGTAATCAGTAGAGAATAAGAGGATGAAGTAGATGAAACGCAAGAAACTGACGCCAGCAATCGAGATTCAGACACAAGATGTAACGTGGTTCGGAATGAGGATTCCTACTCCACGGAGGTGAGTTTTCTCACCAGATGCGGTGCCTAAGCACTTTCACTATGAAGGTCCTCCTTTACAGAAAGCAAGTTTCCTCAGGTGGAGGAGAAAGACCTCTTACAATGATATTACAAGACGAGGAAAATACAAGAGATGTAGCAATGGCCGATCTCCGTCCTTCTTCTCCGGCGAGATGGTTGTTCCCTTTCTTCCTTCTCCTCTTGCCTCTTCTTCTCTCTTGCTACGTCGAAATGATTGCGGATCCCCCCTTTTTCTCTTTGCCTCCTTCCTTTTATCCTCCCTCCTCCTTCATCGTAACGTCGTGGATTATCTCCATCGTACACGTGGCCACCACCTCTTTCTGGGGAATAATTCTGTTACAAATATAAGGAGTGAAGACTCCTTGGAATATTGTGTGGGGCCTCCCAGGTCATTGCCTAACACCTTTTCCTCTATTTTTCGGGAAACTAGGCTAGACTACCTCCCTCAGCCTTCCATATCGAGGGAAGCTAGTTTAGGTCTATAGCCCACGGGTGACCTAGCCCTAGGGCTTTTTATCAACCCGAACCAATTCCTCTTTTCCCCATGTCAAATTCCCTTTGTATTGATCAGATTGGACCGACCTCTTGGCAAAGCACCTTCTGTCTCTCCTTTGCCGTGTCGATTGCTTTCGCTAACTCTCCCGTACCAATGGCTTCTGATATTCGCCCGTACCAATGGCTTCTGACATTCGCCCGTGCCAATGGCTTCCGACATTCGCCCGTGCCAATGGCTTCCGACATTCGCCCGTGCCAATGGCTTCTGACATTCGCCCGTGCCAATGGCTTCTGACATTCGCCCGTGCCAATGGCTTCTGACATTCGCCCATGCCAATGGATTTTGATATTCGCCCATGCCAATCTTCTTTTTCTTCCTTAGCGGAGTTGTATATTTCGGATCGGATCTAGGGTCACCTACTAACCCCTCTATTGGGGATTATGTAGAGAAGGTACCAGTAGTATCATTAGTCAACCCCGAAAAATAGTCGGGTTATGTTTGACTTTCCCAATGTACATAAAGTTTCTGACCTATTCTTCCTTTCTCGACTTAAATCCATCCGTTCCCTTATAACTCCCCCCAGTATATTGAAGGAGGCCCGCTGGGCCCATGGGCTCCGCTTCTCCTTCTCCCTCTGTGCAGCTAAATAGTCACGGAAAACCTTATATAAACCCTCACCTTCTTCTTTTAGGTATCGTTTAGTGTGCTTGACAATCCAGTCTGTTCTTCTTCTCCCGTCATTCTCACCGGCGGCGTTGCAGCGACCCAGTTCTTCCTTTCCCCACACGATTCTTCTTTAACCCCCGAGTAAGTGTTCTGCTTTGTTCACACCCATGGCTCCTAGGACCACCTCTTCACCCACCTGGTATGAACATACCATAACCCAGTTAGATTGTAACCATTATTTCTTTAATATTAAGAACGACTATATAGACCCCTCTATAAAATGTTGTTTCACGACTAAACTGCATCAGCCTAATAATCCTTCTCCCGGTTTGACATGCTTTTTCTCTGAACAATTTCTTAACGGCCTATCCCTGCCGGTACCACAGGTTTATTTATACCTCCTAAACTTCTACGGACTATCCCTGAATCAATTCACCCCCAACTCCTTCCGAATTCTATCGGGAGCCCACATAGTGTTCCAACACTTGAACATCTCTTTGACCCCCGAAATATTCCATTGCTTCTTCCAGTTAAAGTCTTCTAAGGCAGGTCTATTTTATTTATCTAGCTGTTCAGACTGCAAATTCCTAGTGAACCTGCCTACTTCCCACAAGGGCTGGGTGTTGGGTTTCCGGCACCGCGGCGTGTGTGTGTTCGATCATGTTTCGTAAACATGAGCACAGCGGAAGCAATAAAAATAATAAATACTCCTATTTATTACAACACACACAACACACGCATGCTATTACAACAAGTGTAGACATAACCGTAAATTAAAATTGCAATAAAAGGAAATTAAACTACGTTATACCTTCCGTATGACGTGTAGCGGGAACGGCATCAACCGGAACGATCCTCGTAAGAATCGTCTCTATCCGTATCCACGCCGAGCTCCTCGGGATGACTTCGCTAAGTCACGAGCTTCGTCTTCGTACGGGTTACTAGCCTCGTGTTGAAGACGACGTGATCGAGAGATGATCACGATCCGAATCCAAATTCGGATCCAAAACGAGTTCTCAAAACTCGCTTCTCCGAGAGGTATTCACAACCGCTTTGGAATCCTTTGTCCTCCACCTCAGAGGATTACCGGAGATCAAATCGGTATGTTAGCCGCTTGTCGGAGCACTAACCGTCGCCCAAACGACGCCCGACGAAGGAGGAGAAGCTGTCCAGAAAACTGGACAGCTTGGTGGAGGAGTAAGCGCCGCCAAAACAAGGAGAGAAAAGCCTCACCTTGATGCCAAACCTATAGGAGATCACCGGAGGGTCGCCGGAGGTTCACCGGCTGAAGCTTGCCGCGCAAGGAGCTAGACGGCAGCACAATCTGGGCGGCAAGGAGGTTGGGCGACAACCAGTTGGGCGGCAACTCCTTGGAGGCTAGGGTTTTGATTGATTAGTTAGGGTTTAACAATCCCTTAAGCCCACTTTTATAGAGAACTAATTCTCTTAATGGTTAATGGATCATATCCATAAAGCCCGTTAACTCGCTCCATTAAGATAAGTTAAAATAAACCAAACCATGATGGTTTATTTTAAGTTAAAACGAACCGAACCAACTTTTGGTTCATTCGCTTAAAATAAACCAAACCCTTTGGTTTATTCTTATCCATTGGATTAGAACCAAACCATTTTGGTTCATCCATTATGTCTTCATAAGACACTGCCCATCCACGCTTCCATTGCGACTGAAACAATTTCATGCTCGCTTTATGTTTGGTCCAACCAAACATAGTTTCTCTCGGTCTGAGAATCCCATTCTCAAGCTCGTTTTAAATCCTTTGGATTACACTTGTTGTGCGTGTGACCAAATAGGTTCTCGGTTTATGTTGGCCGTCTATAATTAACCATTAATTATAGAACGATCATGAGTGGCACCTAGTAGTACATCATGATCCCCAATTAACCGAAAAGATCAACTGATCCGTAACTATTTCAAACCCTTCAAGAGCTCGAATGAATCGTGCCCCATTCCCTTCACTCATCTTATACCCACTTGGTTCAGACATGGTCTATTGTGTCATCCTCACTAGTCGACTACGCCACACCTAGCCCAAGTATCATTTCCTCGTCCTACGATTCTAGTTACTCCACATGTATCAAGAGTACCTTACTCTAAACATGTAATGCTTTGGCCAAAGACTTTAGTAACAATCCGACGAGAGGCCATGGGTATACATCTCCTCGCAAGGGAGTGGTGAATCCTTTATAGGCTATTCAAACACCTTCGATCACTTCGACTTATACCCAATCATCCCGGGTCCACATCTCCTTAGAGATGTTTGCTTAAGATGTCAAAGCATAAGTCTCCATGATCAAGATGACTTGAATACCGCAAGTCAAATGAACATCGCACTTAAGCCACAGTAAGAACTTCATTGACATATCTATATATGCAGAGAACCATATGAAGTCTTACGACTGGTCACTCCAATGAACTAGTTACCATAACTAGCATCCACGATTAACTCCGGACATCACTATGTCTCCAGCCAGTGAGAATCAGCTGCTTGGATACACCAAGGAGTATACCTCGTGCTAGTCTCAACAGAATTGATGGTGTCCAGATTCATCAATTCATCGACTAGGGATAATTCCGATACATCACAATTACACATGTAGAGATACTCACTAGTTGTGATCCAATCACAAATTCTCTCATGCTGTGAATCGTATCGTGGACATTCAGTAAATGAGTTTAAGATCCAATCAAATACATAAAACATGTACACTCAAATAGTGAATCTTCATTTATCATATAAATGGTTCATACATAAGGCGATTGCCTTAGGACATCTCTCATATATTACTAACAGACTCCCACTTGGCCTAATGCCAATCGCTACGGTATCCAATACCATAAGCACCAACATGACCCTCAAACTTACTTTGAGGTAATGCTTTAGTCAAAGGATCCACTAAGTTCCTTTCAGTGGAAATTTTCTCAATTTGTATTTCGTTCCTACTGATGATCTCTCTGATAAGATGATAGCGGCGAAGTACATGTTTGGATCATTGATGAGACCACATCAAGTTCATAGATGAACTACTTGATCCAAACCGCTTCCTTTGTCGCCTAAAGTACAACGATTCTCGCCTTTGTGGCGAGAATCCGCTATAGTGTCAAGCTTGGAACCTTTCCAACTTATTGCGCCTCCATTTTAGGTGAATACATACCGCATCGAGACATGGAATCATCCTTATGCTCGAGTCATCCGTATACCCACGTATCACCATGTACCCTTCTCCATATATTAGGAATGCATCCTTAGTTCTTCTCAAGCACTTAAGGATCGTCTTAACAGCCACCCAATGATCCATTCCTGGATCAGACTGGTATCTGCTCGTGACACTCAGAGCATACGATACATCGGGCCTTGTACATAACATAGCATACATGATAGATCCTATTGCGGATGCATAGGGAATCTTACTCATGCAAATCCTCTCGTCTTCTGTGCGCGGACACATAGACTTCGAAAGGTGTACCCCATGCCTGATGGGTAAGAAACCTTTCTTGGATTCCGACATGCTAAACCTCTTTAGCACTCGGTCTATATATGTAGACTGCGAAAGACCAAGCAACCGTTTCGATCTATCTCTATAGATCTTAATCCCGAGGATGTAGGTTGCTTCTCCCAGGTCTTTCATGGAGAATGTCTTGGATAACCAAACCTTCACTGACTGTAAGATTGAAACATCGTTTCCTATAAATAGTATGTCATCGACATACAATACTAGGAACACGACTGCACTCCCACTAACCTTCTTGTACACACAAGGTTCGTCTGGATTTTGTGAGAAATCAAACTTTTTGATTGTCTCATCAAAACGGATATTCTAGCTCCTGGATGCTTGCTTCAATCCATAAATAGATCGTCGCAATTTTCATACCTTGGTTTTATCAACCGATGTGAAACCCTCAGGCTGTATCATATACACGTCCTCGAGCAGGTTTCCATTAAGGAAAGCTGTTTTCACATCCATCTGCCATATCTCATAATCATAATAAGCCGCTATGGCCAGGAGCATCCGAATGGATTTAAGCATAGCTACAGGCGAATAGGTTTCGTCATAATCAACACCTTGTTTTTGACGATATCCTTTCGCCACCAATCTAGCCTTATAAGTAATCACATTACCATCCATGTCGGTTTTCTTCTTGAAAACCCACTTGCACCCTATAGGCTTTATCCCTTCAGGTGGGTCAACCAAGTTCCAAACTTGGTTTTCATACATGGAATCCATTTCCGACTTCATGGCACCAAGCCACTTATCCCTTTCTGAACTTGTCAGCACTTCTTCATAACTGGTAGGCTCCTCATCATCAATACGAGAAATCCATATCTCCCAGGAATATTGCGTGTTCTACCAGATCTACGAAGATGTGGTGTTACAATAGGTCCAGCCGATTGCTCATCACTATGAGTTGTCGGCCGTTGTGCTTCACCAGGTATCTCATCAATTTCTATTTGAGCTCTCGAGCCTCCTCAAGCTCGACGACACTCCCACTGTTTTCTTACAAGAGAAACTCTTTCTCTAGAAACACAGCATGCCTTGAAACAAACACCTTTTGTTCCACAGGATGATAGAATTGGTAACCCCTTGTTTCCTTAGGGTATCCAATAAATAGACATTTATCAGACTTAGCATCCAATTTGTCTGGTACAGTCCGCTTCACATAAGCAGGACAACCCCATATCTTCAAGTAAGATACATGAGGTTTCTTACTATTCCATATCTCATATGGAGTAGTTGAGACTACCTTGGTAGGCATTCTGTTTAACAAGTAAACAACTGTCTGAAGTGCATAGCCCCAAAAGGATTTGGGAAGAGTCGCATGATTCATCATTGACCTGACCATGTCCAACAAGGTCCGGTTACGCCTCTCAGATACACCATTATGCCTTGGTGTATATGGCGGAGTCCATTGAGACAATATACCATTGTCTCTTAGATAATCAAGAAACTCTTGACTTAAGTATTCACCACCTCGATCCGATCGAAGTATTTTAATACTCTTGTCATGTTGTTTCTCTACTTCATTTCTGAATTCTTTGAACCTTTCAAAGGCTTCAGACTTGTGTTTCATCAAGAACACATACCCAAACCATGAGTGATCATCGGTGAAGGTAATGAAGTAGCTATAGCCTCCTAATGCTTGAGTTGACATAGGTCCACATACATCAGTATGTATTAGACCTAGTAACTCTTCCACTCGTTCACCTTTTCCAGTAAAAGGTAACTTAGTCATCTTGCCTTTTAAGCATGATTCGCATGTATCGTATGAATCCAATTCAAACGATTCCAGAATTCCACATCGGTGTAATTCGGACATGCGTTTCTTGCTTACATGGCCAAGACGACAATGCCACATGTAGGAGTCTATTTGATTATCCTTTCGAGCACTCTTGTTGCTCACTTCGATATTGCAAATGTCACTGAATACGTCCAACGTATAAACACCATTGCTTAAAGTTCCAGTCCCATAAAGAACCCCATTCAAAGTTATGTAACAACAATTGTTACTAAACGTCAAATGGAAACCATTTCTATTTAAACAAGAAATAGAAATGATGTTCTTTATCAACAAAGGAATATAAAAGCAATTGTCCAGTTCTAAGACAAGTCCTGCAGGGAGTTTCAACAAATACGTTCTGATGGCGAGTGCAGCAACCTTTGCTTCATTCCCAACACGTAAATTTGACTCTCCCTTGACGAGTCTTCTTCTATTCCTTAGCCCATGTATGTCATTACATATATGTGAGCCACACCCAGTATCCAATACCCAAGTGTTTGAGGAAATAGAATGACAATCAATAACGAAGATATCTGAAGAAGATGGGGCATCCGATGCCTTATTCTTCTTCACGGACTCAAGATAAATCTTGCACTTTCTTTGCAAATGGCTCTCCTTGCCATAATGATGGCAAGTTTCCTTTTGTGCTAGTTCTACCTTCTTAGCCCTTCTCTTCTTTCCCTTCTGTTGTTCCTTTGACTTCCTCTTAGAACCTTTCTTCGAGGAATCAACTAACAGCACCGTCCCCTGCTCATGCTTCTCAGAAGACTCCACAGTCTTCAGCATATTGAGCAGTACCATAGATGAACCTCCTAGCATCTCAGAGGTGAAGAGGAGCTTTGAGACTTCGAACCTTTCGAATCTCACTTGCTCATCAACCAACTCACAAAGATGAAGGATTACGATATGAGCATCCATATGCTCATGCTGCTTTCGTAGCTTGGGTTCCATCGCGGCTAACATGATGCAACTCATTTGTTCAGAATCACTCACATGTTTCTGATAGGCCAACAATTGGTCCAGAGTTGCATCGTCACTAGGACGGGCGGGAAGAGGCGCTTCGAGGACATTTGCAAGCTTTTTAACCTTGAGAACAATTCTCAAGCTTCTAAGCCAGTCCAAGAAGCTCGGCCCAGTCAATTTATTCGAATCCAAAATGGAACGCAATTCAAAGACATCATGATCAATCTTAGAAATACAAAACGAGCATATATGAGAAAGATGATTTTAAAAATGCATCAATATACATTTATAAATCCCATTCATTTTTCGAATTTCAAAAACCCCAAAATCACTTCGGGAGATTGTAGGTCCATCTCCGAATGGGCTGATATCCATCATAGTTATGAACAACCTTGGAGAGAGTCCAACAAGCCATTCATAACTACGACGTTAGGTATCATCTATACCGATTGCATATCACGTATATGCAACTATCACAATGTGCTATCAACTAATTGAATGTTCACACATACATCGGGTTGTTAACACATTAACAAGTATGCATCATATGCATAGCACCCAACTTCACCTCCCTTTACATCGACCTTGGAGAGAGTCCAACAAACCGATGCTCCAGGTTAAAGCCAACCCATTAATCAGGACATAGTTTTAATATGGTTAGAGCGCATTCAACCAATTAGCCCAGCTTGGAGAGAGTCCAACAACCAAAGCTAACGATTGACCTCTGACTCTTACCATATTAGTATTAAACTATTCCATGGTGGGCTTGGAGAGAGTCCAACAACCCAAACAAGAAACAGAACTCTGGTTCTAACCATATTAATGGAAGGTGTAGGCTTTAATATTGATTAAGGGTTTTTATGTCTCATCCTCTTTGCATGCAAATAACTATTATCTACATGGCATGGCATACATGGCATACATCTACATGTCACGACACGCATAGCATAATGTTATGCATCTAATGCAATTACATGGCATACAATTATGTCATGTATATAATTTCCTTATATGTCATAACTATTTATGGAAATAAAATATGTTTAAGATTTGATTCTCCAAATCAAATCATAATTAAATTAGGAAACAAATTTCCAAATCTAATCACATATTTTATTCATGGAATTATTTGATTAAGGAAAATCTATTTAAGAAACCAATTTCCTAAATCATTAAAACTACTTATGGAAATAAAATATTTTAAGATTTGATTTCCCAAATCAAATCATGATTAAATTAGGAAACAAATTTCCAAAATCTAATCAAATATTTTATTTATGGAAAATATCAATTTCCATAAATACTTCCAACTTTCCAAAAGTGGAAGATTTCCATAAATACTTCTAGACTTTCCAAAATTAAAAAATTTCCATAAATACTTCTAAATTTCCAAAATTTAGAAAATTTCCAGAAATACATTATGACTATCGCAAAACCATTTTTACGATTATGTCGAAACACAACCTGGGCTCTGATACCACTGTTGGGTTTCCGGCACCGCGGCGTGTGTGTGTTCGATCATGTTTCGTAAATATGAGCACAGCGGAAGCAATAAAAATAATAAATACTCCTATTTATTACAACACACACAACACACGCATGCTATTACAACAAGTGTAGACATAACCGTAAATTAAAATTGCAATAAAAGGAAATTAAACTACGTTATACCTTCCGTATGACGTGTAGCGGGAACGGCATCAACCGGAACGATCCTCGTAAGAATCGTCTCTATCCGTATCCACGCCGAGCTCCTCGGGATGACTTCGCTAAGTCACGAGTTTCGTCTTCGTACGGGTTACTAGCCTCGTGTTGAAGACGACGTGATCGAGAGATGATCACGATCCGAATCCAAATTCGAATCCAAAACGAGTTCTCAAAACTCGCTTCTCCGGAGAGGTATTCCTCAACCGTTTGACGAATTCTTCGTCCTCCACCTCAGAGGATTACCGGAGATCAAATCCCCGGTATGTTAGCCGCTGTCGGAGCACTAACCGTCATCCAAACGACTCTCCGACGAGAGGAGGAGAAGCTGTCCAGAAAACTGGACAGCTTGGTGGAGGAGTAGGCGCCGGCCAAAACAAGGAGAGAAAAGCCTCACCTTGATGCCAAACCTATAGGAGATCACCGGAGGGTCGCCGGAGGTTCACCGGCTGAAGCTTGGTCGCCAAGAAGGAGCTAGACTAGAGCAATCAAGCTGGGCGGCAAGGAGGTTGGGCGGCACAACCAGGTTGGGCGGCAACTCCTTGGAGGCTAGGGTTTTGATTGATTAGTTAGGGTTTAACAATCCCTTAAGCCCACTTTTATAGAGAACTAATTCTCTTAATGGTTAATGGATCATATCCATAAAGCCCGTTAACCCGCTCCATTAAGATAAGTTAAAATAAACCAAACCATGATGGTTTATTTTAAGTTAAAACGAACCGAACCAACTTTTGGTTCATTCGTTTAAAATAAACCAAACCCTTTGGTTTATTCTTATCCATTGGATTAGAACCAAACCATTTTGGTCCATCCATTACGTCTTCATAAGACACGGCCCATCCACGCTTCCATTGCGACTGAAACAATTTCATGCTCGCTTTATGTTTGGTCCAACCAAACATAGTTTCTCTCGGTCTGAGAATCCCATTCTCAAGCTCGTTTTTAAATCCTTTGGATTACACTCGTTGTGCGTGTGACCAAATAGGTTCTCGGTTTATGTTGGCCGTCTATAATTAACCATTAATTATAGAATGATCATGAGTGGCACCTAGTAGTACATCATGATCCCCAATTAACCGAAAAGATCAACGGTTGATCCGAACTATTTCTCGAAACCCTTCAAGATGGCTCGAATGAATCGCTCCATTCCCTTCACTCATCTTATACCCACTTGGTTCAGGACATGGTCTATTGTGTCAGTCCCCACTAGGCTGACTACGTCACACCTAGCCCAAGTATCATTTCCTCGTCCTACGGATTCTAGTTACTCCACATGTATCGAAGAGTACTTTACTCTAAACATGTAATGCTTTGGCCTAAGACTTTAGTAACAATCCGACGAGAGGCCATGGGTATACATCTCCTCGCAAGGAGTGGTGAATCCTTTATAGGCTATTCAAACACCTTCGATCACTTCGACTTATACCCAATCATCCCGGGTCCACATCTCCTTAGAGATGTTAAAGATGTCAAAGCATAAGTCTCCATGATCAAGATGACTTGAATACAAGTCAAAGGAACATCGCACTTAAGCCACGAAGAACTTCATTGACATATCTATATATGCAGAGAACCATATGAAGTCTTACTACCGGTCACTCCAATGAACTAGTTACCATAACTAGCATCCACGATTAACTCCGGACATCACTATGTCTCCAGCCAGTGAGAATCAGCTGCTTGGATACACCAAGGAGTATACCTCGTGCTAGTCTCAACAGAATTGATGGTGTCCAGATCCATCAATTCATCGACTAGGGATAATTCCGATACATCACAATTACACATGTAGAGATACTCACTAGTTGTGATCCAATCACAAATTCTCTCATGCTGTGAATCGTATCGTGGACATTCAGTAAATGAGTTTAAGATCCAATCAAATATATAAAACATGTACACTCAAATAGTGAATCTTCATTTATCATATAAATGGTTCATACATAAGGCGATTGCCTTAGGACATCTCTCATATATTACTAACACTGGGAAGCACTATACTTCTTTGTACAGCTTCCAGAGCCTTTACCCTATTCCGATACTTGGAAGGTAGACCTTCCTGAATTGCCTCCCTTCCGGGAAATGAGGACCAAATGTCCCTTTCCGGAAGTGTATAGAGTTTTAGGAGAGTTACATTACTGCTCAAACCATCTGGTAGAAACTCCCCTCTTAAGCCACTTTGGATTGTCTCCTCTACCTTTGACGACTTCGGTTGCTGTAGGTAGGGTGACATTTATCCTGCAATGTGACTTCCTTTTTAGGTCATTCATCTTTCTTACCAGTATATCTTGTAGATAATCTGATGCAGAAGGCTTTGGTGGAAGGGGAGTCGATCAAGGCTGCCAAGAAGAAGAAGACATCAACTAAAAGAGACTCCATCACCTCCTCGGAAAAAGCTGCGGCTCATCAAGAAAGGAGCCTCCAGTTCATCGGCTCGTCTCCCCTCATCTTCGGCTCAACCAGGGTCTCAGCCCCTAACCATTTATGAGCCAAGAAGAGGAGGCAGTACCTCCCCTGTCCCTTCTCCCTCTCTTCAAGGAGGGGATTCTCCCTCCCATTTTCTTCATTCCTCCCCCTCTGCACAAAATTCACCTCCACCTTCTCATATAGAGTCCCTCCAAGCTCCTGTTCCTTTTGACCCAAGAACTGCTCCCACACCCCTTCGCCATATCAGACCTCCCTCCTCCTCTGAAGGGGAAGACCCTTCCCTTCCTGTTCCTCCGAAGGCCACGTTGGGGTCCCTGCTGCAAATTCGGCACCCCTCGGAGGTGAAATTCTTTAATCAGTCGGGCGTACAAGGCCCATGCGAGCAAGTGAGCAAACTACTGGCTGAGGTATCTATTACTTCTCCTCTTTCTCTTTACCGCAAGTATTACTATATGCCAATGTATAATGACAGTTTTCTTTCCTGCAGGCCGCCACTCAGCATAGCAAAATGGTAACTTGGTTGGCCCGCTTTCAATCTACTGTGGAAACTCGCCACTTTGCCTCGGTGACACAATAGAAGAATCTCGTTCGGCAGTTAAGCGAACAAGAGGCGAAGGAGGCTGATATGAGGGGCCAATGTGAGGAGGCGAGGGTGCAATTAGCCTTGGTCAGGAGCGAGAAGGAAGAATTGCAGCGAAAGAACGAGGAATTGGAGCAGCGGATTTTCCTCCAATCCAGTGAGCTGCAACAAGTAGATGACTTGGCCCGGGAGTTGAAAGAATATAAAGGGCACCTTGGGGAGGCCATGATCAAAGCTGCAGACTCTTCAACCACCATTCTACAGCTTCAGTAGGAGCGCTACAGGCCCCAATTGGAGCGTCAATCTTGGGAGGCTACCAAGAGATCTTGTATTGAAAAATGCCAGGAGTTGTCTTCTATGTGGCATCTTTTCCTCAAGTTTTATCAATGGCAGCTCAGCAACAATCCATCCTTCACCAAGAATATTCAGAGGCCCTCTCGACTTTGGGTCGTCAGGCCATACAAGCGGCCACTGAAAAAGATGCTCTGGCGGCTGAACTGGCGGAAAGTCGAGCTCAACTAGCCAAATGCCAAGATCAGATGAAAGAGCAGGAGGCTGATCTTAAAAGACGCTACGTGAAGAAGGGGGTAGATTTGTTTGTATTAGGCTTTGAGGGGTCCTCGGCTCAAAACGCCGAGCAGGGATACCCGCCTCCCGGCACGGACACTAGTTACTTGGATCCGGTAGGGGCGTTAGCTAAGTGTCCGCCCGATCTCTTCGAACTGTAATTTATAACATTCTCTTTTTTAGTAATTTCCCTGATGGCTTCTCGCTTGCTTCTGAACGATAACTTTGTCCATATAACTAACTATCATCATCTTGTTATGCTCCTTGAGGGGTTGGGAACTCTGAACCAATTTTAAATTGATCTTGCTCTATACTGTTATCTCTTTCCCGTGTCGATGATAAATAACCTCGGTTCGGGCTTATCGGAGAGATCTCGAATACCATTATTCCCCTCCGCTCTTATTTTGGTTCGGGGATTCACTTGAAAGGTCTTTACCTGATATCATTCATATCCGTCCCGATTCTGGTTCGGGAATTCGCTGGAAGGGTTTCTACCCGATATCATTCATATCCGTCCTGATTCTGGTTCGGGCGACGCTTTAAATAGCTCTTGCCTGTTGATCTTCCCTATCTCTCTTCTTGCTGGAAACGATATCAATCTCTTCGCCTTCTTTCCCTTTCCCGTAACCTATTGCTCCTTTTCTTCCATTATAAATCCTTCGTCCCCCATGTCTTCGCCCCGCTATCTCACTATCATGGCTTCACAGGCATCCTATCAAATTTCTTCGAGTCGTAATCTTTTGAACTACAAGACTGGGTCTCGAGGATATGGAAGATTCAAGACCGCTCAGCTGGCCTTTCTCTTTCGCCTCCCATCTCTCCCTCCAACTCCAACTCCTCCTACAGGAGGTCCTTCCGCCCTTTCCCTCCTTCCAGTAACAGGTGTGGAATCCTCCCTTCACATGGGAGTATACAAGGGAGATCCTCGACTACCACCGAACTTCCCTCACTTCCACGGCTTGGCTTCCCCAGTTCCCCAAGAAAGGTTCATCCTTCTCCTTTTGATGAAGGTCCACCAGTTCTTCCTCCACCTCAAGGCGAACGCTTCAGAGTTATATTGGCTCCTTCTCCCCCTAAAGAGACATCTCCCGCTTCATCTGTTAGGAGTAATCATGGAAAATCTTTGTAGATCAAGTTAATGTAATCGTTTCAAATATGTTAATAAAAAATAAGGGAGGCAAATGATATCTGTTTTTTTTCTTTTTCCTGTAGAAGTAAGGTTTCTGTCTTCCAAAAGGACGGTAATCTGATCCGAACATACCTTCTTCTATCATTTCTCGGGGATTCAGACCTTCTTAATTACAATTGTAGTCCGATCGACCTTCCCACTACTGCCCCCATGTTTCCTCTTCTTTACTGGCATTTATGGTCCCTACTTCTCCTACCAATAAATGCAATATTCCCCTTCGTCGCCATAAAAACCCCCGACCTTTACCAGATAGATTCCATCATTCTCCTTTTTTCCTTTACTTGCCATGGACAGAATATTGGAACAGGGCAGCAGTTCCTCGCCTTCTAAAGAACAGATAAATGATCGCCGGTACATAGCTATCATGGAGGAAAAAGTGAAGTGTTTACAGCAACAGCTGGAGGAAACTTCCACCAATAATCGCTCCCTGCGCCAACAACTCATCGGGTCCCAAAAGGAACTGGCCAAGCAGACCTTCCTGCAGCAATCCTATCGGCGTCAACTATGGTGCCAACCTCAACCATACAAGGGAACTCCCTCTGCCCCTCCTAACAAAGCTATGCTTGCCCGGGATATATAAGGGCTGCTGTTTGTTATTTTCCCTTGTAGATGACTTAGAATATGTAATTCTCTCACATCAATGAACTTTCCTAGTTTATCTCCCTTCTCCAGTATCTTCTGAGTTGTACCACTCTTTACTCCTTTTGTATTCACGTAGACTCACACAGGACTGAGGCATATTTCGGCTCTTTCGTCTTTTCAATCTGTCGGGTATGTAGAACCCTTAAATGAGTCAACCATGCTATCTTCCGCTCTGCCTTGCGGGGATATCAGTTCTTCCGTTCCACCACCACATGGGGATATCTTCCGCTCTGCCTTGTGGGGATAGAAATTTATACATAGAGTAAATAATAACAGAAGGATATTGGTTGTTCCGTTCTACCACCACACGGGGATATCTTCCGCTCTGCCTTGTGGGGATAGAAATTTATACATAGAGTAAATAATAACCGAAGGATATCGGTTCTTCCGTTCCACCACCACACGGGGATATCTTCCGCTCTGCCTTGCGGGGATAGAAATTTATACATAGAGTAAATAATAACCGAAGGATATCGGTTCTTCCGTTCCACCACCACACGGGGATATCTTCCGCTCTGCCTTGCGGGGATAGAAATTTATACATAGAGTAAATAATAACCGAAGGATATCGGTTCTTCCGTTCCACCACCACATGGGGATATCTTCCGCTCTGCCTTGCGGGGATAGAAATTTATACATAGAGTAAATAATAACCGAAGGATATCGGTTCTTCCGTTCCACCACCACACGGGGATATCTTCCGCTCTGCCTTGCGGGGATAGAAATTTATACATAGAGTAAATAATAACCGAAGGATATCGGTTCTTCCGTTCCACCACCACACGGGGATATCTTCCGCTCTGCCTTGCGGGGATAGAAATTTATACATAGAGTAAATAATAACCGAAGGATATCGGTTCTTCCGTTCCACCACCACACGGGGATATCTTCCGCTCTGCCTTGCGGGGATTGAAATTTATACATAGAGTAAATAATAACCGAAGGATATCGGTTCTCACGTTCCACCACCACACGGGGATATCTTCCGCTCTGCCTTGCGGGGATAGAAATTTATACATAGAGTAAATAATAACCGAAGGATATCGGTTCTTCCGTTCCACCACCACACGGGGATATCTTCCGCTCTGCCTTGCGGGGATAGAAATTTATACATAGAGTAAATAATAACCGAAGGATATCGGTTCTTCCGTTCCACCACCACACGGGGATATCTTCCGCTCTGCCTTGCGGGGATAGAAATTTATACATAGAGTAAATAATAACCGAAGGATATCGGTTCTTCCGTTCCACCACCACACGGGGATATCTTCCTCGCCTTGAGGATAGAAATTTATATGTATAGCGCCAAGGCCATCAGCATAAAGGAGGCAACGCCTTCATATCATTCCTCTTTTGGCTCTCCTCCTGAAGGGGGAACGCCTATGTCCGCCCCTTCCCCTGCAGATGGGGGGCTTTAATACATAATGGGCCATTTAGAAATATAAACCCTTCTTTCTCTTTCACCACAGACGAGAAGCCCACTAATGGTTGCAAGCCCATTCTTCCCCCTTTTATAGGGTGTTCTTTTGTCTTCGCTTCTTCTGCCATCTTCATCCCTTCGCCTTTTGGTCTCCTTTTTCTTCATCTATTTGCTCCTCCGCAGCCAAACCTCGTTTCCTCGATCCTTTCTTCCTAGCCCCTCTTTTCCTTTTATTTTTAGACCCCCAAGATGCATTCTAACTTCTTCCAAGAGATAGCAGGCCGCTACGAATCATAAGCGGGATCTTTGGTGCCTTTCGCTTCTTCTTCCTTTTCACCTTCCCGATCACCACCATACAGTTCACCTCGTCGTTCTCCCTCTCCTCCTCCGCGACCCTCACTACCTCCATCCGGAGGAAGCGAGTCATTAGTCTCTCCTCACTTCCTCCGGTCTTTACAAGCCCTAACTTTCCCACTCTTTCTCCTTGCCAACGCGTTGAAATCGCCTTCTTCTTCCCGCACAGGGATGAACACGGGAGGATGTATTCCCATGTCGGCCAATGATGAGGTGGATCACCTGTCTTCTCTTTCCCACCTCGTCATTCCTTTTACGAACCCATGGCGGTTGATATTCCTTCACGCTAACTTCCCCTCGCTCATTGCTGAAGAATCCCTCTCCTCTTGTGGGACCACGACCAGGTCCTCTACTTCTTGCATCCCCATCGAAGGCTCCTCCCAATGCTCATCATCTCGTCTTCTCAAGATCCCTCCTCCGATGCCTCCTTAGTCTTTCCTTAACTCAACTGACAGGCGTGCACATATTCTCCCACAACTCGGATATGCCCCACGACTACCACCTCCATGGGCCATCCAAATGATGATCCTCCTTCTTTCCATTCTCAACCAATGGATTCACCCCCATTCTCTCCTTTATAGCGAGATTCCTCCTTGACATCTTCCATCCCATCTTCTTCCCTTTCTCCCGAGTCTTGGATCTAAACTTAGAGAAGTGGTTCCTGCATGGAAGGCTGCGTCATGCTCTGGACTTGGTATGTTTTCTTACTCGACTTCCTTAGCTTTGTCTAGTGACCAATTTCTTTTCCCATGCCGGTATGTAGGCGACCAACCATCAAGAATTGGATCGCTCTCTTCACCAATACCAAGTTCTAGCCCAAGAATGGGAGCGTCAACAACGGGAAAGCTTGGCGAATGCTCAAAATCGAACGACTCTGTTACAACAATTGCACTGTGCAAGAGCAATTAGCAAGCTTCGCGGACAAATTCAAGGATCGCGATACTATTGCGGCATTAAAGGAGCAACCACGTCCGGTGCGAGCCACTCGTCCCCGGCGGAAGTCCGGTCGGCCTCTCTTGACCGAGTCTTCCTCGGCTCAAGAGTTACTCGTCTTCAAGAGGCGGTGGCGAGCTCCTCGAGGAAGCAACGGGATTACGGCGCCATCGCTCGTCTTCAAGTTGATATCGGCGAGCACAAGATAAGATAGGGGACCTCTGCACCCGCTTGTGCAAGGAGGTACAAGAAAACTCATCCCTCATAAATTCCAGGGCGCATGCTCATGCCCGTCTACGCAGGCAAGAGACTTCCCTCCAGAGGCTGAGCATTGAACTTGCCCGAACGGATCTTAATTCAAGCGGTGGAGGATTTGCTTCCATGCGTCAAAATATGGTGGAGATGACGCACCTTGTCAGCAGACCAAAGTTCCGAGGATGATGTCTCCATCTTGGCCGATACTATTATGGAGGTGTCGCGGCGCTATGTGGATCGTCGTCGAAATCTTCAAGAACAACAAGAAACATGCGAGAGGCTGCATCGAGAGCGAAGCCCTGACCGTCCGAACCGCGAGGAGTGGCTCATCATTTTAATGCGCGCCACCTATCAAGACGGATTTAATGACGCGGTTGATATGCACCAAGGATTACCTCCTCCACTTATCCTTCATTTTCTTTAAATTGGGAGGCAATTTGGTTTTCGGCGTTATCCTCCCGACGATTTAATTTGTAATTTAATATCCCATTTTGAACAGGAATTTCCTTTCTATTTTCTCTTCTTCTTCTTCAAGATGTATTGATAATACCATATTTTCCTATAAATAACCCTTAATGAAATTTGGAGAATACTTGCATCTAATTAACGCATAATCAATTCAAGAAGCACCCCTTGAGTTTCATAATTTCCCTTCTTCTATTCCATATTTCTCATCTGATTGTGAAAGAGTTTTAAATGAAGGGCATTCCAAGGTCGTGGAAGCTCTTTGCCTTGGTCATCTTTCGGATAATATCGACCACCTTTCGCGACGTTATTTCATAGGGTCCTTCCCATTTAGCCATCTTTCTAGGGGTCTCAGTGAGATTGACTTTCATAAAACCCAATCCCTTCTTGAAATCTCGAGCATCACTTTCTTATTAAAGGCTCATTGCACTCTTTGCTTGTAAAATTCCGCTCGCCTCGTGCCATCTCCGCCTTTCCTCCACCAAGTCTAATTTGGTGCTTGGATAAGTTGGTTGATTTGGTTCGTATGCCTTTATCAGCGCTATTCAATAAAACCTCGACATTGGAATAACGACTTCCACCCGTATACCAAACTAAAGGGAGTTTCTATTCTTTGTCTTGGGTGTGGTTGATAGGCCCAGGGCCGGTAACTCTTCTACCCAGTTTCCCTCACGAGCACCCAACTTGGTCTTTAATCCTTGAATGAGGATCACATTGTTAGTTACCTCCACTGCCCATTCTCTTGAGGATGGGCTCCAAAATAAGCCTGCTGAATGTTGAGACTTTGGCACCATTCTTGGATCTTTTTCCTTGGGCTGTCATCCATTGTCATGACTATTTTAGGATACCATACCGACAACTGATATTTCTCCCTAAGTCCTGTATTACGGCCTTCTCAGTAATTTTGGCTAAGGGCTCTGCCTCCACCCATTTGGAAAAAGAATTCACAGCTACTATCAACAACTTCCTTTGTAACGGTACCGCCGGCATCGGGCCCACTATATCTATTCACCATTGATCGAAAGGACAAGAGATTACGACTTTCATTAACTCAATGGCCGTTGAGCGGTTGCTATGCTTCGACAAGCGTGCGAGGTTTGCACTATATGGCGACATCTTGCTGAAGAGTAGGCCAAAAGTATCCTGCCAATAAGGCCTTTCTTGCTAAAGCTCTCCCTCCTAAATGATTGATACAACATCCTTCATGGATCTCCCGGAGTACCCATTCCGCATCCTCATTTCCCAGGCATTTTAACAAGGGTCGCCCAAAAGAGGTCTTGTATAGGTCTTCATTTAAGAGGATGAACCGTTTGGCTTGGTTTATCAAAGTGGATGCCGCTATTTTCCCTTCAGGGATCTTCCCGTGTCGTAAATAAGCTATGATGTCGGTCCTCCAATCAAGAGTTAGGCTTGATTCGGGTATGTCTCCCTCCACGCTGCATATTGCTAAGGAAGTATGAATTCTCGTATGGATCGCTTAGGATTTTATTCCTCCCATAGTGCTAGCCATCAAGGCCAATTCATCGCCTTCCCGTTATGCTCCGGATTTGCTTCAAGAGGACTGTGAAATTGAGCTTTTCTTTCTCAAAAGTCTTCAAGTACTTATGCGACCTTTCCTCCCGAACCGCAAAAGAACCTTGAAGTTGTGATATTACCAGAGGAATCGAGTGGATCATAATGGAAGAAGCCCCAGCTTTAGCGACTGCGATCCCACTAGAATGTCTTCATATTCGCTTCATTATTAGATGCCCGATATTCCAAGCGAGTTTCTTCACCCTCGGGAAATTAATAAAATACCAGCGTCGTGCTGTAGATCTGAAGAAGCGTCTACAAATATATTCCATGCCTCTGATCCCTCCTCCTTTGTTCTTAGACCATCTTCCGCCGTAAGGTACCTCGCTGAAAATCGTGAGTGCTTGGGCCTTGATAACCGTTCGAGGTTGGTAGTGAATATCATACTCACTTAGTTCTACCACCCATTTGGCCAATCTTCTAGAGAAATTTGGCTTAGTGGCGACCTTACCCAATTATGTGTGTTAGAGCGGTGATGGGATGAGCCAAAAAGTACGACCTTAATTTGTGGGCGGTTAGTACTAGGATATATGCCAACTTCTCTAGCTCCGTATAACGGAATTCTGCCCCCTTCAGGATATGGCTGGTATAATAAATAGGTTGCTGGTGAGAACCTTCTTGTTTCAATAATACCGAACTAACGGCTCCCTGAGGCGGCGGATACATCCATAATGGTTCTCCAGGTATTGGTTTGGCTAGCAGGGGGAGTCCAGCCAAATATTTCTTCAACTCCTGGAAAGCCTGTTCACATTGATCATCCCACTGAAATTTAGCAGCCTTGCACAAAATCTTGAAAAAAGGCAGCCCCTTGTCCGCCGATCTGGCTATAAATCGGGATAAAAAAATAATCCTGCCCACCAACTTTTGGGTCTCTCGCAGATTAGCAGGTGATTTCATGTTGCATAGGGCTTGCACTTTCTCAGGGTTGGCTTGCAGCCCCTTCTCCGTTACTATGTACCCCAAGAACTTTCCACTCTTTACCCCGAACAGGCATTTGTTAGGGTTTAGCTTCATATTAAACCGCCTTAATGTAGCGAAGGTTTCATTTAAGTCCTTGACTAAATCCTGAGTGACCTTCGATTTGACCAAGATGTCATCCTCATAGACCTCCACATTCTTCCCTTTCTGCTCCGCGAAGATTTTGTCCATAAGGCGCTGATAGGTGGATCCTGCGTTCTTTTGTCCGAACGGCATTACCACATAAGCGTGTAACCCCTCCACAGTCACAAAGCTAACCCTCTTTTGATCTTCTTGGGCCAAAGGTATTTGATGATATCCTTGATATGCATCCATTAGGGACACCACTTCATATCCCATAGTAGAATCCACCAATTGATCAATACGAGGCAAGGGGTAGCAGTCTTTAGGGCATGCTTTATTCAAATCACGGAAATCGATACACATCCTCTATTGCCCCGAAGGCTTGGGGACCAAGACTACATTAGAAACCCATTCGGGGAACTGGATTTCCTTTACATGACCCGCTTTTAGTAGTTTGTCCACTTCTTCTGCTATGACTTTGTCCTTTTCTGGTCCAAAATGTTGCCTCTTACATTGGGCCAGGTCGGCTCCTTTAATGATATTGAGATGGTGTTCCGCACTTGAGGATGGATCCCGTGAGATCATGCACATCTTTTGCAAAGATGTCTTCATTCTCCTTGAGCAAGCCACGGCTCTTCTTTGACATCCAATTTGTGCTATCCGTGTGGCCTTTCTGGAAGCGATTTCCACCAGTTCTCCCTCCTCTATTTTTATCGGCCTTGGAGATTCCTCCAGGCTTGACATCGATGATGATGACAACTTTGCCTTTGAGGTCCTCGGTTGGGCTTTCTTGATCGTCCCGAACCATTTGTCGTGACTTTTGGAGGCCTTACATTCTCCGAACTTCTCCCGCATTGACCTACTAGAAATTTGCTTCGTGGTACGAAGTCACGGCACTGAAAAAGGGTGAGAAAGGATGCCCAAGAATAGCGTTATAAGTGGGCGGGCGTCACGATAAGGAAAGGAATTATCTTGGTTTTTGGTTGGGCTTTACGCCCGAGTTAAAAGGCAATGAAATCGCCCTTGGGTGAACCATGTGCCTGCGAATCCTAAGAGAGTGGCCACATCTTCTAATTGGGCATTTCCCGGTGCATTTGTCAAAGGCTTCTGGAAGAGGATGTTGCGAGCTTCTCGAGTCAACTAGTACGGGCCACTTCATAATTGGCGAGGATATACGGATAACTAAGGCGTCCGTGTAGGCGTGAGACACCTTGCGGATCTTCGGCCCGAGCAAAATGGCGGTGCACTTGAATAGTAGTCGGTGGCGATGGCCAAACTCTCCATGAGATGGGCATATGACTTAGTGCGGTTGGAGTCCGTCGGTAGGTCCTCCAGCTATAACATGAATAACTCCCCGTGTGGGAATGTCATCTAGATTGGATGAAGGGCCCTCACCTGATGGACCTTCTTGAGAGACAACCTCCTGGGATGGCGTTTGGGGGAAAGTGACCCGGGGTTGTTGATTATACGGCCCTGGACGGGTTACATTGGGTCAGGGGCCTCACCGCGCCGGCCCTCCTGCCTAAAACCTTACTTACAGATATGCAGTATGGAGGCGATCTAATTCTTCTTGTGACTTGAAACATCGACCACTACTGTGGCCGTATTCTGTATGATATTGGCAAAAGAACGAGGCTGGGGGGTTACGTGGGATCCCCCTGTGTCCCAAGGGTCGTTGTAGCAGACCCTACTGGTCATAAAATTCCATTTCACGTTCTTTCCATGTCCTCACAGGAGGAAGCGCTTCAGCGGCCATGATTTGTAATGGCGGGGTGGGGCGAACACCTTGCAGCATTGGACGAGGCCTCGGAACCTCCTGTCGAAAAGGTCTTGTATACTCCCACCGAGGGGGCTTGAGGAAGCGGCGGGGCGAACTCTTTCGATTAGGGATTGTGGCGATCCGTTCGGCCCTCGTACCTTTAATCCTTCTTCTTCACGGATAAACTACTCATGGCTCGTAGCTCTTCATAACTATCCATAGGTTGTCTTAACAAGGAACCGAGGAAGGCCCTCCTTGACCCATCTTTGAATAAGCGCCTCTAAAAGATTCGGATCGGGTGGCGGGGATTCCCCGGTGCAGTGAATCGATGAATATACCCTAAGGATTAGAAGGTCCTGGGTGATATGCATTAACATAGAGGCGTCTTGTTTATATGCCTTGCGGTGACAAATTCTCCTGAACATTCTCGGAAGTTAAGCAGTGATAGACCAGGCGAGTAGTAAACCACTTTTCTGCAGAGCGGTTAGGGTGGTTCGGAAGACTCGCGAGAGGCGTCGGATATAATGAAGCGAGGCGCTCCGTCAATTGAGATATGTGCTCTTCGGGATCCGTCGAACCATCATACTTAATTGACTGAGGATTAGGAAGTAGGATGGAGGAGCTCGTGAGAATGTCCATCGTGAAGGGGTGGGCTCGTATACTTTCTCGGGTTGATTGACTTTCACCTGTTCCTCTCTGCGCGTTTGGGTGAAGGGCATAGTGAGGCGTTCTTCCCCAAGTCCGCCTCAGCAATACTTCCCCATTGGTGCGGTATGAGAGGGAGGAGGCATTTACGGGGTGGGCCTCTGGAAGAAGGTTCCCCGGAGTGTGGATGCAGATATCCGGTCCTTCTCCTTTCCCTGGCGAGGGCTTCTGTAATAGCGTCATCCATCAGGGCCTTTAGCTGCGATGGTAGAAGGGTGATGGGGCGCTCCTCCACTGCAGAAGTATCAGGTTGTTGTATTTCTTCAGGTTGCATCTCGACGTCCAGCTCAAATGTTCCCACAGGACGGCGCCAATGAGGGTATGGGAAAATCTGTTCACTCCGTTTTTGCATGCGAGCAGAGGAGGTCTCGGAGGATTCTCCCTGTCGATAGAGAATAAGAAGATGAAGTAGATGAAACACAAGAAACTGACGCCAGCAATCGAGATTTAGACACAAGATGTAACGTGGTTCGGAATGAGGATTCCTACTCCACGGAGGTGAGTTTTCTCACCATATGAGGTGCCTAAGCACTTTCACTATGAAGGTCCTCCTTTATAGAAAGTGAGTTTCCGCAGGTGGAGGAGAAAGACCTCTTACAATGATATTACAAGATGAGGAAAATACAAGAGATGTAGCAATGACCGATCTCCGTCCTTCTTCTCCGGCGAGATGGTTGTTCCCTTTCTTCCTTCTCTTGCCTCTTCTTCTCTCTTGCTGCGTCGGAATGATTGCGGATCCCCCCTTTTTCTCTTTGCCTCCCTTTTATCCTCCCTCCTCCTTCATCGTAATGTCGTGGATTATCTCCATCGTACACGTGGCCACCACCTCTTCCTGGAGAATAATTCTGTTACAAATATAAGGAGTGAAGACTCCTTGGAATATTGTGTGGGGCCTCCCAGGCCGTTGCCTAACACCTTTTCCTCTTTTTTCGAAACTAGTCTAGACTACCTCCTCACCTTCCATGACGAGGAAGCTAGTTTAGGTCTATAGCCCACGGGTGACCTAGCCCTAGGGCTTTTTATCAACCCGAACCAATTCCTCTTTTCCCCATGTCAAATTCCCTTTGTATTGATCAGATTGGACTGACCTCTTGGCAAAGCGTCTTCCATCTCTCCTTTGCCGTGTCGATTGCTTTCACTAACTCTCCCGTACCAATGGCTTCTGATATTGTGCTTCGTTCAGTTACGTATTGCTATGAGAGGAAGGTTTAATCTTGTATGCATGATTACTTGAGCAGTTGCTATCTGTTGTATAAATCGACGAGAAAGTGGGTTATGATAAGTGGATAGATCAATGCAATATGTCTAATCCTTTTCTTCCTTAGCGGAGCCGTGTATTTCGGATCGGATCTAGGGTCACCTGCTAACCCCTCTATCGGGGATTATGTAGAGAAGGTACCAGTAGAATCATTACCGCTCATTGCTTATATCTCTAAAAGGATTTTATAAACATTGCCAATATTACGAGAACCTATTGGGTCACACACTTAGGACATGTGAGTTGGAGATGGCTCATGTGATGAGCCATTGGTCCATCGGGTTGAGTTTAATGTAGATTAGACCCAATGAGTGGGACTCAAGGTATACCCAATGAATCTGACTCGAGTTAGACTCAAGTCAAATTAGGATTGACTAGGACTCAAGGTATACCCAATGAATCTGACTCGAGTTAGGCTGAAGTCAGATTCGGATTGAGTGAGACTCACCATTAAGAGGGGTTGCATGATCATTAAGATGGAATTAATGAGTTATTAATTCCATGGAAACCAAGAGTCACAAACCCTTCATATTCAATGGTTTAATATAAAAGGGATTTGATGAGACTTTGGGAGAGAGTTTGTTTTTCGTGTGATCTTCCTCTTCTTCTTCTTCTACCTTCTTGGCCGAACCAACCTTATGGCTAGCACCACAGTTTGGTTCCTCTTCATCTCATGGTTCATGTGGATACTATACAGGGAGGACATATTGACCGCGCTGAGATTCGGACACCTTGAATGCAAGTGTTGCTGACGGGATAGCGAAGGGCACGCATCGAAGGTAACTACGATTCTCATAGGATAGAATTGATTAAACGAGTATGGTTTTCGCATGGATCTCTAGAGGGATCTTATTTTTCCACTGCTTAGTGCTTGCAAAATGTTTATGAGCGCGCTTAGATTCCCTACATTGCTACAGTAACATCAGTCGACTGTTGACTCGCATCCTCCTAGTAGACTAAGTATCAGTCGACTGGTGATACTGTAGTAGGGCATAGAATATTTTTTATTCGATTGGCCAGTCGATTTCCCAACGAAATCGACTGATGCTCATAGGTAGTCAACTGATGTTCCAGAATTTGGCGTCGGAAAAATTTTTTCGTCCCCAAATCTATGATGAAATTGATTTTTGTCGCAAATATGAAAAAAACAACCAAGATATAACCAACTATTTCTACATGTTTTTACAAAGTTTACAACCAAAACACATATAACAATAAAATTTTAACATCTAGCAATATTAAATATATCACATATCAAACTCCATAAACATCTAATCATTCAAAATGAAATAATACTAAATCAACAATACAAATAACAAATCATTCATCATATGAAACTTAATACAAACATATCGAATGTGACAAGTCAAATAATATTTATATATAACAATTTAGACATAGCCACCATCAACACAATCTTCAAAAGATTGATCTTCATTGCCATTATTACAAGCATCGATAAGAGGAGATCGAGGAGGTAGTTGACCTGCTGAAGCGGAGGGTAATTGAAGATGCTGCATGATTTGCATCTGTTATCTGCGAAATTCATTCATCTGATCATTTAAATCCTTGACTTCCTAATCCCTTAATTTTTGTAAAGTGATGACATCTTCAAATTCATTATCTTTTTGCAGTAGTAACTCCTTCAAATGGCTAACCTCTTTGATCAATTGATTTATTTATGCTCTTACTGTCGGTGAGGTTGAAGAAGATGTACCGGGGACTTTATAAGTTTGGCTCAAAGAACCCAGTTCAACTATTCTTCAACCTTTCGAGCCACCAGTCACTTCCAACCATAGATTCATATTTCCAATAGATGGCTCAGATTCAACAGCATAATCACTTGCACCCGAATTTCTCTGTGCAAGTTCATCATATTTATCTAGTATTGAAAGGAAAAAGTTAAATCATATCAAATGAGTTTAAATTTTTGAAAATACAAATATTTATTGTTCTAGCTCTCTCCCCACTCTACGTCTTGTCTTTATTTTGAAATGTATGGGTGAAAGTGTCAATGAATAATGGCTCAATCCCCATTTTGTTGGCCTAATCAACCATCATTATAAATAATAAAATAGTGCATATTAAATTCAAAAATTTAGATTAAAAAAAACTCATCAATCGATGTCTATATTCATCAATATTGATTGAACCTCCCACATACGTTGCAGATGAAGCGCCAGAATTATAAGTTTAATTTTTTCTTATTTTGTTCACTCCTCCGTTTACTATCCTCGGATCTTCAATATTGAACAATCCTATTCCAATTCTCCTCGGTTATACAGTGTGGCTTTTTAGATATGGTTTTTGCATGATTTAGCATATTTCTAATGTGATTGTCACACTTTTCTTAAAAATCCTCCTTATCTCTAGTGTTTCACTCTCCTCCCAAGTAAATACCTACTGTAATGGAGAAAAATATTAATTGATTATATTAACTGCAATTTTAGATATAAATTGATTGGAATAACTTACCTTGAACTCATTCCACCATAGAATTTTTGTTACTTTCTGGGTGCTCATATAAGTCATCGAAACTCCACACCAATGCTTATTCACTATTTTATTTATCTCATGAATAATATGTACAAAATTTGTAAATCTATTATAAAATCAAAACAAACCATGTTAAATATTTATGAAAAATAATATTATTAAAAACATAGATAATATAAAAATTAAATACTTACGAATCTCTGCGAGGGGATATCAACTCTCGCGTATCTTCCTCCTCAGCAACTGGAGAAGATATATCAGTAGGCATATGCTGAGAACTGGATGATCCGGTAACGAGAGAAGGAGATGAAGGTACATTGCCCGCAAGGGAATCAAACTACATTGGTGTTGAAGCAGGTGAAGAGTGTGATCTTCCATTAGTACTCCATCTATGACTGCCACGTTGAAACTATCAATCATAATTATTTGGATAATAAAGTAAAAAAAAAATCATTTTCATTGGATATATAATGAAGAATATGGGAAACTGACCATATTTAATTTGAAGTACTAAATCAACAAAATAATCTACCAACACATCAAAAAATTTCTCAAATAATAATCTATAAAAAAAAGATAGTCCATTAAAATATCAAATACATGAAATTAAGAATGAGACAGATAATAAACAAATATTTGATACTGAATAAAAGTTACCCATTATCAAAAATTGAAGTCCTCATTGTCATTTTCATTCTCATCATTTACCTCTTCAATATCATTATCCTCCTCCTCCTGCTCCTCTTCCTCTTCCTCCCCATTCTCATCCTCTATCTCAAAATTAAATTCCTCATCTTCATCTTCATTAATTTTACTTGCATCAACGTCGATCATAACGCCGCTAGGATCTCGTAATGTTGAAATATTATATTCTTCGATCTGAAATGTATTCACAATTTAATCTTATTGATATGCTATGTCTTTCCAATGTTCCTCAATTTTTTTCCCATGCTTTTGTTTTACAATATCCCACCAATCAATTTTGTCACATTTTAAACTAGGATATGAAGCATAAAATACTTGAATCGCTTGTTGTACCAACACAAATGGTTCATAGCTCTTATATAATTTTTCATAATTTATTTCAACCAAATTAAACTGTTGATGCACATTCATGCCTTTGATAGGGTCAAACCAATGACACATAAATAAAACAACTTGCAAATCTGAGCCAGGGTACTCAACCTCTAAAATTTCATCCAACAAATCATAAAAATTATTCCTCGCACTTCCATTGTTAGATGATTGAACACAAACCACACTATTCATTATAGTTTTTCCTATTCTATATGCTTGAGTTTGAAAATTATATCCGTTTACAAAATATGTCGGCCAAGTTTTCACCATTGATTTTGGACCCCATGACAGATGGATTAGCAATTCTTGCTCAATGTGAGCTTGATTATCATGAATCTAAAGTCAAATAATTATGTGTTAAAGTCAAGATTTAACCAATTTATTATTATATACTACTTACAATTTTTTTGAGCCATGGTGCAAATTCATAGTAGAAATGATCAAACTCATGCTTCGGAAGCTCAAAATATAAGTTTTGGAAAATCATACCATATAAATAATTATAATATGAACAATAATTTACGATATAAGAAATACATAATATACAATATATATACTAATTCAAAATATGATGTTACTTCTGGACAGTTCAGTAAAATATTTGTTGGATGTTCGTCATTCTTGACTAGTTAAGTTTCTACGTGTATAAGATCGACTCGGTCGACCAAAATAGATAAAAATTAAGAATGACTTCAAATTTGAATCAATAGTGTAGGGTTTTGCTTATCGAGTCCGTGAGGGGAAACATCGCTTCCCACTTCACCTCGGTTGCTTGTTCATGGCGATCCCATCGATGTCTCCGGATTAAAAACATTTAATCCTAGACAAAAGGGATTGGTCAAACAACCAAGTCATCGTCGTGCTATTCGTTTAGAGAGGTCACTTGAACAAACTTGTTGTTCAAGCGACCAACCTCTATTCTACGAGTAGCCGCGGAATATACAATGTACGGATCGTCGGCTTTTGTGTTTATGTTCGGGATCCAAGTATTATTTAGCCACCAACAGAATTTATCATGCTCATAATGTAGGGATCTCTTATGCAAAATAGCATATGCGCAACGGAAAAATAGGATCCCTTCCAAGTGATCCTTGCGAAAGAAAACCTCCTACAAAAATAAATTTCTCAAAACCTATCTTATAGGAGAATATTACCTTTGTTGCGTGCCCTTTTTAATCCCGCTTCTCCTTGGGTTTGTTGGATCTTTTAGCACGTTCAAATGTCCGTGCCTCTATATGTATCCACACGAGCAGGCTCTTGTCTCACAAAAGAAACTAGAAGAGCTCCCCTTTACTTCTTGCTAGAGAAGTCCCTAAAGGAGAGGAAGGTAGGGAAAAAGAGAAAGGAAGAAGAAGACCACTCTTCTTGCTAGCCTACACTCACAAAAGCCACACAACCAAAGCCTCTCACCACCAAGCTCTCTCCAAGCCTCAAGCTTCACCAAGCCTCAAGTTTTTCACCCAGTTGGCCGGCCACCCCATGGGGTGTTTTATAGGATTGAAAAAACATTTCACCTCCTATCACGTTCAATGCAATCAATTGCATTGAAACATAATCAAACAAGGAGGTGGAGAAATTCCAAAGGTCAAAACCCTTTGTCTCCTTCCACCTCATCAAGCTTAGGTGGCATGCTTATGTGGCATGCTTAGGTGGCATGCTTATGTGGCATTCATGCATGTTGAATTAATCTTATTAATCCAATAAGCTTATGTTATTATATTGAATTAATCTCATTAAATCAATAAGGTAACATATTGAATTAATCTTATTAAATCAATTAAGCTTAGCATATTGAATTAATCTCATTAAATCAATAAGCTAAAATTCTCATTAAGCTTAAAGTCCAAAAACCATTTTGTACTTAAGCTTATTCCCAAATTATTCTAGTCAAACTAGAATGCACTAATTCTTTTAATCATCATGCTCTTTGTATGTGACCCTATAGGCTCTCATAACGTTGGCAGTGGATCTAAACTCTTTTACATACACAAGCAATGAGCGGCATCTAGCAATACATCATTGCTACCCAAGTTACGAAATAAGTCAAGATCCGACTAACCTTTCCGTGACTACTATAATGTATGACTGTGTCCTTCTATTCTTGATATCAGATTGACCAATGAGGCATAGACCATGTCATCCTCGATCAATCTATGTGTTTCTTGATCCCTGAGTAAACTACCTCAAACAAATGAGCTCAATATCTTATATTGACTCATTCGAGCATGACCATGTGTTTTAGTAGTTCTACTCAATCAA
Organism: Wurfbainia villosa; assembly: GCA_025175895.1. Taxonomy (NCBI): domain Eukaryota; kingdom Viridiplantae; phylum Streptophyta; class Magnoliopsida; order Zingiberales; family Zingiberaceae; genus Wurfbainia; species Wurfbainia villosa. The sequence continues at coordinate 51,304,267 of CM046002.1, forward strand.
GGGGCCCACAGATATCACTCCGGTCATATGGGAGGGATAGATCCCATCTACATCACTCACATCCCTCCGCATAATTTGTTATATACCCAGTAATCGCCTTTATGGTCCACCCTGTTACGGGTGACGTTTGACGATACCAAAGTACATAACTCCTTATGTAGGGAACCGTAGTGACTTCAGGTTTGAGGACTATTCATACCAATAGTCACATGAGAAAGTTTATGACACTCATATGACGATCCATGAAACTTTCTCATGGCGGGTCAGTTCAGTATATATTCTCTAATATATACCCATGTGTCAACTTGATATCATATATCCATGACTTGTGAGATCAAGTCATCAATTGACCTATATGCTAGTCTTTATGTATTAATATTGCCCTTGCATATTAACACTTGACTAGGAACATTTAGGAAAGTGTTCTCTACAGCCTCTCATAATCAATTCTGCCAATTGATGTGCTGTAGATAAGAACCTACTTTTCTAGGGCATTATTATATATTTAATTTAGCTGGCACATGCATGACGTAAATATATAATAACCAATCCTTTGCCTTTATAGAATATGATACAAAATGTTCCCTATTCAACCATCACATGATTGGTTCTAGGGCTATAACTAACAATCTCCCACTAGCACTAGTACCAATCACTCTGATATCTAAAACCTAGTGACCTAGTGTGACCATCATGCTTCCTCTGTGCCAAAGCCTTGGTCAATGGATCTGCGATGTTAGCTTCTGTCGGTACTCTGCATATCCTTACATCTCCTCAATCGATGATCTCTCGAATGAGATGGAAGCGCCGCAGTATGTGTTTGGTCCGCTGATGTGATCGAGGTTCCTTAGCCTGTGCAATAGCCCCATTGTTGTCACAATAGAGGTCTATTGGATCTGCAATGCTAGGAACTACCCCAAGTTCACTGATGAACTTGCGGAGCCAAACAACCTCCTTTGCTGCATCAGACGCAGCAATATACTCGGCTTCTGTTGTAGAATTAGCAACTGTGTCCTGCTTCGAACTCTTCCAGCTCACAACTCCACCATTCAGGCAAAACACGTACCCCGATTGCAATCAATAGTCATCCTTGTCTGTTTGGAAGCTTGCATCACTGTAACCCTTTACAGTTAGCTCCTCATTGTCTCCAAATATCAGGAAATATTCTTTCGTTCTTCGTAAGTATTTAAGAATATTTTTGACTGCTATCCAGTGACTTTCACCTGGATCTGACTGGTATCTACTCGTCATGCTCAAAGCATACGAGACGTCAGGACGAGTACAAAGCATGGCGTACATGATAGACCCTATAGCAGATGCATAAGGGATCTTATCCATGCAATCTCTCTCCTCCTTAGAAGAGGGACATTGAGTCTTCGAAAGACTCACACCATGTGATAAAGGCAGAAATCCTTTCTTGGAATTTTGCATAGCAAAACGATCTAGCACTTTATCAATGTATGTACTCTGACTTAGGCCAAGTAATCTTTTATATCTATCTCTATAGATCTTGATGCCTAGAATATAGGCAGCTTCACCTAAGTCTTTCATCGAGAAATAATTCCCTAACCACATCTTCACAGACTAGAGTGAGGGAATATCATTTCCGATGAGAAGTATGTCATCCACATACAAGATAAGAAATACAACTGTGCTCACACTATTTCTCTTGTAGACACAAGGTTCATCTTCATTCTTGATGAAACCAAACTCCTTGATTGCATCATCGAATCGAAGATTCCAGCTTCGAGAGGCTTGCTTTAGTCCATAAATGGACCTTTGCAGTTTGCATACCTTTCCAGGATGCTTTGGATCTTCAAAACCCTCAGGTTGTGTCATGTACACATCCTCGAGTAGCTTTCCATTCAGAAAAGCGGTTTTAACATCCATCTGCCAGATCTCATAATCGTGGTAGGCTGCAATAGCAAGTATGATCCGAATGGATTTAAGCATCGCAACTGGTGAAAAGGTTTCATCATAGTCAATACCATGAATTTGTTTGAATCCTTTAGCCACCAATCTACCTTTATAGGTATGCTTATTGCCATCCATGTCAGTCTTTACTTTAAGGACCCACTTACACCCAATGGGTTTTACCCCTTCAGGTGGATCAACCAAAGTCCATACTTGGTTAGTGTACATGGATTGCATTTCGGATCTCATGGCCTCTAGCCATTTCTCGGAATCTGGGCTCATCATAGCTTCTTGATAGGATGTAGGCTCGTCAAGATCGACAAGCAATACATCACCATTGTCAGTCAAGAGAAAAGAATATCTCTCGGGTTGACGATGGGTCCTATCAGATCTACGAAGAGGTTGGTCTACTTGAACAGGTGTTTGCTCCACAACTCTTTTGAGTTTCTGGCACCGCGGCGTGTGTGTGTTCGATCACGTTTCATAAACATGAACACAGCGGAAGCAATAAAAATAATAAATCTACATTTATTACAACACACACAACACACGCATGCATATTACAACAAGTGTAGACATAACCATAAATTTAAATTTGCAATAAAAGGAAATTTATCTACGTTATACCTTTCGTATGACGTGTAGCGGGAACGACATCAACCGGAACGATCCTCGCTAGAATCGTCTCTATCCGTATCCACGCCGAGTTCCTCGGGATGACTTCGCTAAGCCACGAGCTTCGTCTTCGTACGGGTTACTAGCCTCGTGTTGAAGATGACGTGATCGAGAGATGATCACGATCCGAATCCAAATTCGGATCCTAATACGAGTTCTCAAAACTCGCTTCTCCGGAGAGGTATTCGTCAACCAATTGACGAATCCTTCGTCCTCCACCTCAGAGGATTACCGGAGATCGAATCCCCGGTAGTTTAGCCACTGTCGGAGCTCAAACCGTCGTGCAAACGACACTCCGACGAGAGGAGAACAAGCTGTCCAGAAAACTGGACACCTTTGGTGGAGGAGTAGGCGCCGGCCAACCAAGGGAGATAGAGCTCACCTTGATGCCAAACTTGAAGGAGATCACCGGAGCACTAACCGGCAGCAGCTCGACGCCGGCGAGGGGGAAGGAAACAGCCTTCTGGACGCCGGTTGGAGGAGCAAGGTGGGTGGCGACAAGGAGGAGGAGAGTTAACTCCGAATTTCTCCAAGGAGAGGTGGGCGGCAACTTAGGGTTGTGGATTAGGGCTTAAACCATCCCTTAAACCCTCTTTTATAGAGAACTAATTCTCTTAATGGTTATTGGATTATAACCATTAGGCCCGTTAACCCGCTCCATTAAGATAAGTTAAAATAAATCAAACCATGATGGTTTATTTTAAGTTAAAACGAACCGAACCAACTTTTGGTTCATTCGTTTAAAATAAACCAAACCCTTTGGTTTATTCTCCTCCATTGGATTAGAACCAAACCATTTTGGTTCATCCATTACGTCTTCATAAGACTCGGCCCATCCACGCTTCCATTGCGACTGAAACGTTTTCATGCTCGCTTTATGTTTGGTCCAACCAAACCTTGTTTCTCTCGGTCTGAGAATCCCATTCTCAAGCTCGTTTTAAATCCTTTGGATTACGCTCGTTGTGCGTGTGACCAAATAGGTTCTCGATTTATGTTGGCCGTCTATAATTAACTATTAATTATAGAACGATCATGAGTGGCACCTAGTAGTACATCATGATCCCCAATTAACCGAAAAGATCAACGGTTGATCCAGAACTATTTTTGAAACCCTTCAGCAGCTCGAATGAATCGTGCCCCATTCCCTTCACTCATCTTATACCCACTTGGTTCAGGACATGGTCTATTGTGTCAGTCCCCACTAGGCTGACTACGTCACACCTAGCCCAAGTATCATTTCCTCGTCCTACGGATTCTAGTTACTCCACATGTATCGAAGAGTACCTTACTCTAAACATGTATTGCTTTGGCCAAAGACTTTAGTAACAATCCGACGAGAGGCCATGGGTATACATCTCCTCGCAAGGAGTGGTGAATCCTTTATAGGCTATTCAAACACCTTCGATCACTTCGACTTATACTCAATCATCCCGGGTCCACATCTCCTTAGAGATGTTTGCTTAAGATGTCAAAGCATAAGTCTCCATGATCAAAATGACTTGAATACCGCAAGTCAAAGGAACATCGTACTTAAGCCACAGTAAGAACTTCATTGGCATATCTATATATGCAGAGAACCATATGAAGTCTTACGGCTGGTCACTCCAATGAACTAGTTACCATAACTAGCATCCACGATTAACTACGGACATCACAATGTCTCCAGCCAGTGAGAATCAGCTGCTTGGATACACCAAGGAGTATAGCTCGTGCTAGTCTCAACAGAATTGATGGTGTCCAAATCCATCAATTCATCGACTAGGGATAATTCCGATACATCACAATTACACATGTAGAGATACTCACTAGTTGTGATCCAATCACAAATTCTCTCATGCTGTGAATCGTATCGTGGACATTCAGTAAATGAGTTTAAGATCCAATCAAATACATAAAACATGTATACTCAAATAGTGAATCTTCATTTATCATATAAATGGTTCATACATAAGGCGATTGCCTTAGGACATCTCTTATATATTACTAACAGACTCCCACTTGGCCTAATGCCAATCGCTACGGTATCCAATACCATAAGCTCTAACATGACCCTCAAACTTATTTTGAGGTAATGCCTTAGTTAAAGGATCCGCTAAGTTCCTTTCAGTGGGAATTTTCTCGATTTGTATTTCGTTCCTACTGATGATCTCTCTGATAAGATGATAGCGGCGAAGCACATGTTTGGATCATTGATGAGACCACATCAAGTTCAGAGATGAACTTCTTGATCCAAACCGCTTCCTTTGCTGCTTCCAAAGCTGCAATGTATTCTGCCTTAGTGGCAGAATCCGCTATAGTGTCAAGCTTGGAACCTTTTCAACTTATTGCACCTCCATTCCAGGTGAATACATACCCAGACTGAGACATGGAATCATCCTTGTCTGTCTGGAGCTGACATCCGTATACCCACGTATCACCATGTACCCTTCTCCATATATTAGGAACACATCCTTAGTTCTTCTTAAGTACTTAAGGATCATCTTAACAGTCGCCCAATGATCCATTCCTGGATCAGACTGGTATCTGCTCATGACACTCAGAGCATACGATACATCGGGCCTCATACATAACATAACATACAAGATAGATCCTATTGCGGATGCATAGGGAATCTTACTCATGCAAATCCTCTCATCTTCTGTGCGCGGACACATAGACTTCGAAAGGTGTACCCCATGCCTGATGGGTAGGAAACCTTTCTTGGATTCCGACATGCTAAACCTCTTCAGCACTCGGTCTATATATGTAGACTGCGAAAGACCAAGCAACCGTTTCGATCTATCTCTATAGATCTTAATCCCGAGGATGTAGGTTGCTTCTCCCAGGTCTTTCATGGAGAATGTCTTGGATAACCAAACCTTAACTGACTGTAAGATTGACACATTGTTTCCTATAAGTAATATGTCATCGACATACAATACTAGGAACACGAATGCACTCCCACTAACCTTCTTGTACACACAAGGTTCGTCTGGATTTTATGAGAAATCAAACTTTTTGATGGTCTCATCAAAATGGATATTCCAGCTCCTGGATGCTTGCTTCAATCCATAAATGGATCGTCGCAATTTGCATACCTTGGTTTTATCAACCGATGTGAAACCCTCAGGCTGTATCATATACACGTCCTCGAGCAAGTTTCCATTAAGGAAAGCTATTTTCACATCCATCTGCCATATCTCATAATCATAATGAGCTGCTATGGCCAGGAGCATCCGAATGGATTTAAGCATAGCTACAGGCGAATAGGTTTCGTCATAATCAACACCTTGCTTTTGGCGATATCCTTTCGACCAATCTACCTTATAGGTAATCACATTACCATCCATGTCGGTTTTCTTCTTGAAAACCCACTTGCACCCTATAGGCTTTATGCCTTGGTGGAGTCAACGAGTTCGAACTTGGTTTTCGTACATGGAATCCATTTCGACTTCATGGCACCAAGCCACTTATCCCTTCTACGAACTTATCGGCACTTCTTCATAAGCTGGTAGGCTCCTCATCATCAATGAGTAACACGTCGTTCGATTCACTTACGAAATCCATATCTCTCGGGAATATTGCGTGTTCTACGGATCTCTGAAGATGTGGTGTTATAATAAGTCGAGATTGCTCATCACTATGAGTTGTCGACTGTTGTGCTTCACCAGGTATCTCATTAATGTCTATTTGAGTCTCTCGAGCCTCCTCAAGCTCGACGACACTCCCACTGTTTTCTTGCAAGAGAAACTCTTTCTCTAGAAACACAGCATGCCTTGAAACAAACACCTTTTGTTCCACAGGATGATAGAATTGGTAACCCCTTGTTTCCTTAGGGTATCCAATAAATAGACATTTATCGGACTTAGCATCCAATTTGTCTGATACAGTCCGCTTCACATAAGCAGGACAACCCCATATCTTCAAGTAAGATACATGAGGTTTCTTACCATTCCATATCTCATATGGAGTAGTTGAGACTACCTTGGTAGGCATTCTGTTTAACAAGTAAACAGCTGTCTGAAGTGCATAACCCCAAAAGGACTTGGGAAGAGTCGCATGATTCATCATTGACCTGGACATGTCCAACAAGGTCCGGTTACACCTCTCAGATACACCATTATGCTGTGGTGTATAGGGCGGAGTCAATTGAGACAATATACCATTGTCTCTTAGATAATCAAGAAACTCTTGACTTAAGTATTCACTACCTCAATCCGATCGAAGTATTTTAATACTCTTGTCATGTTGTTTCTCTACTTCATTTCTGAATTCTTTGAACCTTTCAAAGGCTTCAGACTTGTGTTTCATCAAGAACACATATCCAAGCCGTGAGTGATCATCGGTGAAGGTAATGAAGTAGCTATAGCCTCCTAATGCTTGAGTTGACATAGGTCCACATACATCAGTATGTATTAGACCTAGTAACTCTCCCACTCGTTCACCTTTTCCAGTAAAAGGTAACTTAGTCATCTTGCCTTTTAAGCATGATTCGCATGTATCGTATGAATCCAATTCAAACGATTCCAGAATTCCACATCGGTGTAATTCGAACATGCGTTTCTTGCTTATATGGCCAAGACGACAATGCCACATATAGGAGTCTATTTGATTATCCTTTCGAGCACGCGTGTTGCTCGCTTCGATATTGAAAATGTCACTCGATACGTCCAATGTATAAATACCATTGCTTAAAGTTCCAGTCCTATAAAGAACTCCATTCAAAGTTATGTAACAACAATTGTTACTAAAAGTCAAATGGTACCCATTTCTATTTAAACAAGAAATAGAAATGATGTTCTTTATCAACGAAGGAACATAAAAGCAATTGTCCAGTTCTAAGACAAGTCCTGCAGGGAGTTTCAACAAATACGTTCCGATGACGAGTGCAGCAACCTTTGCTCCATTCCCAACACGTAAATTTGAATCTCCCTTGACGAGTCTTCTTCTATTCCTTAGCCCATGTATGTCATTACATATATGTGAGTTGTTGGATCGAAAGTGTCGCTAGAGGGGGGGGGGGTGAATAGCGATACGGTGTCGTTAAAAACTTTTGCAATAAGTAAAAAGCAAGTAGAGAATGCACAGCGGAAATATAAAGTAGACAAGATATTTTTACGTGGTTCACAATCTTTCGATTGCTAATCCACGGCCCTAGTGATCCTTGATCACGTACGGAGGGCAATTCACTAAAACCACTCCTCTTCGTTGGAAGTAGGAGCAACGACATAAAGAAATCAAGGCAAAGGACACTCCCCTTTCCTTGTTACGATTAAAGCACAAAGACAATTTAAAGAAGTAGAACTTAAATAAATATACCGACAACTCTTATAAGTAGAAGATGTAGCTTTCGTTGTCGTGCACTTCTCGTAGCAAATGTGAGTAGTAGTAGCGGCGTTACGACGGCGTGTTGAGAGCTCTTGAATTCTTGTGATTTGCTTGGCTTGAACATGTCTATTTATGGATATTGATCTATGAATTTAGACATAGGTAGTGTCCAAGGTGAGGTTCTTATCCCCCAAGACTTGTTCATCCACATCCTTTGCGCCAACTCAAGGATGAGGTGTTTCATCCAACCACCTTGTGCCACCTCCAACCTCCTTGTGCGCCAACTCAAGGATGAGGTGTTTCATCCAACCACCTTGTGCCACCTCCAACCTCCTTGGGCGCCAACTTGAGGATGAGGTGTTTCATCCAACCACCTTGTGCCAACTCACCTTATTTTGGGCGTCCACCACAAGGAAGCTTGGTGATGGTTTGGATGTCCACCTTGATGCCACATCACCCTTTGTACCAAAACACGAGTCAAGTCCAAATTCACCCCCTTGAAATTCGAGCTCTTCTCGAGGCTGGAACTTGACTAGCAGTTGACTGTAGTCAAAGGGTTTTGGACTGCAGTACAAGTTAGCTTAAAATATAAAGTACGATGGTTCTAACCATCTGATCTCGACCTAGACCTTCCATTGGAGGTATTGGGTCGGATCTACGCTTAACGACCTTGCTTCGCTTTCACACGAGCTTACCTTGTAGCCTCGCTTCCGGTCTTCACCCGAGTACCTCGGCTTCCTCCGAAGTCCCTCTGGCGTTGCCCGACCACCTCGGTTCCCACCGGGTGTCGCAGACCTTCCGCTCAACTTTAGCATTTCTGCACACTTAATTGAGCTCGTAAGATAACAAATATACCCTTAACTATTGAGCCTTTTGCCATAATCAAAATACCGGTTCGACTTTGGTGCCCACTGCACCAACAATCTCCCCCTTTTTGATTCATGGCAAACCGACACAAAAGTTAAGGAAAAATTAAGCATAACAGTAAGCTAGCATAATGATTAAGCATGAATGAGCTAGCATAAAGATTAAATATGAATGAGCTAGCATAAAGATTAAATATGAATGAGCTAGCATAATGATTAAATATGAATGAGCTAGCATAAAGATTAAATATGAATGAGCTAGCATAAAGATTAAATATGAATGAGCTAGCATAATGATTAATCATGAATGAGCTAGCATAAAGATTAAATATGAATGAGCTAGCATAATGATTAAGCATGAATGAGCTAGCATAAAGATTAAATATGAATGAGCTAGCATAAAGATTAAATATGAATGAGCTAGCATAATGATTAAATATGAATGAGCTAGCATAAAGATTAAGCATGAGTGAGAAATATTATTGTTTCAAGTTCTCCCCTTTGAGGTAACCTCCCCCTTGACCAAGGTGAGTTCTTGAAAATAATTTTTACTCCCCTTAATAGTTGCTTAAGTAAACGGAATTACTTAATATAAAAGGTAATAATTTTGTTTACTTTCTTCCTTACTTTTGTAACTTTCTCCCCTTTTGCCTTAACTCAAAAGTTTGTAAATATATTTTAGGGTTTGTAAGTCCAAGCAAGTTCCCAATATAAATATATTTTTTTTTAAAATAATAATAAGCTTGAAAATATGTTCATCTAAAATGTACAACTCCGGTTGGACTTGATTGATATAGAATGATCAATAAGTCTTGAAGGAGTTGATTAATTTTAAATAATTATACTCCATGGTTCATGTCGATGCACCTAATCTACGTGCGGAACCGAGTAAGGTCCTAACATCTCACGCCTGTCTCATTGGCTAAGTACACAAACACATTAGTCCTATGTGTTGTGAGATGTGTTAGCTCCTTAAATCTATAGGTATATGATTTCTAAGGTAAGACTTAGGCTAATTTCATAAAAGAAGCAAAAATAGAGTACATATATAGAAAAATTTAAATCCTACTCTATTACGCACATACCTAACTTTCGTCTTAATAAACTAAATTCGGCTTCGGGTAGTGGTTTGGTGAAGATGTTCGCTAGGTTTGATTTGGACTCAACATACTCTAGTTGTATAGTTCCATTAGTTACATGTTCCCTAATGAAGTGGTGTTTAACTTCTATATGTTTTGTCCTAGAATGACATATTGGATTTTTAGTTAAGTTAATTGAACTAATGTTATCTATGTAGGTTTTAATGTTGTTAAAGATTAAGCTAAAATCTTGGAGAGTGTGCTTCATCCACAGGAGGAGAGACACACTCACCCATCGCAACGTATTCGGCCGGTGGTAGATAAGGCAACGCAATGCTTCCTCTTTGCACTACTTACTAGACTCGGGTAGAATTTGACAACAACCACTCGTGCTCTTTCTATCGAGTTTACTACCGCATAGTCGGAGCTCTGAGTAGCCGATTAGATTAAACTCTGTAGATCTAGGGTACCAAATACCTACGCTTAGCGTGTCTTTAGATATCTAAGGATACGCTTGACTAGGTTAGTGAGACTCGGCACAGTGTTTGTAACTCATGCACATACTTACCGCAATAAAATGTCGGGTCGTCATGTTAAGTATAGGAGACTTCCTATTGCGCCCTATAGTATTTTAGGTCAACGGGTTTTCCTTCTACATCTTCGCTTATATTAACATTAGTTGCCATAGGTGTATTGATTATTTTAGCATCTTGCATTCCAAATCGATTTATTAAGTCCTTAGTATATTTTTGTTGATGTAAATATATTCCATCTTTAGTTTGTTTAATTTGTAAACCTAAGAAGAAACTTAACTCTCCCACTAAATTCATTTCAAATTCACTTTCCATAAGTGAGATGAATTCGCTTAGCAGATCGAGTTGGTAGTTCCAAAAATTATATCATCTACATAGATTTGGGCTATAAAGATTTCTTTTCCTACGGTTTTAACGAATAAGGTTGGGTCGACTAAACCTTGGTTGAATCTTTGACTTAAGATAGATCGAAGCCTTTCGTACATCAAGCTCTTGGGGCTTGTTTGAGTCCATATAGGGCTTTCTTAAGTCTAAGGACATGGTCAGTTTATCTAGATTTTTGAATCCGGAGGTTGACTGACGAAACTTCTTCCTTAATGTATCCATTCAAAATGCTGACTTGACATCCATTTGAAACAATTTAAAACCTCGATGTGCAAGATATGCTAACAACATTCTGGATGGACTCTAGTCCGCCACGGGGCGAGGTCTCATCGTAATCTAAACCTTCGACTTGACTAAACCCTTTGCGACTAACCTAGCTTTATTTCTAACTACTTCACCTTTATCATCAAGTTTATTTCAAATACCCACCTTGTTCCAATAATTGATTTTTCTTTAGGTGGTGGTACTAATTCTGCATTTCATTTCTAGTGAATTGAGCTAGCTCTTCTTGCATAGCAATAATCCAAATGGGATCAAGAAGTGCTTGTTCAATAGTTTTGGGTTCGATTTTGGAAATTAACGAGATTTGACTAAGGTTTCGATATGAAGCTCTAGTTCGAACCCTAAATTTGGATCACCTATAACTTGATTGATAGGATGATTTGTTTGAGTCTTAGTGTGACTGGTTAGGGTCATCTATCACTTGGTCGATAGGATGACTTGGGTGAGTTCTAGTTTGACTTGGGTTAGAGTCATCTATCACTTGGTCGATAGGATGACTTGGGTTAGGACGAGATTCAAGTTCAAGATCGAGTCGGGTTCGCTATAAGTTGATTTGCTAGTTGGTTTTGTTAAGGATTGAACGGGTTCGTGTCCTTCGTCAAAACTATATTAATGGTTTCTTCGACTCTTATGTGTAGGATCAATGGAATTACTAAAGGGTTGTTTGTAAGTTTTAAACCTAAATCATCTCACCAATATCTACATGATCAAAACATGTTATTCCTATGTGTTATTGTGAGATGACTTTCAATTTTACTTGATTAATTTTAACCAACATTAGGTTAGATTCGATTTAGTCTAAGCTCATCAAGTAATCTTTTCAAGAGCTTCTGTGTCGTGCAGGCACAGAGGCCTTCTTTGATCGGAACAACGACTACTTCCTTAGACAAAGCTAATTTCAAGAAATTGATAACTCGACTTACTTGAGACTACGTCTTGGTCTAACTAGTTATTTTTGAAAAGAGGCTCCCGAGGCTCAATCTTTCGTAGAGGATTTTAGTTGGTTTATTTTTGAAAAGAGGCTCCCGAGGCTCAATCTTTCGCAGGATTTTAGTTGGTTATGAGTCCTATCTAACCATTCTAAAAATAAAGGAAAACTAAGCATGCAATTTCTAAGACTTAATAAAAATACATTTTGTATTGGCTCCTCGACCATTGAATCGAGTGGGTCTATTCACATAGTGAATTTGGTCCTGGGAACCCAATACATGTTAGATCCTAAAGTTGAAATCAAAGTGATCTTAGGGACCCATGCTTGGACATTTTTCTTATGTTGGTTTACTATAGACATATATGACTTATTGGTTGTATTTGAGTTAAACCTGAGTCCGACCTTGTTGTACACGGCCCTTTGTGATCCAAGTAAGAGGTCAAGTCCCTTGGATCCCAAAGTGAACCTTTCCAACGTGTTCCTAAGGTCTTCGACTTGTGTTTTCAAAAGCGAGTTCTCAACTTCAAGCTTTTCAACTTGAGTTGAGTCCTCCTCTTGAATACGAGTAGTCGAAGAGGTTAGGGAGACCTCATGTTTGAGGAGGTTAACCTCCTCAATTAGGGTCTCGACCTTGGACTCGGACTTAGCTAGTTTCTTATTTAAAAATTTAATTGCACCATACAAAGTATTAAGTAACGACCGACTTACCCTTAATGATTCTTTTGAACCGGATACGGATCCGTGGCTTGTCTTGAATGGAAGCTCATCATCGGATTCAGACTCGGACTCTTCTTCGGTTTCGAGTCGTGCTCTCGGCTTGGCCATTAGAGCTTGGATATCGCCTTCTTCCTCCGATAACTCCTCCCAAGTAGCGCTTAGCGCTTTCTGGTCTTTGATGCGTATTCTTTAGCTTTGGGCACTCGGACTTGATGTGACCTAACTGTTTGCACTCATAGCATCTAAAATTAGAAGTATTTGAATTAGGTTTAGGCTTACCTTGAGTTGTTGGTCGTTGTCTCTTGATCATCTTCGAACTAGATTGACTAGTTCGGATTCTATTTCGAGTCTACTTCCGATTCGGACTCGCCTTCTTCCTTCGGGGGTGGCTTGCTTGCTTCTTCTTCTTGGAACTCGAACTAACGCAATACTCTTCTCGGCCCGGACCACGTTAGTTTGCTCATGTAATTCAAGTTCAAAACAATTCATCTAACCTAATTTTAGAAAGGTCCTTGGAGACCTTGTAGGCATCGACCATGGATGCCCACAAGGTGGTCCTAGGAAACGAGTTAAGAGAATACCGATAAGGTCGCGATTCTCGACCTTTTGTCCGATGGCATGGAGTTGGTTGACGGCATGTCTTGGATACGAGCATGTAGTTGAGTTGGTCTCGCTTTTCCTGCATTTTCAAGTTATACAATTTATTTAAAAGTAAATCTCTTTACATACCTTCGTGTCGCCGGTGCCTTCGTGTAGTTCCACTAGCTTGGTCCATAAGTCCTTTGCACTAATGAAGGGCCGACGCGGTTGAGCTCTTCCTTGACAACCCACATTGCAAGATTTGAGTTGCCTTGGCATCGGCTTCTACTTGTTTTTTCATGGAATTTGACCATTGATCGTAACTCCAAAGATTCACCATCTTCATTAATAGGAAGTGTGAAACCGGTTTGATTACGATCCACATCTCGATTTGGGTTTTAAGAAAGCATTCCATCCGACCCTTCCAATAACGAAAGTCATTACCGCTGTAAACGGGGTCGGGCGGTGCTAAACCCTTCGAGATGGGCCATTTAAAAACAAGAAGAAGAACGCATTTAAAAGAATCTTGCAAAACACACACGAAAGAATATTCCAAGACTTTCGCCTTGGATTAGTAGTGGAAGTAAAAAGATATATAAAATGTAACTTGCAAAAAGAAATAAACAATCAAATGCGAATGTCGTTGAAGTTCCGAGGACAACCTTACTCGGATCTAACCCAAGGACAACCTTATCCGGATCCTAAAGCCTCTAATGCAATTCTATATGTAGGAGAAGATAAGCAAGTGAAATGATTATACGAAAACAGAAATAAATAAATAAAAATCTGTAAAAAAGAAAACAAAGCTAGATTGGTGGTTTCACCGAATCTTAGCGCCTGACTCGATACCAATTGTTGGATCGAAAGTGTCGCTAGAGGGGGTGAATAGCGATACGGTGTCGTTAAAAACTTTTGCAATAAGTAAAAAGCAAGTAGAGAATGCACATGAAATATAAAGTAGACAAGATATTTTTACGTGGTTCACAATCTTCGATTGCTAATCCACGGCCCTAGTGATCCTTGATCACGCACGGAGGGCAATTCACTAAAACCACTCCTCTTCGCTGGAAGTAGGAGCAACGACATTACAAAGAAATCAAGGCAAAGGACACTCTTTCCTTGTTACGATTAAAGCACAAAGACAATTTAAAGAAGTAGAACTTAAATAAATATACCGACAACTCTTATAAGTAGAAGACTTCGTCGTAGCAAATGTGAGTAGTAGTAGCGGCGTTACGACGGCGTGTTGAGAGCTCTTGAATTCTTGTGATTTGCTTGGCTTGAACATGTCTATTTATGGATATTGATCTATGAATTTAGACATAGGTAGTGTCCAAGGTGAGGTTCTTATCCCCAAGACTTGTTCATCCACATCCTTTGCTAACTCAAGGATGAGGTGTTTCATCCAACCACCTTGTGCCACCTCCAACCTCCTTGTGCGCCAACTCAAGGATGAGGTGTTTCATCCAACCACCTTGTGCCACCTCCAACCTCCTTGGGCGCCAACTTGAGGATGAGGTGTTTCATCCAACCACCTTGTGCCAACTCACCTTATTTTGGGCGTCCACCACAAGGAAGCTTGGTGATGGTTTGGATGTCCACCTTGATGCCACATCACCCTTTGTACCAAAACACGAGTCAAGTCCAAATTCACCCCCTTGAAATTCGAGCTCTTCTCGAGGCTGGAACTTGACTAGCGTTGACGTAGTCAAAGGGTTTTGGGCAGATACAAGTTAGCTTAAAATATAAAGTACGATGGTTCTAACCATCCGATCTCGACCTAGACCTTCCATTGGAGGTATTGGGTCGGATCTACGCTAACGACCTTCGCTTTCTTTCAGCTTACCTTGTAGCCTCGCTTCCGGTCTTCACCCGAGTACCTCGGCTTCCTCCGAAGTCCCTCTGGCGTTGCCCGACCACCTCGGTTCCCACCGGGTGTCGCAGACCTTCCGCTCAACTTTAGCATTTCTGCACACTTAATTGAGCTCGTAAGATAACAAATATACCCTTAACTATTGAGCCTTTTGCCATAATCAAAATACCGGTTCGACTTTGGTGCCCACTGCACCAACATGAGTCACACCCAGTATCAAATACCCAAGTATCTGAGGAAATAGAATGACAATCAATAAAGAAGATTTCTAAAGAAGATGGGGCATCTGATGCCTTATCCTTCTTCACGGACTCAAGATAAATCTTGCACTTTCTTCGCAAATGGCCCTACTTGCCATAATGATGGCAAGTGCCCTTTTGAGCTGGTTCTGCCTTTTTAGCCTTTTTTCTTCTTCCCCTTCTGTTGTTCCTTAGACTCCCTCTTAGAACTTTTCTTCGAGGAATCAACTAACAACACCGTCCCCTGCTCATGCTTCTCAGAAGGCTCCACAGTCTTCAGCATATTGAGCAGTACCACAGATGAACCTTCTAGCATCTCATACGTGAAGAGGAGCTTTGAGACTTCGAACCTTTCGAATCTCACTTGCTCATCAACCAACTCACAAAGATGAAGGACTACGATATGAGCATCCATATGCTCATGCTGCTTTCGTAGCTTGGGTTCCATCGCGGCTAGCATGATGAAACTCATTTGTTTAGAATCACTCACATGTTTCTGATAGGCCAACAATTGGTCCAGAGTTGCATCGTCACTAGGACGGGTGAGAAGAGGCGCTTCGAGGACATTTGCAAGCTTTTCAACCTTGAGAATAATTCTCAAGCTTTTAAGCCAGTCCAAGAATCTCGGCCCAGTCAATTTATTCGAATCCAAAATGGAATGCAAATTCAAAGATATCATGATCAATCTTAGAAATACAAAACGAGCATATATGAGAAAATGATTTTTAAAATGCATCAATATACATTTATAAATCCCATTCATTTTTCGAATTTCAAAAACCCCAAAATCACTTCGGGAGATCGTAGGTCCATCTCCGAATGGGCTGATATCCATCATAGTTATGAACAACCTTGGAGAGAGTCCAACAAGTCATTCATAACTACGACGGTAGGTATCAACTATACCGATTGCATATCACGTATATGCAACTATCACAATGTGCTATCAACGAATTGAATGTTCACACATACATCGGGTTGTTAACACATTAACAAGTATGCATCATATGCATAGCACCCAACTTCACCTCCCTTTACATCGACCTTGGAGAGAGTCCAACAAGCCGATGCTCCAGGTTAAAGCCAACCCATTAATCGGGAAATAGTTTTAATATGGTTAGAGCGCATTCAACCAATTAGCCCAACTTGGAGAGAGTCCAACAACCAAAGCTAACGATTGACCTCTGACTCTTACCATATTAGTATTAAACTATTCCATGGTTTGAACATGTTCGGGTTCGAGCCGGGCTTGGAGAGAGTCCAACAACCCAAACAAGAAACGAAACTCTGGTTCTAACCATATTAATGGAAGGTGTAGGCTTTAATATTGTTTAAGGGTTTTTATGTCTCATCCTCTTTGCATGCAAATAACTATTATCTACATGGCATGACATACATGGCATACATCTACATGTCACGACACGCATGGCATAATGTTATGCATCTAATGCAATTACATGGCATACAATTATGTCATGTATATAATTTCCTTATTTGTCATAACTATTTATGGAAATAAAATATGTTTAAGATTTGATTCTCCAAATCAAATCATAATTAAATTAGGAAACAAATTTCCAAATCTAATCACATATTTTATTCATGGAATTATTTTATTAAGGAAAATCTATTTAGGAAACCAATTTCCTAAATCATTAAAACTACTTATGGAAATAAAATATTTTAAGATTTGATTTCCCAAATCAAATCATGATTAAATTAGGAAACAAATTTCCAGAATCTAATCAAATATTTTATTTATGGAAAATATCAATTTCCATAAATACTTCAACTTTCAAAAGTGGAAGATTTCCATAAATACTTCTAGACTTTCCAAAATTGAAAAATTTCCATAAATACTTCTAAATTTCCAAAATTAGAAAATTTCCAGAAATACATTATGACTATCGCAAAACCATTTTTCACGATTATGTGAAAACACAACTGGGCTCTGATACCCTTTGTTGGGTTTTAGACCATGGCGTGTGTGTGTTCGATCATGTTTCGTAAACATGAACACAGTGAAGCAATAAAAATAATAAATCTACATTTATTTATTACAACACACACAACTGCGCATGCATATTACAACAAGTGTAGACATAACCATAAATTTAAATTTGCAATAAAGGAAATTTATCTACGTTATACCTTTCGTATGGCGTGTAGCGGGAAACGACATCAACCGGAGCGATCCTCGCTAGAATCGTCTCTATCCGTATCCACGCCCGAGTTCCTCGGGATGACCGCTAAAGCCACGAGCCGTCTTCGTGCGGGTTACTAGCCTCGTGTTGAAGGCGGCGTGATCGAGAGATGATCACGATCCGAATCCAAATTCGGATCCTAATACGAGTTCTCAAAACTTCGCTTCTCGGAGAGGTATTCGTCAACCAATTGGCGAATCCGCCGTCCTCCACCTCAGAGGATTACGAGATCAAATCCCGGTAGTTAGCCGCTGTCGGAGCTCAAACCGTCGTCAAGCGGCGCTCCGGCGAGAGGAGAACAAGCTGTCAGAAAACTGGACAGCTTTGGTGGAGGAGTAGGCGCCCGGCCAACCAAGGAGATAGAGCTCACCTTGATGCCAAACTTTAAGGAGATCACCGGAGCACTAACGGCAGCAGCTCGGCCGGCGGGAGGGAAGAAACAGCCTCTGGGCGCGGTTGGAGGAGGCAAGGTGGCGGTGGCATGGAGGAGGAGAGTTAGCTCGAATTTCTCCAAGGAGAGGTGGCGGCAACTTAGGGTTGTGGATTAGAGAACTAATTCTCTTAATGGTTAATGGATCATATCCATAAAGCCCGTTAACCCGCTCCATTAAGATAAGTTAAAATAAACCAAACCATGATGGTTTATTTTAAGTTAAAACGAACCGAACCAACTTTTGGTTCATTCGTTTAAAATAAACCAAACCCTTTGGTTTATTCTCCTCCATTGGATTAGAACCAAACCATTTTGGTTCATCCATTACGTCTTCAAAAGACTCGGCCCATCCACGCTTCCATTGCGACTGAAACGATTTCATGCTCGCTTTATGTTTGGTCCAACCAAACCTTGTTTCTCTCGGTCTGAGAATCCCATTCTCAAGCTCGTTTTAAATCCTTTGGATTACGCTCGTTGTGCGTGTGACCAAATAGGTTCTCGGTTTATGTTGGCCGTCTATAATTAACTATTAATTATAGAACGATCATGAGTGGCACCTAGTAGTACATCATGATCCCCAATTAACCGAAAAGATCAACGGTTGATCCAGAACTATTTCTGAAACCCTTGGCTCGAATGAATCGTGCCCCATTCCCTTCACTCATCTTATACCCACTTGGTTCAGGACATGGTCTATTGTGTCAGTCCCCACTAGGCTGACTACGTCACACCTAGCCCAAGTATCATTTCCTCGTCCTACGGATTCTAGTTACTCCACATGTATCGAAGAGTACCTTACTCTAAACATGTATTGCTTTGGCCAAAGACTTTAGTAACAATCCGACGAGAGGCCATGGGTATACATCTCCTCGCAAGGAGTGGTGAATCCTTTATAGGCTATTCAAACACCTTCGATCACTTCGACTTATACCCAATCATCCCGGGTCCACATCTCCTTAGAGATGTTTGCTTAAGATGTCAAAGCATAAGTCTCCATGATCAAGATGACTTGAATCATAAGTCAAAGGAACATCGCACTTAAGCCACAGTAAGAACTTCATTGACATATCTATATATGCAGAGAACCATATGAAGTCTTACGGCTGGTCACTCCAATGAACTAGTTACCATAACTAGCATCCACGATTAACTACGGACATCACAATGTCTCCAGCCAGTGAGAATCAGCTGCTTGGATACAGTGTGCTTCGTTCAGTTACGTATTGCTAATATTACCATCCATCAGTCTTTACTTTAGAACCGCCACATGGGTTTTATCGCCAATGGGTGGATCAACCAAAGGTCCATAGCTTGGTTGAGTGTACATGGATTCCATTTGAAGGATCTCTCATGGCCTCACAGCCCGTTGATAAATGAGTTTAAGATCCAATCAAATACATAAAACATGTATACTCAAATAGTGAATCTTCATTTATCAAATAAATGGTTCATACATAAGGCGATTGCCTTAGGACATCTCTCATATATTACTAACAAACTCTTTGGGGAACAATTTCCTCATCCACAACACTTTGTGGTGCCTGTTCATTTTCCATCGAAGCCTTAGTGTTATCTTCATCTTGAATTTCTTCAAGATGAATTTTACTCCCACTAGTTTTTCTAGAAATAAATTCTCTTTCTAGAAAGACAGCATTTCTGGCAACAAACACCTTGCCAAGTGTGGGATTGTAAAAGTACTATCCTTTAGTTTCCTTGGGATATCCTACAAAATAACACTTATTTGATTTAGGTCCTAGTTTATTTGAGACTTGATGTCTAACATAAGCTTCACAACCCCAAATCTTTATAAAAGACATTTTGGGACTCTTCCCAGTCCATAACGTATTATGGTGTCTTTTTTACGGCTTTTGATGGGTCGCGATTAAGTGTGAAAGCGGTTGTCTTTAGAGCTAAACCTCAAAAGGAAGTAGGTAGATCAGTCTGGCTCGTCATTGATCGTACCATATTTAATAGAGTATGATTTCTCCTCTCAGATACACCATTCCATTGTGGTGTTCCAGGTGGAGTGAGTTGGGATATTATCCCACACTCAGCCAGGTGATCACGAAACTCTTGACTAAGGTATTCACCACCTCGATCTGATCAAAGTAGCTTAATACGCTTACCAAGTTGGTTTTGTACTTCATTCTTGAATTCTTTGAACTTTTCAAAGGATTCTGACTTATGTCTCATCAAATATAAGTAGCCAAATCTACTCATATCATCAGTGAAAGTAATAAAGTACTTATAGCCTCCTCTGGCTTCGACATTGAAAGGGCCACATACATCAGTATGTATGAGTCCTAACAAGTCCGTCGCTCTCTCGCCATGTCCACTAAATGGAGTTTTAGTCATCTTTCCTAAAAGACAAGATTCGCATACCTCATATGATTCAAAATCAAATGAGTCCAATAATCCATCTTTATGGAGTTGGGATATGCGTTTTTCATTTATGTGACCTAGGCGACAGTGCCAGAGATATGTTTGGTTCAAATTATTCGATTTGAACCGTTTGGTATTTACGTTATAAATTGGGTTTTCTAAATCTAGAACATAGAGACCATTCATAAGTGGTGCATTACAATAGAACATTTCATTCAAATAAATGGAACAACATTTGTCCTTTATTATAAAAGAAAAGTTTTTCTTGTCTAAACAAGATACAGAAATTATGTTCTTCGTTAATGCAGGTACATAAAAGCACTCCTCTAGTTCTAAGATAAGCCCAGTGGGCAAAGACAAAGAATATGTTCCCTCACACTGAGACAACTTTTGCGCCATTGCCTACTCGTAGGTCCACTTCCCCCTTTGCCATTAGTCTACTATTTTTCAGTCCCTGCACATTAGTACAAATGTGAGATGCACATCCGGTATCTAATACCCATGTAGAAGAAATAGATAGATTAACTTCTATAACGTGTATACCTGAGGCAGAAGTCCCACTTCTTTTATTCTTTACTTCCTCAAGGTAGACTTTGCAGTTTCGCTTCCAGTGTCCAGTCTCACCGCAATGGAAACAGTCCCCTTCCTTAGGTACTTTACCTTTACCCTTTGAAGTGGATGAATTGGCCTTGCCTTTGGCTTGGGTCTTACCCTTGCCTTTGCGCTTACCTTTTCCCTTCTTGACCATTAGTACGTTACTAACTTTCTTCTTGAGATTCGGTTCGTGATTCTTAACATCGAGAATCTCGAGCAAAACTTATCAATTTCATTCATGTTATAATTCATGGCCGAATTGATTATATGCTTCCGCAATGATTGCGGGATAACATCGGTTGCCAATTCTTGGCTCAGTGGAAAACCTAGTCTTTCAAGGTTCTCAACGTACCCAATCATTTTGAGTACGTGAGTTCCTACAGGTGTTCCTTCTTGCATCTTGCATGCAAAAAGAGCCTTAGACACTTCAAAACGCTCGTGCCTAGCTTGTCCTTGATATAGTTGTTTCAAATGCTCAACCATATCATAGGCATCCATGTTCTCATGTTGCTTCTGAAGCTCAGAGTTCATGGTGGCAAGCATAAGACATGACACATCTAATGCGTCATCTTGATGCTTCTTATAAGCATCCTTTTCATAGTAAGTGGCGAGGCGGTGTTTTGAGGATAAATGCTCTAGGACATTGCTTGAGGATAATCCTACAGTTTCTATACCAGTCTAGAAAGTTAGCTCCATTGAGCTTGTCTTTCTCAAGGATAGATCGCAAGTTGAGGGGGTGTGTCGTGTTAGATGACATGGTGATCTACAACATTAAAATGCAAAATTAAGTATCATACATAAGTCATTTAATTAGGCCTTTAATTAAATGAGGCTCCCACTAAATTCTCATAGCTTTGATATGAGCTAATCATTGATGTAGGCAAACACATTTGGCTTACATCATTAGCTTCTATTTTGCTATAAATTTATATGGGATAAAGATCCACATCATACTTCATCTTGAGTTAGCTTTGGCTAATCGCCCAATACGTAGTATGATTAGGTAGGCAATCTTTTGCCAATTACATCTGATGTAACTCTTTGGTAGCTTTGGTTAAGTTTAGATTAGTTTAGTGCTTATTCCTAAACCAGCTTCCAGGCCGTGGCGAGGCACAGAGGCCTTCTTTGATATTGGAGCAACGATAACTTTCTAAGACAAAGCTGATGTTTGAAAATCACACAAAACTAATTTTTAAAACTTATGTTCAAAGCTAATATATGCCTCTACTTTCTTAATTAATTAAGAAAAACTTAATTAAGTCATAACCAAGTTTGATAGCGGGACATCACGATTGTCCACTCGCACTCTTCCAAGATAAAATGCATTGCTTTGCTTTGGCAAACCCAAAAACAAATGATCGAGGAAGTAGTGAGTACCAAACTTTGGTAGGCATATCGTTTTTGACTTATTAAGATATAAACTTAAACATGCATCACATACATATTAGCATACATAACATATAAGCTAAATTAACATGCATCACATACATATTAAACTAAGCGTGTCATGGTTATGACCCTTATTCTACAATCTTCTCAAGCCAATGAAAAGATTGATTGGTCAACCTAGGGATAGCATCTTCTCCCAAGTGCTTCCTTTTGGTTGTCTTGTGTTGTTGACTTCCTCCTTGTAACATCATCTTCCAATGGACCCTCCATCTTTATTTTGTATATTACAAAAGGAGAAATACTCGAGTTACAATCGAGTCTAAAACTAATTTTTACAACAAGAATTTTAGGAGAAAGGCATGACACGCAGGCCGTATTAAGAATTACAACACACACATTCACAAACTTTTTGGGACTAGGCCATAACCATGCACCATGTCAATTTTAACTTTTAAAAGACATCGGATATTTTATTATGTTTGAAAAATTGCTAATGCAATTATCAACTCATAATAAAATTTATCCTACTTCTATATCACATATAAAATAGAGAAAACCTATTTTTATACGATCTTTCGCAAGTGGCTCTGATACCACTGTAGGGATCTCTTATGCAAAATAGCATATGCGCAATGAAAAAATAGGATCCCTTCCAAGTGATCCTTGCGAAAGAAAACCTCGTACAAAAATAAATTTCTCAAAACCTATCTTATAGGAGAATATTACCTTTGTTGCGTGCCCTTTTTAATCCCGCTTCTCCTTGGGTTTGTTGGATCTTTTAGCACGTTCAAATGTCCGTGCCTCTATATGTATCCACACGAGCAAGCTCTTGTCTCAAAAAAGAAACTAGAAGAGCTCCCCTTTACTTCTTGCTAGAGAAGTCCCTAAAGGAGAGGAAGGTAGGGAAAAAGAGAAAGGAAGAAGAAGACCACTCTTCTTGCTAGCCTACACTCACAAAAGCCACACAACCAAAGCCTCTCACCACCAAGCTCTCTCCAAGCCTCAAGCTTCACCAAGCCTCAAGTTTTTCACCCAGTTGGCCGACCACCCCATGAGGTGTTTTATAGGATTGAAAAAACCTTTCACCTCCTATCACATTCAATGCAATCAATTGCATTGAAACATAATCACACTCCTTGTTTGGCCGGCCACATGTGGAGAAATTCTAAAGGTCAAAACCCTTTGTCTCCTTCCACCTCATCAAGCTTAGGTGGCATGCTTATGTGGCATGCTTAGGTGGCATTCTTATGTGGCATTCATGCATGTTGAATTAATCTTATTAATCCAATAAGCTTATGTTATTATATTGAATTAATCTCATTAAATCAATAAGGTAACATATTGAATTAATCTTATTAAATCAATTAAGCTTAGCATATTGAATTAATCTCATTAAATCAATAAGCTAAAATTCTCATTAAGCTTAAAGTCCAAAAACCATTTTGTACTTAAGCTTATTCCCAAATTATTCTAGTCAAACTATAATGCACTAATTCTTCTAATCATCATGCTCTTTGTGTGTGACCCTATAGGCTCTCATAACGTTGGCAGTGGATCTAAACTCTTTTAGATACACAAGCAATGAGGGGCATCTAGCAATACATCATTGCTACCCAAGTTACGAAATAAGTCAAGATCCGACTAACCATTCCATGACTACTGTAATGTATGACCGTGTCCTTCTATCCTTGATATCAGATTGACCAATGAGGCATAGACCGTGTCATCCTCGATCAATCTATGTGTTTCTTGATCCTTGAGTAAACTACCTCAAACAAATGAGCTCAATATCTCATATTGACTCATTCGAGCATGGCCATGCGTTTTAGTAGTTCTACTCAATCAAGGCGCCCACAGATATCACTCCAGTCATATGGGAGGGATAGATCCCATCTACATCACTCACATCCCTCCGCATAATTTGTTATATACCCAGTAATCGCCTTTATAGTCCACCCTGTTACGGGTGACATTTGTGATACCGACTCCTTATGTAGGGAACCGTAGTGACTTCAGGTTTGAGGACTATTCATACCAATAGTCACATGAGAAAGTTTATGACACTCATATGACGATCCATGAAACTTTCTCATGGCGGGTCAGTTCAGTATATATTCTCTAATATATACCCATGTGTCAACTTGATATCATATATCCATGACTTGTGAGATCAAGTCATCAATTAACCTACATGCTAGTCTTTATGTATTAATATTGCCCTTGCATATTAACACTTGACTAGGAACATTTAGGAAAGTGTTCTCTACAACCTCTCATAATCAATTCTGCCAATTGATGTGTTGTAGATAAGAACCTACTTTTCTAGGGCATTATTATATATTTAATTTAGCTGGCACATGCATGACGTAAATATATAATAACCAATCCTTTGCCTTTATAGAATATGATACAAAATGTTCCCTATTCAACCATCACATGATTGGTTCTAGGGCTATAACTAACACATAATTGGAAAAACAAATACAAGCAAGTAAAAAAAGAGAATAGAGAATAGGTATACCTCTCGATCTTCTAATGTATGACCTTCCTCCTTTCGGACGTCGTGAGGGCGACGATCTACCAAAAGTTGAAGCTCCTAGATTGCCAATCTTCCTTCCTTGCTCATTCCAAGCAAGAGGAAGAATAGAAACAAATCTTTATTCCTTCTTTCAACCAACCAACAACCTCCAAGGAAGGAGCTTTGCCGCCGGCCAAGAAGGAAGAAGAGATTAAGGGGTTACCGACCAAAAGCTTCAAGGGAGGACCCTAAACCTTTGTTCCACCAGCCAAGGAGAAGGAGAAGAGGGAGTTTGGATGCCGACCAAGGGTTGGAAGAGCTCCAATGGGCGCCGGCAGCTTGTGGAAGTGGAAAAACACAAGGAAAATCTTTCCTTATTAGGTGCCGCCCAAGCCCAAACCCTAGCTCCTATTCTTGCCGCCAACTCCAAAACCCTAGCTTCTCTTGATTCAAGCTCCACGCCAACCCCTTGTACTCCTTTTATAGAGTTAGGGATAAGCCTTTTTTTAATCTCCACCATTGGTTCTAGGGATTTAATCTCAACCGTCGGATCTAGAGAATTAATCTCAACAGTCGGATCTTAGAGATTTAATGTCTACCTTTGGATCAAGAGTTTTGTTTCTATCCATTGGATCTAAGCTTCATGAGGTGTTAATAGGATACATTAGGGACCGTGAGGAGGAGTTGGATCTTGGTCACCCATGGATCAAGCCCACATAAAGTCTGATCCACTAATGATAATCCAATCCACTAAAGGATTATCATTGATCTACCTCACCAACCCCCATAAGATAATATGGGCTCCATATATTATTTGTATATTTTTTCCCCCTGTTTAAGATCTCGAATGTCCGTCGATTAATTAATTTACAGACCATTAATTAATCAACATCTAACTCCATGAGTAGTACCACTCAACCTTTTCATCATGGCGGACCAAGTCCACCTGCAGGGTTTACATGATGAACCTTATGAGCTCCTCAAGGGGACATCATCATCCTAATATATAGGACACGGTTTCCTCCTATAATCAACGACACACCATATAAATAATATTATCTCCCAACTTATCGAGCCTATCGATTTAATCTATAAATCTCTTCTATTAGAAAATCAAAGAGATGAATACTAAGTATATGTGCCCGTTATTATATCGGGATTAAGAGCATGTACAAAATAATATCTGAAGTCCGATTCGATTATGTAGTCAGCAATAAATCGAATCACCTCTAAATCGGTCCTGCTCAATACACACAAAGTGCACTAGTGTGATTCAAGTTCCAAGACAAACCAATACCAAATCACACTACAACCATTCCGATGGTTTGTCCAAAGTCATCTCGGTTGTGAGCTTTTACTTATACTTTACAAGGAGCCGATAACATGATCTCCCATGTGACACCACACACTATGTTATCTACAATGTAATGTATTTAGACAATATTGCATAACCATAAAAATGCAAACAATGATAATGTGATTCTTATTTCAAAATAAAGATGTTCATACAAAAGATAGACTTTTCAGTATACATCCCAACAATCTCCCACTTATACTAAAAGGCTATGCTGTGCTCAAACTGCCAAACATCTGATTCTCATTCCCTCCACATGCCTATAAAAAGCTCTTGCCGGAAGGGCCTTAGAGAAAGGATCTGCCACGTTATCCTCCGATGCAATCTTGGCCACAACTTCTCCTCTCTTTACGATTTCTCGTATCAGGTGGTACTTGCGCTCTATGTGTTTACTAGCCTTATGGACTCAAGGTTACTTCGAGTTTGCAACTGCACCACTATTATCACAATAAATTGTGATAGTTCTGGGCAATCCATGAATCACATCCAAGTCCATCAGGAAGTTGTTGGAGAATTGACGCCGCTAGAGGGGGGGTGAATAGCGGGTTGACCGTACGTAGATGGAAATCGTTCGCGATCGTCTCTACAAAACTCGTTATGTGCAGCGGAATAGAAATAATAAAAGCAATAATGAAAAGATACAATCACGAACACAAGGATATAATGTGGTTCAGAACCGCACGGTTCCTACTCCACGGATCGGGCTCAAACGAGCCCTAGTGATGTCAATCACACACCACTAAGCAATAACTCATTCTCGACAACAAGTCGGAGGTGGAGAAACCTCGTACAATGGATTACAACAAGTAATACACAAAATACAAGCAAAATACAAGGAAATGTAAAGAACACTTTACAAACTAGGGTTTTGAGCGCTTGCTTGTTGGTTGCTTGGATGAGCTTGAAGGACCCTGAAATGCACCTACAAATCGCCTTCAAATCGCCTCACCAAAGCTCCCAAAAATCTGATGCTCGAGCCTTCCACGAACAGCTGCTTTTATCCTTCATCGGGCTGAATTTCCACCCTAGCCAATCGCCATAAGTCCCGGTCATTTGCCCGTCGTAGCTGTGAGACAACGGCTCAATCCATGTTGGACAAGTTCCAACGGGACTCTTAGCGATCGCCAACATTTAGCGATCGGCACCGCGTAGTCGATTGCCCCGTCGGCTACGGAGCATTCTCAGGCTCGTGAACTAGCAGCGATCACGACCCGGTCGACTACATCAGAGACATCGACTCGATCGCTCCAATGAGCATCATTGCCGCGATCAGTTCCAGCTCTTAAACGGAAGTCGAACTCAAGTCGACTCACGGCAGTCGAACCGACCATAATGCCAGTCGACTGCCAACCTCAGAGATGAGGTTTTAACCCAAGTATGGTGCCCACATACTTGCTAGACCACCCTTAGCCTAGACCTAAGCCTTCTAGCCACCTCCATCAGCCTCACGCCTCTCGGATCCCTCCAAGTCATCCATGACTTGTTCATCCATCGCGCTAGCCTCCAGGTGCTTCCCTCAGCTATGTCATGCTAACGGTGTCTACACCGCCAAGGCACATTGGACTAACGCCGCCAAGACTCCGCTTGGACTTTACGCTGCCAATATCAATCCCCTTGGACTTCCCAAATGCCAAGACTCAAGCTTGGACTTTCCCTTGCCAACCCATGTTGGACTTTCCATGCCAAGACCCATGCTTGGACTTTCCATTTGCCAAGACCCATGCTTGGACTTCTCATTTGCCAAGACCCATGCCTGGACTTCTCATGCCAAGTACTCAAGACTTGGACTTCTCATGCCAAGTACTCAAGACTTGGACTTTCCCAAATGCCAAGTACCCATGACTTGGACTTTCCATGCGCCAAGTGTCCCACTTGGACTTTTCATGCCAAATGCTCAAGACTTGGACTTTACCAAATGCCAAGTGTCCCACTTGGACTTTCCATGCTAAGTACCCATGACTTGGACTTTACCTTGCCAAGACCCATGCTTGGACTTTCCCATAATCACATGGTCAACCCTAGTCAACCATTAAGGTCTTCCTCGAGTCAAACTCGAGTCCGGTCAAACATGACCCGGGTCGATTGTTCCAACAATCTCCCCAAACATATTAACCGACATTAATGTCAAACATCAATGCCAAACCACTTTGTCAAATCCCTTTGTCAAACATCAAAACATCACTCGAGTCAAACTCGAGTCTGGTCAATCGTGACCTGGGCCGATTGCACCAACAATCTTCCCCTTTTTGATGTTTGACAAAAACCAAACAAATCATCTGAGTTAGACCACTAACTCAAATCCCTTACCAATTATCCCAAATTGGTAAACACTCTCCAAATGTTCTCCCCCAAACATTCTCCCCCTTTTTGACTAACATCAAAAAGGTTTTCTCTCCAAGGAGGTCAATGTCTCATATCCCAATGAGATCTTACAATCTCCCCCTTGAACCAAAAATAAATACCTAGGATGCCTACCATCTTCCTAGTGATAATTCACATATCACTCAAGAGAGACAATCCTATACTCTCTCCCAATTTCCAAATTGGGTATCAAAAACCCATCAATTTTCCCAATTGATGATACTCTCCCAATAACTTCTCCTCTTCAAGGAGAAAAACACATCCATCATCCCAAGATGGATACCTCCCCCTAAAAGCTTGCTCCCCCTTGATCATTGCACCAACAATGTCCTTGGGAGGCCCCTAAGCCAATAGGAACTCTAAACCATCAAAATTAAGGTTCTAAGTTCAAACTTGAACTTTCCATACCCTAAATTTGATACTTTGACCTAACACTTCTCCTAATCCATATCCAATGGATTTTCACCCTTTATAATGCTTCCCAAAGCATATCCTAGGGTTAGAAGTGGTTAGGGACCTTTACCATGGCTGAAAATGGGCTAAACAAACCTTGTTAACCCAAAATCAGACCTGGCAGTCGACTCCTGACAGTAATCAGTCAACTGCCACTCACATCAGTCGACTGCCACACAGGGCAGTCGACTGATAACTAAAAATCTCGATTTTCAGCTATCAGAAATGAATTTTGAAAATTCATAAATAATTATACGTAATTCGAAAAATCATGAAAATCCATACGTATAATACTTATGACACACACAATGGGTGAAAATTATTTGAAAATTATTTTACCCATAAAATAGTGAGTTTGATACAAAACTCAAAACCATTGAAATTTTCAATGTTTTGGCCCTATTTTGTATCAACTCTATCAATGGTGATTGCTATCAAAAGATAGACTTCACTAAGGTTTTTTTTCAAAATGATTTTAAAATGTTTTCAAAACCTTATTTTGGATCATATTCCTTGGGCTCTATGTACATGACTTGTACACATGCTCTCCCAATGATCCACAAATGAAACAAGATAAGTTTTAGTTCATCTAGATGCAAAAACTATGCACCTTGAACTCAACTCATATCCTAGCATCTCACATGTATCTAAGGTGTATAAATACACATACATATCAATTGTATGTGAGATGTGGGTTTTGTTCATCCTAATCTAGGGTTTCATGCATTCTCTAAGGCAACCCTACTTGATTCCCTTATAAATGGGACTTCAACTCATGCCATAGTCCTTAAATCAATTTCAATTGAAATTTTCTTAAATGTATGAATGGTTATGGCATTAATGATGATATAAATAAGCATATGCTCATAATCATAATGTCATGGCATAAGATGAAATCTAAAAACACATGACATTTGAAACCTTAATCCTAAACATGAACATGACATATAAAATCATAGAAATAGGCATGATGTCATGACATGGCATATGGCAATCAAGGCATGGCATATAAAATATATAGGTATAGTAATACCTAAATTTTAATATTAATTGCCATTTGATACAATTAGATATATTTTTCCATATTAACCTTAATCTCCCTAGTGTG
This sequence comes from Wurfbainia villosa, assembly GCA_025175895.1. NCBI lineage: Eukaryota > Viridiplantae > Streptophyta > Magnoliopsida > Zingiberales > Zingiberaceae > Wurfbainia > Wurfbainia villosa. The sequence goes on from CM046002.1 coordinate 51,334,442, forward strand.
CCAAAAACCCAAAATGGCACACTAACACTCTAAACCCTAATTGTGCCAATTTGATCATTTTGTCAAACTTCATAACTAATATTGGCACATCCTAAAATCTTTTAGGATTATAATTCAAATCTATTTCCAAGGTATCCATAACCTTGAAAATAACCTAAAATGCCACCTTTATCATGGTTGAGTTAACTACCCATCTACTCAAGATTGACACATCCTAGACCCACCTAGCGTGAATCAATCATGCTCTTAGGAACCCAAAACCGATTTGAGCTCCTAGGGTTAATTAGGTATTCCTTAGGGATAACCTCCCTAGATACCTTCCTAATGACCCTCCTAGGCTTGTTAGCCTTGGTCATTTGGGTCTTACCTAGGTTGACTCTAGGGGTAACTCCACTTGCAACCTTCTTAGTGGCCACCCTAGGTTTCCTAGAAACCCTAGCCACTAGGCACACCCATTTGGTCAACTCTAGGGATGACTTCCCTATTGACCTTGTTCTTCCTAGACCTAGTTTGTGTTCCATAGTCAAATGGAACACTATGGTAAGCTACCTTAGGCTTAGGTTTGTGACCCAAACCTTGCTTGCCTTTTGTTGACTTTTGACTCTTAGGTCTTAGGTGTTGACTTTGACTTTTGGACCCTTGATTTTGACCACTAGACCCTTTAAATTGATTTTGTATCTTATTTAGGGTCTTTTCAAGTTTTTCATGCCTTGACCTCAAGACTTGATTTTCCTTTTCTAATTGCCCAATTTTAGAATTTTGATTTAAATCTTCGGCATGGGACTTTCTAGGCTTATGCCTAGCCCATTTAGGGTTTAGACCAAGGTGCTCTTGCACCTTTCTAATTGTCTCCCTAGGTAAAATTGATCTTGAGTTATTTGACCTAGGTTTGTCCTTAGGTAAATTGTTTTTAGGGACATTAGTCCCAAATTTCTCCCTGTTATCTAAGTAGACATTCTTAGCTCCTAAGCAAAAATACTTGTTCTTATTAGCATGCTTTTCATAAATTGCAAGTGAATTGAAATCCCTAGCATGCTTTTGCTTGTAAATTGAAGAAGGAGCAAAATTAGAAGTTACCCTAGGGTTTGCTGTAGCTCCCCCTACATATGATGCTCCATTTTGAGTCTTCTTGTCCCTCTTCTTGCATTGACTCCGGAAATGTCCCGGTTGTCGGCACTTGAAGCAAATTACTTGTTCTTTGCTCTTCTGCATTGAGGGACCGACATCCTTGACCTTTGGAGCCGGTGGAGCTTTCCTATTCTTCTTTGGGCACTTGCTCTTATAGTGCCCGGTTTCCCTACACTCAAAACATATTATATGCATTTTGTTATTAACACATATGTTTGAGTTACCTAGGTTAATGGAGACCAGAATTGGACTTTGGCCTTCTTCATCTTGAGGATGTGAGCTTCTTCTTGATGTTCCGGTGTGGAAGTTATCTCCTCCCCCTCAATCCTTGAGGTGGATGCTTCTTCTACCTCTTCCACCTCTTCTTTCTCCGATCCGGAAGTCGACTCCCTATCAACTTCCGACTCCTCAAGCTCTTTAGATGGGGATGTGCTTTCTTGAGCTTGAGAGGGTGATGGTCCTTCTTCTTGGACCGATGATAGACTTTCATGGAGCTTGGCCAAATCGCTCCATAGCTCCTTGGCATCCACATAGTCACCTAGACTACACAAAAGGTCATTAGGAATTAAATCAAAAATGAATTTGATTACCTTCTTATTTTTATCGAATTGTTGGAGTTGCTCCTCACTCCACTTCTTCTTCTTGAGAAACCCTCCCTTTGGTCCCTTAGGATATTCAAATCCTTCCATCAACGCGGACCACTCCTCAAGGTCTCTCATCATCAAAAAATCTTCAATTCTCGCCTTCCAAGAATTGAAACCTTCTCGTCCATAGAAGGAATAGGGAATTGGGGTGTTGATGTCCCATCCCAATGGTTCTTCCATCTTCACCCTCTAGCCTCTTTGTCTTAGCTCCCGGCGGTTAGTCCGTAGAAGAGCCCCGGGCTCTGATACCACTTGTTGGAGAATTGACGCCGCTAGAGGGGGGGGTGAATAGTGGGTTGACCGTACGTAGATGGAAATCGTTCACGATCGTCTCTACAAAACTCGTTATGCACAGCGGAATAGAAATAATAAAAGCAATAACGAAAAGATACAATCACGAACACAAGGATATAACGTGGTTCGGAACCGCACGGTTCCTACTCCACGGATCGGGCTCAAACGAGCCCTAGTGATGCCAATCACACACCACTAAGCAATAACTCCTTCTCGACAACAAGTCGGAGGTGGAGAAACCTCGTACAATGGATTACAACAAGTAATACACAAAAATACAAGCAAAATACAAGGAAATGTAAAGAACACTTTACAAACTAGGGTTTTGAGCGCTTGCTTATTGGTTGCTTGGATGAGCTTGAAGGACCCTGAAATGCACCTGCAAATCGCCTCTCCAAAGCTCCCAAAAATCTGATGCTTGAGCCTTCCACGAACAGCTGGCTTTATCCTTCATCGAGCTAGATTTTCGCTAGCGATCGCCATAAGTCCCGATCATTGCCGATCAGCCGTGAGACAACGGCTCAATCCACGTTGGACAAGTTCCAGCGGGACTCTTGCGATCGATTGCTTGCCGCGTGGTCATTGCCCGATCGCTCGGGAGGCTTACTCGGTCGAACTAGCGGTCATTGCCAATGACACTTGCGATCATTGCCAAAGATGAGGTTTTAACCCAAGTATGGTGCCCCCATACTTGCTAGACCACCCTTAGCCTAGACCTAAGCCTTCTAGCCACCTCCATCAGCCTCACGCCTCTCGGATCCCTCCAAGTCATCCATGACTTGTTCATCCATCGCGCTAGCCTCCAGGTGCTTCCCTCGGCTATGTCATGCTAACGGTGTCTACACCGCCAAGGCACATTGGACTTACGCCGCCAAGACTCCGCTTAGACTTTACGCTGCCAATATCAATCCCCTTGGACTTCCCAAATGCCAAGACTCAAGCTTGGACTTTCCCTTGCCAACCCATGTTTGACTTTCCATGCCAAGACCCATGCTTGGACTTTCCATTTGCCAAGACCCATGCTTGGACTTCTCATTTGCCAAGACCCATGCTTGGACTTCTCATGCCAAGTACTCAAGACTTGGACCTCTCATTCCAAGTACTCAAGACTTGGACTTTCCCAAATGCCAAGTACCCATGACTTGGACTTTCCATGCACCAAGTGTCCCACTTGGACTTTTCATGCCAAATGCTCAAGACTTGGACTTTACCAAATGCCAAGTGTCCCACTTGGACATTCCATGCCAAGTACCCATGACTTGGACTTTACCTTGCCAAGACTCATGCTTGGACTTTCCCATAATCACATGGTCAACCCTAGTCAACCATTAAGGTCTTCCTCGAGTCAAACTCGACTCCGGTCAAACATGACCCGGGTCGATTGCTCCAACAATCTCCCCAAACATATTAACCGACATTAATGTCAAACATCAATGCCAAACCACTTTGTCAAATCCCTTTGTCAAACATCAAAACATCACTCGAGTCAAACTCGAGTCTGGTCAATCGTGACCTGGGCCGATTGCACCAATAGAAGTTCCTGAGCCACACAACTTCTTTGGCTACCTCAGAGGCTGCCACATACTCAGCTTCCATGGTGGAGTCCGCCGCGCATTTCTGCTTGACACTCCTCTATACAATGGCTCCACCAACCAAAGTAAACACAAAACCTGAGGTAGACTTACTTTTATCCCTATCAGATTGGAAGTCGAAATCCGTGTAACCCATAGGGAGTAATTGGTCTGCCCGGTAAATCAGCATATAATCCCTAGTCCTTCTCAGGTACTTCAATATATGCTTTACCGAAGTCCAATGTCCCTATCCTGGATTACTCTAATATTTGCTGACCATGCCCACGGCAAAGTAGATATCTGGTCTCGTACATAGCATCGTATACATGAGGCTTCCTACTACTGAAGCATAAGAAATCACCTTCATCTCCTCTATCTCCTCAGATGATCTAAGACACATCTCCTTAGATAAAGGAACTCCATACCTGAAAGGTAGAAAACCCTTCTTGGAGTTCTGCATGCTAAAACGATCCATAATTGTGTCTATGTATGAAGCTTGGGATAAGCACAACATCCTTTTCATGCGATCCCTTATAACCTTGATCCCAAGGATGTGTCCCATCTCTCACAAGTCCTTCATATCAAACTGTTTGGACAACCATACCCTTACGTCTGATAACACCTTGATATTGTTGCCAATCAATAAAATGTCATCTACGTATAGTACAAGAAATACCACTACGTTTCTGTCACATCTCTTGTATACACAAGACTCATCCAGACTTTGAATAAATCCATAAGACTGGATTACCTCATCAAAGCGGATGTTCCAAGACCTTGAAGCTTGCTTCAATCCATAAATGGACCGATTAAAGCTTACACACAAGATGCTCTTTTCCTTTAGCAATGAATCCCTCTGGTTTCTTCATATAGAGGTTTTCCTCAAGACTTCCATTAAGGAAAGCTGTCTTGACATCCATCTACTACACCTCATAATCCATATGAGCTGCTATGCATAAGAGAATCCGGATAGACTTAAGCATGGCTACCGACAAAAAGGTCTCCTCATAATCGATACCCTCTTTCTGAGTATACCCCTTCGCAACAAGCTTTGCTTTGAAGGTCTCAACCTTCCCATCTATTCCTCTCTTTCTCTTGTAGATCCACTTGCATCCAATGGTTTTTACACCATCGGGTGGTTCTACTAGCTGCCAGACCTTATTTGAATCCATAGATTTCAATCTCTGTATTCATTGCACTTTGCCAAGATGCTACATCTTTATCTTGGATTGCCTCATCATATGTCCAGGGATTAGGTTCATGTTCACCAGGGACCAAATCAGAAGATTCTCCCAAGAACATGAATCTATCAGGCTGTCTCACAATCCTCCCACTACGACGAGGTATCTCCTGTATATCCTCTGTGACACTTGGTGTAGTGACTTGTGGTATATCATCTTGTACCGGTGGTATTGAAGAAGTGACTTCCCCTTTTAATTCCTCCAGAATAATTTTACTCTTGGGCTTGTGGCTCATCACTTTGTCTTCCTCTAGAAATCTGGCATTCGTGCTAACGATCACCCTCTAATCTCTCGGACTATAAAACAAACCACCCTTCGTTCCTCTAGGATACCCAACGAACATGCGTACTTCTGTACGAGGTTCCAACTTACCAGCATCTGCCTTCAACACATGTTTTGGACTCCCCCATATCCGAATATATCTTAGACTAGGCTTTCGCCCATTCCACAATTCTGTGGGAGTAGAAGGTACTGATTTAGATAGAACCAAGTTCAAAATGTACACCGCCGTATCTAGAGGATATCCCCAGAACGAATCTGGCAACTCAGAATAACTCATGATCGATCTAACTATCTCCATAAGAGTCCTATTCCTTCGCTCTGCTACACTGTTCTGCTGGGGTGTGCCAGGTGCAGTCAATTGGGATTGAATCCCACCCTCTGATAAGTAGTTCCTAAACTCTCCCAAGAGGTACTCACCACCACAATCAGATCGTAGTGTCTTGATACTTTTACCTTGACGTTTCTCCACATCAGCCTTGAATTCTTTGAACTTGTCAAAGCATTCAGACTTGCGGCACATCAAGTAAATGTATCCATATCTTGAATAATCGTCTATAAAAGAGACGAAATACTCAAAACCACCTCTTGCCTGGATAGACATAGGACCACACAAATCAGAATAAACCAATTCTAACACATCTTTGGTTCTATACCCCTTTGCCTTAAAAGGCCTCTTGGTCATCTTACCCTCCAAGCAAGATTCGCAGGTTGGGAGATCCTCCACCACTAATGAACCCAAAGGTCCATCAACTATCAACCTTTGAATTCTGCTTAGGTTAATGTGACCAAGCCTAAGATGCCAAAGATATGTTTGGTTCATTTCCGAAGGTTCTTTTCTCTTATTGGAATTAGAAGATGAGTTATTAATTTCAATATGCATCGTGGGAGCTTTTGGTTCAAGTGTGTACAAATTTCCTATCAATGCACCCGAACAGATAACGTCCTTATTCCTTTTTATAACAACTCTGTCATTAAAAGAAATAGAATATCCATCCATAAAAAATTTAGAAACTGAAATTAAATTCTTTCTAAATAAGGGTACATAAAGGTAATTCTTAAGAACCAAAAGTTTATTTTTCTCAAAAGATAAATGAACATCTCCCACTGCAACAGCCGCCACCTTCGTGGCATCGCCCAAGTACACGGTAATCTCCCCTCGGCCGGTTATGCGGTTTCTGGAACCTCAAAGTATTGATTAGTGGCTCCGTATCTACACAGTGCGTAGCTAAACATGTTTCAATGACTAGACCAAAAGATATACCTTTGTTCTTGCGGTTGGGGCAGTCCTTCTTCCAGTGTCCAGTCTGCTTACAAGTGAAGCACTTGCCTTTTGGCTTCTTCACTCCTCCCTGAGTACCTCCCACCGCTTTTACCCCAGTTTGTTTCTTCTTCTTCTTGCCTTTTGGCATAGAAGTAGAAACCTTTTGGGTCACCATGGCATGTGCCTGAGCACTCTGACGAAATAGCCCCTCTATCGCCTTGAGTTTTGTCAGAAGTTCCGCCAACAAATACAACCTCTTGTTCATGTTGTAGTTCAGACGAAACTGCTCAAAACTCCTAGGTAGAGACTGTAGAATGATATCGACATGGGTTTCCCCATCGATCTTAGCTCCAAGGACCTCCAGCTCATTCAAATGAGCCATCATCTTGAGAACATGATCCCTCACGGGTGTTCCCTCGATCATGGTGGTCGTCATTAAGTTTCTTATGGCTTCTTGCCTTGCAGCCCGATTCTGGTGTCCGAAAAGCTATTTGAGGTTGAGCATCATGCCATAAGCTGTGGGCATGGCTTGATGCTGATGTTGCAGTACATTTGACATAGATGTCAAAATGTAACACCGCACCATCTCATCGGCCTTTACCCACTTCTTATAACTCTCTCTCTCCATTTCTCCAGAATCTTCTATAGGCTTAGGAGGGCACTCTTCGAGGAGTACATATTTGTATTCCTCAGCAGTCAAGACAATGTCTAGATTCCTCTTCCAATCAACATAGTTGGGTCCAGTAAGTTTATTCTCTTTCAGTATCACAGCAAGTGGGTTGAAAGTCATTTTGAAAGAAAACCTAAGAATCAAATAAATCAAAACAATAGATTTCAAAAAATTATTGATTCCTCAAACAATAAAATTTTAAAATCAACCAACACCTCAAAACACCAAGAATATCGTATGCCACGATAGTGTGGACGTATACGAATTCTACATTTGTAAGAGGAGGTTTTACCCATTAATTTTACTATCTTGTCAATCTAACTTTTTGACAAGTAAAATTAATAGTTAGTTCCTCTTTGGCCCTACAAATAAAAGCAGTGACTCCGATGGGGAGGATACTTATATTTGTATCTAAGTGTTCACCATTACTCGGTACCAAGGTAATTATCTCTGGTTATGTGCCTTCCGATGGGGAAGTGCACACACTCCTTAATAATTCCCTATAATCATATTTGACCTTGTGATCTGCAAACAAACTCATCTGATGGGGAGGAAGGCACTCAGAGCCAACGCGCAAGTTTGTTTGCATCACTTTTCAAATCGTAATGGAGGCCGTGGGAATTTATAAAAATTTCCCTCTCCCACTTAGTAATTTGAAATTGAGGAATTTTCCTAGCCTACGACATGCATATCAAACAAAAAGCAATAAATATGTAAAATAAATTATTTTCCAACTATTATGGCTTTTGTCTTCAATATGTCTCCCGTCGCATCGCCTTCTCATCCGCTCCTCCTACGCCATGTACGAGCCATCCGGAGATCCGAGCCGAGACTAAAATCTATTTTAATTTACATCCATTGATCCTATACTCCACGAGGGAGTGTACATGAAATCTAGATCGAAAGAAAACTAAAATAAAAAGAGTGGCTAAACAATGCCGTATCTAAGTTTCAAAAATTAAATACTAGCCTCGTCAACCCCAAGGATTCAACAAAATATACACATACAATCACATACACACATATGACCATAATAGTCGGATCTTATGCCTAAAACCAAAGAGTTAAACTACGCATATCCTACTATTATCCGGAACATATAATATATGAAAAGTTCATAAAAATTAACCGAATCCTAAACACACAAAACCGGAAACCTGGCTCTGATACCAATTGTAGGGTTTTGCTTATCGAGTCCGTGAGGGGAAACTTCACTTCCCACTTCACCTCGGTTGCTTCTTAATGGCTATCCCATCGATGTCCCCGGATTAAAAAAATTTAATCCTAGACAAAAGGGATTGCTCAAACAACCAAGTCATCATCGTGCTATTCGTTTAGAGAGGTCACTTGAACAAACTTGTGGTTCAAGCGACCAACCTCTATTCTACGAGGAGCCGCGGAATAGATGATGTACGGATCGCCGGATTTTGTGTTTATGTTCGGGATCCAAGTATTATTTAGCCATCAAAAGAATTTATCATGCTCATAATTGGAAAAACAAATACAAGCAATTAACAAAAGAGAATATAGAATAGGTATACCTCTCGATCATCTAATGTATGACCTTCCTCCTTTCGGACGTCGTGTGGGTGACGATCTACCAAAAGTTGAATCTCCTAGATCGCCAATCTTCCTTCCTTGCTCGTTCCGAGCAAGAGGAAGAATAGAAACAAAGCTCTATTCCTTCTTTCAACCAATGAACAACCTCCAAGGAAGGAGCTTTGCCGCCGGCCATGAAGGAAGAAGAGATTAAGGGGTTGCCGGCCAAAAGCTTCAAGGGAGTGTTGGATCGAAAGTGTCGCTAGAGGGGGGGGGTGAATAGCGATACGATGTCGTTAAAAAACTTTTGCAATAAGTAAAAAGCAAGTAGAGAGTGCACAGCGGAAATATAAAGTAGACAAGATATTTTTACGTGGTTCACAATCTTTCGATTGCTAATCCACGGCCCTAGTGATCCTTGATCACGTACGGAGGGCAATTCACTAAAACCACTCCTCCTCGTTGGAGGTAGGAGCAACGATTACAAAAAGAAATCAAGGCAAAGGGACACTCCCCCTTTCCTTGTTACGATTAAAGCACAAAGACAATTTAAAGAAGTAGAACTTAAATAAATATACCGACAACTCTTATAAGTAGAAGATGTAGCTTTCGTTGTCGGCGGCACTTCGTCGTAGCAAATGTGAGTAGTAGTAGCGGCGTTACGACGGCGTGTTGAGAGCTCTTGAATTCTTGTATTTGCTTGGCTTGAACATGTCTATTTATGGATATTGATCTATGAATTTAGACATAGGTAGTGTCCAAGGTGAGGTTCTTATCCCCAAGACTTGTTCATCCACATCCTTTGCGCCAACTCAAGGATGAGGTGTTTCATCCAACCACCTTGTGCCACCTCCAACCTCCTTGTGCGCCAACTCAAGGATGAGGTGTTTCATCCAACCACCTTGTGCCACCTCCAACCTCCTTGGGCGCCAACTTGAGGATGAGGTGTTTCATCCAACCACCTTGTGCCACCTCCAACCTCCTTGGGCGCCAACTTGAGCATGAGGTGTTTCATCCAACCACCTTGTGCCACCTCCAACCTCCTTGGGCGCCAACTTGTTGTAGCCATTCAACTTGTGCCACATCATGGGAGCCAACCATCATTTGCAAACACACATTATTTAGTGCGTCCACCACAAGGAAGCTTGGTGATGGTTTGGATGTCCACCTTGATGCCACATCACCCTTTGTACCAAAACACGAGTCAAGTCCAAATTCACCCCCTTGAAATTCGAGCTCTTCTCGAGGCTGGAACTTGACTAGCAGTTGACTGTAGTCAAAGGGTTTTGGACTCCAGTACAAGTTAGCTTAAAATATAAAGTACGATGGTTCTAACCATTTGATCTCGACCTAGACCTTCCATTGGAGGTATTGGGTCGGATCTACGCTTAACGACCTTGCTTCGCTTTCACACGAGCTTACCTTGTAGCCTCGCTTCCGGTCTTCACCCGAGTACCTCGGCTTCCTCCTAAGTCCCTCTGGCGTTGCCCGACCACCTCGGTTCCCACCGGGTGTCGCAGACCTTCCGCTCAACTTTAGCATTTCTGCACACTTAATTGAGCTCGTAAGATAACAAATATACCCTTAACTATTGAGCCTTTTGCCATAATCAAAATACCGGTTCGACTTTGGTGCCCACTGCACCAACAGGGAGGACCCTAAACCTTTGTTCCACCGGCCAAGGAGAAGGAGAAGAGGGAGTTTGGACGTCGGCCAAGGGTTGGAAGAGCTCCAATGGGCGCCGACATCTTGTGGAAGAAGAACAACACAAGGAAAATCTTTCCTTATTAGGTGCCGCCCAAGCCCAAACCCTAGCTTCTATTATTGCCGCCAACTCCAAAACCCTAGCTTCTCTTGATTCAAGCTCCAGCCACGCCTTGTCCTCCTTTTATAGAGTTAGGGATAAGCCTCCTTTTAATCTCCACTATTGGTTCTAGGGATTTAATCTCAACCGTCGGATCTAGAGATTTAATCTCTACCTTTGGATCTAGAGTTTTGTTTCTATCCATTGGATATAAGCTTCATGAGGTGTTAATAGGCAACATTAGAGACCATGAGGAGGAGTTGGATCTTGGCCACCCATGGATCAAGCCCACATAAAGTCCGATCCACTAATGATAATCCAATCCACTAAAGGATTATCATTGATCTACCTCACCAACCCCCATAAGATAATATGGGATCCATATATTATTTGTATATTTTCTCCCTGTGTTTAAGATCTCGAATGTCTGTCGATTAATTAATTTATTGACCATTAATTAATCAACATCTAACTCCATGAGTTGTACCACTCAACCTTTTCATCATGCCGGACCAATTCCACCTGCAGGGTTTACATGATGAACCTTATGAGCTCCTCAAGGGGACATCATCATTCTAATATATAGGACACAGTTTCCTTTTATAATCAACGACACACCATATAAATAATATTATCTCCCAACTTACCGAGCCTATCGATTTAATCTATAAATCTCACCCATTGGTAAATCAAAGAGATGATTACTAAGTATATGTGCCCGTTATTATATCGGGATTAAGAGCATGTACAAAATAATATCTGAGCTCCAATTCGATTATGTAGTCAACAATAAATCGAATCACCTCTAAGTCTGTCCTGCTCAATACACACAAAGTGCACTAGTGTGATTCTATGGTCAAGACAAACCAATACCAAATCACACTACAACCATTCCGATGGTTTGTCCAAAGTCATCTCAGTTGTGAGCCTTTACTTATACTTTACAAGGAGCCGATAACATGATCTCCCATGTGACACCACACACCATGTTATCTACAATGTAATGTATTTAGACAATATTGCATAACCATAAAAATGCAAACAATCATCATGTGATTCTTATTTCAAAATAAAGATGTTCATACAAAAGATAGACTTTTCAGTATACATCCCAACAAATAGGACCCTCATCATTTCTTCTCGCTCTCCACCTTTTGCATTGAACATGAGGTTCAAAATAATATGATGGAAAAGTTGTAACTATCTCCACAATATATGCATTAACAATAGAAGCCTCAACACATGCCTTATTTTTCACCTTTTTCTTCAAATGATAGAGGAATATAATAGTAATAAAATAAAATTTATTAGAAAATAACATATACTAAAATTAGTCAATTTATAATTCACTAACAACGAAGTATAGAAAATGAAAAGTTCACCTTTCAAATGGATACATCCATCGAAATTGAATAGGACCTCCAACTTTGACCTCATATGGCATGTGAACCAAGAGATGTTTCATGGAATCAAAAAATGATGGTGGAAATATTTTTTCTAAATTACACAAAATGATTGAAATGTCTCTCTCTAATGTTTCCATGTGTTAATGACTCAATACTGTCGAGCAAATATCATGAAAGAAAATGCTTAACTTCGTAATGGCTCCCCATACAAAATTTGGTAACATTTCCTTAAAAACAATAGGAATTAGTCTTTCCATGAATATATGATAGTCATGACTTTTCAAACCAATCAATTTGCATTCCTTCAAATTGATGCATCTTCCAAGATTAGATACATAACCATCAGAAAATCTCAATGATTTCAGCCATTCAGAAATAATCCGTCTCTGATTCTTATTCAATGTATAAACTGCTTTTAGCTTTGGTCCCCAACTATTTTCATCGACATCAAGAGTTAGTCATTTACAAATAAGACGCATATCTTTTCTTGCATTCAGATTGTCTTTTATTTTTCCAGTAATATCCATCACTGTATTTATCAGATTATCAAAAATATTCTTCTCAATATGCATTACATCGAGATTATGATGAATCAAATGACCCTGTCAAAATGGTAAATCCCAAAATATACTCAGTTTAGTCCATTTATGCATACTTCCATATCAATATATTGTAACATTTGGGTCTTCAATAACAGATGGAAAATTAAGACTCTATGCCATATGCATTCACTAGTTGATCTCAATGGTGGAGGTGTTCTTTCAATTCTATTCTTAGTGAATTCTTCTTTATTCCTTATGAATTTATGATTTAGTGGTAAAAAATATCTATGACAATCAAAATAACTCGCCTTCTTTCCATGTTTTAATCTGAATGACTTTGATCTATCCATACATATTGGACATCCTAAAATCCCAGCGGTACTCCATCTCGATAACATACCATAAGCTGAAAAAATCATTTACAACCCAATAAAGTGCAACTTTCATTATAAACATTTGATTAGTATGAACATCATATGTAGAAACACCCTCATTCCATAGTTGTTTGAGCTCTACAATCAGTGGTTGCATATAAACATCTATTAACTTCTTCGGATTTTGTGGGCCAGGAATAATCAATGTTAAAAACATATATGGTGATTTCATACACATACCGGGTGGCAAATTATATAGAGTTAAGATAACTGGACAACAAGAATAAGTTCTTCCTCATTTGCCAAATGGAGCAAATCCATCAACATAGAGACCTAACCTAATGTTTTGAGTCTCATTCGTAAACTCAGGATATGTTCTATCAAAATTTTTCCACGCCTCTGCATATGATGGATGACAAATTAGCCCTTTCTCTGTTTCATTACTTGCATGCCAAGTCATTTGTTTAGCAGTGACCTTGGATGCATAAAGCCTTTATAATCTAAGAGTTAAAGGCAAATAGAACATTTGTCCGTATGATTTAAGTTGCTTATTACAACCCAATCTCATGGCACTCTTGTACCTATTTTGATTACAAAATTTACAAATCTCTTTATCTGTATTATCTTCCTAATATACCATACAACCATCTCTGCAAACATCAATTCTTTGTACTGGAAGACCTAATTCTTTCACACATTTTTTCATATTGTAAAACTCATTTGCCATTATGTGATCATGTGGTAATACTTCTCCAATAACTTGAACAAAATCATTAAAACAATCTTCATACACATTATACTCAGCTTTAACATTCAACAATCTTGCGGTTAAAGATAATTTAGTGTGACTGTCACAATCAGACCGTACGGGTTCATCTGCAACTCTCAACACTTCTTGAAATGGAAGATATAGTTCATTATTTACATTTTCATTAACACATGTTACTTCTACATCCTCCAATAGTGATAAATAATAGGTATACATTTGCTAAAATATTTGAGGAAAACTAGAACTTACTGTGCTCGATTCGGTAATCAAATTATGACCCACTGCATCAACTATCATCCTCTGATATGGATTCAATTGATCATAATATCTTTGATCCCTACTAATTGATATTTTTATGTTTTATCCAACCTCTTCATTGGATATGAATGGTTTACCATGACATGCCCAATTATAATAATTTGGGGTAAAATCAAATCTACAAAGATGTTCTCGAACTTTATCACACTGAAAAAATTTACCATTATGACACTTTTTGCATGAACACCTTAACTTATTCTTATCCATAAACTCAACATTACTACTAGCAAAATTCAAAAATTATTCCAACCCAATAATAAATTCATCGGTTAAACCTCGACGTTCAGGTAAGTTCTTTTTATACATCCAACTCCTTTGTTTCTCCATTTTTCATGTTCCAAAATTTATAGCAAGGATTAATTATATTCTCATTATTTCTCATCGATATTAATTGAACAATCAATTTATACTCAAAACAAATTCTTCTAATACATATTTATTTTTGGTATGATATTTAAATTATAGACTATAACATATGAAACTAATAATGAATTTTTATAGTAAAAGAAATACTTAAAAATAAATATTATATATATTATAAAATGATAATGGTAAAAATTTTGAAATATAAATATAACTTCCTTGGTGGAAGCAACGGATGACCCGACAGTAGAAGACTTTATGAACACGTCGATCCCCTTAATGACGAACAACTATATGAAAAACCTAAGACAAATAAAATATTAAATTTGTACAATTTATATTACACATTAAAATTTTTAATGGATTTGAATAACTTGATAATCTAACAAACAACATGAATTAGCCACCCGTGCATCTCGGCCGCCTAAGATGAACATGCACTGCATGGCGTCCGAGCGTGCAAGCAACGATCGAGATCGTGTAAGCAAAGGAAATGATGTTCCAACATTGAAGAGGGCCTTGATTGTGCAGGTGGAGTCAGAGGGTCGATGACTTTGTTGCGGGCCAAGGACGTGTTGCGCGAGACTAGGGCCACCGCGACAGTTACGTGCGGGCCAGGGGTGATCCCCCTGCCACGCACATAGCTTGGGGTGGCAGCCACCCCTAGAAAAGGGGCGGCATCCACCATTCACAAGGAGTTACAACCACCTCCATAGTTGGAACACGACAATGGTGTCGCACATACGCCAACACCTCCCCGCGACGCCGATAGGGTGAACGCCCCGGCCAACCGCATAATGCTGGCAGGGGCATCACCCCTACCACATTAGCGATGCCATGCAGTAGGGGTGACACTGTTGGGATGTATACTAAAAAGTCTATCTTTTGTATGAACATCTTTATTTTGAAATAACAATCACATGATCATTGTTTGTATATTAATGGTTATGCATATTGTCTAATACATTACATTGTAGATAACATGTGGTGTAATGTCACATGGGAGATCATGTTATCAGTTCCTTGTAAAGTAAAAGTAAAGGCTCACAACCTAGATGGTTATGGGCAAACCAATGGAATTGTTGTAGTGTGATTTGGTATTGGTTTATCTTGGCCATTGAATTACACTAGTATACTTTGTGTGTATTGAGCAGGACTGACTTAGAGGTGATTCGATTTATTTCTGACAACATAATTAAATCGGACCTCAGATATTATGTTGTACATGCTCTTAATCCTGATATAAAAACGGGCACATATACTTAGTATTTATTTCTTTGATTTACCAATGGACGAGATTATAGAGTAAATCGATAGGCTTGGTAAGTTGGAAAATGATATTATTTATATGGTGTGTCGTTGATTATAGGAGGAAATCGTGTTCTAAATATTAGGATGATGATGTCCCCTTGAGGAGCTCATAAGGTTCATCATGTAAACCCTGCAGGTGGACTTGGTCTGGCAGGATGATAAGGTTGAGTGGTACTACTCATGGAGTTAGATGTTGATTAATTAATTTTCAGTAAATTAATTAATTGACGGACATTCGAGATCTTAAACATGAGGAGATAAATGTACAAATAATATATGGAGCCCATATTAACTTATGGGGGTTGGTGAGGTAGATCAATGATAATCCTCTAGTGGAATGGATTATCATTAATGGATTGGACTTTATGTGGGCTTGATCCATTGAGTGGCAAAGATCCAACTCCTCCTCATGGTCCCTATTGTAGCCTATTAAAACCCTCATGGAGCCTAGATCCGATGATAGAAAATGTGTTGGGATCTGTGTTCTAAAAATCGGCGATTTTGTTCGATTAGGCAGCGCCTAGGCGGTGGACGCTCGTCCACCGCCCCGACATTCACAGAGGCGACGCCGCTAGGCGTCGCTGCATTAATCGGCGTCGTCGCCGCTTTAATCGGCGCCCAGAGTGATTAATCGACGTTAATCGGGACGATCGACCGATTAACCAGGAGTTCCAGCGCTCAACAGCAACCGACACGCCCATGCCACAGGCGTGTCGTGCCGATGGAAACGTGCGACACGCCCATGCCAAATGAGGGCACAGGCGTGTCGCGCGTGAGAAAGGTGCGACACGCCCGTGCCAAATGAGGGCACAGGCGTGTCGCGGCGGTGAGAAATGTGCGACACGCCCATGCCAAGGCGTGTCGCACATTTGACATGGGCGTGTCGCACATTTCCAATGGATTTTTAATATTGTTTGCAATTATATTTTTAATTCTTATATTTTGCAATTTTTATTGTTTACAATCTTAAACGTTTTTAATATTCTTGTTATTTATTGAGTTGTTGTTAGTTGTTAATTGTTATTTGTTACATGCATGTGGAGGCTATAAAGTGAGTTTTGACTTTTGAGTGCCCCTAATATATTAATTTTTTTATATATTATTATATTTAAAATATTAAAAAAATTGACCGCCTAGAACCGCCTAGAAACCGCCTAGCCGCCTAGGCACTAGGCGGCGGGTGACAGCCCGCCTACCGTCTAGCGCTTTTTAGAACATTGGTTGGGATGTATACTGAAAAGTCTATCTTTTATATGAACATCTTTATTTTGAAATAAGAATCAAATGACCATTGTTTGCATATTTATATGGTTATGCATATTATCTAATACATTACATTGTAGATAACATAGTGTGTAGTGTCACACGGGAGATCATGTTATCGGCTCCTTGTAAAGTATAAGTAAAGGCTCACAACCGAGATGGCTTTGGACAAACCATTGGTATAGTTGTAGTGTGATTTGGTATTGGTTTGTCTTGACCATAGAATCACAATAGTACACTTTGTGTGTATTGAGCAGGACCGACTTAGAGGTGAATCGATTTATTGATGACTACATAATCGAATCAGACCTAAGATATTATATTGTATATACTCTTAATCCCAATATAATAACGGACACATATACTTAGTATTCATTTCTTTGATTTACTAATGAGCGAGATTTATGGATTAAATCGATAGGCTCAGTAAGTTGGGAAATGATATTATTTATATGGTGTATCATTGATTATAGGAAAAAATCGTGACTTATATATTAGCTGTTGGGTTTCCGGCACCGCGGCATGTGTGTGTTCGATCATGTTTCGTAAACATGAGCACAACGGAAGCAATTAAAAATAATAAATCTATATTTATTACAACACACACAACACACGCATGCTATTACAACAAGTGTAGACATAACCGTAAATTAAAATTTGTAATAAAAGGAAATTAAACTACGTTATACCTTCCGAATGACGTGTAGTGGGAACGGCATCAACCGGAACGATCCTCGTAAGAATCTCCTCTATCCGTATCCACGCCGAGCTCCTTGGGATGACTTCGCTAAGTCACGAGCTTCGTCTTCGTACGGGTTACTAGCCTCGTGTTGAAGACGACGTGATCGAGAGATGATCACGATCCGAATCCAAATTCGGATCCTAAAATGAGTTCTCAAAACTCGCTTCTCCGGAGAGGTATTCGTCAACCGTTTGACGAATCCTTCGTCCTCCACCTCAGAGGATTACCGGAGATCAAATCCCCGGTAAGTTAGCCGCTGTCGGAGCACTAACCGTCGTCCAAACGACGCTCCGACGAGAGGAGAACAAGCTGTCCAGAAAACTGGACAGCTTTGGTGGAGACCTTGCGCCGGACAAATAAGGAAAGCGACTTGCTCACCTTGTCGCCGGAGCCAAGGAAGATCACCGGAGCTCCTCCGGTAGCAGCTCGTCGCCGGCAAGAGGAGGAAACGGCAGCAGCTGGTCGCCGGTTGGAAGAGATGGTTGGCGGCAATAGAGTTGGCGCCAACAAGAGGAGGAGGGTGGGCGGCCAAATTAGGTTTGCCTCTTCATTAGGGCTTAACAAACCCTAATGCCCTCTTTTATAGAGAACTAATTCTCTTAATGGTTAATGGATCATATCCATAAAGCCCGTTAACCCGCTCCATTAAGATAAGTTAAAATAAACCAAACCATGATGGTTTATTTTAAGTTAAAACGAACCGAACCAACCTTTGGTTCATTCGTTTAATATAAACCAAACCCTTTGGTTTATTCTCATCCATTGGATTAGAACCAAACCATTTTGGTCCATCCATTATGTCTTTATAAGACACTGCCCATCCACGCTTCCATTGCGACTGAAACAATTTCATGCTCGCTTTATGTTTGGTCCAACCAAACATAGTTTCTCTCGGTCTGAGAATCCCATTCTCAAGCTCGTTTTAAATCCTTTGGATTACACTCGTTGTGCGTGTGACCAAATAGGTTCTCGGTTTATGTTGGCCGTCTATAATTAATCATTAATTATAGAACGATCATGAGTGGCACCTAGTAGTACATCATGATCCCCAATTAACCGAAAAGATCAACGGTTGATCCAGAACTATTTCTGAAACCCTTCAGTGGCTCGAATGAATCGTGCCCCATTCCCTTCACTCATCTTATACCCACTTGGTTCAGGACATGGTCTATTGTGTCAGTCCCCACTAGGCTGACTACGTCACACCTAGCCCAAGTATCATTTCCTCGTCCTACGGATTCTAGTTACTCCACATGTATCGAAGAGTACCTTACTCTAAACATGTAATGCTTTGGCCAAAGACTTCAGTAACAATCCGACGAGAGGCCATGGGTATACATCTCCTCGCAAGGAGTGGTGAATCCTTTATAGGCTATTCAAACACCTTCGATCATTTCGACTTATACCCAATCATCCCGGGTCCACATCTCCTCGGAGATGTTTGCTTAAGATGTCAAAGCATAAGTCTCCATGATCAAGATGACTTGAATACCGCAAGTCAAAGGAACATCGCACTTAAGCCACGGTAAGAACTTCATTGACATATCTATATATGCAGAGAACCATATGAAGTCTTACGGCTGGTCACTCCAATGAACTAGTTACCATAACTAGCATCCACGATCAACTCCGGACATCACTATGTCTCCGGCCCGGTGAGAATCAATTTGCTTGGATACACCAAGGAGTATACCTCGTGCTAGTCTCGGAATTGATGGTGTCCAAATCCATCAATTCATCGACTAGATAATTCGATACATCACAATTACACATGTAGAGATACTCACTAGTTGTGATCCAATCACAAATTCTCTCATCTTTGTGAATCGTATCGTGGACATTCAGTAAATGAGTTTAAGATCCAATCAAATACATTAAACATGTATACTCAAATAGTGAATCTTCATTTATCATATAAATGGTTCATACATAAGGCGATTGCCTTAGGACATCTCTCATATATTACTAACAGACTCCCACTTGGCCTAATGCCAATCGCTATGGTATCCTATACCATAAGCTCTAACATGACCCTCAAACTTATTTTGAGGTAATGCCTTAGTTAAAGGATCTGCTAAGTTCCTTTCAGTGGGAATTTTCTCGATTTGTATTTCGTTCCTACTGATGATCTCTCTGATAAGATGATAGCGGCGAAGCATATGTTTGAATCATTGATCAGACCACATCAAGTTCAGAGATGAACTTCTTGATCCAAACCGCTTCCTTTGCTGCTTCCAAAGCTGCAACATATTCTGCCTTAGTGGCAGAGTCCGCTATAGTGTCAAGTTTGGAACCTTTCCAACTTATTGCGCCTCCATTTTAGGTGAATACATACCCAGACTAAGACATGGAATCATCCTTGTCTGTCTGGAGTTGGCATCCGTATGCCCACGTATCACCATGTACCCTTCTCCATATATTAGGAACACATCCTTAGTTTTTCTCAAGTACTTAAGGATCGTCTTAACAGCCACCCAATGATCCATTCCTGGATCAGACTGGTATCTGCTCGTGACACTCAAAGCATACGATACATCGGGCCTCGTACATAACATAGCATACATGATAGATCCTATTGCGGATGCATAGGGAATCTTACTCATGCAAATCCTCTCGTCTTCTGTGCGCGGACACATAGACTTCGAAAGGTGTACCCCATGCCTGATGGGTTAGAAACCTTTCTTGGATTCCGACATGCTAAACCTCTTTAGCACTCGGTCTATATATGTAGACTGCGAAAGACCAAGCAACCGTTTCGATCTATCTCTATAGATCTTAATCCTGAGGATGTAGGTTGCTTCTCTCAGGTCTTTCATGGAGAATGTCTTGGATAACCAAACCTTCACTGACTGTAAGATTGAAACATCGTTTCCTATAAGTAGTATGTCATCGACATACAATACTAGGAACACGACTGCACTCCCACTAACCTTCTTGTACACACAAGGTTCGTCTGGATTTTGTGAGAAATCAAACTTTTTGATGGTCTCATCAAAACGGATATTCCAGCTCCTGGATGCTTTCTTCAATCCATAAATGGACCGTCGCAATTTGCATACCTTGGTTTTATCAACCGATGTGAAAACCTCAGGCTGTATCATATACACATCCTCGAGCAGGTTTCCATTAAGGAAAGCTATTTTCACATCCATCTGCCATATCTCATAATCATAATGAGCTGCTATGGCCAGGAGCATCCGAATGGATTTAAGCATAGCTACAGGCGAATAGGTTTCGTCATAATCAACACCTTGCTTTTGACGATATCCTTTCGCCACCAATCTAGCCTTATAGGTAATCACATTACCATCCATGTCGGTTTTCTTCTTGAAAACCCACTTTCACCCTATAGGCTTTATGCCTTCAGGTGGGTCAACCAAGTTCCAAACTTGGTTTTCGTACATGGAATCCATTTCCGACTTCATGGCACCAAGCCACTTATCCCTTTCTGAACTTGTCAGCACTTCTTCATAACTGGTAGGCTCCTCATCATCAATGAGTAACACGTCGTTCGATTCACTTACGAGAAATCCATATCTCTCAGGAATATTGCGTGTTCTACCAGATCTACGAAGATGTGGTGTTACAATAGGTCCAACCGATTGCTCATCACTATGAGTTATGCCTATTGTGCTTCACCGTATCTCATTAATGTCTATTTGAGTCTCTCGAGCCTCCTCAAGCTCTCGCGACACTCCCAGTTTTCTTGCAAGAGAAACTCTTTCTCTAGAAACACAGCATGCCTTGAAACAAACACCTTTTGTTCCACAAGATGATAGAATTGGTAACCCCTTGTTTCCTTAGGGTATCCAATAAATAGACATTTATCAGACTTAGCATCCAGTTTGTCTGATATAGTCCGCTTCACATAAGCAGGACAGCCCCATATCTTCAAGTAAGATACATGAGGTTTCTTACCATTCCATATCTCATATGGAGTAGTTGAGACTACCTTGGTAGACATTCTGTTTAACAAGTAAACAGCTGTCTGAAGTGCATAACCCCAAAAGGACTTGGGAAGAGTTGCATGATTCATCATTGACCTGACCATGTCCAACAAGGTCCGGTTACGCCTCTCAGATACACCATTATGCTGTGGTGTATAGGGCGGAGTCCATTGAGACAATATGCCATTGTCTCTTAGATAATCAAGAAACTCTTGACTTAAGTATTCACCACCTCGATCCAATCGAAGTATTTTAATACTTTTGTCATGTTGTTTCTCTACTTCATTTCTGAATTCTTTGAACCTTTCAAAGGCTTCAGACTTGTGTTTCATCAAGAACACATACCCAAACCGTGAGTGATCATCGGTGAAGGTAATGAAGTAGCTATAGCCTCCTAAAGCTTGAGTTGACATAGGTCCACATACATCAGTATGTACTAGACCTAGTAACTCTCCCACTCGTTCACCTTTTCCAGTAAAAGGTAACTTAGTCATCTTGCCTTTTAAGCATGATTCGCATGTATCGTATGAATCCAATTCAAACGATTCCAGAATTCCACATCGGTGTAATTCGGACATGCGTTTCTTGCTTACATGGCCAAGACGACAATGACACATGTAGGAGTCTATTTGATTATCCTTTCGAGCACTCTTGTTGCTCGCTTCGATATTGCAAACATCGTATAAACACCATTGCTTAAAGTTCCAGTCCCATAAAGAACCCCATTCAAAGTTATGTAACAACAATTGTTACTAAACGTCAAATGGAAACCATTTCTATTTAGACAAGAAATAGAAATGATGTTCTTTATCAACGAAGGAACATAAAAGCAATTGTCCAGTTCTAAGACAAGTCCTGTAGGGAGTTTCAACAAATACGTTCCGATGGCGAGTGCAACAACCTTTGCTTCATTCCCAACACGTAAATTTGACTCTCCCTTGACGAGTCTTCTTCTATTCCTTAGCCCATGTATGTCATTACATATATGTGAGCCACACCCAGTATCCAATACCCAAGTGTCTAAGGAAATAGAATGACAATCAATAAAGAAGATTTCTGAAGAAGATGGGGCATCCGATGCCTTATCCTTCTTCACGGACTCTTGATAAACCTTGCAATTTCTTCGCCAATGACCCTCCTTGCCATAATGATGGCAAGTGCCCTTTTGAGCTGGTTCTGCCTTTTAGCCTTTTTCTTCTTCCCCTTCTATTGTTCCTTTGACTCCCTCTTAGAACCTTTCTTCGAGGAATCAACTAACAACACTGTCCCCTACTCATGCTTCTCAGAAGGCTCCACAGTCTTGGCATGTTGAGCAAGACCACAGATGAGCCTCCTCGCATCTCAGAGGTGAAGAGGAGCTTGGAGACTTTGAACCTTTCGAATCTCACTTGCTCATCAACCAACTCACAGAGATGAAGGACTACGATATGAGCATCCATATGCTCATGCTGCTTTCGTAGCTTGGGTTCCATCGCGGCTAGCATGATGCAACTCATTTGTTCAGAATCACTCACATGTTTCTGATAGGCCAACAATTGGTCCAAAGTTGCATCGTCACTAGGACGAGCGGGAAGAGGCGCTTCGAGGACATTTGCAAGCTTTTCAATCTTGAGAACAATTCTCAAGCTTCTAAGCCAGTCCATGAAGCTCGGCCCAGTCAATTTATTCGAATCCAAAATGGAACGCAATTCAAAGATATCATGATCAATCTTAGAAATACAAAATGAGCATATATGAGAAAGATGATTTTAAAATGCATCAATATACATTTATAAATCTCATTCATTTTTCGAATTTCAAAAACCCCAAAATCACTTCGGGAGATCGTAGGTCTATCTCCGAATGGGCTGATATCCATCATAGTTATGAACAACCTTGGAGAGAGTCCAACAAGCCATTCATAACTACGATGGTAGGTATCTTCTATACCGATTGCATATCACGTATATGCAACTATCACAATGTGCTATCAACTAATTGAATGTTCACACATACATCGGGTTGTTAACACATTAACAAGTATGCATCATATGCATAGCACCCAACTTCACCTCCCTTTACATCGACCTTGGAGAGAGTCCAACAAGCCGATGCTCCAGGTTAAAGCCAACCCATTAATCAGGACAGAGTTTTAATATGGTTAGAGCGCATTCAACCAATTAGCCCAGCTTGGAGAGAGTCCAACAACCAAAGCTAACGATTGACCTCTGACTCTTACCATATTAGTATTAAACTATTCTATGGTTTGAACATATTCAGGTTCGAGCCGGGCTTGGAGAGAGTCCAACAACCCAAACAAGAAACAGAACTCTGGTTCTAACCATATTAATGGAAGGTGTAGGCTTTAATATTGATTAAGGGTTTTTATGTCTCATCCTCTTTGCATGCAAATAACTATTATCTACATGGCATGGCATACATGGCATACATCTACATGTCACGACACGCATGGCATAATGTTATGCATCTAATGCAATTACATAGCATACAATTATGTCATGTATATAATTTCCTTATATGTCATAACTATTTATGGAAATAAAATATGTTTAAGATTTGATTCTCCAAATCAAATCATAATTAAATTAGGAAACAAATTTCCAAATCAAATCACATATTTTATTCATGGAATTATTTGATTAAGGAAAATCTATTTAGGAAACCAATTTCCTAAATCATTAAAACTACTTATGGAAATCAAATATTTTAAGATTTGATTTCGCAAATCAAATCATGATTAAATTAGGAAACAAATTTCCAGAATCTAATCAAATATTTTATTTATGGAAAATATCAATTTCCATAAATACTTCCAACTTTCCAAAAGTGGAAGATTTACATAAATAATTCTAGACATTCCAAAATTAAAAAATTTCCATAAATTCTTCTAAATTTCCAAAATTTAGAAAATTTACAGAAATACATTATGACTATCGCAAAACCATTTTACGATTATGTCGAAACACAACCTGGGCTCTGATACCACTGTTGGGTTTCCGGCACCGCGGCATGTGTGTGTTCGATCATGTTTCGTAAACATGAGCACAGCGGAAGCAATTAAAAATAATAAATCTATATTTATTACAACACACACAACACACGCATGCTATTACAACAAGTGTAGACATAACCGTAAATTAAAATTTGCAATAAAAGGAAATTAAACTACGTTATACCTTCCGTATGACGTGTAGCGGGAACGGCATCAACCGGAACGATCCTCGTAAGAATCGTCTCTATCCGTATCCACGCCGAGCTCCTTGGGATGACTTCGCTAAGTCACGAGCTTCGTCTTCGTACGGGTTACTAGCCTCGTGTTGAAGACGACGTGATCGAGAGATGATCACGATCCGAATCCAAATTCGGATCCTAAAATGAGTTCTCAAAACTCGCTTCTCCGGAGAGGTATTCGTCAACCGTTTGACGAATCCTTCGTCCTCCACCTCAGAGGATTACCGGAGATCAAATCCCCGGTAAGTTAGCCGCTGTCGGAGCACTAACCGTCGTCCAAACGACGCTCCGACGAGAGGAGAACAAGCTGTCCAGAAAACTGGACAGCTTTGGTGGAGACCTTGCGCCGGCCAAATAAGGAAAGCGACTTGCTCACCTTGTCGCCGGAGCCAAGGAAGATCACCGGAGCTCCTCCGGCAGCAGCTCGTCGCCGACAAGAGGAGGAAACGGCAGCAGCTGGTCGCCGGTTGGAAGAGATGGTTGGCGGCAATAGAGTTGGCGCCAACAAGAGGAGGAGGGTGGGCGGCCAAATTAGGTTTGCCTCTTCATTAGGGCTTAACAAACCCTAATGCCCTCTTTTATAGAGAACTAATTCTCTTAATGGTTAATGGATCATATCCATAAAGCCCGTTAACCCGCTCCATTAAGATAAGTTAAAATAAACCAAACCATGATGGTTTATTTTAAGTTAAAACGAACCGAACCAACCTTTGGTTCATTCGTTTAATATAAACCAAACCCTTTGGTTTATTCTCATCCATTGGATTAGAACCAAACCATTTTGGTCCATCCATTATGTCTTCATAAGACACTGCCCATCCACGCTTCCATTGCGACTGAAACAATTTTATGCTCGCTTTATGTTTGGTCCAACCAAACATAGTTTCTCTCGGTCTGAGAATCCCATTCTCAAGCTCGTTTTAAATCCTTTGGATTACACTCGTTGTGCGTGTGACCAAATAGGTTCTCGGTTTATGTTGGCCGTCTATAATTAACCATTAATTATAGAACGATCATGAGTGGCACCTAGTAGTACATCATGACCCCCAATTAACCGAAAAGATCAACGGTTGATCCAGAACTATTTCTGAAACCCTTCAGCAGCTCGAATGAATCGTGCCCCATTCCCTTCACTCATCTTATACCCACTTGGTTCAGGACATGATCTATTGTGTTAGTCCCCACTAGGCTGACTACGTCACACCTAGCCCAAGTATCATTTCCTCGTCCTACGGATTCTAGTTACTCCACATGTATCGAAGAGTACCTTACTCTAAACATGTAATGCTTTGGCCAAAGACTTTAGTAACAATCAGACTAGAGGCCATGGGTATACATCTCCTCGCGAGGAGTGGTGAATCCTTTATAGGCTATTCAAACACCTTCGATCATTTCGACTTATACCCAATCATCCCGGGTCCACATCTCCTCGGAGATGTTTGCTTAAGATGTCAAAGCATAAGTCTCCATGATCAAGATGACTTGAATACCGCAAGTCAAAGGAACATCGCACTTAAGCCACGGTAAGAACTTCATTGACATATCTATATATGCAGAGAACCATATGAAGTCTTACGGCTGGTCACTCCAATGAACTAGTTACCATAACTAGCATCCACGATCAACTCCGGACATCACTATGTCTCCAGCCAGTGAGAATCAGCTGCTTGGATACACCAAGGAGTATACCTCGTGCTTGTCTCGACAGAATTGATGGTGTCCAAATCCATCAATTCATAGACTAGGGATAATTCTGATACATCACAATTACACATGTAGAGATACTCACTAGTTGTGATCCAATCACAAATTCTCTCATGCTGTGAATCGTATCGTGGACATTCAGTAAATGAGTTTATGATCCAATCAAATACATTAAACATGTATACTCAAATAGTGAATCTTCATTTATCATATAAATGGTTCATACATAAGGCGATTGCCTTAGGACATCTCTCATATATTACTAACATTAGGATGATGATGTCCCCTTGAGGAGTTCATAAGGTTCATCATGTAAACCTTGCAGGTGGACTTGGTCCGGCATGATGATAAGGTTGAGTGGTACTGCTCATGAAGTTAGATGTTGATTAATTAATTGTCAGTAAATTAATTAATCGACGGACATTCTGTAGGAATGTTTACTGAAAAGTCTATCTTTTGTATGAACATCTTTATTTTGAAATAAGAATTACATGATCATTGTTTGCATATTTTTATGGTTATGCAATATTGTCTAATACTTTACATAGTAGATAACATGGTGTGTGGTGTCACATGGGAGATCATGTTATCGGCCCCTTGAAAAGTATAAGTAAAGGCTCACAACCGAAATGGCTGTGGACAAACCATCGGAATGGTTGTAGTGTGATTTGGTATTGATTTATCTTGACCATAGAATCACACTAGTGCACTTTGTGTGTATTAAGCTGGACCGACTTAGTGGTGATTCGATTTATTGCTGACTACATAATCGAATCGGACATCATATATTATTTAGTACTTGCTCTTAATCCCGATATAATAACGGGCACATATACTTAGTATTCATCTCTTTGATTTATCAATGGGCGAGATTTATAGATTAAATCCATAGGCTCGGTAAGTTGGAATTTGATATTATTTATATGGTGTGCCGTTGATTATAGGAGGAAACCGTGTCCTATATATTAGGATGATGATGTCCCCTTGAGGAGCTCATAAGGTTCATCATGTAAACCCTGCAGGTGGACTTGGTCCGACATGATGAAAAGGTTGAGTGGTACTACTCAAGGAGTTAGATGTTGATTAATTAATGGTCAGTAAATTAATTAATCGATGGACATTCGAGATCTTAAACATGGGGAGAAATTGTACAAATAATATATGGAGCCCATATTATCATATGGGGGTTGGTGAGGTAGATCAATGATGATCCTTTAGTGGATTGGATCATCATTAGTGGATCGGACTTTATGTGGGCTTGATCCATGGGTGGCCAAAATCCAACTCCTCCTCATGGTCCATAATGTAGCCTATTAACACCTCATGAAGCTTAGATCCAATGTATAGAAACAAAACTCTAATATCCATAGGTAGAGATTAAATCTCCAAGATCCGACGGTTGAGATTAAATCTCTAGATCCGACGATTGATATTAAATCCCTAGAACCAATGGAGGAGATTAATTCATGATTTATCCCAAACTCTATAAAAGGAGGGCATGGGGTTGGCGTGGAGAACACATCAAGAGAGCTAGGGTTTTTGGAGTTGGCGGCAAGGGCTTAGGAATTAGGGTTTGGGCTTGGGCGGCACCAAATAAGGAAGGTAATTCCTTTTCTTTTTCTTCCTTCAAGGTGACCGACATCAAGCTTGTTTTCCAGCCTTCTTCCAGCCTTTGTCCGGCGGCCAAGCCTCTCTTCTCCTTCTCCTTAGGTGGTGGAAACAAGATATAGGGCTTCCCTTGGTGTCTTGGTTGTTTTCCATCATCTTCTCCTCCTCCTAGTTGGCCGGCGGCAAGGAATTGAATTGTTCCTTGTTGGTTGGTTTTAGGGAAGAGAAGAACTTTGTTTCTATTTTTCCTCTTGCTTTGGAAGAGCAAGGAAGGAAGATTTGCGATCTAGGAGCTTCGACTTTTGGTAGATCGTCGCCCACATGACGTCCCAAATGAGGAAGGTCATACATTAGAAGTTCGAGAGGTATATCGATTCTCTAATTTTTATATGTTACATGTTTGTATTTGTTTTTCAACTATGAGCATCATATAAATCTGTACATGGCTAAATAATACTTGGATCCTGAGCATAAATACAAAAACCGGCGATCCGGACATCGTCTATTCCGCGGCTACTCGTAGAATAGAGGATGGTCGCTTGAACAACTAGTTTGTACAAGTGACCTCTCTAAACGAATAGCACGATGATGGCTTGGTTGTTTGGGCAATCCCTTTTGTCTAGGATTAAATTTTTAATCCAGGGACATCGAAGGGATCGCCATGAACAAATGACCAAGGTGAAGTGGGAAGCGAAGTTTCCCCTCATGGACTCGATAAGCAAAACCCTTCAATTGGTATCAGAGCCAAGGTTTCCGATTTTGTGTGTTTAGGATTCGGTTAATTTTTATGCACTTTTTCATATATTATATGTGTCGAATAATAGTAGGATATGCGTAGTTTAACTCTTTGGTTGCAGTCATAAGATCCGACTATTATGGTCATATGTGTGTATGTGATTGTATGTGTGTAAATATTTATTTTTGTTGAATCCTCGGGGTTGATGAGGCTAGTATTTAGTTTTTGTAAATTAAATAGGCATTGTTTAGCCACTCTTTATTTTATTTTACTTTTGATCTAGATTTCATGTGCACTCCCTCGTGGAGTATAGGATCGATGGATGTAAATTAAAATAGGTTTTAGTCTCGGTTCGGATCTCCGGATGGCTCGTACATGGCGTAGGAGGAGCGGACGAGATGGCGATGCGACGGGAGACATATTGAAGACAAAAGCCATAATAGTTGGAAAATAATTTATTTTTTATATTTATTGCCTTTTGTTTGATATGCATGTAGTAGGCTAGGAAAATTTCTCAATTCCAAATTACTAAGTGGGAGAGGGAAATTTTTTATAATTCCCACGCCTCCATTACGATTTGACAAGTGATGCAAACAAACTTGCGTGTCGGTTCTCAGTGTCTTCCTCCATAGCGGATGGGTTTGTTTGCGGATCACAAGGTCAAATATGGTTATAGGAAATTATCAAGGAGCGTGTGTACTTCCCTATCGGAAGGCACATAACCCGAGATAATTACCTTGGTACCGAGTAATGGTGAACACTTAGATACAAATATAAGTATCCTCCCCATCAGAGTCACTTCTTTTATTTAGGGTCAAAGAGAAACCAACTATTAATTTTACTTGTCAAAAAGTTAGGTTGACAAGATAGTAAAATTAATGGGTAAAATCTCCTCTTACAAATGTAGAATTCGTATACGTCAACACTATCGTGGCATACGATATTCACGGTGTTTTTTAGGTGTTAGTCGATTTTAAAATTTTATTGTTTGAGGAATCAATAATTTTTTAAAATATAATGTTTTGATTTATGTGATTCTTAGGTTTTCTTTCAAAATGACTTTCAACCCACTTGCTGTGATACTGAAAGAGAACAAACTTACTGGACCAAACTATGTAGATTGGAAGAGGAATCTAGACATTGTCTTGACTACTGAGGAATACAAATATTAACTCCTCGAAGAGTGCCCT
The DNA here is from genome assembly GCA_025175895.1 of Wurfbainia villosa. Lineage (NCBI taxonomy): Eukaryota > Viridiplantae > Streptophyta > Magnoliopsida > Zingiberales > Zingiberaceae > Wurfbainia > Wurfbainia villosa. The sequence continues at coordinate 51,364,380 of CM046002.1, forward strand.
CCCAAGCTTGCAGATGATTCTGGGGAAAAGGAGAGAGAGAGCTATAAGAAGTGGATCAAGGCCGATGAGATGGCGCGGTGTTACATTTTGGCATCTATGTCAAATGTACTGCAACATCAGCATCAAGCCATGTCCACTGCTTAAGATATGATGCTCAATCTCAAGGAGCTTTTGAGACACCAGAATCGGGCTGCAAGGCAAGAGGCCATGAGAAACTTGATGACGACCACCATGATCGAGGGAACACCCGTGAGGGATCATGTTCTCAAGATGAATGCTCATTTGAATGAGCTGGAGGCCCTAGGAGCTGAGATCGATGGAGAAACCCAGGTTGATATCATACTCTAGTCTCTACCTAGGAGTTTTGAGCAGTTTCGCCTGAACCACAACATGAACAAGAGGTTGTATTCGTTGGCGGAACTTCCGATGTAACCGCAGGACTATTTCGCAGAGTGCTCAGTGCATGCCGACTCAAAAAGGTTTCTACTTCTAAGCCGAAAGGGAAGAAGAAGAAGAAACAAACTGGGGCGAAGGCGGTAGGAGGTACTCAGGGAGGAGTGAAGAAGCCGAAAGGCAAGTATTTCACTTGTAAGCAGACTGGACACTGGAAGAAGGACTGCCCCAACCGCAAGAACAAAGGTATATCTTTTGGTCTAGTCATTGAAACATGTTTAGCGGTGTTATCTACCGACACCTGGTGTGTAGATATGGGAGCCACTGATCATGTCTGTAATACTTTGCAAGGGTTCCAGGAAACCAGACGACTGGCTGAGGGGGAGATTACCGTGTACTTGGGCGTTGCCACGAAGGTGGCGGCTATTGCACTGGGAGACGTTCATTTATCTTTTGAGAAAAATAAACTTTTGGTTCTTAAGAATTGCCTTTATGTACCCTTATTTAGAAAGAATTTAATTTTAGTTTCTAAATTGTTTATGGATGGATATTCTATTTCATTTAATGACAGAGTTGTTATAAGAAGGAATAGGGACATTATCTGTTTGGGTGCATTGATAGGAAATTGTTAGGGCAATCTCTTGCCATGATAAGGTTTTGATGTGTGTGGCAAAGGGTTTAAGTTAGTTGGTTATGTTGATTTGATATGTGCGTTGAAGTCATGCAGGACTTAGTAATTCGCACATGGAGCCGTGGCGAGTTTCACATCTCATGACTCGTGCCTTGAGTCGGTGAAGGATAGCTTTGCGGAAGCCGTGCGCTTGGAGCATCCGAGGGACCTCCGGACGAGAAGCATGGAGTGAAGCCGGAGGAAGTAGACTTCGAGGCAAGAGACGCGAAGGAGCATTACAGAGCCGTGCGCCTGATGCTGCCGAGGGACGTGGCCGAGAACGAAGAGAACTTCAAAGGCGAGGGACTCCGAGAAATGAGAGTGAGCGATTGTAACCCAGGGAAGGGTAGCTCTTAGGTGAAACATGGCCATTTGGCCAAGTGTCGGATGGGTTTTTCCGACACGATCGCCATGTCATGTCGCGGCAATGATCGCTTCCAGTCGATGGGTTGATCGACCGTATAAGACGGTTTAGGGCTTGGCGCCGCGCCATGGAACTGGCGATCGATGATGCCGGCAATGATCGCCAGGAAGGAAGTCGATCGATGGAACTGCACGGGCAATGGAGTCGACTCGGATCGAGCACTCGATCGATCGAGCATCACGATCGATGGTCCCATCACGATCGATGCAATACCGCTGGATGGAATCCACGTGGAAAGCCGTTATTGGGCAGCGGCTAGATCACCGATCGACGAGGCATCACCGACCGATCCTGTGTCAACGGAAGAAACCCTCTTCCTCTATAAAAAGGAAGGGGGTAAGGGTTTGGGAGCCTAATGCTTATGCTCTAATACTCTCCCAAAGATCCCTAAAGCTTTCCATCCTCTTACTCAAGCTTATTTCCATTCTATTTGTAAGAGGAGTGTTTGTAAAGGTTACCTCCACCTAGCTTGGTGCAAAGGAGAGACCAATAGTGATTGGGTTTCGGAGTGATTCACCGTGGACGAATCGGACCGTGGATTAGCGGCGTAGCCGTGAACCACGTTATATCTCCGTGTTTGTATTGTCTTTGTTTTACTTCTATTTGCTTGTCTTAGTTTATTGCTTCCGCTTGCGCTAACGTTTTCGTAGACGAGCAAAATACGACATCCGACGAATTAGGGCTATTCACCCCCCCTCTAGCCGGCCAACCGATCTCCTAACAAGTGGTATCAGAGCAAGGTTGTTTGTCAAGGACTAACCGCCACGACAAACACTTCATTAAAAGATGGCCGGCTCCAACATCTACCCGCCGAAGTTCGACGGCGAATTCGCTTGGTGGAAGAAGCGAATGGAGGTATTCTTCGAGACCGATTTTGATGTTATGCTTATAATGGAAAATGGTTTCGAGTTGCCTAGGGATGAAAGGGGTGAACCAATAGAGAAGACAAGGTGGACTAAGAAGCAAAGAGAGGAACACATTGCAAATTCAAGGGCTAAGCATCATCTCCTCAATGTACTTCCCCAACAAGAGATAAACCGAATTGGGGAGTGCTCTAGTGCCAAGGAGATGTGGGAGAAGCTAGTAGAGCTTCATGAAGGTACCTCGGAGGCAAAGCTAGCAAGAAGAGACCTCCTCCGCTCCCAACTATCAAACATCAAATTAGAAAAAGGAGAAAAGGTAACTTCATTGCATTCTAGGTTTAAAGAGATTTTGCTTGGACTAACAAGTGTAGGAGAGAAGTTATCCAACCGGGATATGGTAATGAAGGCCATAGACGCCTTTCCCCGGTCCTCAAGATGGAGCTCCATGGTGGATTCATTCTACATCTCCAAGAACTTGGAAGTAAGTACCTTGGAGGAGTTCTTCTCAACAATGGAGCTCCATGAAACAAGACTTGAAGGAATACAAGAAGAACCAAGAATTCAACCTTCAAGAGGAGTGGCCTTGATAGCAAATAAGGGAAAGAAGAAGATGGAAATTCCCTCCTCCTCCGATGACGAAGCCTCATCCTCCTCCATGGATAGCACCGAAGAGGCCTATATGGTAAGGAGGGTAAGGCGTGGTAAGGAGGGTAAGGCGTGCATTTAAGAATGTTAGATTTCATAAATCTAATGATAGGGGAAGGAGACCAAGGGGGAAGGTCATATGCTACAATTGCCAAGGAGAGGGGCACATAAGGGACAATTGTCCCCTCCTAAACAAGAGCAAGGAAGAGAAGAAAAAGAAGGAAGAAAAGAAGAAGAAAAAGGGGAGCAAGAAGAAAGAGGAGAAGAAGGCCAAGGAAAAAGGAAAGTCCATGGCTCTCAAAGCCAAGACATGGGATGACCTTGCCTCCTCCTCCTCATCCGATGAAGAAGAGCATGTTTACTCCAACCTAGCACTAATGGCTCTTCATGACTCGGATAGCTCCTCCTCCTCCTCAAATGAAGAATCAAGCACAAGCGAGGAGAGCTCAAATGAAGGGGGAGCTTCATCTACCTCCTCATCCGAAGAAAAAGAAGAGGATATGGAAACTATGGTAACGAAAGCCTCTCCTAAGAAAATAGTTTCCATAATTTCTAGTTTAACTAAGGACTTATTTGGCATGAAAAAGAAAAACAAAAGCATGCTTAATCAAATTAAGGAATTAGAGCAAAAATTAGAAAAAGCATGCTTAAGTGAAAATATTTCTTCTTGCCATGATGATGCATGCTCACATGATGAATATATGCCTTTAGATGTTAGTGATGCATGTATAAATGAAAATAGGGCTTTAAGGGAAAAGGTAGATTATTTAACCAAAGCCCTAGAGAAATTCACAATAGGCTCCAATACCCTTAACATGATAATTGGGAGCCAAAGGACAAGTTTTAACAAGAAGGGCCTAGGATATAAAGAGAAGAAAAATGAGAAGGCCTATAAATGCCTAATTGCTAGGGGACAAGACAAAAACAAAGTAATAGCTAAGAAATGGATCCCCAAGGAATTTCTAGTGAATCCCATAGGCAAAAATCTATTTTGGGTTCCAAAATACATCCTTAAGGGTTAGAAAACCCCTAGGGTAGTCAACCATATGAACTTGACCTATATTATATTTTGGTTGACTTAGGATGATGGGACAACATTTTTTAGATAGTGTTGGGTGATGATAACGTACCCATAAATAGGTAATAATGCTTAAATCATGATGATTGATGTAATTCTTATGTATGTTTTAAATCATGATTTATAATGTTGAAATTTGGCACGTTATCACTAGAAATAGGTTTAAATCATGCTTTAGGTGATAATTTGCTTATTATCATCACATAATACCTAATGCATGACTATTATTTGATGGATACATGAGTTTCATGATCATAATGTGAAATTAAATCATATATGTCATTATGATCATGCAGGATGTTAGGTTGATACTTAACCATGATAGAATTGCATGAATATATTGGTTAAGTATGCACAAATACCCCCTAGGATGCATCTCACACTCACTATAGGCTAACTTGATTGCAAACTTAGCATGGGTGAGATGTTAGGATGATACAAATGTCCACTAATGCTTATGGCATTTAGATGGTCATTTAATGTATCAATTTAGCAATAATAGACCAATCATGGGGAAGGCTTATGTTTAATTCATAGACATATTGCCCAAAGATCATGGTTGGATATTTCATATGTTTTCAAAACAATTTCTTACTTTAAAATACATGTATTCATGTTTTGAAACAATTGGAACCAAAACTAGGTGTTAAAACTTGATACTTCATGATCAAAAACCTAGTAGTTTTTAAAGTTTTTGGATTTTTGGTAAAAACAAATATAATGACTTTTCATGAAAACATATTTTCACTGATAGATATACTTAAAAGAAATGTGTTCCCCAAATTTTATGATTTTTGAATTTTCTGGAATTTTTAAGCATTTCAAATTCGCGAAAAATCAGAAATCCCGAAAATCATGTGCCAGTCGACTGGTATCTGAACCAGTCGACTGATGGCCTGAAAATCAGAACAGTGAAGGCCGAATTCAGTTTTTAATTCAATTTGTGGTATTTCAATTCTATACTTGATGCCATGGGTTTTATAACTTAGTGTTCATATTTTTGATGGTGTCAAAGGGGGAGAAATGAATATGTTTAAGTTATTATATGATAGGGGAGAGATTAAGAGTTTCATGGATTAAGGGAGTTGCCTGTTGCTATATCATGTTTATACTTACATGCTTTTCTTACCTTAGAAATTTATATCAAATGTTTTTACCTAACTGAAACGGAGTGCCACACATCAAAAAGGGGGAGATTGTTAGGGCAATCTCTTGCCATGAGTAGGTTTGGATGTGTGTGGCAAAGGGTTTAAGTTAGTTGATATGTTGATTTGATATATGCGTTGAAGTCATGCGGGACTTAGTAATTAGCACATGGAGTGGCGAGTTTCACATCTCATGACTCGTGCCTTGAGTCGGTGAAGGATAGCTTTGCGAGGCCGTGCGCTTGGAGCATCAGGGACCGCCGGACGAGAAGCTTGGAGTGAAGCCGGAGGAAGTAGACTTGAGGCAAGAGGCGCGAAGGAGCATTGCAGCCGTCTGATCTGCAGGGGCGTGGTCGAGCGAAGAGAACTTCAAAGGCGAGGACTCAGAAATGAGAGTGAGCGATTGTAACCCGGGAAGGGTAGCTCTTAGGTCAAACTTCGCCATTTGGCCAAGTGTCGGATAGGTTTTCAGACACGGTCATTGCCATGTCATGGCGATCGGCCGCTCTAATCGATGGGTTGATCGGCCGGTATATCAGGCCAGGCGGATTGGCCAGCGATCGGCCCCATCATATCGATGGGCGATATGCCGACCATCGATCGATTCGGCCAGGAATCGGAAGTCGATGCCGAGCGGATGATCGTGATGGGCCCGTGGATGGCGGCAATCGATCGGTGATCCGGCTCTTCCTCTATAAAAAGGAAGGGGGTAAGGGTTTGGGAGCCTAATGCTTATGCTCTAATACTCTCCCAAAGATCCCTAAAGCTTTCCATCCTCTTACTCAAGCTTATTTCCATTCTATTTGTAAGAGGAGTGTTTGTAAAGGTTACCTCCACCTAGCTTGGTGCAAAGGAGAGACCAATAGTGATTGGGTTTCGGAGTGATTCACCGTGGACGAATCGGACCGTGGATTAGCGGCGTAGCCGTGAACCACGTTATATCTCCGTGTTTGTATTGTCTTTGTTTTACTTCTATTTGCTTGTCTTAGTTTATTGCTTCCGCTTGCGCTAACGTTTTCGTAGACGAGCAAAATACGACATCCGACGAATTAGGGCTATTCACCCCCCCTCTAGCCGGCCAACCGATCTCCTAACAGAAATTTGTACACACTTGAACCAAAACCTCCCACGATGCAAATTGAAGTTAATAACTCATCTTCTAATTCCAATAAGAGAAAAGAACCTTCGAAGATGAACTAAACATATCTTTGGCATCTTAGGCTTGGTCACATTAACCTAAGCAGAATTTAAAGGTTGATAGTTGATGGACCTTTGGGTTCATTAGTGGTGGAGGATCTCCCAACCTGTGAATCTTGCTTGGAGGGTAAGATGACCAAGAGGCCTTTTAAAGCCAAGGGGTATAGAGCCAAAGATGTGTTAGAGTTGGTTCATTCTGGTTTGTGTGGTCCTATGTCTATCCAGGCTAGAGGTGGTTTTGAGTATTTCGTCTCTTTTATAGACGATTACTCGAGATATGGATACATTTACCTGATGCATCGCAAGTCTGAATGCTTTGACAAGTTCAAAGAATTCAAGGCTGATGTGGAGAAACGTTAAGGTAAAAGTATCAAGACACTACGATATGATCGTGGTGGTGAGTACCTCTTGGGAGAGTTTAGGAACTACTTATCAGAGGCTGGGATTCAATCCCAATTGACTACACCTGGCACACCCCAACAGAATGGTGTAGCAGAGTGAAGGAATAGGACTCTTATGGAGATTGTTAGATCGATGATGAGTTATTCCAAGTTGCCAAATTCATTCTGGGGATATGCTCTAGATACGGCGGTGTACATTCTGAACTTGGTTCCATCTAAATCAGTGCCTTCTACTCCCACAGAATTATCGACTGGATGAAAGCCTAGTCTAAGACATATTCGGATATGGGGGAGTCCAGCACATGTGCTGAAGGTAGATGCTGGTAAGTTGGAACCTCGTACAGAAAGTACGCATGTTCGTTGGCTTTCCTAAGGGAACGAAGGGTGGATTGTTTTATAGTCCTAGAGATCAGAGGGTGATCGTTAGCATGAACGCCAGATTTCTAGAGGAAGACTATGTGATGAGCCACAAGCCCAAGAGTAAAATTATTCTGGAGGAGTTAAAAGGGGAAGTCACTTCTTTAGTACCACCGGTACAAGAGGATATACCACATGTCACTGCACCACGTGTCACAGAGGATACACAGGTGATACCTCGTCGTAGTGGGAGGGTTGTGAGACAGCCTGATAGATTCATGTTCTTGGGAGAATCTTCTAATTTGGTCCCTGGCGAACATGAACCTGATCCCTGGTCATATGATGAGGCAATCCAAGATAAAGATGCAGTATCTTGGCAAAGTGCAATGAATGCTGAGATTGAATCTATGAAATCAAATCAGGTCAGGTAGCTAGTAGAACCACCCGATGGTGTAAAAACCATTGGATGCAAATGGATCTACAAGAGAAAGAGAGGAATAGATGGGAAGGTTGAGACCTTCAAAGCGGGGCTTGTTGTGAAGGGGTATACTCAGAAAAAGGGTATCGATTATGAGGAGACCTTTTCGTCGGTAGCCATGCTTAAGTCTATCCGGATTCTCTTATGCATAGCAGCTCAAATGGATTATGAGGTGTGGCAGATGGATGTCAAGACAACTTTCCTTAATGGAAGTCTTGAGGAAAACATCTACATGTAGCAACCAGAGGGATTCATTGCTAAAGGCAAAGAGCATCTTGTGTGTAAGCTTAATCGGTTCATTTATGGATTGAAGCAAGCTTCGAGGTCTTGGAACATCCGCTTTGATGAGGTAATTCAGTCTTATGGATTTATTCAAAGTCCAAATGAGTCTTGTGTATACAAGAGATGTGACAGAAACATAGTGGTATTTCTTGTACTATACGTAGATGACATTTTGTTGATTGACAACAATATCAAGGTGTTATCGGACGTAAGGGTATGGTTGTCCAAACAGTTTGATATGAAGGACTTGGGGAAGGTGGGACACATCCTTGGGATCAAGGTTATAAGGGATCGCAGGAAAAGGATGTTGTGCTTATCCCAAGCTTCATACATAGACACGATTATGGAGCATTTTAGCATGCAGAACTCCAACAAGGGTTTTCTACCTTTCAGACATAGAGTTCCTTTATATAAGGAGATGTTTCCTAGATAATCTGAGGAGATAGAGGAGATGAAGGCGGTTCCTTATGCTTCGGCAGCAGAAAGCCTCATGTATGCGATGCTCTGTACGAGACCAGATATCTGCTTTGCCGTGGGCATGGTCAGCAGATATCAGAGTATTCCAGGACAGGGACATTGGAATGCGGTAAAGCATATATTGAAGTACCTGAGAAGGACTAGAGATTATATGCTGGTTTATCGGGCAGACCAATTACTCCCTGTGCGCTACACGGATTCCGACTTCCAATCTGATAGGGATAACAGTAAGTCTACCTCAAGTTTTGTGTTTACTTTTGGAGGTGGAGCCATTGTATGGAGGAGTGTCAATCAGAAGTACGTGGTGGACTCCACCATGGAAGCTGAGTATGTGGCGGCCTCTGAGGCGGCCAAAGAAGCTATATGGCTCAGGAACTTTCTGATGGACTTGGATGTGATTACTAGTTTGCCTAGAACTATCACAATTTATTGTGATAATAGTTATGCAGTTGCAAACTCGAAGAAACCACGAGCCCATAAGGCTGGTAAACACATAGAGCACAAGTACCACCTGATACGAGAAATCATAAAGAGAGGAGAAGTTGCTGTGGCCAAGATTGCATCGGAGGATAACCTGGCAGATCCTTTCACTAATGCCCTTCCGGCAAGAGCTTTTGATAGGCATGTGGAGGGAATGGGGATAAGATGTATGGCAGTTTAAGGACAGCATAGTCTTTTAGTATAAGTGGGAGATTGTAGGGATGTTTACTGAAAAGTCTTTCTTTTGTATGAACATCTTTATTTTAAAATAAGAATCACATGATCATTGTTTGCATATTTTTATCGTTATGCAATATTTTCTAATACTTTACATTGTAGATAACATGGTGTGTTGTGTCACACGGGAGATCATGTTATCGACCCCTTGAAAAGTATAAGTAAAGGCTCACAACCGAGATGACTTTGGACAAACCACCATAGAATCACACTAGTGCACTTTGTGTGTATTGAACTGGACCTACTTAGAGGTGATTCGATTTATTGCTGACTACATAATCGAATCAGACCTCAGATATTATTTAGTACATGCTCTTAATCCCGATATAATAATGGACACATATACTTAGTATTCATCTCTTTTATTTATCAATGGGAGAGATTTATAGATTAAATCGATAGGCTCGGTAAGTTGGGAGATGATATTATTTATATGGTGTGCTGTTGATTATAGGAGGAAACCGTGTCCTATATATTTGGATGATGATGTCCCCTTGAGGAGCTCATAAGGTTCATTATATAAACCCTGCAGGTGGACTTGGTCCGGCATGATGAAAAGGTTGAGTGGTACTACTCAAGGAGTTAGATGTTGATTAATTAATGGTCAGTAAATTAATTAATCGATGGACATTCGAGATCTTAAACACGGGGAGAAAATGTACAAATAATATATGGAGCCTATATTATCATATGGGGGTTGGTGAGGTAGATCAATGATGATCCTTTAGTGGATTGGATCATCATTAGTGGATCAGACTTTATGTGGGCTTGATCCATGGGTGGCCAAGATCCAACTCCTCCTCATGGTCCCTAATGTAGCCTATTAACACCTCATGAAGCTTAGATCCAATGGATAGAAATAAAACTCTAATATCCATAGGTAGAGATTAAATCTCTAATATCCGACGGTTGAGATTAAATCTCTAGATCCGACAGTTGAGATTAAATCCCTATAACCAATGGAGGAGATTATTGCAGGGTTTTGCCTCGGATGCTCTCATACCAATTTAATAGTTTTCCCTTATCGAGTCCGTGAAGGGAAACTTCGCTTCCCACTTCACCTCGGTAGCTTCCTTCATGGTGATCCCTTCTATGTCCCCAGATTAAAAAAATTTAATCCTAGACAAAGGGGATTGCCAAAGCAACCAAGCCATCGTCATGCTATTCGTTTAGAGAGGTCACTTGAACAAACTAGTTGTTCAAGCGACCATCCTCTATTCTACGAGTAGCTGCGGAATAGACGATGTCCGGATCGTCGATTTTTGTGTTTATGCTCGGGATCCAAATATTATTTAGCCATTCACAGAAATATATCATGCTGATAAATGAAAAACAAATACAAACATGTAACATATAAAATTAGAGAATCGATATACCTCTCGATCTTCTAATGTATGTCCTTCCTCCTTTCGGACGTCGTGTGTGCGGCGCTCTACCAAAAGTCGAAGCTCCTAGATCACACATCTTCTTTCCTTGCTCTTCCAAAGGAAGAGGAAGAATAGAAACAAGGTTTTTCTCCTCCCTAAAACCAACCAACAAGGATCACACTAAACCCTTTCCGCCGGCCAACTAGAAGGAGGAGAAAGTGGTGGAAAACTACCAAGACACCAAGGGAAACCCTATATCTTGTTTCCACCACATAAGGAGAAGAAGAAGGGAGCTTTTGGGTGATGGCCAAGGCTGGAAAAGTGCTGGAAATGGGTGCTGGACGTTGGCCAAAAAAGGAAGAAGAAGAGAAGAATACCTTCCTTATTTGGTGCCACCCTTGCCTCCAAACCCTAATCCTAATCCTATCTCAACTAGGATTCCTTCTTGCCACCCAAACCCTAGCTCTCCTTAATGTTATCCACGCCAACTCCCCATGCCCTCCTTTTATAGAGTTAGAGATAAGTCATGAATTAATCTCCTCCATTGGTTCTAGGGATTTAAACTCAACCGTCGGATCTAGAGATTTAATCTCAACCGTCGGATCTTAGAGATTTAATCTCTACAAATGGATCTTAGAGTTTTGTTTCTATCCATTGGATCTAAGTATCATGAGGTGTTAATAGGATACATTAGGGACCATGAAGAGGAGTTGGGTCTTGGCCACCCATGGATCAAACCCACATAAAGTCCGATCCACTAATGATGTTCAAATCCACTAAAGGTCCATCATTGATCTACCTCACCAACCCCCATATGATAATATGGGCTCCATATATTATTTGTACATTTTCTCCCTGTGTTTAAGATCTCGAATGTCCGTCGATTAATTAATTTACTAACCAATAAATAATTAACATCTAACTCCTTGAGTAGTACCACTCAACCTTTTCATCATGCCGTACCAAGTCCACCTACAGGGTTTACATGATGGACCTTATGAGCTCCTCAAGGGGACATCATCATCCTAATATATAGGATACGGTTTCCTCCTATAATCAACGGCACACCATATAAATAATATCATCTCCCAACTTACCGAGTCTATCGATTTAATCCATAAATCTCACCCATTTGTAAATCAAAGAGATGAGTACTAAGTATTTGTGCCCGTTATTATATCGGGATTAAGAGCATGTACTAAATAATATCTGAGGTCCGATTCGATTATGTAGTCAGCAATAAATCGAATCACCTCTATGTCGGTCCTGCTCAATACACACAAAGTGCACTAGTGTGATTCCTTGGTCAAGACAAACAAATACCAAATCACACTACAACCATTCCGATGGTTTGTCCAAAGCCATCTCGGTTGTGAGCCTTTACTTATACTTTACAAGGAGCCGATAACATGATCTCCCGTGTGACACCACACACCATGTTATCTACAATGTAACATATTAGACAATATGCATAAATATATGCAAACAATGATCAAGTGATTCTTATTTCAAAAATAAAGATGTTTATGGAAAAGATAGACTTTTCAGTATACATCCCTACAATCTCTCACTTATACTAAAAGACTATGCTGTCCTCATACTATCGTACATCTGATTCCCCTTCCCTCCACATGCCTATCAAAACTCTCGCTAGAAGGGCCTTAGTGAAAGGGTCTACCAGGTCATCCTCTGATGCAATCTAAGCTACAACAACTTCTACCTCCATTACGATTTCTCGTATCAGGTGGTACTTGCGCTCGATGCATTTACTTACCTTATGGGCTCGTGGTTCCCTCGAATTTGCAACTGCACCATTATTATCACAATAAATTGTGATAGTTCTGGGCAAACCAGGAATCACATCCAAGTCCATCAGGAAGTTCCTAAGCCACACAGCTTCCTTGGCTGCCACATACTCAGCTTCCATGGTGGAGTCCACCTCACATTTCTGCTTGACACTCCTCCATTCAATGGCTCCACCTCCCAAAGTAAACACAAAACCTGAGGTAGACTTACTGTTATCCCTATCAGATTGGAAGTCGAAATCCGTGTAACCCACAGGGAATAATTGGTCTGCCCGGTAAACCAGCATATAATCCCTAGTCCTTCTCAGGCACTACAATATATGCTTTACCACAGTCCAATATCTCTGTCTTGGATTACTCTGATATCTGCTGATCATGCCCATGGCAAAGCAGATATCTGGTCTCGTACAGAGCATCGCATACATGAGGCTTCCTACCGTCGAAGCATAAGGAACTGCCTATATCTCCTCAGATGATCTAGGACACATCTCCTTAGATAAAGGAACTCCATGCCTAAAAGGTAGAAAACCCTTCTTGGAGTTTTGCATGCTAAAACGCTCCATAATCGTGTCTATGTATGAATCTTGGGATAAGCACCACATCCTTTTCTTGTGATCCCTTATAACCTTGATCCCAAGGATGTGTCTCACCTCTCCCAAGTCCTTCATATCAAACTCTTTGGACAACCATACCCTTACGTCCGATTACACTTCGATGTTGTTGCCAACCTCCAAAATGTCATCTACGTATAGTACAAAAAATACCACTACGTTTCCGTCACATCTCTTGTATACACAAGACTCATCCAAACTTTGAATAAATCCATAAGACTGATTTACCTCCTCAAAGCGGATGTTCCAAGACCTCGAAGCTTGCTTCAATCCATAAAATGGACCGATTAAGCTTACATACAAGATGCTCTTTGCCCTTAGCAATGAATCCCTCATGTCGCTTCATGTAGATGTTTTCCTCAAGACTTCCATCAAGGAAAGCTATCTTGACATTCATATGCCACACCTCATAATCCATATGAGCTGCTATGCATAAGAGCTCTCAGACCTGACTTGAATCCATAGATTCAATCTCAGTATTCATTGCACTTTGCCAAGATGCTGCATCTATATCTTGGATTGCCTGGTCGCATGTTTAGGGATCAGGTTCATGTTTGCTAGGGACCAAATCAGAAGATTCTCCGAAGAACATGAATCTAAGAGGCTGTCTAACAACCCTCCCACTACGATGAGATATCATCTGTGTATCCTTTGTGACACGCGGTGCAGTGACATGTGGTATATCCTCTTGTACTGGTGGTACTAAAGAAGTGACTTTCATTTTTAACTCCTCCAGAACAATTTTACTCTGGGCTTGTGGCTCATCACATAGTCTTCCTCTAGAAATCTGGCATTCGTGTTAACAATCACCCTCTGATCTCTAGGACTATAAAACAATCCACCCTTCATTCCTCTAGGATAGCCAACGAACAAGCGCACTTCTGTACGAGGTTCCAACTTACCAGCATCTGCCTTCAGCACATGTGTTGAACTTCCCCATATCCGAATATGTCTTAGACTAGGCTTTCACCCGGTCCACAACTCTATGGGAGTAGAAGGCACTGATTTAGATGTAACCAGGTTCAGAATGTATACCGTCGTATCTAGAGCATATCCCCAGAACGAATCTGGCAAGTCAGAATAACTCATCATCGATCTAACCATCTCCATAAGAGTCCTATTCCTTCGCTCTGCTACACCGTTCTGCTGGGGTGTGCCAGGTGCAGTCAATTGGGATTGAATCCCAACCTCTGATAAGTAGTTCCTAAACTCTCCCAAGAGGTTGTCTCCACCACGATCAGATCGTAGTGTCATCCATATCTTGAATAATTGTCTATAAAAGAGACGAAATATTCAAGACCACCTCTTGCTTGGATAGTCATAGGACCACACAAATCAGAATGAACCATTCCTAACACATCTTTGGCTCTATACCCCTTGGCCCTAAAAAGGCCTCTTGGTCTTCTTACCCTCGAAGCAAGATTCGTAGGTTGGGAGATCCTCCACTACTAATGAACCCTAAGGTCCATCAGCTATTAACCTTTGAATTCTGCTTAGGTTAATGTGACCAAGCCTAAAAAGCCAAAGATATGTTTGGTTCATCTTCGAAGGTTCTTTTCACTTTTTGGAATTAGAAGATGAGTTATTAACTTCAATTTGCATCGTGGGAGGTTTTGTATACAAATTTCCTTTCAATGTACCCGAACAGATATTCTCCCTATTCCTTTTTATAACAACTCTGTCATTAAAAGAAATAGAATATCCATCCATAATAATTTAGAAACTAAAACTAAATTCTTTCTAAATAAAGGTACATAAAGGGAATTTTCTAGAACCTAAGTTTTATTTTTCTTAAGAGATAGCCGCCACCTTCATGGCATTGCCCAGATAAATGGTAATCTCCCCTTTAGCTAGTTGTCGGGTTTCCTGGAACCCCTGCAAAGTGTTGAAGACATGATTAGTGGCTCTCATATCTACACACCAGGTGCCGGTAGATAACACCGCTAATCATGTTTCAACGACTAGTCCAAAGGATATACCTTTGTTTTGTTTTGGACTGGGACAGTCCTTCTTCCAATGTCTATCCTACTTATAAGTAAAGTACTTGCCTTTCGGCTTCTTCACTCCTTCCTGAGATCCTCCCACTACCTTTCCTCCACCTTGTTTCTTCTTCTTCTTGCCTTTCGGCTTAGAAGTAGAAACTTTTTTGAGCAACCATGGCTTGAGGACACTCTTCGAAGAGTGCATACTTGTACTCCTTAGTAGATAAGACAATATCTAGATTCTTTTCCAATCAACATTATTTGGGTACAGTAAGTTTATTTCCTTTAGTATCATAGTAAGTGGACTGAAAGTCATTTTTGAAAATCCTAAGAATCACATAGATCATTACTGTAGATTTCAAAAAATTATTGATTCCTCAAACAATAAAATTTCAAAATCAACCAACACCTCAAAACACCGAGAATATCGCATGCCACGCAGTGTGGACGTATACGAATTCTACATTTGCAAGAGGAGGTTTTACCCATTAATTTTATTATCTTGTCAACCTTACTTTTTGACAAATAAAATTAATAGTTGGTTCCTCTTTGGCCCTACAAATAAAAGCAGTGACTCCGATGGGGAGGATACTTTTATTTGCAACTAAGTGTGCACCATTACACGATACGATGGGAATTATTTCGGATTATGTGCCTTAGTGCTGTGGAAGTACACACGCTCCTAGATAATTTCCTATAACCATTATTTGACCTAGTGATCCACAAACAAACCCATCCGCAGGGAGGAAGGCACTCAGAGCCGACACGCAAGTTTGTTTGCATCACTTGTCAACTTGTAATGGAGGCTGCGGGAATTTATAAAAATATCCCTCTCCCACTTAGTAATTTGGAAATGAGGAATTTTCTAGTCTATGACATGCATATCAAACAATAAGCAATATTTATGAAAAATAAATTATTTTCCAACTATTATGGCTTTTGGCTTCAATATGTCTCCCGTCGCATCGCCTTCTCGTCCGCTCCTCCTACGCCATGTACAAGCCATCCAGAGATCCGAGCCGAGACTAAAACCTATTTTAATGTACATCCATCGATCCTATACTCCACGAGGGAGTGTACATGATATCTAGATCGAAAGTAAAATAAAATAAAGAACGGCTAAACAATGCCGTATTTAATTTACCAAAAACTAAATACTAGCCTCGTCAACCCCGAGGATTCAACAAAATAAATATTTACACATATACAATCACATACACACATATGACCATAATAGTCGGATCTTATGCCTGCAACCAAAGAGTTAAACTACGCATATCCTACTATTATCCGACACATATAATATATGAAAAAGTGCATAAAAATTAACCGAATCCTAAACACACAAAACCGGAAACCTTGGCTCTGATACCAATTGTAGGGTTTTGCCCCGGAAGCTCTCATACCAATTTAATGGTTTTCCCATATCGAGTCCGTGAAGGGAAACTTCGCTTCCCACTTCACCTCGGTAGCTTCCTTCATGGCGATCCCTTCTATGTCCCCAGATAAAAAAAATTTAATCCTAGACAAAAGGGATTGCCAAAGCAACCAAGCCATCGTCGTGCGATTCGTTTAGAGAGGTCACTTGAACAAACTAGTTGTTCAAGTGACCATCCTCTATTCTACGAGTAGCTGCGGAATAGACGATGTCCGGATCGCCAATTTTTGTGTTTATGCTCGGGATCCAAATATTATTTAGCCATTCACAGAAATATATCATTCTCATAAATGAAAAACAAATACAAACATGTAACATATAAAATTAGAGAATCGATATACCTCTCGATCTTCTAATGTATGTCCTTCCTCCTTTCGGAGGTCGTGTGGGCGACGCTCTACCAAGAGTCGAAGCTCCTAGATCACACATCTTCCTTACTTGCTCTTCCAAAGCAAGAAGAAGAATAGAAACAAGGTTTTTCTCCTCCCTAAAACCAACCAACAAGGATCACACCAAACCCTTGCCGCCGGCCAACTAGTAGGAGGAGAAAGTGGTGGAAAACTACCAAGACACCAAGGGAAACCCTATATCTTGTTTCCACCACCTAAGTAGAAGAAGAAGGGAGCTTTTGGGTGCTGGCCAAGGCTGGAAAAGAGCTGGAAAAGGGTGCTGCACGTTGTCCAAAAGAGGAAGAAGAAGAGAAGAATACCTTCCTTATTTGGTGCCACCCTTGCCTCCAAACCCTAATCCTAATCCTATCTCAACTAGGATTCCTTCTTGCCACCCAAACCCTAGCTCTCCTTAATGTTATCCATGCCAACTCCCCATGCCCTCCTTTTATAGAGTTAGGGATAAGTCATGAATTAATCTCCTCCATTGGTTGTAGGGATTTAATCTCAACTGTTGGATCTAGAGATTTAATCTCAACCGTCGGATCTTAGAGATTTAATCTCTACCAATGGATCTTAGAGTTTTGTTTCTATCCATTGGATCTAAGCATCATGAGGTGTTAATAGGCTACATTAGGGACCATGAGGAGGAGTTGGGTCTTGGCCACCCATGGATCAAGCCCACATAAAGTCCGATCCACTAATGATGATCCAATCCACTAAAGGTCCATCATTGATCTACCTCACCAACCCCCATATGATAATATGGGCTCCATATATTATTTGTACATTTTCTCCCTGTGTTTAAGATCTCAAATGTCCGTCAATTAATTAATTTACTGACCATTAATTAATCAACATCTAACTCCTTGAGTAGTACCACTCAACCTTTTCATCATGTCGGACCAAGTCCACCTGCAGGGTTTACATGATGGACCTTATGAGCTCCTCAAGGGGACATCATCATCCTAATATATAGGACACAGTTTCCTCCTATAATCAACGGCACGCCATATAAATAATATCATCTCCCAACATACCGAGTCTATCGATTTAATCTATAAATCTCGCCCATTGGTAAATCAAAGAGATGAGTACTAAGTATATGTGCCCGTTATTATATCGGGATTAAGAGTATGTACTAAATAATATCTGAGGTCCAATTCGATTATGTAGTCAGCAATAAATCGAATCACCTCTATGTCAGTCCTGCTCAATACACACAAAGTGCTCTAGTGTGATTCCTTGGTCAAGACAAACCAATACCAAATCACACTACAACCATTCCGATGGTTTGTCCAAAGTCATCTCGGTTGTGAGCCTTTACTTATACTTTACAAGGAGCCGATAACATGATCTCCCATGTGACACCACACACCATGTTATCTACAATGTAACGTATTAAACAATATGCATAAATATATGCAAACAATGATCAAGTGATTCTTATTTCAAAAATAAAGATGTTTATGGAAAAGATAGACTTTTCAGTATACATCTCTACAATTAATTCATGACTTATCCCTAACTCTATATAAGGTGGGCATGGGGTTGGCGTGGAGAACACATCAAGAGAGCTAGGGTTTTTGGAGTTGGCGGCAAAGGCTTTGGAATTAGGGTTTGGGCTTGGGCAGCACCAAATAGGGAAGGTAATTCCTTTTCTTCTTCTTCCTTCAAGGTAGCAGGCATCCAACTTGTTTTCCAGCCCTCTTCCAGCCTTTAGCCGATGGCCAAGCCTCTCTTCTCCGTCTCCTTAGGTGGTGGAAACAAGATATAGGGCTTCCCTTGGTGTCTTGGTTGTTTTCCATCATCTTCTCCTCCTCCTAGTTGGCCGGTGGCAAGGAATTGAATTGTTCCTTGTTGGTTGGTTTTAGTGTTGGGTGGATGCTTCGGAGGCTCATTGGCTCCCATGTCCCCGGATTAAAATTTTCACTAATGAAAGGATTAATCCGGATGGGATGAGATTCCTTAACAACACCATTTCGTCGTCGTGCTAACAACTTGAGTGGTCGCTTGAACAAACTAGTTGTTCAAGCAACACAACTCTTCTAGTTGGTTAGCCGCGGAAGAGACGACGGATGGATCGCCGGTTTTTGTGTTTGTCTTCGGGGTCCATGATTATACAATATATATTCATACACACACATGCATAATCAAAACAAATAAGAACATGCTCAGATCTGTACATAAAGTTAAAATAACTTTATACCTCACGATCTTCTACCGTATGTCCTATCCTTCTCCTAGACGACGTGTGGACGAAGTTCCTCCACGAGTAGAAGCCTTCTAGATCGCTTTCTTCTCTACCTTATCCGCTGTGAACAAAGAGAAGAACTCGCAAATACCTTTCCTATCTAGAACCGACCACCAAATTAGAGAATTTGGTGCAACCGCCGGCCAAGGAGCAATGGATGATGCGCCGGCCAACTTCAAGAAGAGTTGCCGCCGGCCACTTTGGAGAATAGGGAGGAGGAAGAGAACCGGCCACCAATGGGAGGAGAACCACCGGCCAAGGAAGAAGGGAAAGACCTTAAGGTTGGGCGCCGGCCAAGTATTGATGGTGCAAGTTGGGCGCCGGCAACAACTAGAAGGAAGAAGAAGTTGCCGCCCACTTTTCTCCAAACCCTAGCCGCCCACCTCCAAAAGCCAAACCCTAATTCTTTCAATCCAATCTTGCCGCCCAACCTAAGCCTCTATTTATATAATTAGGCTTAAGCCTCCTTTAATCTCCACCGTCGGATCTAGGGATTTAATCTCCACCGTCGGATCTAGGGTTTTATCCCAACCGTCGGATCTAGGGTTTAATCCCAATCATCGGATCTAGGATTTCATCCCAACCGTCGGATCTAAGGTTTCATCCCAACCGTCGGATCTAGGGTTTTATCCCAACCGTCGGATCTAAGGATTTATCTCAACCACTGGATCTAGGATTTAATCTCAACCGCCAGGTTTCATCCTAACCAGACTTCTAGGATTTAATCCCAACCGCTGGGTTCTAGAGTTTTGTTTTGTATCATTGGATCTAGACTTCGCAACAGGATTATATTAGGCCGCTTATGAGAAATCTCATAAGGAGGAGTTGGATCTTTGGCCACCCGATGGATCGGAACCACACAAACTTCGATCCATCAATGATGTTCCATTCCACTAGAGGATCATCATTGAACTACCTCACCAACCCCATAAATTAATATGGCTCCATATATTATTTGTACATTTATCTCCCTGTTTAAGATATCGAACGTCCGCCAATTAATTGATTTACTGACCATCAATTAATTAACATCTAACCTAGTAGTACCACTCAACCTTATCATCATGTTGACTAAGTCAAATTGGTTTACATGATGAACCTTATGAGCTCCTCAAGGGACATCATCAACCTAATATATAGGGACACTTGCTTTCTCCTATAATCAACGGGCACACCATGTAAATAATATTATTTCAACTTACCGCATATTGATTTAATCCATCTAAATCTCACCCATTGGTAAATCAAAGAAATAAATACTAAGTACATGTACCCGTTATTATATCTGGATTAAGAGCATGTACAACATAATATCCGAGGTCCGATTCAATTATGTAGTCAGCAATAAATTGAATCACCTCTATGTCGGTCCTGCTCAATACACCTAAGTGTACTAGTGTAACTTTATGTTCAAGACAAAACAATACTAAGCTACACTACAACCATGCCAATGGTTTGTCCAAAACCATCTTGGTTGTGAGCCTCTTTACTTATATTTTACAAGGGACTGATAACATGATCTTCTCAGGCTACACCAAGCACCATGTTATCTACAATGTAAAATATTAGACAATATGCACACATATATATAAATATATAAAATGCAAACAATGATCATGTGATTCTTATTTCAAAATAAAATGTTCATACAAAAGAGCTAGGCTTTCAAAGATACATTCCAACAATCTCCCACTTATACTAAAAGACTATGCCACATCACGCCATACATCCGATCCCCATGTCCTCCATGCCTATCAAACGCTACCGGAAGGGCCTTAGTGAATGGATCCGCCAGTTATCCTCTCGATGCAATCTTGGCGACAATAACTTCTCCTCGCTTACGATCTCTCGATAAGGTGGTACTCAAGTGCCTATGTGTTTACTCGCTTTATGGGCTCGTGGTTCCTTCGAGTTTCAGAATCGCACCACATCAAGTTATCACAATAAATTGTGATAGTTCCGGGCAAACCAGAATCACATCCAAGTCCATCAAGAAGTTCTCGAGCCATACACTTCCTTGGTCGCCTCAGAGGTCGCCACATACTCCCTTCCATGGTAGAGTCCGCCACGCATTTCGCATTGACACTTCCTCCATACTATGGCTCCACCTCCAAAAGTAAACACAAACCCCGAGGTAGACTTACTCTTGTCCCTATCCGATTGGAAATCAACTGTGTAACCCATGTGGACTAATTGATCCGCCTGAAACCAAAGATATAATCCCTAGTCCTTCTCGTGTACTTCAATATATGCTTTACCGCAAATGTCCTCTGATTACTCGATGATTCTGCCAACCATGCCCACGGTAAAGCAGTATATCCTCTCGCACATAGCATAGCATACATAAGGCTTCCTACGCCAAGCATAAGGAACCGCCTTCATGTCCTCTATCTCCTTTGATGTTTTGGGACACATCTCTTAGATAAAGGAACTCCATGCCTAAAAGGTAGAAAACCTTTCTTGAGTTCTGCATGCTAAAACGAGCAAGGATAGTGTCAATGTATGAAGCTTCGAGATAAGCACAACATCCTTTCATGCGATCCCTTATAACTTGATCCCAAGGATGTGTCCCACTTCTCCCAAGTCCTTCATGTCAAACTGCTTGACAACCATACTTTACGTCCGATAACACTTTGATATTGTTGCCAACTAACAAAATGTCATCTACGATAGTACAAGAAACACTACTACGCTTCACCACATCTCTTGTATACACAAGGCTCATCCGACTTTGAATAAATCCATATGACTGATTACCTCATCAAAGCGGATGTTCCAAGATCTAGAAGCTTGCTTCAATCCATAAATGGACCGATTGCTTACATACAAGATGCTCTTTGCCTTTAGCAATGAATCCTCCGCTGGCGATATAGATGTTCTCCTCAAGACTTCATAAGGAAAGCCGTCTTGACATCCATCCGCCAAATCTCGTGAAAAGGTCTCCTCATATAGAGTATACTTTCCAAGGTCTCAGATCCACTTGCATCCCATCGGGTGGTTCTACTAGCTCAACTGATTAGAATCTATAGATTCTATCTCCAATTCATCTGCCAAGATGCCTCATCATATGTCCAGCTGTGAGTCCAAGAAACTGTCTAACAACCTCCCACTAGAAGAACAATCCTAGGCTTGTGGTTCATCACATAATCTCTAGGACTATAGAATAAACCACCCTCGCTCCTCTTAGGTAGCCAACAAACAAAGATTCCAACTTATAATATGTCTTAGTAGGCTACCACCCACAACTACAGGATAGAAGGGTACTGATTTAGATGGAACCAAGTTCTAACTCATGATCCGACCATCTCCATAAGAGTCCTATTCCTTCGCACACCATTCGTGCATAATTGGGATTGAATCCCACCTGATAAGTAACTCCTAAACTCTCCCAAGAGGTACTCGCCACCACGATCAGATCAATGTCTTGATACTTTTACCTGACGGTTTCTCCACATCAGCCTTTGAATTTTTGAACTCAAAAGCATTCATACGCATCAAGTAAATGTATCCATACTTCAATAATCGCTCATAAAAGAGACGAAATATCAAAGCCACCTCTTGCCCGGATAGACATAGGACCGCACAAATCGAATGAACCAATTCTAACACATCTGCTCTATACCTCGCCTTAAAGGCCTCTGGTCACTTCCAAGCAAGATTCAGGTTGGGAGATCCTCCACCACTAATGAACCCAAAGGTCCATCTATCAACTCAATTACTTAGGTTAGGTTAATAAGCCTTAGATGCCAAAGATATGCTCGGTTCATTTCAAGGTTCTTTTCTCTATTAGACTTAGAAGATGAGTTATTAACTTATATGCATCGTGAGTTTTTCGTTCAAGAGTATATAAATTGCCAACCAATGTACTGTAACAGATAATCTATTCCTTTATAACCACTATGTCATTAAAAGAAATCAATATCCATCCATAAACAATTTAGAAACTCAAATTAAATTCTTTCTAAAAGTAGGTACATAAAGACAATTTCTCAAAACCAAAACTTTATTCCTATCAAAAGATAAATAAACGCTCTCCCACCGCAATAGCCGCCACCTTTCAATCATCGCTGAAGAGGTAATCTTCCTCACTAGTCAGTTTCGAACCCTCGCAGTATCTACATGATCGTCTTATATCTACACATCCAGTAGATAACACCGCTAAACATGTTTCAACAACTAAACAAGAAGATATACCTTGTTCTTTCGCGCGCTCTTCTTCAATGTCCAACCTCATTGCAAGTGAAGCACAGCCTTCTCTTCTTCACTTCCCTCGTCTTCACCTTTCTTCGCCTCCTTTTGCTTCTTCTTCTTCTTACCGGGCTTAGAGGAAGAAACCTTCTAGCGACCATGGCATGGCTCTGAGCACTTGACGAAAAGCCTTCCTCCGCCCTCGGAGTTCACAAGCTCCGCCAACGAATACAACCTCTTGTTCATTTGTAGTTGAGGCGGAACTGCTCAAAACTCCTAGGCAGAGACTGGAGAATGATATCGACGGTTTCATCAATCTCTATGAGGACTTCCATCTCATTAAGATGAGCCATCATCTGAGAAACGATTCCCTAAGTGTTCCCTCGATCATGGTGGTCGCTATCAAGTTTCTCATCGCTTCTCGCTTCGCCTACTGATCGTGAAAAGTCGAGATTGAACATCATGTCATAAGCAGTGGCATGGCTCGATGCCACCAAAGACATTCAACATAGATGCCAAAATGTAACACCGCCATCTCATCCGCTTTGATCCATTTCATATAACTCCTTTCTGAGTCACGTCATGAGGGCTTAGGATGCACTAAGAGTACAAATTTGTACTCAGCTTAAGACAATATCCGGTTTTTTCCAATCAATGTAGTTGTACCAAAGAAGTTTTCTTTTAAAATCACAGCAAGTGGGTTGAAAGCCATTTGAAAATCCTAAGAATCACAATGATCAAAATATTAGATTTCAAATATTATTGATTCTCAAAACAATAAAATCTCAAATCAACCAACACTCAAAACACCGAGAATATCGCATGCCACGATAGTGTACGATAATCTAAATTCTACATTTGTAAGAGGAGGTTTTACCCATTAATTTTATTATCTTGTCAACCTTACTTTTGACAAATAAAATTAATAGTTGGTTCCTTCTTAGCCCTACAAATAAAAGCAAAGGATCTGCGGGGAGGATACTTTTATTTGCATCTAAGTGCAATGCATTACACGATACTAAGGAATTATTTTTGATTATGTGCCTTAACATGGGAAGTACACACGCTCCTAGATAATTTCCTATAACCATTATTTGACCTAGTGATCCGCAAACAAACCCATCCGATGGGGAGGAAGGCACTGAGCCAACGCAAGTTTGTTGCATCATCACGCCAAATTAATGGAGGTCATGGAATTAATTAAAATTTCCCTCTCCCACTTAGTAAATTGAAAATCGAGGAATTTAAAGCATACAACATGCATATAAAACAAATAAGCAATAAATATGGAAAAAATCAGAATTTTTCCAACTATTATGGCATTGTTCTCCAATACGCATCCCGTCATGGTCGCCACCTCGCCCGCTTTCTTCCCAAGTAAGTCACCAAGAGATTCTAGCCGAGATAGATAAATCATTTTAATTTACATCCATCGATCCTATACTCCACGAATGAGTGTACAAATAATCTAGATCTAAAGTAAACTAAAATGAGCTGATAAACAATGTCTTATTTAATTACAAAAATTAAATAATAATCTAGCCTCACAACCCCGAGGATTCAAATAATAATATACATACAATCACACACATGCAATCACATACACACATAGCCATAATAGCTGGATCTTATGCCCTGAACAAAAAGAGTTAGCTACGACATCCTACTATTATCCTACATATAATATATGAAAATGTATGAAAGTAACTAATCCTAAACACACAAAACCGGAAACTGGGCTCGATACCATTGTTAGGGTGCTTGAGGCTCATTCATTTTCATGTAAAATTTCTACTAATGAAATTAATCCGGATGGGATGAGCTTCAAGCAAACCATTTCGCATCGCCGTATCAATCTGAGTGGTCGCTGAACAAACTAGTTGTTCAAGCAACACAACTCTTCTAGTTGATTAGCCATGCGAAGAGACGTACTGATGTCACGTTTCTTTTGTGTTATCTTCCGCCATGATTATACAAACATATATATATGCATGCATATATAATCAAACATAATAAGAACATGCTCATCAAAAAAAGTTAAAACTTTATACCTTACGATCTTCTACCGATGTCCTATCCTTCTCGTGGACAGACGTGTGATCGAAGATCCTCCACGAGTTGAAGCTTAGATCGATCTTCTTTCCTTATCCGCTCAAGTAACAAAGAGAAGAAAAACAAAACCTTTTCCTTTCTAGAACGCCGACCAAAAATCATGCAACCACGGCCAAGGAATCGAATGATGAGAACATAAGACTTGGCCACCAAAAGGATAGAAGACGGCCACCAATGGATTGAGAACCGCGCCAAGAAGATCAAGGAGAAGGAAGAGGGCCGCTTAAGGTAGAGAAAGATGGGCGCCGCCAAGGAGAAGAGGAAGAAGAGCGCTTACTGTGCCACCAAATCGAGAAAGGCCTTCCAAACTTAGCCGAAACCAAAATAACTCCAATAATCTGCCGCCACCTAACTCTATTTATAATTGCTAAGCTTAATCTCCACTTTAGGTTTCTCACTTGATCTAAGCAAAACCTAATCCTATTTAATCTAATTTCTAGGATTTCATCCCAATGCTCCTTTATAACCGCCGGATCTAGCCTCCCAGATTCTAGGATTTAATCCCAATCATTGTATCTAATTATCCATATCTGCATCTAGGATTTAATCCCCAACCGTCTGGATCTAGGGATTTCATCCCAACCGCCGGATCTAGGATTTAATCCCAAACTTTTCTCTAGAGTTTGTTTACATCCATTGGATCTGAGCTCTAGGATTATATTAGGCTCATAGGGACCATAGGAAGTTTATCTCCACCTATGGATCATTCCACTAATCCTCGATCCATCAATGATTCCAACCACTAGGATCATGATTTCAAATCCCATAATTAATACTGGTCCATATATTATTTGTACATTTTCTCCTGATTTAAGATACTAGTATTTCATTAATTAGATTAGACCATCAATTAATTAACATTGATGAGTGTACCACTCAATTTATCATCATGGATACCAAGTTCCACCGATTTACATGATGAACTTATGAGTTCAAGACATCATCAACCTATATATATAGGATGTTGCTCTTATAATCAATCTTAAGATCACGCTATAAATAATATCATTTCCACTTATCGCAAGGTTGATTTAATCATTGTAAATCTCACCATAAAATCAAAGAAATAAATACTAAGTACATGTGCTCTATTATATCGATTAAGAGTCATGTACAATATAATATCCGAGGTCCGATTCAATTATGTAGTCCAAGAATAAACGTAATCACTTATGTGATCACATCAATTAACTTATGTAACTCATGTTCAAGATCTCCAATATCAAATCACACTACATTATCCAATGGTTTGTCCAAAAACCATCTTTATGAGCCTATATTATATTTATATGGACGAAAATGATCTTCCTCCTACACCAACACACCATGTTATCAAATGTATATTAGACAATATGCTCCGCATATAATAAATTTAAATGCAAACAATGATCATGTGGTGATTCAAAATAAAATGTTCATACATAAAAATCAACTACATTAATAGATGATACAGAGATTAGGTTTTAACACCTAAGGAGATTGGAACCTAGCTTGCTCTATCAAACATTAAGTTTGGAGCTTTCTTTCTCTTGCCATCACCATCTCTTCTTTGTCTCAGCCTTCTTCCTCTTTTTCAGGTGCAGATAAATCTTTCTTCTTTTGCTGGCCCACTCCACACTACTTTCATGCAACATCAAATACTTGTTGTTAGATAGGAGAAGAGTTTTGTTTTATTCTTCCTTTGTTCATACAAGGAAGGAAGATGGTGATCTAGGCTTCGACTTAAGATCACGCTTCACACGACGCCCAAAGGAGGAAGGACATACATTAAGATCAAGAGAGGTATAATGCTTGCATTTATCTTTTCTTATTTTATATGCATGTTGTATGTTTATGTTATGGCTAAATATACTTGGACCCAAATAAATACAAAAGCCTGATCCGCATATCGCCTATTCCTGCTAATCAAGAGAATAGAGGTTGGTTGCTTGAACAACAAGTTTGTTCAAGTGACTACTAATCGAATAATGATGATGGTGCTTAATCCATCTTGTCTAGGATTAATTTTTTTTTATCCGGGGACGTAGAAGGGATCGCCATGAACAAGCTACCGAGTTGAAGTGGGAAGCGAAGTTTCCTACCTTCAAGTGGTATCAGAGCCATGGTTTCCGATTTTGTGTTTAGGATTCAGATACTTTTATGCACTTTTCATATATTATATGTGTCGGATAATAGTTGGATGTGCGTAGGTTAACTTTTTGGTTGCAGGCATAGGATCCAACTATTATGGCCATATGTGTATATGTGATTGTATGTGTGTAATTGTATATTTTGTTGAATCCTCGTGGTTGACGAGGCTATTATTTAATTTTTGTAATTAGATACGACATTGTTTAGCCACTCTTTTTATTTTAGTTTACTTTCAATATAGATTTCATGTACACTCCCTCATGGAGTATAAGATCGATGGATGCAAATTAAAATAGTTTTTCTCGACTCGGATCTCCGGATGGCTTGTACATGGCGTAGGGAGGAGTGGACGAGATGGCGACACGATGGGAGACATATTGAAGACAAAAGCCATAATAGTTGGAAAATGTTTATTTTTCATATTTATTGCTTATTGTTTGATATGTATGTCATAAGCTAGAAAATTCCTCAATTTCAAATTACTAAGTGAGAGAGGAATATTTTTATAAATTCCCACGACCTCCATTACGATTTGACATGTGATGCAAACAAACTTGCAAGTTGGCTCTGAGTTCCTTCCTCCCCATCGGATGAGTTTGTTTGCGGATCACAAGGTCGAATATGGTTATAGAAAATTATTAAGGAGTGTGTGTACTTCCCCATCACCCGAGATAATTACCTTGGTACCGAGTAATGGTGAACACTTAGATACAAATATAAGTATCCTCCCAATCAGAGTCACTGCTTTTATTTGTAGGCCCGAAGAGGAACCAACTATTAATTTTACTTGTCAAAAAGTTAGGTTGACAAGATAGTAAAATTAATGGGTAAAACCTCCTCTTACAAATGTAGAATTTGTATACGTCTACACTATCGTGGCATACGACATTCTGGGTGTTTTGAGGTGTTGGTTGATTTTAAAATTTTATTGTTTGAGGAATAAATAATTTTTTGAAATCTAATGTTTTTGATCTATGTGATTCTTAGGGTTTCTTTCAAAATGACTTTCAACCCACTTGCTGTGATACTGAAAGAAAATAAACTTACTGGACCCAACTATATTGATTGGAAGAGGAATCTTGACATTGTCTTGACTACTAAGGAATACAAATATGTACTCCTCGAAGAGTGCCCTTCTAAGTCTGTGGATGATTATGGGGAAAAGGAGAAGGAGAGTTATAAGAAGTGGATCAAGGCTGATGAGATGGCGTGGTGTTACATTTTGGCATCTTTGTCAAATGTACATCAACATCAGCATCAAGCCATGCCCACTGTTTATGACATGATGCTCAATATCAAAGAGCTTTTTAGACACCAGAATCGGGCTGCTAGGCAGGAAGCCATGAGGAACTTGATGACGACCACCATGATCGAGGGAACACTCGTGAGGGATCATGTTCTCAAGATGATGGCTCATTTGAATGAGCTACAAGTCCTTGGAGCTAAGATCGATGGGGAAAACCAGGTCGATATCACTCTCCAGTCTCTACCTAGGAGTTTTGAGCAATTTTGCCTGAACTACAACATGAACAAGAGGTTGTATTCGTTGGCAGAGATTCTGACAGAACTCCAAGCGGCAGAGGGGCTATTTCGTCAGAGTGCTCAGGCGCAAGCCATGGTTACCCAAAAGATTTCTACTTCTAAGCCGAAAGGCAAGAAGAAGAAGAAACAAGTTGGGGCAAAGGCAGTGGGAGGAATTCAGGGAGGAGTGAAGAAGCCGAAAGGCAAGTGCTTCACTTGTAAGCAGACTGGACTCTAGAAGGACTACACAACTGGAAGCAGAACAAAGGTATATCTTTTGGTCTAGTCGTTGAAACATGTTTAGCGATGTTATCTACCGACACCTGATGTGTAGATATGGGAGCTACTGATCATGTCTGCAATACTTTGCAGGGGTTCCAGGAAACCAGATGACTGGTTGAGGGGGAGATTACCGTATACTTGGGCGAAGCCACGAAGGTGGCGATTGTTGCAGTGGGAGATGTTTATTTTGTCTTTTGAGAAAAATAAAGTTTTGGTTCTTAAGAATTGCCTTTATGTACCTTTATTTAGAAAGAATTTAATTTCGATTTCTAAATTGTTTATGGATGGAAATTCTATTTCATTTAATGATAGAGTTGTTATAAAAAGGAATAGGAAGATTATCTGTTTGGGTGGATTGATAGGAAATTTGTATACACTTGAACCAAAAGCTCCCACGATGCAAATAGAAGTTAATAACTCATCTTCTAATTCCAATAAGAGAAAAGAACCTTCGAAGATGAACCAAATATATCTTTGGCATCTTAGTCTTGATCATATTAACCATAGCAGAATTCAAAGGTTGATAGCTGATGGACCTCTGGGTTCATTAGTGGTGGAAGATTTCCCAACCTGCGAATCTTGCTTGGAGGGTAAAATGACCAAGAGGACTTTTAAGGCCAAGGGGTATAGAGCCAAAGATGTGTTGGAATTGGCTAATTCTGATTTGTGTGGTCCTATGTCTATCCAGGCTAGAGGTGGATTTGAGTTTTTCGTCTCCTTTATAGATGATTATTCGAGATATGGATACATTTACTTGATGCACCGCAAATCTGAATGCTTTGAATAGTTCAAAGAATTCAAGGCTGATGTGGAGAAACGTTAAGGTAAAAGTATCAAGACACTACGATCTGATCGTGGTGGTGAGTACCTCTTAGGAGAGTTTAGGAATTATTTATCAGAGGCTGGGATTCAATCCCAATTGTCTGCACCTGGCACACCCCAGCAGAATGGTGTAGCAGAGCGAAGGAATAGAACTCTTATGGAGATGGTTAGATCGATGATGAGTTATTATGAGTTGCCAGATTCATTCTGGGGATATGCTCTAGATACGATAGTGTATATTCTGAACTTAGTACCATATAAATCAGTGCCTTCTACTCTCACAGAATTATGGACTGGGCGAAAGCCTAGTTTGAGACATATTTAGATTTGGGGGAGTCCAGCACATGTGCTGAAGGCAAAGGCTGGTAAGTTGGAACCTCGTACAGAAGTGTGCATGTTTGTTGGCTATCCTAGAGGAATGAAAGGTGGTTTTTTTTATAGTCTTAGAGATCAGAAGGTGATCGTTAGCATGAATGCTAGATTTCCAGAGAAAAACTATGTGATGAACCACAAGCCCATGAGTAAGATTGTTCTAGAGGAATTGAAAGAGGAAGCCACTTCTTCAGTACCACCGATACAAGAGGATATACCACAAGTCACTGCACTTTGTATTACAGAGGATACATAGGTGATACCTCATCGTAGTGGGAGGGTTGTTAGACAGCCTGATTGATTCATGATCTTGGGAGAATCTTTTGATTTGATCCCTAGAGAACATGAACCTGATCCCTGGACATATGACGAGGCAATCCAAGATAAAGATGCAGTATCTTGGCAAAGTGCAATGAATGCTGAGATTGAATCTATGGATTCAAATCAGGTCTGGGAGCTTGTAGAACCACCCGATGGTGTAAAAACCTTTGGATGTAAGTGGATCTACAAAAGAAAGAGAGGAATAGACGGGAAGGTTGAGACCTTCAAAGCGAGGCTTGTTGCGAAGGGATATACTCAGAAAGAGGGTATCGAATATGAGGAGACCTTTTCGCTGGTAGCCATGCTTAAGTCTATCTGGATTCTCTTATGTATTGCTGCTCATATGGATTATGAGGTATGGCAGATGGATGTCAAGACATCTTTCCTTAATGGAAGTCTTGGGGAAAACATCTACATAAAGCAACCAGAGGGATTCATTACAAAGGACAAAGAGCATCTTGTGTGTAAGCTTACTCGATCCATTTATGGATTGAAGCAAGCTTCGAGGTCTTGAAACATTCGCTTTGATGAGGTAATCCAGTCTTATGGATTTATTCAAAGTATGGATGAGTCTTGTGTATACAAGAGATGTGATGGAAACGTAGTGGTATTTCTTGTGCTATACGTAGATGACATTTTGTTAATTGGCAACAATGTCAAAGTGTTATCAGACGTAAGGGTATGGTTGTCCAAACAATTTGATATGAAGGACTTGGGAGAAGTGGGACACATCCTTGGGATCAAAGTTATAAGGGATTGTAAGAAAAGGATGTTGTGCTTTTCTCAAGCTTCATACATAGACACTATTTTAGCTCATTTTATCTGATCATGGTGGTGAGTACCTCTTGGGAGAGTTTAGTAATTACTTATTAGAGGCTGGGATTCAATCCCAATTGTCTACATCTGGCACACCCCAGCAGAACGGTGTTGCAGAGCGAAGGAATAGGACTCTTATGGAGATGGTTAGATCGATGATGAGTTATTCTGAGTTGCCAGATTTGTTCTGGGGATATGCTCTAGACACGACGGTGTACATTCTGAACATGGTTCCATCTAAATCAGTGCCTTCTAATCCCACAAAATTATGGACTGGGCGGAAGCCTAGTCTAAGACATATTCGGATTTGGGGGAGTCCAGCACATGTGCTGAAGGCGGATGCTGATAAGTTGGAACCTCTTACAGAAGTTTGCATGTTCGTTGGCTATCCTAGAGGAACAAAAGGTGGTTTGTTTTATAGTCCTAGAGATCAGAGGGTGATCGTTAGGACGAAAGCTAGATTTCTAGAGGAAGACTATGTGATGAACCATAAGCCCATGAGTAAGAGTGTTCTGGAGGAAATGAAAGGGGAAGTAACTTCTTCAGTACCACAGGTACAAGAAGATATACCACAAGTCACTGCACCGCGTGTCATAGAGGACACACAGGTGATACCTCATCGTAGTGGGAGGGTTGTTAGATAGCTTGATAGATTCATGTTCTTGGGAGAATCTTCTGATTTGGTCCCTGGCGAACATGAACATGATCACAGGACATATGACGAGGCAATCCAAGATAAAAATGCAGTATCTTGCCAAAGTGCAATGAATGCTGAGATTGAATCTATGAATTCAAATCAGGTCTGGGAGCATATAGAACCACCCGATGGTGTAAAAATCATTGGATGCAAGTGGATCTACAAAAGAAAGAGAGGAATAGACGGGAAGGTTGAGACCTTCAAAGCGAGGCTTGTTGCGAAGGGATATACTCAGAAAGAGGGTATCGATTATGAGGAGACCTTTTCGCCGGTAGCCATGCTTAAGTCTATCCAGTTTCTCTTATGCATTGCTGCTCATATGGATTATGAGGTGTGGCAGATGGATGTCAAGACAACTTTCCTGAATGGAAGTCTTGAAGAAAACATCTATATGAAGCAACCAGAGGGATTCATTGCGAAGGGCAAAGAGCATCTTATATGTAAGCTTAATCGGTCCATTTGTGGATTGAAGCAAGCTTCAAGGTCTTGGAACATTCGCTTTGATGAGGTAATCCAGTCTTATGGATTTATTCAAAGTCCGGATGAGTCTTGTGTATACAAGAGATGTTACGGAAACGTAGTGGTATTTCTTGTACTATATGTAGATGACATTTTATTAATTGGGAACAATGTCAAGGTGTTATTGGACGTAAGGGTATGATTTTCCAAACAGTTTGATATGAAGGACTTGGGAGAAGTGGGACACATCCTTGGGATCAAGGTTATAAGGGATCGCAGGAAAAGGATGTTGTGCTTATCTCAAGCTTCATACAAAGACACCATTATGGATAATTTTAGCATACAGAACTCCAAGAAAGGTTTTCCACCTTTCAAGCATGGAGTTCCTTTATCTACGGAGATGTGTCCCAGAACATCTGAGGAGATAGAGGAGATGAAGGCGGTTCCTTATGCTTCAGCAGTAGGAAGCCTCATGTATGCAATGCTATGTACGAGACCAGATATCTGCTTTGTCGTGGGCATGGTCAGTAGATATCAGAGTAATCCAGGACATGGACATTGGACTGCGGTAAAGCATATATTGAAGTACCTGAGAAGGACTAGGGATTATATGCTAGTTTACCAGGCAGACCAGTTACTCCCTATGGGTTACACAAATTCCGACTTCCAATCAGATAGGGATAACAGTAAGTCTACCTCAGGTTTTGTGTTTAATTTGGGAAGTGGAGTCATTGTATGGAGGAGTGTCAAGCAGAAATGTGAGGTGGACTCCACCATGGAAGCTGAGTATGTGGCAGCCTCTGAGGCGGCCAATGAAGCTGTGTGTCTCAGGAACATCTTGATGGACTTGGATGTGATTCCTGATTTGTCCAGAACTATCACATTTTATTGTGATAATAGTGGTGCAGTTGCAAACTCGAAGGAACCACGAGCCCATAAGGCAAGTAAACACATAGAGCGCAAGAACCACCTGATATGAGAAATCGTAAAGAGAGGAGAAGTTGTTGTGGCCAAGATTGCATTAGAGGATAACCTGGCAGATCCTTTCACTAAGGTCCTTCCAGCAAGAGATTTTGATAGGCATGTGGAGGGAATGGGAAATCAGATGTATGGCAGTTCGAGGATAGCATAGTCTTTTAGTATAAGTGGGAGATTGTTCGGATGTATACTAAAAAGTCTATCTTTTGTATGAACATCTTTATTTTGAAATAAGAATCACATGATCATTGTTTGCATATTTATATGGTTATGCATATTGTCTAATACATTACATTGTAGATAACATGGTGTGTAGTGTCACACGGGAGATCATATTATCGGCTCCTTGTAAAGTATAAGTAAAGGCTCACAACCGAGATGGCTTTGGACAAACCATTGGTATGATTGTAGTGTGATTTGGTATTGGTTTGTCTTGACCATAGAATCACACTAGTACACTTTGTGTGTATTTAGCAGGACCTTCTTAGAGGTGATTCAATTTATTGCTGACTACATAATCGAATCGGACCTCAAATATTATATTGTACATGCTTTTAATCCCGATATAATAACGGACACATATACTTATTATTCATTTCTTTGATTTACCAATGGGCGAGATTTATGGATTAAATCGATAGGCTCGGTAAGTAGGGAAATGATATTATTTATATGGTGTGTCGTTGATTATAGGAGGAAA
This sequence comes from Wurfbainia villosa, assembly GCA_025175895.1. Lineage (NCBI taxonomy): Eukaryota > Viridiplantae > Streptophyta > Magnoliopsida > Zingiberales > Zingiberaceae > Wurfbainia > Wurfbainia villosa. The sequence continues at coordinate 51,398,751 of CM046002.1, forward strand.
CCGTGTCCTATATATTAGGATGATGATGTCCCCTTGAGGAGCTCATAAGGTTCATCATGTAAACACTCCAGGTGGACTTGGTCCGTGTTGGGATGTATACTAAAAATTCTATCTTTTGTATGAAAATCATTATTTTGAAATAAGAATCACATGATCATTGTTTGCATATTTATGACGATACATATTGCCTATACATTACATTGTAGATAACATGGTGTGTGGTGTCACACGGGAGATCATGTTATCGGCTCCTTGTAAAGTTTAAGTAAAGGCTCACAACTGAGATGACTTTGGACAAACCATTGGAATGGTTGTAGTGTGATTTAGTATTGGTTTGTCTTGACCATAGAATCATACTAGTCCACTTTATGTGTATTGAGCAGGACCGACTTAGAGATGATTCGATTTATTGCTGACTACATAATCGAATCAGACCTCAGATATTATATTGTACATGCTCTTAATCCCGATATAATAACGGGCACATATACTTAGTATTTATTTCTTTGATTTACCAATGGGCGAGATTTATAGATTAAATCAATAGGCTCGGTAAGTTGGGAAATGATATTATTTATATGGTGTGTCGTTGATTATAGGAGGAAATCGTGTCCTATATATTAGGAAGATGATGTCCCCTTGAGGAGCTCATAAGATTCATCATGTAAACCCTGCAGGTGGACTTGGTCCGGCATGATAATAACGTTTAGTGGTACTACTCATGGAGTTAGATGTTGATTAATTAATGGTTAGTAAATTAATTAATCGACGGACATTTGAGATCTTAAACACGAGGAGAAAATGTACATATATATGGAGCCCATTTTATCTTATGGGGGTTGGTGAGGTAAATCAATGATAATCCTTTAGTGGATTGAATTATCATTAATGGATCATACTTTATGTGGGCTTGATCCATTGGGTGGCTAAGATCCAACTCCTCCTCATGGTCTCTATTGTAGCCTATTAATACCTCATGAAGCCTTGATCCAATGGATGAAAACAAAACTCTAGATCCAAAGGTAGAGATTAAATCTCTAGATCCGATAGTTGAGATTAAATCTCTAGATCTGACGGTTGAGATTAAATCCCTAGAACCAATGGTGGATATTAAAACAAGGCTTATCCCTAACTCTATAAAAAGCGGCTCAAGGGTTAGCGTGGGATGATAATCAGAAGCAAGGGAGATTAGGGTTGGGCGGCAAGAGGATTGGAGTTAGGGTTTTGGAGTTGCTGGCACCAAATAAGGAAAACTTTTCCTTATCTTGTTCTTCTTCCTTGGTGGTCGGCGTCCATACAGCCCTTCCCTCCCTTGGCCGGCGTCCAAACCAGCATCTTCTCCTCTCCTTGGCCGATGGAAACAAGGCTTAGGGTCCTCCCTTGGAGCTCTTGGCCGGCATCCATCCTTCTCATCCCTTTTCCTTGTTGGCCGGCGACAAGCATTTAGCTTAGTGCTTGTTGGTTGGCTAAAGGAAGGAGAAGGGTTTTGTTTCTTAGTCTTCCTCTTGTTCGAAGCGAGCAAGGAAGGAAGATTGGTGATCTAGGAGCTTCAACTTTTGGTAGATCGTCGCCCACATGACGTCCAAAAGGAGGAAGGACATACGATAGAAGATCGAGAGGTATAACACTTATCTATCTTTCTATTTTGTGGCTAATATAACTTGGACCCGGAACATAAACACAAAAGCCATCGATCCGTACATCATCTATTCCACGGCTATTCGTAGAATAGAGGTTGGTTGCTTGAACAACAAGTTTGTTCAAGTGACTACTCTAATCGAATAGCACGACGATGAAAAGGTTGCTTGGGTGATCCCTTTTGTCTAGGATTAAATTTTTTTAATCCGGGGACGTTGATGGGATCGCCATGAACAAGCGACCTTGTTGAAGTGGGAAGCGAAGTTTCCCCTCACCCAAACACCAACAAGTGGTATCAGAGTCACGGTTTCCGGTTTTGTGTGTTTTGAATTTGGTTACTTTTATGCACTTTTAATATATTGTATGTGCCAGATAATAGTAGGATATGCGTAGGTTAACTCTTTGGTTGCAGGTATAGGATCCAACTATCATGTCCATATGTGTGTGTGTGATTGTATGTGTGTAAATGTATATTTTATTGAATCCTCGGGGTTGACGAGGTTAGAATTTAATTTTTGTAATTAGATACGACATTGTTTAGCCACTCCTTTTATTTTAGTTTACTTTCGATCTAGATTTCATGTACACTCCCTCGTGGAGTATAGGATTGACGAATGTAAATTAAAATAGATTTTTCTCGGGTCGGATCTCCGGATGGCTCGAACATGGCGTAGGGAGGAGCGGACGAGATGGCGATACGACGGGAGACATATTGAAGACAAAAGCCATAATAGTTGGAAAAAATTTAATTTTCATATTTATTGCTTATTGTTTGATATGCATGTCATAGGCTAGAAAATTCCTCAATTTTAAATTACTAAGTGGGAGAGGGATACTTTTTATAAATTCTCACGGCCTCCATTATGATTTGACATGTGATGCAAACAAACTTGCGCATCAGCTCTGAGTGCCTTCCTCCCCATCGGATGAGTTTGTTTACGGATCACAATGTCGAATATGGTTATAGGAAAATATTAAGGAGCATGTGTACTTCCCCATCGGAAGGCACATAACCCGAGATAATTACCTTGGAACTGAGTAATGGTGAACAATTAGATACAAATATAAGTATCCTCCCCATCAGAGTCACTTCTTTTATTTGTAGGGCCAAAGAGGAACCAACTTTTAATTTTACTTGTCAAAAAGTTAGATAGACAAGATAGTAAAATTAATGGGTAAAACCTCCTCTTGCAAATGTAGAAATCGTATACGTCCACACTATCGTGGCATACGATATTCTCGGTGTTTTGAGGTGTTGGTTGATTTTAAAATATTATTTTTTGAGGAATCAATAATTTTTTGAAATCTAATGTTTTGATCTATGTGATTCTTAGGTTTTCTTTCAAAATGACTTTCAACCCACTTGTTGTAATATTGAAAGAGAATAAACTTACTGGACCCAACTATGTTGATTGGAAAAGGAATCTTGACATTGTCTTGACTGCTGAGGAATACAAATATGTACTCCTCGAAGAGTGCCCTCGTAAGCCTGCGAGTGATTCTGGGGAAAAGGATAAAGAGATTTATAAGAAGTGGATAAAGGCCGATGAGATGGCACAGTGTTACATTTTGGCATCTATGTAAAATGTACTACAACATCAGCATCAAGCCATGCCCACTGCTTATGACAAGATGCTCAATCTCAAAGAGCTTTTCGGACACCAGAATTGGGTTGCAAGGCAGGAAGCCATGAGGAACTTGATGACGACCACCATGATCGAGGGAAGACCCGTGAGGGATCATGTTCTCAAGATGATGTCTCATTTGAATGAGTTGGAAGTCCTTGGAGCTGAGATCGATGGGGAAACCTAGGTCGATAACATTCTCCCATCTCTACCTAGAAGTTTTGAGCAGTTTCGCCTGAACTACAACATGAACAAGAGGTTGTATTCATTGGCAGAGCTTCTGACAGAACTCTAGGCGGTAGAGGAGCTATTTCGTCAGAGTGCTGAGGCGCAAGCCTTGGTGACCCAAAAGGTTTCTACTTCTAAGCCGAAAGGCAAGAAGAAGAAGAAACAAGTTGGGGCAAAGGCGGTGGGAGGAACTCAGGGTGGAGTGAAGAAGCCGAAAGGCAAGTGCTTCACTTGTAAGCAGACTGAACACTGGAAGAAGGACTGCCCCAACCGCAAGCAGAACAAAGGTATATCTTTTAGTCTAGTCGGTGAAACATGTTTAGCGGTGTTATCTATGTTAGTAATATATGAGAGATGTCTTAAGGCAATCGCCTTATGTATGAATCATTTATATGATAAATAAAGATTCACTATTTGAGTATACATGTTTTGATGTATTTGATTGGATCTTAAACTCATTTACTGAATGTCCACGATACAATTCACTGCATGAGAGAATTTGTGATTGGATCACAACTAGTGAGTATCTCTACATGTGTAATTGTGATGAATCAGAATTATCCCTAGTCGATGAATTGATGGATTTGGACACCATCGATTCTGTCGAGACTAGCACGAGGTATACTCCTTGGTGTATCCAAGCAGTTGATTCTCACTGGCTGGAGACATTGTGATGTCCGAAGTTAATTGTGGATGCTAGTTATGGTAACTAGTTCATTGGAGTGACCAGCTGTAAGACTTCATATGGTTCTCTGCATATATAGATATATCAATGAAGTTCTTACTGTAGCTTAAGTGCGATGTGTTAGTAATATATGAGAGATGTCCTAAGGCAATCGCCTTATGTATGAACCATTTATATGATAAATGAAGATTCACTATTTGAGTATACATGTTTTATGTATTTGATTGGATCTTAAACTCATTTACTGAATGTCCACGATACGAATCACGGCATGAGAGAATTTGTGATTGGATCACAACTAGTGAGTATCTCTACATGTGTAATTGTGATGTATCGGAATTATCCCTAGTCGATGAATTGATGGATTTGGACACCATCAATTCTGTCGAGACTAGCACGAGGTATACTCCTTGGTGTATCCAAGCAGCTGATTCTCACTGGCTGGAGACATAGTGATGTCCGGAGTTAATCATGGATGCTAGTTATGGTAACTAGTTCATTGGAGTGACCAGCCATAAGACTTCATATGGTTCTCTGCATATATAGATATGTCAATGAAGTTCTTACTGTAGCTTAAGTGCGATGTTCCTTTGACTTGCGGTATTCAAGTCATCTTGATCATGGAGACTTATGCTTTGACATCTTAAGCAAACATCTCCAAGGAGATGTGGACCCGGGATGATTGGGTATAAGTCAAAGTGATCGAAGGTGTTTGAATAGCCTATAAAGGATTCACCACTCCTTGCGAGGAGATGTATACCCATGGCCTCTCGTCGGATTGTTACTAAAGTCTTTGGCCAAAGCATTACATGTTTAGAGTAAGGTACTCTTCGATACATGTGCAGTAACTAGAATCCGTAGGACGAGGAAATGATACTTGGGCTAGGTGTGACGTAGTCAGCCTAGTGTGGACTGACACAATAGACCATGTCCTGAACCAAGTGGGTATAAGATGAGTGAAGGGAATGGGGCACGATTCATTCGAGCTACTGAAGGGTTTCAGAAATAGTTCTGGATCAACCGTTGATCTTTTCGGTTAATTGGGGATCATGATGTACTACTATGTGCCACTCATGATCGTTCTATAATTAATGGTTAATTATAGACGGCCAACATAAATCGAGAACCTATTTGGTCACACGCACAACGAGCGTAATCCGAAGGATTTAAAACGAGCTTGAGAATGGGATTCTCAGACCGAGAGAAACTAGGTTTGGTTGGACCAAACATAAAGCGAGCATGAAATTGTTTGACCACAATGGAAGCGTGGTTGGGCGAGTCTTATGAAGACGTAATGGATGAACCAAAATGGTTTGGTTCTAATCCAATGGATAAGAATAAACCAAAGGGTTTGGTTTATTTTAAACGAATGAACCAAAAGTTGGTTCGGTTCGTTTTAACTTAAAACAAACCATCATGGTTCGGTTTATTTTAACTTATCTTAATGGAGCGGGTTAACGGGCCTAATGGTTATGATCCAATAACCATTAAGAGAATTAGTTCTCTATAAAAGAGGGCTTAAGGAATAATTAAGCCCTAATCCAAGCCCTAGCAAAAGTTGCCGCCCACCCCATTGAAGGAGTTTTTCGGCGCCAACCCTAAGCTTGCCGCCCAGCTCCTTGTGCCGCCGTCCAGCTCCTTGCCGGCGTCCAAGCTTCAGCCGGTGAACCCTCCGGTGATCTTCCTAGGCCTCGGTGAAAAGGTGAGCACTTGGCTTCCTTGTTTTGGCCGGCGCCTACTCCTCCACCAAGCTGTCCAGTTTTCTCGACAGCTTCTTCTCCTATCATCGGAGCATCGTTTGGATGATGGTTTGAGCTCCGACAGTGGCTAAACTACTGGGGATTCGATCTCCGGTAATCCTCTGAGGTGGAGGACGAAGGATTCGTCAATTGGTTGACGAATACCTCTCCGGAGAAACGAGTTTTGAGAACTCGTATTAGGATCCGAATTTAGATTCGGATCGTGATCATCTTTCGATCACGTCGTCTTCAACACGAGGCTAGTAACCCATATGAAGACGAAGCTCGTGGCTTAGCGAAGTCATCCCGAGGAACTCGGCATGGATACGGATAGAGACGATTCTAGCGAGGATCGTTCCGGTTGATGCCGTTCCCGCTACACGTCATACGAAAGGTATAACGTAGATAAATTTCCTTTTATTGCAAATTTAAATTTACGGTTATGTCTACACTTGTTATAATATGCATGCGTGTGTTGTGTGTGTTGTAATAAATAGAAGTATTTATTATTTTTATTGCTTCCGCTGTGTTCATGTTTACGAAACGTGATCGAACACACACACGCCGCGGTGCCGGAAACCCAACAGTGGTATCAGAGCCCAGGTTGTGTTTCGACATAATTGTAAAAATGGTTTTGCGATAGTCATAATGTATTTCTGGAAATTTTTTAATTTTGGAAATTTAGAAGTATTTATGGAAATTTTTCAATTTTGGAAAGTCTAGAACTATTTATGGAAATCTTCCACTTTTGGAGAGTTGAAAGTATTTATGGAAATTGATATTTTCCATAAATAAAATATTTGATTAGATTCTGGAAATTTATTTCCTAATTTAATCATGATTTGATTTGGGAAATCAAATCTTAAAATATTTAATTTCCATAAGTAGTTTTAATGATTTAGGAAATTGGTTTCCTAAATAGATTTTCCATAATCAAATAATTCCATGAATAAAATATGTGATTAGATTTGGAAATTTGTTTCCTAATTTAATTATGATTTGATTTGGAGAATCAAATCTTAAACATATTTTATTTCCATAAATAGTTATGACATATAAGGAAATTATATACATGACATAATTGTATGTCATGTAATTGCATTAGATGCATAACATTATGCCATGCGTGTCGTGACATGTAGATGTATGCCATGTATGTCATGCCATGTAAATAATAGTTATTTGCATGCAAAGAGGAGGAGACATAAAAACCCTTAAACAATATTAAAGCCTACACCTTCCATTAATATGGTTAGAACCAGAGTTCCGTTTCTTGTTTGGGTTGTTGGACTCTCTCCAAGCCCAGCTCGAACCCGAACATGTTCAAACCATGGAATAGTTTAATACTAATATGGTAAGAGTCAGAGGTCAATCGTTAGCTTTGGTTGTTGGACTCTCTCCAAGCTGGGCTAATTGGTTGAATGCGCTCTAACCATATTAAAACTATTTCCCGATTAATGGGTTGGCTTTAACCTGGAGCATCGGCTTGTTGGACTCTCTCCAAGGTCGATGTAAAGGGAGGTGAAGTTGGGTGCTATGCATATGATGCATACTTGTTAATGTGTTAACAACCCGATGTATGTGTGAACATTCAATTAGTTGATAGCACATTGTGATAGTTGCATATACGTGATATGCAATCGGTATAGATGATACCTACCGTCGTAGTTATGAATGGCTTGTTGGACTCTCTCCAAGGTTGTTCATAACTATGATGGATATCAGCCCATTCGGAGATGGACCTATGATCTCCCGAAGTGATTTTGGGGGTTTTTGAAATTCGAAAAATGAATGGGATTTATAAATGTATATTGATGCATTTTAAAATCATTTTCTCATATATGCTCGTTTTGTATTTCTAGGTCAATAAATTGATCATGACGTCTTTGAATTTGCGCACTATTTCGGATTCGAACAAACTGACTGGGCCTAACTTCCTGGACTGGCTTAGAAACCTGAGAATTGTTCTCAAGGTGGAAAAGCTTGCATATGTCCTTGAAGAGCCTCTTCCTGACCGTCCTAAGGACGATGCAACTCCAGACCAAATGTTGGTCTATCAGAAGCATGTGGCAGATTCTGAGCTGGCGAGTTGCATCTTGCTAGCGGCGATGGTACCTGAGCTGCAAAAGCAGCATGAGCATATGGATGCTAATACTATGGTCTTCCATCTTCATGAGTTGTTCGATGAGCAAGCGAGATCCGAAAGGTTCGAGGTCTCTAGGATCCTCTTCACCACGAAGATGCAAGAAGGTTCGTCTGTAGTGCAGTTTGTGCTAAAGATGAACGGGTACATCGAGCGGCTAGCTACCCTCGGTTTTGTGATGGATCATGAGTTAAGTATTGACTTAATTCTGCATTGTTTGCCCAAGAGTTTCTCGCAATTTGTGATGAACTATCGGATGAACAAATTGGAATCCACCATTCCCGAGCTCCTCAATATGCTGAAGACTGTGGAGCCTTCTATGAAGCATGAGGAGAAGGCGGTTCTGTTAGTTGATTCCTCAAAGAAAGGTTCTAAGAGGAAGGCAAAAGAACAGAAGAAAGGAAAGAACAAAGAGGCAAAGAAGGCGAAACCAGCGCAAAAGGGCACTTGCCATCACTGTGGCAAGGAAGGCCACTGGCGAAGAAACTACACGATTTATCTTGAGTCCATGAAGAAGAAGAAGGCATCCGATGCCCCATCCTCTTCAGGTATCTTCGTTATTGATTGTCATTCTATTTCCTTAGACACTTGGGTATTGGATACTGGGTGTGGCTCACATATATGTAATGACATACAGGGGCTAAGGAATAGAAGAAGACTTGTCAGAGGGGAGTCAAATTTGCGAGTTGGCAATGGAGCTAAGGTTGCTGCGGTCGCCATTGGAACTTATTTGCTGAAGCTCCCTAGTGGACTAGTCTTAGAACTGGACAATTTCTATTATGTTCCTTCTCTAATAAAGAACATTGTTTCTATTTCCTGTTTAAATAGAAATGGTTTCCATTTGACGTTTAGTAACAATTGTTGTTATATAACTTTAAATGGCGTACTTTATGGAACTGGAACCTTGAGTAATGGCATTTATACGTTGGACGTATCCAGTGACATTTTCAATATCGAAGCGAGCAACACGCGTGCTCGAAAGGATAATCAAATAGACTCCTATATGTGGCATTGTCGTCTTGGCCATATAAGCAAGAAACGCATGTCCGAATTACACCGATGTGGAATTCTGGAATCGTTTGAATTGTATTCATACGATACATGCGAATCATGCTTAAAAGGCAAGATGACTAAGTTACCTTTTACTGGAAAAGGCGAACGAGTGGGAGAGTTACTAGGTCTAATACATACTGATGTATGTGGACCTATGTCAACTCAAGCATTAGGAGGCTATAGCTACTTCATTACCTTCACCAATGATCACTCACGGTTTGGGTATGTGTTCTTGATGAAACACAAGTCTGAAGCCTTTGAAAGGTTCAAAGAGTTCAGAAATGAAGTAGAGAAACAACATGACAAGAGTATTAAAATACTTCGATCGGATCGAGGTGGTGAATACTTGAGTCAGGAGTTTCTTGATTACCTAAGAGACAATGGTATATTGTCTCAATGGACTCCGCCCTATACACCACAGTATAATGGTGTATCTGAGAGGCGTAACCGGACCTTGTTGGACATGGTCAGGTCAATGATGAATCATGCGACTCTTCCCAAGTCCTTTTGGGGTTATGCACTTCAGACAGCTGTTTACTTGTTAAACAGAATGCCTACCAAGGTAGTCTCAACTACTCCATATGAGATATGGAATGGTATGAAACCTCATGTATCTTACTTGAAGATATGGGGTTGTCCTGCTTATGTGAAGCGGACTGTATCAGAAAAATTGGATGCTAAGTCTGATAAATGTCTGTTTTTTGGATACCCTAAGGGAACAAGGGGTTACCAATTCTATCATCCTGTGGAACAAAAGGTGTTTGTTTCAAGGCATGCTGTGTTTCTAGAGAAAGAGTTTCTCTTGCAAGAAAACAGTGAGAGTGTCGTCGAGCTTGAGGAGGCTCGAGAGACTCAAATAGACATTGATGAGATACCTGGTGAAGCACAACAATCGACAACTCATAGTGATGAGCAATCGGCTGGACCTATTGTAACACCACATCTTCGTAGATCTGGTAGAACACGCAATATTCCTAAGAGATATGGATTTCTCGTAAGTGAATCGAACGACGTGTTACTCATTGATGATGAGGAGCCTACCAGTTATGAAGAAGTGCTGACAAGTTCAGAAAGGGATAAGTGGCTTGGTGCCATGAAGTTGGAAATGGATTCCATGTATGAAAACAAAGTTTGGAACTTGGTTGACCCACCTGAAGGGATAAAGCCTATAGGGTGCAAGTGGGTTTTCAAGAAGAAAACCGACATGGATGGTAATGTGATTACCTATAAGGATAGATTGGTGGCGAAAGGATATCGTCAAAAACAAGGTGTTGATTATGACGAAACCTATTCGCCTGTAGCTATGCTTAAATCCATTCGGATGCTCCTGGCCATAGCGGCTCATTATGATTATGAGATATGTCAGATGGATGTGAAAATAGCTTTCCTTAATGGAAACCTGCTCGAGGACGTGTATATGATACAGCCTGAGGGTTTCACATCGGTTGATAAAACCAAGGTATGCAAATTGCGACGGTCCATTTATGGATTGAAGCAAGCATCCAGGAGCTGGAATATCCATTTTGATGAGACAATCAAAAGGTTTTATTTCTAACAAAATCCAGACGAACCTTGTGTGTACAAGAAGGTTAGTGGGAGTGCAGTCGTGTTCCTAGTGTTGTATGTCGATGACATATTACTTATAGGAAACGATGTCTCAATCTTACAGTCAGTGAAGGTTTGGTTATCCAAGACATTCTCCATGAAAGACCTGGGAGAAGCAACCTACATCCTCGGGATTAAGATCTATAGAGATAGATCGAAACGGTTGCTTGGTCTTTCGCAGTCTACATATATAGACCGAGTGCTAAAGAGGTTTAGCATGTCGGAATCCAAGAAAGGTTTCTTACCCATCAGGCATGAGGTACACCTTTCGAAGTCTATGTGTCCGTGCACAGAAGACGAGAGGATTTGAATGAGTAAGATTCCCTATGCATCCGCAATAGGATCTATCATGTATGCTATGTTATGTAAGAGGCCCGATGTATCGTATGCTCTGAGTGTCACGAGCAGATACCAGTCTGATCCTGGAATGGATCATTGGGTGGCTGTTAAGACAATCCTTAAGTACTTGAGAAGAACTAAGGATGTGTTCCTAATATATGGAGAAGGGGACATGGTGATACGCGGGCATACGGATGCCAGCATCCAGACAGACAAGGATGATTCCAGGTCTCAGTCTGGATACGTGTTCACCTTGAATGGGGGCGCAGTGAGTTGGAAAAGTTCCAAACAAGAGACTGTAGCGGATTCTACCACTGAGGCAGAATACATTGCAGCTTCAGAAGTAGCAAAGGAAGCGGTTTGGATCAAGAAGTTCGTTCATGAACTTGGTGTGATTCCAGCCATTGTTGAAGCAATACCGGTCTACTGCGACAACAATGGAGCAATTGCACAGGCGAAAGAGCCAAGGTCTCATCAACGATCCAAACATGTGCTTAGCCACTATCATCTTATCCGAGAGATCATCAGTAGGAATGAAATACAAATCGACAAAATTCCCACTGAAAGGAACTTAGCGGATCCCTTGACTAAGGCATTACCTCAAAATAAGTTTGAGGGTCATGTTCGAGCTTATGGTATTGGATACCGTAGCGATTGGCATTAGGGCAAGTGGGAGTCTGTTAGTAATATATGAGAGATGTCCTAAGGCAATCGCCTTATGTATGAACCATTTATATGATAAATGAAGATTCACTATTTGAGTATACATGTTTTATGTATTTGATTGGATCTTAAACTCATTTACTGAATGTCCACGATACGATTCACATCATGAGAGAATTTGTGATTGGATCACAACTAGTGAGTATCTCTACATGTGTAATTGTGATGTATCGGAATTATCCCTAGTCGATGAATTGATGGATTTGGACACCATCAATTCCGTCGAGACTAGCACGAGGTATACTCCTTGGTGTATCCAAGCAGTTGATTCTCACTGGCTGGAGACATAGTGATGTCCGGAGTTAATCGTGGATGCTAGTTATGGTAACTAGTTCATTGGAGTGACCAGCCGTAAGACTTCATATGGTTCTCTGCATATATAGATATGTCAATGAAGTTCTTACTGGAGCTTAAGTGCGATGTTCCTTTGACTTGCGGTATTCAAGTCATCTTGATCATGGAGACTTATGCTTTGACATCTTAAGCAAACATCTCTAAGGAGATGTGGACCCGGGATGATTGGGTATAAGTCAAAGTGATCGAAGGTGTTTGAATAGCCTATAAAGGATTCACCACTCCTTGCGAGGAGATGTATACCCATGGCCTCTCGTCGGATTGTTACTAAAGTCTTTGGCCAAAGCATTACATGTTTAGAGTAAGGTACTCTTCGATACATGTGGAGTAACTAGAATCCGTAGGACAAGGAAATGATACTTGGGCTAGGTGTGACGTAGTCAGCCTAGTGGGGACTGACACCATAGACCATGTCCTGAACCAAGTGGGTATAAGATGAGTGAAGGGAATGGGGCACGATTCATTCGAGCTACTGAAGGGTTTCAGAAATAGTTCTGGATCAACCGTTGATCTTTTCGGTTAATTGGGGATCATGATGTACTACTAGGTGCCACTCATGATCATTCTATAATTAATGGTTAATTATAGATGGCCAACATAAACCGAGAACCTATTTGGTCACACGCACAACGAGCGTAATCCGAAGGATTTAAAACGAGCTTGAGAATGAGATTCTCAGACCGAGAGAAACTAGGTTTTGTTGGACCAAACATAAAGCGAGCATGAAATCGTTTCAGTCGCAATGGAAGCATGGTTGGGCCGAGTCTTATGAAGACGTAATGGATGAACCAAAATGGTTTGGTTCTAATCCAATGGATAAGAATAAACCAAAGGGTTTGGTTTATTTTAAACGAATGAACAAAAAGTTGGTTCGGTTCGTTTTAACTTAAAACAAACCATCATGGTTCGGTTTATTTTAACTTAGCTTAATGGAGCGGGTTAACGGGCCTAATGGTTATGATCCAATAACCATTAAGAGAATTAGTTCTCTATAAAAGAGGGCTTAAGGAATAATTAAGCCCTAATCCAAGCCCTAGCAAAAGTTGCCGCCCACCCCATTGAAGGAGTTTTTTGGCGCCAACCCTAAGCTTGCCGCCCAGCTCCTTGTGCCGCCGTCCAGCTCCTTGCCGCCGTCCAAGCTTCAGTCGGTGAACCCTCCGGCGACCCTCCGGTGATCTTCCTAGGCCTCGGTGAAAAGGTGAGCACTTGGCTTCCTTGTTTTGGCCGGCGCCTACTCCTCCACCAAGCTGTCCAGTTTTCTGGACAGCTTCTTCTCCTCTCGTTGGAGCGTCCTTTGGACGACGGTTTGAGATCCGACAGCGGCTAAACTACCGGGGATTCGATCTCCGGTAATCCTCTGAGGTGGAGGACGAAGGATTCGTCAATTGGTTGACGAATACCTCTCCGGAGAAACGAGTTTTGAGAACTCGTATTAGGATCCGAATTTGGATTCGGATCGTGATCATCTCTCGATCACGTCGTCTTCAACACGAGGCTAGTAACCCGTACGAAGACGAAGCTCGTGGCTTAGTGAAGTCATCCCGAGGAACTCGGCGTGGATACGGATAGAGACGATTCTAGCGAGGATCGTTCCGATTGATGTCGTTCCCGCTACACATCGTACGAAAAGTATAACGTAGATAAATTTCCTTTTATTGCAAATTTAAATTTATGGTTATGTCTACACTTGTTGTAATATGCATACGTGTGTTGTGTGTGTTGTAATAAATAGAAGTATTTATTATTTTTATTTCTTCCGCTGTGTTCATGTTTACAAAACGTGATCGAACACACACACGCCGCGGTGCCGGAAACCCAACACGATGTTCCTTTGACTTGCGGTATTCAAGGCATCTTGATCATGGAGACATATACTTTGACATCTTAAGCAAGCATCTCTAAGGAGATGTGGACCCGGGATGATTGGGTATAAGTCGAAGTGATCGAAGGTGTTTGAATAGCCTATAAAGGATTCACCACTCCTTGCGAGGAGATGTATACCCATGGCCTCTCGTCGGATTGTTACTAAAGTCTTTGGCCAAAGCATTACATGTTTAGAGTAAGGTACTCTTCGATACATGTGCAGTAACTAGAATCCGTAGGATGAGGAAATGATACTTGGGCTAGGTGTGACGTAGTTAGCCTAGTGTGGACTGACACAATAGACCATGTCCTGAACCAAGTGGGTATAAGATGAGTGAAGGGAATGGGGCACGATTCATTCGAGCTGCTGAAGGGTTTCAGAAATAGTTCTGGATCAACCGTTGATCTTTTCGGTTAATTGGGGATCATGATGTACTACTATGTGCCACTCATGATCGTTCTATAATTAATGGTTAATTATAGACGGCCAACATAAACCGAGAACCTATTTGGTCACACGCACAACGAGCGTAATCCGATGGATTTAAAACGAGCTTGAGAATGGGATTCTCAGACCGAGAGAAACTAGGTTTGGTTAGACCAAACATAAAGCGAGCATGAAATCGTTTCAGTCACAATGGAAGCGTGGTTGGGCCGAGTCTTATGAAGACGTAATGGATGAACCAAAATGGTTTGGTTCTAATCCAATGGATAAGAATAAACCAAAGGGTTTGGTTTATTTTAAACGAATGAACAAAAAGTTGGTTCGGTTCGTTTTAACTTAAAACAAACCATCATGGTTCGGTTTATTTTAACTTATCTTAATGGAGCGGGTTAACGGGCCTAATGGTTATGATCCAATAACCATTAAGAGAATTAGTTCTCTATAAAAGAGGGCTTAAGGAATAATTAAGCCCTAATCCAAGCCCTAGCAAAAGTTGCCGCCCACCCCATTGAAGGAGTTTTTCGGCGCCAACCCTAAGCTTGCCGCCCAGCTCCTTGTGCCACCGTCCAGCTCCTTGCCGGCGTCCATGCTTCAGCCGGTGAACCCTCCGGTGATCTTCCTAGGCCTCGGTGAAAAGGTGAGCACTTGGCTTCCTTGTTTTGGCCGGCGCCTACTCCTCCACCAAGCTGTCCAGTTTTCTGGACAGCTTCTTCTCCTATCGTCGGAGCGTCGTTTGGATGATGGTTTGAGCTCCGACAATGGCTAAACTACCGGAGATTCGATCTCCGGTAATCCTCTGAGGTGGAGGACGAAAGATTCGTCAATTGGTTGACGAATACCTCTCCGGAGAAACGAGTTTTGAGAACTCGTATTAGGATCCGAATTTAGATTCGGATCGTGATCATCTCTCGATCACGTCGTCTTCAACACGAGGCTAGTAACCCGTACGAAGACGAAGCTCGTGGCTTAGTGAAGTCATCCCGAGGAACTCGGCGTGGATACGGATAGAGACGATTCTAGCGAGGATCGTTCCGGTTGATGTCGTTCTCGCTACACGTCATACGAAAGGTATAACGTAGATAAATTTCCTTTTATTGCAAATTTAAATTTACGGTTATGTCTACACTTGTTATAATATGCATGCGTGTGTTGTGTGTGTTGTAATAAATAGAAGTATTTATTATTTTTATTGCTTCCGCTGTGTTAATGTTTACGAAACGTGATCGAACACACACGCCGCGGTGCCGGAAACCCAACAGTGGTATCAGAGCCCAGGTTGTGTTTCGACATAATTGTAAAAATGGTTTTGCGATAGTCATAATGTATTTCTGGAAATTTTTTAATTTTGGAAATTTAGAAGTATTTATGGAAATTTTTCAATTTTGGAAAGTCTAGAACTATTTATGGAAATCTTCCACTTTTGGAGAGTTGGAAGTATTTATGGAAATTGATATTTTCCATAAATAAAATATTTGATTAGATTCTGGAAATTTATTTCCTAATTTAATCATGATTTGATTTGGGAAATCAAATCTTAAAATATTTAATTTCCATAAGTAGTTTTAATGATTTAGGAAATTGGTTTCCTAAATAGATTTTCCTTAATCAAATAATTCAATGAATAAAATATGTGATTAGATTTGGAAATTTGTTTCCTAATTTAATTATGATTTGATTTGGAGAATCAAATCTTAAACATATTTTATTTCCATAAATAGTTATTACATATAAGGAAATTATATACATGACATAATTGTATGTCATGTAATTGCATTAGATGCATAACATTATGCCTTGCGTGTCGTGACATGTAGATGTATGTCATGTATGTCATGCCATGTAAATAATAGTTATTTGCATGCAAAGAGGAGGAGACATAAAAACCCTTAAACAATATTAAAGCCTACACCTTCCATTAATATGGTTAGAACCAGAGTTCCGTTTCATGTTTGGGTTGTTGGACTCTCTCCAAGCCCGGCTCGAACCCGAACATGTTCAAACCATGGAATAGTTTAATACTAATATGGTAAGAGTCAGAGGTCAATCGTTAGCTTTGGTTGTTGGACTCTCTCCAAGCTGGGCTAATTGGTTGAATGCGCTCTAACCATATTAAAACTATTTCCCGATTAATGGGTTGGCTTTAACCTGGAGCATCGGCATGTTGGACTCTCTCCAAGGTCGATGTAAAGGGAGGTGAAGTTGGGTGCTATGCATATGATGCATACTTGTTAATGTGTTAACAACCCGATGTATGTGTGAACATTCAATTAGTTGATAGCACATTGTGATAGTTGCATATACGTGATATGCAATCGGTATAGATGATACCTACCGTCGTAGTTATGAATGGCTTGTTGGACTCTCTCCAAGGTTGTTCATAACTATGATGGATATCAGCCCATTCGGAGATGGACCTATGATCTCCCGAAGTGATTTTGGGGGTTTTTGAAATTCGAAAAATGAATGGGATTTATAAATGTATATTGATGCATTTTAAAATCATTTTCTCATATATGCTCGTTTTGTATTTCTAGGTCAATAAATTGATCATGACGTCTTTGAATTTGCGCACTATTTTGGATTCGAACAAATTGACTGAGCCTAACTTCCTGGACTGGCTTAGAAACCTGAGAATTGTTCTCAAGGCGAAAAAGCTTGCATATGTCCTTGAAGAGCCTCTTCTGGTATCTGGGGCGATGCAACTCGGACCAAATGTTGGTCTATCGAAGCATGTGGCGGTCTGTGGCGAAGTTGCATCATGCTAGCGGCGATGGTACACAGTACAAGCAGCATGAGCATATGGATGCTAATACTATGGTCTTCCATCTTCATGAGTTGTTCGATGAGCAAGCGAGATCCGAAAGGTTCGAGGTCTCTAGGATCCTCTTCACCACGAAGATGCAAGAAGGTTCGTCTGTAGTGCAGTTTGTGCTAAAGATGAACGGGTACATCGAGCGGCTAGCTACCCTCGGTTTTGTGATGGATCATGAGTTAAGTATTGACTTAATTCTGCATTGTTTGCCCAAGAGTTTCTCGCAATTTGTGATGAACTATCGGATGAACAAATTGGAATCCACCATTCCCGAGCTCCTCAATATGCTGAAGACTGTGGAGCCTTATGTGAAGCATGAGGAGAAGACGGTTCTGTTAGTTGATTCCTCAAAGAAAGGTTCTAAGAGGAAGGCAAAAGAACAGAAGAAAGGAAAGAACAAAGAGGCAAAGAAGGCGAAACCAGCGCAAAAGGGCACTTGCCATCACTGTGGCAAGGAAGGCCACTGGCGAAGAAACTACACGATTTATCTTGAGTCCATGAAAAAGAAGAAGGCATCCGATGCCCCATCCTCTTCAGGTATCTTTGTTATTGATTGTCATTCTATTTCCTTAGACACTTGGGTATTGGATACTAGGTGTGGATCACATATATGTAATGACATACAGGGGCTAAGGAATAGAAGAAGACTTGTCAGAGGGGAGTCAAATTTGCGAGTTGGCAATGGAGCTAAGGTTGCTGCGGTCGCCATTGGAACTTATTTGCTGAAGCTCCCTAGTGGACTAGTCTTAGAACTGGACAATTGCTATTATGTTCCTTCTCTAATAAAGAACATTGTTTCTATTTCCTGTTTAAATAGAAATGGTTTCCATTTGACGTTTAGTAACAATTGTTGTTATATAACTTTAAATGGCGTACTTTATGGAACTGAAACCTTGAGTAATGACATTTATACGTTGGACGTATCCAGTGACATTTTCAATATCGAAGCGAGCAACACGCGTGCTCGAAAGGATAATCAAATAGACTCCTATATGTGGCATTGTCGTCTTGGCCATATAAGCAAGAAACGCATATCCGAATTACACCGATGTGGAATTCTGGAATCGTTTGAATTGTATTCATACGATACATGCGAATCATGCTTAAAAGGCAAGATGACTAAGTTACCTTTTACTGGAAAAGGTGAACGAGTGGGAGAGTTACTAGGTCTAATACATACTGATGTATGTGGACCTATGTCAACTCAAGCATTAGGAGGCTATAGCTACTTCATTACCTTCACCGATGATCACTCATGGTTTGGGTATGTGTTCTTGATGAAACATAAGTCTGAAGCCTTTGAAAGGTTCAAAGAGTTCAGAAATGAAGTAGAGAAACAACATGACAAGAGTATTAAAATACTTCGATCGGATCGAGGTGGTGAATACTTGAGTCAGGAGTTTCTTGATTACCTAAGAGACAATGGTATATTGTCTCAATGGACTCCGCCCTATACACCACAGTATAATGGTGTATCTGAGAGGCATAACCGGACCTTGTTGGACATGGTCAGGTCAATGATGAATCATGCGACTCTTCCCAAGTCCTTTTGGGGTTATGCACTTCAGACAGCTGTTTACTTGTTAAACAGAATGCCTACCAAGGTAGTCTCAACTACTCCATATGAGATATGGAATTGTATGAAACCTCATGTATCTTACTTGAAGATATGGGGTTGTCCTGCTTATGTGAAGCGGACTGTATCAGAAAAATTGGATGCTAAGTCTGATAAATGTCTGTTTTTTGGATACCCTAAGGGAACAAGGGGTTACCAATTCTATCATCCTATGGAACAAAAGGTGTTTGTTTCAAGGCATGCTGTGTTTCTAGAGAAAGAGTTTCTCTTGCAAGAAAACATTGGGAGTGTCGTCGAGCTTGAGGAGGCTCGAGAGACTCAAATAGACATTGATGAGATACCTGGTGAAGCACAACAGTCGACAACTCATAGTGATGAGCAATTGACTGGACCTATTGTAACACCACATCTTCGTAGATCTGGTAGAACACGCAATATTCCTGAGAGATATGGATTTCTCGTAAGTGAATCGAACGACGTGTTACTCATTTATGATGAGGAGCCTACCAGTTATGAAGAAGTGCTGACAAGTTCAGAAAGGGATAAGTGGCTTGGTGCCATGAAGTCGGAAATGGATTCCATGTATGAAAACCAAGTTTGGAACTTGGTTGACCCACCTGAAGGGATAAAGCCTATAGGGTGCAAGTGGGTTTTCAAGAAGAAAACCGACATGGATGGTAATGTTATTACCTATAAGGATATATTGGTGGCGAAAGGATATCGTCAAAAACAAGGTGTTGATTATGATGAAACCTATTCGCCTGTAGCTATGCTTAAATCCATTCGGATGCTCCTGGCCATAGCGGCTAATTATGATTATGAGATATGTCAGATGGATGTGAAAATAGCTTTCCTTAATGGAAACCTGCTCGAGGACGTGTATATGATACAGCCTGAGGGTTTCACATCGGTTGATAAAACCAAGGTATGCAAATTGCGACGGTCCATTTATGGATTGAAGCAAGCATCCAGGAGCTGGAATATCCGTTTTGATGAGACAATCAAAAGTTTTGATTTCTAACAAAATCCAGACGAACCTTGTGTGTACAAGAAGGTTAGTGGGAGTGCAGTCGTGTTCCTAGTGTTGTATGTCG
Source organism: Wurfbainia villosa (assembly GCA_025175895.1). NCBI lineage: Eukaryota > Viridiplantae > Streptophyta > Magnoliopsida > Zingiberales > Zingiberaceae > Wurfbainia > Wurfbainia villosa. The sequence continues at coordinate 51,418,673 of CM046002.1, forward strand.
ATGACATATTACTTATAGGAAATGATGTCTCAATCTTACAGTCAGTGAAGGTTTGGTTATCCAAGACATTCTCTATGAAAGACCTGGGAGAAGCAACCTACATCCTCGGGATTAAGATCTATAGAGATAGATCGAAATGGTTGCTTGGTCTTTCGCAGTCTACATATATAGACCGAGTGCTAAAGAGGTTTAGCATGTCGAAATCCAAGAAAGGTTTCTTACCCATCAGGCATGAGGTACACCTTTCGAAGTCTATGTGTCCGCGCACAGAAGACGAGAGGATTTGAATGAGTAAGATTCCCTATGCATCCGCAATAGGATCTATCATGTATGCTATGTTATGTACGAGGCCCGATGTATCGTATGCTCTGAGTGTCACGAGAAGATACCAGTCTGATCCAGGAATGGATCATTGGGTGGCTGTTAAGATAATCATTAAGTACTTGAGAAGAACTAAGGATATGTTCCTAATATATGGAGAAGGGGACATGGTGATACGCGGGTATCGGATGCGGCTTCGGACGGACAAGGATGATTCAGTCTCGATGCGGATACGTGTTCACCTTGAATAGAAGCGCGATGAGTTGGAAAAGTTCCAAACAAGAGGCTGTGGCGGATTCTACCAGCGAGGCGAGAATACATTGCGGCCGGAGCGGAAGCGGTTTGGATCAAGAAGTTCGTTCATGAACTTGGTGTGATTCCGGCCATTGTTGAAGCAATACCGGTCTACTGCGACAACAATGGAGCAATTGCACAGGCGAAAGAGCCAAGGTCTCATCAACGATCCAAACATGTGCTTCGCCACTATCATCTTATCCGAGAGATCATCAGTAGGAACGAAATACAAATCGAGAAAATTCTCACTGAAAGGAACTTAGCGGATCCCTTGACTAAGGCATTACCTCAAAATAAGTTTGAGGGTCATGTTCGAGCTTATGGTATTGGATACCGTAGCGATTGGCATTAGGGCAAGTGGGAGTCTGTTAGTAATATATGAGAGATGTCCTAAGGCAATCGCCTTATGTATGAACCATTTATATGATAAATGAAGATTCACTATTTGAGTATACATGTTTTATGTATTTGATTGGATCTTAAACTCATTTACTGAATGTCCACGATACGATTCACAGCATGAGAGAATTTGTGATTGGATCCCAACTAGTGAGTATCTCTACATGTGTAATTGTGATGTATCGGAATTATCCCTAGTCGATGAATTGATGGATTTGGACACCATCAATTCCGTCGAGACTAGCACGAGGTATACTCCTTGGTGTATCCAAGCAGCTGATTCTCACTGGCTGGAGACATAGTGATGTCCGGAGTTAATCGTGGATGCTAGTTATGGTAACTAGTTCATTGGAGTGACCAGCCGTAAGACTTCATATGGTTCTCTACATATATAGATATGTCAATGAAGTTCTTACTGTAGCTTAAGTGCGATGTTCCTTTGACTTGCGGTATTCAAGTCATCTTGATCATGGAGACTTATGCTTTGACATCTTAAGCAAACATCTCCAAGGAGATGAGGACCCGGGATGATTGGGTATAAGTCAAAGTGATCGAAGGTGTTTGAATAGCCTATAAAGGATTCACCACTCCTTGCGAGGAGATGTATACCCATGGCCTCTCGTCGGATTGTTACTAAAGTCTTTGGCCAAAGCATTACATGTTTAGAGTAAGGTACTCTTCGATACATGTGGAGTAACTAGAATCCGTAGGACAAGGAAATGATACTTGGGCTAGGTGTGACGTAGTCAGCCTAGTGGAGACTGACACAATAGACCATGTCCTGAACCAAGTGGGTATAAGATGAGTGAAGGGAATGGGGCACGATTCATTCGAGCTGTTGAAAGGTTTCAGAAATAGTTCTGGATCAACCGTTGATCTTTTCGGTTAATTGGGGATCATGATGTACTACTAGGTGCCACTCATCATCGTTCTATAATTAATGGTTAATTATAGACGGCCAACATAAACCGAGAACCTATTTGGCCAAACGCACAACGAGCGCAATCCGAAGGATTTAAAACGAGCTTGAGAATGGGATTCTCAGACCGAGAGAAACTAGGTTTGGTTGGACCAAACATTAAGCGAGCATGAAATCGTTTCAGTCGCAATGGAAGAGTGGTTGGGCCGAGTCTTATGAAGACGTAATGGATGAACCAAAATGGTTTGGTTCTAATCCAATGGATAAGAATAAACCAAAGGGTTTGGTTTATTTTAAACGAATGAACCAAAAGTTGGTTCGGTTCGTTTTTACTTAAAACAAACCATCATGGTTCGGTTTATTTTAACATATCTTAATGGAGCGGGTTAACGGGCCTAATGGTTATGATCCAATAACCATTAAGAGAATTAGTTCTCTATAAAAGAGGGCTTAAGGAATAATTAAGCCCTAATCCAAGCCCTAGCAAAAGTTGCCGCCCACCCCATTGAGGGAGTTTTTCGGCGCCAACCCTAAGCTTGCCGCCCAGCTCCTTGTGCCGCCGTCCAAATCCTTGCCGCTGTCCAAGCTTCAATCGGTGAACCCTCCGGCGACCCTCCGGTGATTTTCCTAGGCCTCGGTGAAAAGGTGAGCACTTGGCTTCCTTGTTTTGGCCGGCGCCTACTCCTCCACCAAGCTGTCCAGTTTTCTGGACAGCTTCTTCTCCGCTCGTTGGAGCGTCGTTTGGACGACGGTTTGAGATCCGACAGCGGCTAAACTACCGGGAATTCGATCTCCGGTAATCCTCTGAGGTGGAGGACGAAGGATTCGTCAATTGGTTGACGAATACCTCTCCGGAGAAACGAGTTTTGAGAACTCGTATTAGGATCCGAATTTGGATTTGGATCGTGATCATCTCTCGATCACGTCGTCTTCAACACGAGGCTAGTAACCCGTACGAAGACGAAGCTCATGGCTTAGCGAAGTCATCCCGGGGAACTCGGCGTGGATACGGATAGAGACGATTCTAGCGAGGATCGTTCCGGTTGATGCCGTTCCCGCTACACATCATACGAAAAGTATAACGTAGATAAATTTCCTTTTATTGCAAATTTAAATTTACGGTTATGTCTACACTTGTTGTAATATGCAAGCGTGTGTTGTGTGTGTTGTAATAAATAGAAGTATTTATTGTTTTTATTGCTTCCGCTGTGTTCATGTTTACAAAACGTGATCGAACACACACATGCCGCGGTGCCGGAAACCCAACACGATGTTCCTTTGACTTGCGGTATTCAAGGCATCTTGATCATGGAGACATATACTTTGACATCTTAAGCAAGCATCTCTAAGGAGATGTGGACCCGGGATGATTGGGTATAAGTCGAAGTGATCGAAGGTGTTTGAATAACCTATAAAGGATTCACCACTCTTTGTGAGGAGATGTATACCCATGGCATCTCGTGGGATTGTTACTAAAGTCTTTGGCCAAAGCATTACATGTTTAGAGTAAGGTACTCTTCGATACATGTGGAGTAACTAGAATCCGTAGGACGAGGAAATGATACTTGGGCTAGGTGTGACGTAGTCAGCCTAGTGGGGACTGACACTATAGACCATGTCCTGAACCAAGTGGGTATAAGATGAGTGAAGGGAATGGGGCACGATTCATTCGAGCTGCTGAAGGGTTTCAGAAATAGTTCTAGATCAACCGTTGATCTTTTCGATTAATTGGGGATCATGATGTACTACTAGGTGCCACTCATGATCGTTCTATAATTAATGGTTAATTATAGACGGCCAACATAAACCGAGAACCTATTTGGTCACACGCACAATGAGCGTAATCTGAAGGATTTAAAACCAGCTTGAGAATGAGATTCTCAGACCGAGAGAAACTAGGTTTGGTTGGACCAAACAAGAAGCGAGCATGAAATCGTTTCAGTCGCAATGGAAGCATGGATGGGTCGTGTCTTATGAAGATATAATGGATGAACCAAAATGGTTTGGTTCTAATCCAATGGAGGAGAATAAACCAAAGGGTTTGGTTTATTTTAAACGAATGAACCAAAGTTGGTTCATTTCGTTTTAACTTAAAATAAACCATCATGGTTTGGTTTATTTTAACTTATATTATTGGAGCGGGTTAACGGGCCTTATGGTTATGATCCAATAACTATTAAGAGAATTAGTTCTCTATAAAAGAGGGCTTAAGGTGTTGTTAAGCCCTAATCCAAAATCCTAACCTAAGTTGCCGCCCACCTCATCTCATTGGAGATTTTCGGCGCCAACACCTCCATTGGCGCCGCCCAGCCCCTTGTGCCACCGTCCAAGTTGTTGCCGGCATCCAAGCTTCGGCCGGTGATCCTCCGGCAACTCTCCGGTGATCTCCTTTGGGTTTGGCATCAAGGTGAGCTTCATCCTACCTTTTTGGCCGGCCCTAATTCCTCCACCAAAGCTGTCCAGTTTTCTGGACAGCTTGTTTTCCTCTCGTCGGAGCATCGTTTGGACGACGGTTAGAGCTCCGATAGTGCCTAACTTACCGGGGATTCGATCTCCGGTAATCCTCTGAGGTGGAGGACGAAGGATTCGTCAAACGGTTGACGAATACCTCTCCGGAGAAGCGAGTTTTGAGGACTCGGTTTTGGATCCGAATTTGGATTCGGATCGTGATCATCTCTCGATCACATCGTCTTCAACACGAGGCTAGTAACCCGTACGAAGACGAAGCTTATGACTTAGCGAAGTCATCCCGAGGATACTCGGCGTGGATACGGATAGAGACGATTCTAGCGAGGATCGTTCCGGTTGATGCCGTTCCCGCTACACGTGATACGAAAGGTATAACGTAGTTAAATTTCCTTTTATTGTAAAATTTAAATTTACGGTTATGTCTACATATGTTGTACTATGCATGAGTGTGATGTGTGTGTTGTAATAAATGTAGATTTATTATTTTTATTTCTTCCGTTGTGCACATGTTTACGAAACATGTTCGAACACACACTCGCCGCGGTGCCGGAAATCCAACAGTGGTATCAGAGCCCAGGTTGTATTTCGACATAATCGTAAAAAATTTTTGCGATAGTCATAATGATATTTCTGGAAATTTTCTACTTTTGGAAAGTTAGAAGTATTTATGGAAATTTTTTAATTTTGGAAAGTCTAGAAGTATTTATGGAAATCTTCCACTTTTGGAAAGTTGGAAGTATTTATGGAAATTGATATTTTCCATAAATAAAATATTTGATTAGATTCTGGAAATTTATTTACTAATTTAATCATGATTTGATTTGGGAAATCAAATCTTAAAATATTTTATTTCCATAAGTAGTTTTGATGATTTAGAAAATTGGTTTCCTAAATTGATTTTCCTTAATCAACTATTTCCATAAATAAAATATGTGATTAGATTTGGAAATTTATTTCCTAATTTAATCATGATTTGATTTGGAGAATCAAATCTTAAACATATTTTTTTCCATAAATAGTTTTGACAAATAAGGAAATTATGTACATGACATAATTGTATGCCATGTAATTGCATTAAATGCATATCATTAATCCATGCGTGTCGTGACATGTAGATTTATGCCATGTATGCCATGCCATGTAGATAATAGTTATTTGCATGCAAAGAGGATGAGACATAAAAACCCTAACTCAATATTAAAGCCTACACCTTCCATTAATATGGTTAGAACCAGAGTTCCGTTTCTTGTTTGGGTTGTTGGACTCTCTCCAAGCCCGGCTCGAACCCGAACATGTTCAAACCATGGAATAGTTTAATACTAATATGGTAAGAGTCAGAGGTCAATCGTTAACTTTGGTTGTTGGACTCTCTCCAACCTGGGCTAATTGGTTGAATGTGCTCTAACCATATTAAAACTATTTCTCGATTAATGGGTTGGCTTTAACCTGGAGCATCGGCTTGTTGGACTCTCTCCAAGGTCGATGTAAAGGGAGGTGAAGTTGGGTGCTATGCATATGATGCATACTTGTTAATGTGTTAACAACCCGATGTATGTGTGAACATTCAATTAGTTGATAGCACATTGTGATAGTTGCATATACGTGATATGCAATCGGTATAGTTGATACCTACCGTCGTAGTTATGAATGGCTTGTTGGACTCTCTCCAAGGTTGTTCATATCTACGATGGATATCAGCCCATTCGGAGATGGACCTACGATCTCCCGAAGTGATTTTGGGGATTTTGAAATTCGAAAAATGAATGGGATTTATAAATGTATATTGATGCATTTTAAAATCATTTTCTCATATATGCTCGTTTTGTATTTCTAGGTCAATCGATTGATCATGACGTCTTTGAATTTGTGCACTATTTTGGATTCAAACAAACTGACTGGGCCTAACTTCCTGGACTGGCTTAGAAACCTGAGAATTGTTCTCAAGGCAGAAAAGCTTGCATATGTCCTTGAAGAGCCTCTTCCCAACCGTCCTAAGGACGATGCAACTCCAGACCAAATGTTGGTCTATCAGAAGCATGTGGCAGATTCTGAGCTGGCGAGTTGCATCATGCTAGCGGCGATGGTACCTGAGCTGCAAAAGCAGCATGAGCATATGGATGCTAATACTATGGTCTTCCATCTTCATTAGTTGTTCGATGAGCAAGCGAGATCCGAAAGGTTCGAGGTCTCTAGGCTCCTCTTCACCACGAAGATGCAAGAAGGTTCGTCTGTAGTGCAGTTTGTGCTAAAGATGAACGGGTACATCGAGTGGCTAGCTCCCTCGGGTTTGTGATGGATCATGAGTTAAGTATTGACTAAATTCTGCATTGTTTGCCCAAGAGTTTCTCACAATTTGTGATGAACTATCAGATGAACAAATTAGAATCCACTATTCCCGAGCTCCTCAATATGCTGAAGACTGTGGAGCCTTCTGTGAAGCATGAGGAGAAGGCGGTTCTGTTAGTTGATTCCTCAAGGAAAGGTTCTAAGAGGAAGGCAAAAGAACAGAAGAAAGGGAAGAACAAAAAGGCGAAGAAGGCAGAACCAGCGCAAAAGGGCACTTGCCATCATTGTGGCAAGGAAGGCCACTGGCGAAGAAACTGCAAGATTTATCTTGAGTCCATGAAGAAGAAGAAGGCATCCGATGCCCCATCCACTTCAGGTATCTTCGTTATTGATTGTCATTCTATTTCCTTAGACACTTGGGTATTGGATATTAGGTGTGGCTCACATATATGTAATGACATACAGGGGCTATGGAATAAAAGAAGACTCGTCAGAGAGGAGTCAAATTTGTGAGTTGGCAATGGAGAAAAGGTTGTTGCGGTCGCCATCGGAACTTATTTGCTGAAACTCCCTAGTGGACTAGTCTTGGAACTGGACAATTGATATTATGTTCCTTCTCTAATAAAGAACATTGTTTCTATTTCCTGTTTAAATAGAAAGGGTTTCCATTTGACATTTAGTAATAATTGTTGTTATATAACTTTGAATGGCGTACTTTATGGAACTGGAACTTTGAGTAATGACATTTATACGTTGAACGTATCCAGTGACATTTTCAATATCGAAGCGAGCAACACGCGTGCTCGAAAGGGTAATCAATTAAACTCCTATATGTGGCATTGTCGTCTTGACCATGTAAGCAAGAAATGCATGTCCGAATTACACCGATGTGGAATTCTGGAATCGTTTGAATTGGATTCATACGATACATGCGAATCATGCTTAAAAGGCAAGATGACTAAGTTACCTTTTACAGGAAAAGGTGAATGAGTGGGAGAGTTACTAGGTCTAATACATACTGATGTATGTGGACCTATGTCAACTCAAGCTTTAGGAGGTTATAGGTACTTCATTACCTTCACCGATGATCACTCACGGTTTGGGTATGTGTTCTTGATGAAACACAAGTCTGAAGCCTTTGAAAGGTTCAAAGAATTCAGAAATGAAGTAGAGAAACAACATGACAAGAGTATTAAAATACTTCGATCGGATCGAGGTGGGGAATACTTAAGTCAAGAGTTTCTTGATTATCTAAGAGACAATGGCATATTGTCTCAATGGACTCCGCCATATACACCACAGCATAATGGTGTATCTGAGAGGCGTAACCGGACCTTGTTGGACATGGTCAGGTCAATGATGAATCATGCGAATCTTCCCAAGTCCTTTTGGGGCTATGCACTTCAGACAGTTGTTTTCTTATTAAACAGAATGCCAACCAAGGTAGTCTCTAGTACTCCATATGAGACTGGGATTCCATGTATGAAAACCAAGTTTGGAACTTGGTTGACCCACCTGAAGGCATTAAGCCTATAGGGTGCAAGTGGGTTTTCAAGAAGAAAACCGACATGGATGGTAATGTAATTACCTATAAGGCTAGATTGGTGGCGAAAGGATATCGTCAAAAGCAAGGTGTTGATTATGACGAAACCTAATCGCCTGTAGCTATGCTTAAATCCATTTGGATGCTCCTGGCCATAGCGGCACATTATTATTATGAGATATGACAGATGGATATAAAAATAGCTCTCCTTAATGGAAACCTGCTCGAGGACGTGTAAATGATACAGCATGAGGGTTTCACATCGATTGATAAAACCAAGGTATGCAAATTGCGACGATCCATTTATGGATTGAAGCAAGCATCCAGGAGCTGGAATATTCGTTTTGATGAGACAATCAAAAAGTTTGATTTCTCACAAAATCCAGACGAACCTTGTGTGTACAAGAAGGTTAGTGGGAGTGCAGTCGTGTTCCTAGTATTGTATGTCGATGACATATTACTTATGGGAAACGATGTGTCAATCTTACAGTCAGTTAAGGTTTGGTTATCCAAGACATTCACCATGAAAGACCTGGGAGAAGCAACCTACATCCTTGGGATTAAGATCTATAGAGATAGATCGAAACGGTTGCTTGGTCTTTCGCAGTCTACATATATAGACCGAGTGCTAAAGAGGTTTAGCATGTCGGAATCCAAGAAAGGTTTTTTGCCTATCAGGCATGGGGTACACCTTTCGAAGTCTATGTGTCGGCGCACAGAAGACGAGAGGATTGGCATGAGTAAGATTCCCTATGCATCCGCAATAGGATCTATCATGTATGCTATGTTATGTACGAGGCCCGATGTATCGTATGCTTTGAGTGTCATGAGCAGATACCAGTCTGATCCAGGAATGGATCATTGGGTGGCTGTCAAGACGATCCTTAAGTTCTTAAGAAGAACTAAGGATTTGTTCCTAATATATGGAGAAGGGGACATGGTGATACGCGGGTATACGGATACTAGCTTCCAGACAGACAACGATGATTCCAGGTCTCAGTCTGGATACGTGTTCACCTTGAATGGGGCACAGTGAGTTGGAAAAGTTCCAAACAAGACACTGTAGCGGATTCTACCACTGAGGCAGAATACATTGCAGCTTTGGAAGAAGCAAAGGAAGCGGTTTGGATCAAGAAGTTCATTTATGAACTTGGTGTGATTCCTGCCATTGTTGAAGCAATACCGGTCTACTGCGACAATAATGGAGCAATTGCACAGGCAAAAGAGCCGAGGTCTCATCAACGATCCAAATATGTGCTTCGTCGCTATCATCTTATTAGAGAGATCATCAGTAGGAACGAAATATAAATCGAGAAAATTCTCACTGAAAGGAACTTAGCGGATCCTTTAACTAAGGCATTACCTCAAAGTAAGTTTGAGGGTCATGTTAGAGCTTATGGTATTGGATACCGTAGCGATTGGCATTAGGCAAAGTGGGAGTCTGTTAGTAATATATGAGAGATGTCCTAAGGCAATCGCCTTATGTATAAACCATTTATATGATAAATGAAGATTCACTATTTGAGTATATATGTTTTGATGTATTTGATTGGATCTTAAACTCATTTACTGAATGTCCACGATACGATTCACAGTATGAGAGAATTTGTGATTGGATCACAACTAGTGAGTATTTCTACATGTGTAATTGTGATGTATTGGAATTATCCCTAGTCGATGAATTGATGGATTTGGACACCATCGATTCTATCGAGACTAGCACAAGGTATACTCCTTGGTGTATCCAAGCAGCTGATTCTCACTGGCTGGAGACATTGTGATGTCCGGAGTTAATCGTGGATGCTAGTTATGGTAACTAGTTCATTGGAGTGACCAGCCGTAAGACTTCATATGGTTCTCTGCATATATAGATATGTCAATGAAGTTCTTACTGTAGCTTAAGTGCGATGTTCCTTTGACTTGCAGTATTCAAGTCATCTTGATCATGGAGACTTATACTTTGACATCTTAAGCAAGCATCTCTAAGGAGATGTGAACCCGGGATGATTGGGTATAAGTCGAAGTGATCGAAGGTGTTTGAATAGCCTATAAAGGATTCACCACTCCTTGTGAGGAGATGTATACCCATGGCCTCTCGTCGGATTGTTACTAAAGTCTTTGGCCAAAGCATTACATGTTTAGAGTAAGGTACTCTTCGATACATGTGGAGTAACTAGAATCTGTAGGACGAGGAAATGATACTTGGGCTAGGTGTGACGTAGTTAGCCTGGTGGGGACTGACACTATAGACCATGTCCTGAACCAAGTGGGTATAAAATGAGTGAAGGGAATGGGGCACGATTCATTCGAGCTGCTGAAGGGTTTCAAAAATAGTTCTGGATCAACCGTTGATCTTTTCGGTTAATTGGGGATTATGATGTACTATTAGGTGCCACTCATGATCGTTCTATAATTAATGGTTAATTATAGACGGCCAACATAAACCGAGAACCTATTTTGTCACACGCACAACGAGCGTAATCTGAAGGATTTAAAACGAGCTTGAGAATGGGATTCTCAAACTGAGAGAAACTAGGTTTGGTTGGACCAAACAAGAAATGAGCATGAAATCGTTTCAGTCGCAATAGAAGCGTGGATGGGCCGTGTCTTATGAAGACATAATGGATGAACCAAAATGGTTTGGTTCTAATCCAATGGAGGAGAATAAACCAAAGGGTTTGATTTATTTTAAACGAATGAACCAAAGTCGGTTCGGTTCGTTTTAACTTCAAATAAACCATCATGGTTTGGTTTATTTTAACTTATATTAATGGAGAGGGTTAACGGGCCTTATGGTTATGATCCAATAACCATTAAGAGAATTAGTTCTCTATAAAAGAGGGCTTAAGGTGTTGTTAAGCCCTAATCCAAAACCCTAACCTAAGTTGTCGCCCACCTCATCTCATTGGAGATTTTCGGCGCCAACACCTCCATTACCGCCGCCCAGCCCCTTGTGCCGCCGTCCAAGTTGTTGCCGGCGTCCAAGCTTCGGGCGGTGATCCTCCGGTAACTCTCTGGTTATCTCCTTTGGGTTTGGCATCAAGGTGAGCTTCATCCTACCTTTTTGGCCAGCCCTAATTCCTCCACCAAAGCTGTTCAGTTTTCTGGACAGCTTGTTTTCCTCTCGTTGGAGCGTCGTTTGGATGACGGTTAGAGCTCCGACAGCACCTAACCTACCGGGGATTCGATCTCCGGTAATCCTCTGAGGTTGAGGATGAAGGATTCGTCAAATGGTAGATGAATACCTCTCCGGAGAAGCGAGTTTTGAGGACTCGGTTTTGGATCCGAATTTGGATTCGGATCGTGATCATCTCTCGATCACATCGTCTTCAACACGAGGCTAGTAACCCGTACGAAGACGAAGCTCGTGACTTAGCGAAGTCATCCCAAGGATACTCGATGTTGATACGGATAGAGACGATTCTAGCGAGGATCGTTCTGGTTGATGCCGTTCCCGCTACACGTGATACGAAAGGTATAACGTAGTTAAATTTCCTTTTATTGCAAAATTTAAATTTACGGTTATGTCTACACATGTTGTACTATGCATGCGTGTGATGTCTGTGTTGTAATAAATGTAGATTTATTATTTTTATTTCTTCCGCTGTGCACATGTTTACGAAACATGTTCGAACACACACTCGCCGCAGTGCCGAAAACCCAAAAATCTACCGGCAATTGGTGTGTAGATACGGGAGCCACTGATCATGTCTGCAATACTTTGCAGGGGTTCCAGGAAACCAGACGACTGATTGAGGGGGAGATTACCGTGTAATTGGGCAATGCCACCAAGGTGGCGGCTATTGTAGTGGGAGACTTTTATTCATCTTTTGAGAAAAAAAAAGTTTTGGTTCTTAAGAATTGCCTTTATGTACCTTTATTTAAAAAGAATTTAATTTCGATTTCTAAATTATTTATGGATGGATATTCTATATCTTTTAATGACAGAGTTGTTATAAAAAGGAATAGGGACATTATCTGTTCGGGTGCATTGATAGGAAATTTATACACACTTAAACCAAAAGCTCCCACGATGCAAATAGAAGTTAATAACTCATCTTCTAATTCCAATAAGAGAAAAGAACCTTCAAAGATGAACCAAAAATATCTTTGGCATCTTAGGCTTTGTCATATTAACCTAAGTAGAATTCAAAGGTTGATAGCTGATGGACCTCTTGGTTCATTAGTGGTGGAAGATTTCCTAACCTGTGAATCTTTCTTGGAGGGTAAAATGACCAAGAGGCCTTTTAAGGCCAAGGGGTGTAGAGCCAAAGATGTGTTTAAATTGGTTCATACTGATTTGTGTTGTCCTATGTGTATCGAGGCTAGAGGTGGTTTTGAGTATTTCGTCCCCTTTATAGATGATTATTCGAGATATGGATACATTTACTTGATGCACTGCAAGTCTGAATGCTTTGACAAGTTCAAAGAATTAAAAGCTGATGTGGAGAAACGTCAAGGTAAAAGTATCAAGACACTACGATCTGATCGTGGTGGTGAGTACCTCTTGGGAGAGTTTAGGAATTACTTATCAGAGGCTAGGATTCAATCCCAATTGTCTGCATCTGGCACACCCTAGTAGAACGGTGTAGCAGAGCGAAGGAATAGGACTCTTATAGAGATGGTTAGATCGATGATGAGTTATTCTGAGTTGCCAGATTTGTTCTAGGAATATGCTCTAGATACGACGGTGTACATTCTGAACTTGGTTCCATCTAAATCAGAGCCTTCTAATCCCACAAAATTATGGACTAGGCGGAAGCCTAGTCTAAGACATATTCGGATTTGGGGGAGTCCAGCACATGTGCTGAAGGCGGATGCTAATAAGTTGGAACCTCGTACAGAAGTTCGCATGTTCGTTGGCTATCTTAGAGGAATGGAAGGTGGTTTGTTTTATAGTCCTAGAGATCAGAGGGTGATCGTTAGCACGAACGCCAGATTTCTAGAGGAAGACTATGTGATGAACCATAAGCCCATGAGTAAGATTATTCTGGAGGAAATGAAAGGGGAAGTCACTTCTTCAGTACCACCGGTACAAGAAGATATACCACAAGTCACTACACCACGTGTCACAGAGGATACACATCTGATACCTCATCGTAGTGGGAGGGTTGTTAGACAGCCTGATAGATTCATGTTCTTGGGAGAATCTTATGATTTGGTCCCTGGCGAACATGAACATGATCACTGGACATATGACGAGGCAATCCAAGATAAAGATGTAGTATCTTGGCAAAGTGCAATGAATGCTGAGATTGAATCTATGGTTTCAAATCAGGTCTGGGAGCTTATAGAACCACCCGATGGTGTAAAAACCATTAGATGCAAGTGGATCTACAAAAGAAAGAGAGGAATAGATGGGAAGGTTGAGACCTTCAAAGCGAGACTTGTTACGAAGGGATATACTCAGAAAGAGGGTATCGATTATGAGGAGACCTTTTCGCCGGTAGCCATGCTTAAGTCTATCTGGTTTCTCTTATGCATTGCTTCTCATATGGATTATGAGGTGTGGCTGATGGATGTCAGGACAACTTTCCTGAATGGAAGTCTTGAACAAAACATCTTTATGAAGCAACCAGAGGGATTCATTGCGAAGGGCAAAGAGCATCTTATATGTAAGCTTAATCGGTCCATTTATGGATTGAAGCAAGCTTCGAGGTCTTGGAACATCCGCTTTGATGAGGTAATCCAGTCTTATGGATTTATTCAAAGTCCGGATGAGTCTTGTGTATACAAGAGATGTGACGGAAACGTAGTGATATTTCTTGTACTATACGTAGATGACATTTTGTTAATTGGCAACAATGTCAAGGTGTTATAGGACGTATGGGTATGGTTGTCCAAATAGTTTGATATGAAGGACTTGGGAGAAGTGGGACACATCCTTGGGATCAAGGTTATAAGGGATCGCTGGAAAAGTATGTTTTGCTTATCTCAAGCATCATCATAGACACAATTATGGATCGTTTTACCATGCAAAACTCCAAGAAGGGTTTTTTACCTTTTAGGCATGGAGTTCCTTTATCTAAGGAGATGTGTCCTAGAACATCTGAGGAGATAGAGGAGATGAAGGTGGTTCCTTATGATTCGACAGTAGGAAGCCTCATGTATATAAAGCTATGTACGAGACCAAATATCTGCTTTGTCGTAAGCATGGTCAGTAGATATCAGAGTAATCCAGGATAGGAACATTGGACTGCAGTAAAGCATATATTGAAGTACCTGAGAAGGACTAGGGATTATATGCTAGTTTACCATGCAGACCAATTACTCCCTGTGGGTTATACAGATTCCGACTTCCACTCAGATAGGGATAACAGTAAGTCTACCTCAGGTTTTATATTTACTTTGGGAGGTGGAGCCATTGTATGGAGGAGTGTCAAGCAAAAATGCATGACAGACTCCACCATGGAAGCTGAGTATGTGGCAGCCTATGAGGCGGCCAAAGAAGCTGTGTGGCTCAGGAACTTCTTGATGGACTTGGATGTGATTTCTGGTTTGCCTAGAACTATCACAATTTATTGTGATAATAGTAGTGCAATTGCAAACTCGAAGGAACCACGAGCCCATAAGGCAAGTAAACACATAGAGTGCAAGTACCACCTGATACGAGAAATCGTAAAGAGAAGAGAAGTTGTTGTGGCCAAGATTGCATCGGAGGATAACCTGGCAGATCCATTCACTAAGGCCCTTCCGGCGAGAGCTTTTGCTAGGCATGTGGAGGGAATGGGAATCAAATGTATGATAGTTTGAGGACAACATAGTCTTTTAGTATAAGTGGGAGATTGTTGGGATGTATACTGAAAAGTCTATCTTTTGTATGAACATCCTTATTTTGAAATAAGAATCACATGATCATTGTTTGCATATTTATGACGATGCATATTGTCTAATACATTACATTGTAGATAATATGGTGTGTGGTGTCACATGGGAGATCATGTTATCGACTCTTTATAAAGTATAAGTAAATGATCACAACTTAGATGACTTTGGACATGTAACGCCCGTAAAATTCCTAGCAATTTTACAGGAATTTTTGCATGATTATAATGGGCTTTATGTGGGCTCTTTCAAAAATAAAAGAAACGGAGCCAAAAAGGGATGCAAGGCCTAGGAATTGAATCCCCAACCTCTAGTAGATAGCTAAGCCCTAAAGATGCATCCAATAACAAGATGCCCAGCAGGGTTGTACTATTAGAGGAATATGGGAAATTATAGTTAAGGGTAAGGGAGGCTAAGGGACACTTCAAGAGAATAAATAGGGGGAATGAGGAGACATGAGAAACCAAATTACTTTTCTCTCCTTCTCATCTTCTTCCTCACCGAACCCTAAGCTACCCTTTTCACCATTTTCCAAGATCCATCCAAGCAAGAAGAAGGCTAGGTTTGACTTCCCTTAGGTTGTCTTCAAACTAATAGCAAAGCGAAGGATGTAAGTATCCCCCTCACCTGCATACAAGTAGTTTTCGATTGATGTTATTGTGTTAATCCCATTTAAACCATTCGGCCAAGACATTTGTTTGAGTTTTCCATGAAGATCCATGTGATATCTTGTATGAACATGATGAAGATAGAATGCTAGATGGATTAGGTTAAGTGTTTAACCTTAAAAACCCCAAGGAAATTTTGGCAAAGACCAATATTTATGCTCTCCATGAAAATCCATTCTAAAACTTGTGTTAATATGAAGATGATAGATGTCTAGATGTGCTTGGTTAAGTGGTTGATCCTCAACCTCCCCTAAAACTCTCGGCCAAGACCATCTAGACCCCTAAGGTGATTTTCTATGCCATGTTTTAGATGAGCTTATGCTATGTTTTGATGCTAGATGAAGATAACATGTTCTATGCTAGGTTTTAAATGGGATCATGCCATGGTTGATGTTAGATGAAGATAACATGTTCTATGCTATGTTATAGTTAAGTTCATGCTATGTTTTTGATGGTAAATGAAGATAACATGTTGTTTGTTTAACCTAGATTTAAGTGGATGAACCTTTAGGCCCCTTGAACCATTCGGCCAAGTCCATCTAGACCTGTAAGGTGTCTTTATATGCTATGTTTTGGATGAGTTCATGATGACTTTTGGTGTTAGATGAAGAAAACATGCTCTATGCTAGGTTTTAAATGAGTTCATGTCATGTTTGATGTTAAAAGAATATAACATATTCTATGCCATGCTATAGATAAGTTCATGCTATGTTTTGATGGTAAATGAAGATAACATGTTGTTTGGTTAACCTAGATTTAAGTGGATGAACCTTTAATCCCTTTGAACCATTCGGCCAAGACCCCTAATATGTTTCTATGCCATGTTTTGATTGAGTTCAAGATGACTTTTTATGTTAGATGAAGGTAACATGGTGTTGGTTAACCTAGAGTTAAGTGGTTGAGCCTTATGTTCTTTAAAACCATTCGGCCAAGACCCATTTAAGCCTAACATGGTATGATCTATAAATTACCATGTTATGTTTTGAATGTAGATATAGGTAACATGTGAAAGCTAAGCTAGATTTAAGAAATGGATCTTAGGTTGTCTTGGAACTCTCGGCCAAGGTTTATTTAAAACCCTAAGTGCCCTCCCATACCATGCTTTATATGTTAAAGAATTAACATGTGGTTAGTTAGACCATATATAAGTTGTTTGGTGTTTAAAACTTTGATAGAACTCCATGAAGTTTAGGTCATTCCATGTATACTTTTTCATGATGTTTATGCCTTATGCCATGCTTATATGTGTGTGATGTTGTGATCATGTTATGCTCATTACCTTGTGATTATATGAATGTATGATGTGTTATAAGGAAGGAACATGATGAGCATGAAAAGAACATGATATGATATGAAGAAGAAATATGTATGAAAGCCATATGATATGATATGAAGAAGAAATATGTTATGAAAGCCATATGATATGTTATCAAGAAGAAATATGTTATGATATGAAGAAGAAAAATATGATATGCCATGATAAGGAACATGATATGTTTATGAAATGAAATATGATATGTTATGATAAGAAGCATGTATGTATTTTACTTTCTGCATGGCTTGTACCAGAACCCTAACAAGGTCCAAAGGGATGGGCTCCTAAGATGCCCTAGGCTGCCGGACTTAGTACGGGCCTAGGATGAGCTTCTATGTTATGATTTCCCCTAGGTCGACGGTCATAGTACGGACCTAGTACGGGATGGGCTCCCATATGCCCTAGGCCGATGGTCATAAGTACGGGCCTAGGATGGGCTTCTATGTTATGATGATGGCCCCTAGGTCGACGGACATAGTACGGGCCTAGTAACCTAGTAGGTTCGAGACTTGCTACCTCGGGTCTATTTAGGGATGCGCGCTATGATGATGATGATGTGGTACAATGTCGGGCCCAATATGTTGAGATTTATGTTTAAATACCTATGATATATGTTTTCGAAGAGCATCCTGCATATACCTTTATGTTATATATGTTTACATGCTATGTTTGCTTTTGTTATGTATGTTTCCATGCTATGTTTGCTTATGTTATGTATGTTTACATGTTATGTTTGCTTATGTTATGTATGTTTACATGTTATGCCCGCTTATGTTCTATGATGTTATATGTATGTTATGCCTGCTTAGGTCTATGATATTATATTCATGTTACGACTACTTATGTTATGATGTTAGATTTATGTTATGCCTACTTATGATATTGTATGTTTACATGTTATACCTGCTTATGTTCTACGGTGTTATATTCATGTTATGCTTGCTTATGTCTATGATGTTATGTTCATGTTATGTTTATGCTATGGCTGCTATGTCTATGATGTTATGTTCAAGTTATGCCTGCTTATGTCTTTGTATGTTTACATGTTATGCTTACGTATGGTTTTTGTGAGTAGGATAGGATCTTACTAAGCCTATGTGCTTATAGTTTATGTTCCCTTGTACTGTAGATAAGGGTAAAGGGTGGCTAAACTAAAGGGAGCAGCAGGAGGGACAAAGTGTGTGTGGTAGTGGCATGGTGGAGGAGATCTGTTATGTTCTTTATGCATGTTTTCCCTATGATGATTTAGTTTATGAATTTAAACTTAGTACTTATGAACTCATGATGCATGCCCTATGTTTAAGAAGAAGTATCTATGAAATAATGATGCATGTTCTATGTTAAGAAGAAGTATCTATGAAATGACGATGCATGTTTATGTTTAAAAGAAAAAAAAAGTAAGTCTAAAGTCTTCCGCTGTAAGAAGTATAGGTAGTCTTCCGCTGTAATGTAATGTATGTATGTACAATCGCGTCACACGCCACCCCTCCGGACCCTTGGAAAAAGGGCGGGCGTGACAGGTTGGTATCAGAGCAGATCTGCCTTTCCACTACACACACATCAAGCTCCAAATCCTGCCGCTCCAAGTAAGAATTTCTATGCCTACTTTATTTCTTTCATGTATGATAACAAATACCTCTAGCTTAATTATGCTTGAAAATATGTATGCTTGAAAGTATGTAAGATAACCTTATACTAGCTTTTAGTTTAACCATGCATAGATAAATGAACAATAAACTTATATTAGCCTTACTCTAATATGTGAAGATAACCATGGCTTGGAGACGCAGTAGTAGGGCCGATGAGATAGCACCCCTACATGATCTTACGCATGTGGTTACTGAACTCCAGCGTCAAGTCACAGAGCAGCAACAAGTGATAAATACCTTAATGAATCAGCGAGGAAACCCTACTGCCTTACCAGTGGGCCTTGGCCCGATGGTTCGATAGGAAGCTTACCTGATCCAGTGGCAGAGACTGAAGCCGGAAAATTTCTATGGTATTGGTGAACCATGGGACGCCCAGGCCTGGTTCAAGACGGTGGAAAGCATTGTGGAGCTCCTGGACTGGCCCGAATGCGAGAAGATTAAGTACGCGTTATTCTGTCTTTCGGGAGATGCTCAGATGTGGTGGGAACGGGTTAAAGCAAAGAGGCAAGTGAATCATATGAGATGGACAGATTTCGAGTATGAATTTTTCGAAGAATTCTTCCATATGAGGGTAACCAACAAGCATTACGACGAGTTCACTAGGTTCCGACAAGGTGACCTATCGAGGTCGTGGCCGTGAAGAGATTCAACCGACTTGCGCCTATGCCCGAGTTGGTCGACCGCGGAAGAGAAAGGGTCGGACTCATGCTGAAGATGCTTCGACTGAAATAGCTACGAATGTGGCTAGCGAGTTCATAGACGCCAGATGCGAAGAGGTTTCAAGAGTGCCTTGATTACCGAGCATTATCTCAACAATATTAACCAACAAAAGAAGGCACTGAGTGAAGGCAGGGGTCAAGCCCCCAGAGGTCAGAGAAACCAGAGTAATTGGAAAGGGAACCACACTGGCAAGAGAAAACAATGGGAGGACTCTAAAGGTGGTCCAGCAAACAAGCAACCCAAGATCCCTCTGTGTGCTACATGCGGGAAGATAAATCCTGGAGTATGCTACCGAGGCACAAATAGATGTTATAACTGTATACGGGAATGGCATAGAGTCAAGGATCGCCCCTATTCTGTGTTCATACCTCCTCAAGATGCCCAAGACAGAGTGCTCCTCCACAACTACACCAGATGCAGGCTACAATCGAAGGTACTCCGATTAGTCAAGGGAGATTGGAAGCCCCGCCAGTTATGACAGAAACCAGGGTATTCTCTCTCACCCAAGAAGATGTGGCGAACGCGTCTACGGTTGTCACAGGTCAGATATTTATTTTCACAAGATTCGCATTATTTGATACTGGGGCAACACATTCATTTGTTTCTACACACTTCACTGGAAAGATAGACATACCACCACAAGCTTTGGATCGCAAGTTCTTAACCACTCTGCCCTCGGGAGAAGTAATGTCGTCCACCCATATGCTGCGAGCCGCACCCATCAAAATCGCAGACAGAGAACTCTACTGTGATCTGATTGTGCTCGACATGTAGGATTATGATATTATATTGGGCATGGATTTCCTAAGCAAGTATGGTGCGTCGATCGAGTGTCGTAAAAGAAAAGTGGTCTTCCAGCCGGAGGCAGAACCTATGTTCAAATTTATTGGAGAGCCAAGGAGAAGAATCGATAAATTTCTATCAGCTTTACAAGCACGCAAGATGTTAGACAGTGGATGCACTGGGTTTCTAGCACATATGGTCGATACCAGTCAAGCCGAGGACCAGAAGCTAGAATATGTCAGAGTTGTATGCAACTACCCAGAGGTATTCCCCGATGAACTACCAGGGTTAGCCCCAGATAAAAAAATTGAATTTGAGATCGAATTGATTCCCGGTACAAACCCAATCTCTAAAGCACCTTATCGTATGGCGCCAGCTGAATTGAAGGAACTTCAAGAACAACTACAGGAGTTACTCGACAAGGGACTTATTCGCCCAAGTCACTCTCCATGGGGAGCTCCAGTGCTGTTGGTGAAGAAGAAAGATGGGTCTATGCGAATGTGCATAGACTACCGGGCGCTGAATAATGTGACAATCAAGAACCGGTAACCTCTACCGCGGATTTATGACCTGTTCGACCAGCTAAAGGGTGCCACCGTCTTCTCTAAGATTGACCTGAGGTCTAGCTATCATCAAGTAAAAGTGAAATAAGAGGATATACCAAAGACGACCTTCCGAACAAGATACGGACATTACGAGTTCGTAGTTATGCCCTTCGGAGTGACGAATGCACCTGCCCTGTTCATGGATTTGATGAATCGGGTATTCTCGACATTTCACGACAAATTTGTAATCATTTTCATCGATGATATACTGATATATTCGAGAACTCCCGAAGAGCACGCAGAACACATAGAGATAGTATTACAGATTCTTCAGGAAAAGCAGTTGTATGCAAAGTTCTCCAAATGCGAATTCTGGCTTAATCAAGTGTCATTTTTGGGTCATGTTATATCCAAGCACGGAGTGATGGTAGACCCTATAAAGATTGAAGCTGTGAGTAACTGGAACCAACCAAAGAATGCCAGCGAGATCAGAAGCTTTCTTGGGCTAGCAAGCTACTACAGGAAGTTTGTAGAGAACTTCTCTAGAATTGCAGCCCCTATGACAGTCCTCACCAGAAAGAACAAAAAGTATGAATGGACTGACACCTGCGAGAAGAGTTTCACAGAATTGAAAAAGAGACTGACCAGCGCTCCAATTCTTGCTCTTTCGGACAGTAATGAAGGCTTCGACATGTACAATGACGCTTCCAAGTTGGGACTCGGAGCTATACTCATGCAGAACGACAAGGTCATTGCCTACACCTCTAGGCAACTCAAAGAACATGAAAGGAATTATCCCACTCACGATCTAGAGTTAGCGGCCATGGTCTTTGCTCTCAAAACATGGAGGCATTATCTATATGGATCTTAGTGTAGGATTTATACAGACCACCAGAGCCTAAAATATTTCTTCACGCAGAAGGACCTGAACATGAGACAATGCAGATGGCTCGAGCTCGTCACGGATTATGACTGAGAGATCTTCTACCATCCAGGAAAAGAGAACAAGGTGGCTGATGCACTCAGTAGGAAGTCCTGTGCCGCCTTGATGTCTCTATCAGTGTTATCTTGACCCTTAGAAAAGGAGATTATGTGTTACGGGGTTGAAATCATTTCCGGACAGCTCTCGACCATGACGATAGCACCGACGCTCTTCGACGATATACAGGAAAAGCAAACCCGTGACCTGAGCATTCAGATGATCAAGCAAGAGGTCCTAGAAGGAAAGGATGATGGGTTTCGTATCTCTGACAGTGGATTACTCTACCTCAGGGATCACTTGTGTATTCCTGATGACCCAGAATTACGGCAGAAGATATTTGAGGAAGCTCACGGAACTCCTTATGCGATGCATCCTAGAACCACCAAGATGTACTAAGACCTGAAAAGAAAATATTGGTGGTTCAGAATGAAAAGAGATGTGGCTCAGTATGTCAGTACCTGCCAGACCTACTAGAGGGTTAAAGCAGAACACCAGAGGCCTGGGGGAACACTGCAGCCGATCCAGATTCCAGAATTGAAATGGGAGGATATTTCTATGGATTTCATCTTAGGATTGCCCAAGACGACAAACAGATATGATGCTATATGGGTAATTGTGGACAGATTGATGAAGTCTGCCCATTTCTTAGCCATCAAGATGACCTATTCGACTGAGCAACTGGCTCAATTATATGCTAAGGAAATTATCAGATTACATGGGATTCCTAAGACCATCATTTCTGATAGAGATGGTCGCTTTATTTCCCATTTCTGGGAATGTGTTCAGAAGGCCCTGGGCACGAAGCTATTGTTCAGTACTGCCTTCCACCCTCAGACGGACGAACAGATCGAAAGGGTAAATCAAGTACTTGAGGATATGTTATGAGCTTGCGCCCTGGATTTCAAAGGGAGCTGGTGCCGATACTTATGCTTGGCAAAATTCGCCTACAACAATAGCTACCAAGCTACTATTGGAATGGCACCCTACGAGGCTCTATATGGGAGGAAATGTAGATCTCCTATATGCTAGTACGAGGTGTAGGGAATTCTTTATGCCAAATGGCATATGCGCAATGGAAAAATTAGGATCCCTTCCAAGTGATCCATGCGAAAGCAAACTCGTATAAAATAAATTTCTCTAAACCAAACCTATCTTATAGGAGAGGATTACCTTTGTTGCGTGCCCTTGTTAATCCCGCTTCTTCCTTTTGTTTGTTGGATCTTTAGCACGTTCAAGTGTCCGTGCCTCTATATGTATCCACACGAGCAAGCTCTTGTCTCACAAAAGAAAAAACTAGAGGAGCTCTCCTTTACTTCTTTCTAGAGAAGTCCCTAAAGGAGAGGAAGAGAGGGAAAAGGAGAAAGGAAGAAGAAGACTCCTCTTCTTGCTAGCCTACACTCACAAACCCACACAACCAAAGCTTCCACCAAGCTCTCTCACAACCACAACAACACAACCAAAGCTTCCACCAACAACAAAGCCAATGCTCTCTTTTGGCCGGCCACTTGAGGTGTCTTTTATAGGGTTGGAAAAACCCTTTCACCTCCACACATTCAATGCAATCCATTGCATTGAGACATATCCTTGTTTGGCCGGCCACTTAAGGAGACAAAACCATTTTGTTTCCTTCCACCTTAACTAGCTTAGGTGGATGCTTAGGTGGCATGCTTATGTGGCATGGTTATGTGGCATTCTTATGTGGCATTCATGCATGTTGAATTAATCTTATTAATTCAATTAAGCTTATGTTATCATATTGAATTAATCTTATTAATTCAATTAAGCTTATGTTATCATATTGAATTAATCTTATTAAATCAATAAGGTAACATATTGAATTAATCTCATTAAATCAATTAGCTAAAATTCTCATTAAGCTTAAAGTCCAAAAACCATTTTGTACTTAAGCTTATTCCCATATTATTCTAGTCAAACTAGAATACTCTAATTCCTCTAATTATCATGCTCTTTGTGTGTGACCCTATAGGCTCTCATAACGTTGGCAGTGGAGCTAAACTCTTTTAGATACACAAGCAATGAGCGGTATCTAGCAATACATCATTGCTACCCAAGTTACGAGATAAGTCAAGATCCGACTAACCTTTCCGTGACTACTATAATGTATGACCGTGTCCTTCTATCCTTGATATCAGATTGATCAATGAGGCATAGACCGTGTCATCCTCGATCAATCTATGTGTTTCTTGATCCCTGAGTAAACTAACTCAAACAAATGAGCTCAATATCTCATATTGACTCATTCGAGCATGGCCATGCGCTTTAGTAGTTCTACTCAATCAAGGGGCCCACCGATATCACTCTCGTCATATGAGAGGGATAGATCCCATCTACATCACTCACATCCCTCCGCATAATTTGTTATATACCCAGTAATCGCCTTTATGGTCCACCCAATTACGGGTGACGTTTGACGATACCAAAGTACATAACTCCTTATGTAGGGAACCGTAGTGACTTCAGGTCTGAGGACTATTCATACCAATAGTCACATGAGAAAGTTTATGACACTCATATAACGATCCATGAAACTTTCTCATGGCGGTCATTCAAGATATATATTCTCTAATATATACCCATGTGTCAACTTGATATCATATATCCATGACTTGTGAGATCAAGTCATCAATTGACCTACATGCTAGTCTTTATGTATTAATATTGCCCTTGCATATTAATACTTGACTAGGAACATTTAGGAAAGTGTTCTCTACAGCCTCTCATAATCAATTCTGCCAATTGATGTGCTGTAGATAAGAACCTACTTTTCTAGGGCATTATTATATTTAAATTAGCTGGCACAAGAAAGATGTAAATATAATAACCAATCCTTTGCCTTTATAGAATATGATACAAAATGTTCCCTATTCAACCATCACATGATTGGTTCTAGGGCTATAACTAACAATCTCCCACTAGCACTAGTACCAATCACTATGATATCTAATACCTAGTGACCTAGTGTGACCATCATGCTTCCTTTGTGCCAAAGCCTTGGTCAATGGATCTGCGATGTTAGCTTCGCTTGATTGCATATCCTCACATCTCCTCTATCGATGATCTCTCGAATGAGATGGAAGCGCCGCAATATGTGTTTGGTCCGCTGATGTGATCGAGGTTCCTTAGCCTGTGCAATAGCCCCATTGTTGTCACAATAGAGGTCTATTGGATCTGCAATGCTAGGAACTACCCCAAGTTCACTGATGAACTTGCGGAGCCAAACAGCCTCCTTTGCTGCATCAGATGCTGCAATATACTCGGCTTCTGTTGTAGAATCAGCAACTGTGTCCTGCTTCGAACTCTTCCAGCTCACAGCTCCACCATTCAGGCAAAACACGTACCCCGATTGCGATCTATAGTCATCCTTGTCTTTTTGGAAGCTTGCATCACTGTAACCCTTTACAGTTAGCTCCTCATTGCCTCCAAATATCAGGAAATATTCTTTCGTTCTTCGTAAGTATTTAAGAATATTTTTGACTGCTATCCAGTGACTTTCACCTGGATCCGACTGGTATCTACTCGTCATGCTCAAAGCATACGAGACGTCAGGACGAGTACAAAGCATGTCGTACATGATAGACCCTATAGCAGATGCATAAGGGATCTTATCCATGCGATCTCTCTCCTCCTTAGAAGAGGGACATTGAGTCTTCGAAAGACTCACACCATGTGATAAAGGCAGAAATCCTTTCTTGGAATTTTGCATAGCAAAATGATCTAGCACTTTATCAATGTATGTACTCTGACTTAGGCCAAGTAATCTTTAGATCTATCTCTATAGATCTTGATGCCTACAAATTTCACTCTAAGTCTTTCATCGAGAAACAATTCCCTAACCACATCTTCTTCACAGATCGGAGTGAGGGAATATCATTTCCGATGAGAAGTATGTCATCTACATACAAGACAAGAAATACCACTGTGCTCCCACTATTTCTCTTGTAGACACAAGGTTCATCTTCATTCTTGATGAAACCAAACTCCTTGATTGCATCATCGAATCGAAGATTCCAGCTTCGAGAGGCTTGCTTTAGTCCATAAATGGACCTTTGCGGTTGCATACCTTTCCAGATGCTTTGGATCTTCAAAACCCTCGGGTTGTGTCATGTACACATCCTCGAGTAGCTTTCCATTCGTAAAAGTGGTTTTGACATCCATCCGCCAGATCTCATAATCGTGGTAGGTCGCAATAGCAAGTATGATCCGAATGGATTTAAGCATCGCAATCGGTGAAAAGGTTTCATCATAGTCAATACCATGAATTTGTTTGAATCCTTTAGCCACCAATCTACCTTTATAGGTATGCTTATTACCATCCATGTCAGTCTTTACTTTAAAGACCCACTTAAACCTAATGGGTTTTACCCTTCGTGGATCAACCAAGGTCCATACTTGGTTAGTGTACATGGATTCCATTTCGATCTCATGGCCTCTAGCCATTTCTCAATCTGGCTCATCATAGCTTTGATAGGATGTAGGCTCGCCAAGATTGACAAGCAATACATCACCATTGTCAACCAAGAGAAAAGAATATCTCTCGGGACGGATCCTATCGATCTACGAAGAGGTTGGTCTACTTGAGCAGTGTTTGTTCCACAACTCTTTGGGCAACAATTTCCTCATCCACAACACTTTGTGGTTCCTGCTCATTTTCCATCGGCCTTAGTGTTATCATCATCTTGAACTTCTTCAAGATGAATTTTACTCCCACTAGTTTTTCTAGAAATAAATTCTCTTTCTAGAAAGACAATATTTCTGGCAACAAACACCTTGCCAAGTGTGGGATTGTAAAAGTAATATCCCTTAGTTTCCTTGGGATATCCTACAAACTCACACTTATCCGATTTGGGTCCTAGTTTATCCGAGACTTGGCGTCTTACATAAGCTTCACAACCCCAAATCTTTATAAAAGACATTTTGGGACTCTTCCCCCATATCGATATGGTGTCTTTTCTACGGCTTTTGATGGGACGCGATTAAGTGTGAAAGCTACCTGTCTCTAGAGCTAGTCCCCAAAAGGAAGTAGGTAGATCACCTGCTCATCATTGATCGTACCATATCTAATAGAGTACGATTTCTCCTCTCGGATACACCATTCCATTGTGGTGTTCCAGGGGAGTGAGTTGGGATATTATCCCACACTCACCAGTGATCACGAAACTCTTGACTAAGGTATTCACCACCTCGATCCGATCAAGTAGCTTAATACGCTTACCAAGTTGGTTTTGTACTTCATTCTTGAATGCTTTGAACTTTTCAAAGGATTCGACTTATGTCTCATCAAATATAAGTAGCCAAATCTACTCATATCATCGGTGAAAGTAATAAAGTACTTATAGCCTCCTCGCTTCCGACATTGAAAGGCCCACATACATCGATGTATGAGTCCTAACAAGTCTGCCGCTTCTCTCCATGTCTACTAAATGGAGTTTTAGTCATCTTTCCTAAAGGCAAGATTCTGATACCTCATATGATTCAAAATCAAATGAGTCCAATAATCCATCTTTATGGAGTTGGGATATGCGTTTTTTATTTATGTGACCTAGGCGACAGTGCCAGAGATATGTTTGGTTCGAATCATTCGATTTGAACCGCTTGGTATTTACGTTATAAATTGGGTTTTCTAAATCTAGAACATAGAGACCATTCATAAGTGGTGCATTACAATAGAACATTTCATTTAAATAAATGGAACAACATTTGTCCTTTATTATAAAAGAAAAATTTTTCTTGTCTAAACAAGATACAGAAATTATGTTCTTTGTCAATGCAGGTACATATAAGCACTCCTCTAGTTCTAAGATAAGCCCAGTGGGCAAAGACAAAGAATATGTTCCTACAGCTACAGCAGCAACTTTTGCGCCATTGCCTACTCGTAGGTCTACTTCGCCTTTTGCCATTTGTCTACTATTTCTCCCTCGCACATTATTACAAATGTGAGATGCACATCCGGTATCTAATACCCATGTAGAAGAAATAGATAGATTAACTTCTATAACGGTATACCGAGCGTAAGTCCCACTTCTTTTATTCTTTACTTCCTCAAGGTAGACTTTATAGCCCGCTTCAAAGGTGTCGATCTCACCGCAATGGAAGCAGCCCCCTTCCTTAGGTACTTTACCTTTACCCTTTGAAGTGGATGAATTGGCCTTGCCTTTGGCTTGGGTCTTACCCTTGCCTTTGCGCTTACCTTTGTCCTTCTTGACCATTAGTACATTACTAACTTTCTTCTTGAGATTTGGTTCAGCAGTTCTTAACATGCTGAGAATCTCAGGCAAAGGTTTATCAATTTCATTCATGTTATAATTCATGACGAATTGATTATATGCTTCCGGCAACGATTGCAGATAACATCGCCAATTCTTGGCCTGTGGAAAACCTAGTCTTTCAAGGTTCTCAACGCACCCAATCATTTTGAGTACGTGAGTTCCTACAGTGTTCCTTCTGCATCTTGCATGCAAAAAGAGCCTTAGACACTTCAAAACGCTGTGCCTAGCTTGTCCTTGATATAGTTGTTTCAAATGCTCAACCATATCATAGGCATCCATGTTCTCATGTTGCTTCTGAAGCTCAGAGTTCATGGTGGCAAGCATAAGACATGACACATCTAATGCGTCATCTTGATGCTTCTTATAAGCATCCTTTTCAAAGACGAGTGGCCGAGGGTATTTCAGGGGTAGACTGCTCTAGGACATATAGTTTGCGTTCTTGCTTGAGGATAATCCTCAAGTTCCTATACAAGTCAAGAAAATTTGCTCCATTGAGCTTGTCCTTCTCAAGGACAGATCGCAAGTTAAGGGGGTGTGTCGTGTTAGATGACATGGTGATCTACAACATTAAAATGCAAAGTTTAAGTATCATACCTAAATCATTTAATTAGGCCTTTAATTAAATGAAGCTCCCACTAAATTCTCATAGCTACTATTTAGCTATAAATTTATATGGGATAAAGATCCACATCATAATTCGTCTTGAGTTAGCTTTGGCTAATCGCCCAAGACGTAGTATAATTAGGTAGGCAATCTTTTGCCAATTACATCTGATGTAACTCTTTAATAGCTTTGTTTAAGTTTTAGATTAGTTTAGTGTTTATTCCTAAACCAGCTTCCAGGCTGTGGCGAGGCACAGAGGCCTTCTTGGATATCGGAGCAACGACCACTTCTAAGACAAAGCTGATGTTCGGAATTCACACAAAACTAATTTTAACACTTATGTTCAAAGCTAATATATGCCTCTACTTTCTTAACCAATTAAGAAAAACATAACTAAGTCTTAACCAAGATCGATAGCGGGACATCACGATTGTCCACTCACACCCCTCCAAGATAAAATGCATTGCTTTGCTTTGGCAAACCCAATAACAAATGATCGAGGAAGTAGTGAGTACCAACTTTGGTAGGCATATCGTTTAGACTTATTAAGAAATAAACATGCATCACATACAAGCTAAATTAACATGAATCACATACATATTAAACTAAGCGTGTCATGGTTATGACCCTTATTCTACAATCTTCTCAAGCCAATGAAAAGATTGATTGGTCAACCTAGGGATAGCATCTTCTCCTAAGTGCTTCCTTTTGGTTGTCTTGTGTGTTGACTTCCTCCTTGTAACCTCATCTTCCAATGGACCCTCCATCTTTGTTGCGTACATTACAAAAGGAGAAATACTCGAGTTACATTCGAGTCTAAAACTAATTTTACAACAAGAATTTTAGGAGGAAGGCACGACACACAGGCCGTATTTAAGAATTACAACACACACATATTCACAAACCTTTTGGGACTAGGCCATAACCATGCACCATGTCATTTTAACTTTTAAAATACATTGGATATTTTATTATGTTTGACAATTGCTAATGCAATTATCAACTCATAATAAAATTTATCCTACTTCTATATCACATATAAAATAGAGAAAACCTATTTTATACGATCTTTCGCAAGTGGCTCTGATACCACTGTAGGGAATTCTTTATGCCAAATGGCATATGCGCAACGGAAAAATTAGGATCCCTTCCAAGTGATCCATGCGAAAGCAAACTCGTATAAAATAAATTTCTCTAAACCAAACCTATCTTATAGGAGAGGATTACCTTTGTTGCGTGCCCTTGTTAATCCCGCTTCTTCCTTTTGTTTGTTGGATCTTTAGCACATTCAAGTGTCCGTGCCTCTATATGTATCCACACGAGCAAGCTCTTGTCTCACAAAAGAAAACTAGAGGAGCTCTCCTTTACTTCTTGCTAGAGAAGTCCCTAAAGGAGAGGAAGAGAGGGAAAAGGAGAAAGGAAGAAGAAGACTCCTCTTCTTGCTAGCCTACACTCACAAACCCACACAACCAAAGCTTCCACCAAGCTCTCTCACAACCACAACAACACAACCAAAGCTTCCACCAACAACAAAGCCAATGCTCTCTTTTGGCCGGCCACTTGAGGTGTCTTTTATAGGGTTGGAAAAACCCTTTCACCTCCACACATTCAATGCAATCCATTGCATTGAGACATATCCTTGTTTGGCCGGCCACTTAAGGAGACAAAACCATTTTGTTTCCTTCCACCTTAACTAGCTTAGGTGGATGCTTAGGTGGCATGCTTATGTGGCATGGTTATGTGGCATTCTTATGTGGCATTCATGCATGTTGAATTAATCTTATTAATTCAATTAAGCTTATGTTATCATATTGAATTAATCTTATTAATTCAATTAAGCTTATGTTATCATATTGAATTAATCTTATTAAATCAATAAGATAACATATTGAATTAATCTCATTAAATCAATTAGCTAAAATTCTCATTAAGCTTAAAGTCCAAAAACCATTTTGTACTTAAGCTTATTCCCATATTATTCTAGTCAAACTAGAATACTCTAATTCCTCTAATTATCATGCTCTTTGTGTGTGACCCTATAGGCTCTCATAACGTTGGCAGTGGAGCTAAACTCTTTTAGATACACAAGCAATGAGCGGTATCTAGCAATACATCATTGCTACCCAAGTTACGAGATAAGTCAAGATCCGACTAACCTTTCCGTGACTACTATAATGTATGACCGTGTCCTTCTATCCTTGATATCAGATTGATCAATGAGGCATAGACCGTGTCATCCTCGATCAATCTATGTGTTTCTTGATCCCTGAGTAAACTAACTCAAACAAATGAGCTCAATATCTCATATTGACTCATTCGAGCATGGCCATGCATTTTAGTAGTTCTACTCAATCAAGGGGCCCACCGATATCACTCTCGTCA
The DNA here is from genome assembly GCA_025175895.1 of Wurfbainia villosa. Taxonomy (NCBI): domain Eukaryota; kingdom Viridiplantae; phylum Streptophyta; class Magnoliopsida; order Zingiberales; family Zingiberaceae; genus Wurfbainia; species Wurfbainia villosa. The sequence goes on from CM046002.1 coordinate 51,449,663, forward strand.
TATGAGAGGGATAGATCCCATCTACATCACTCACATCCCTCCGCATAATTTGTTATATACCCAGTAATCGCCTTTATGGTCCACCCTATTACGGGTGACGTTTGACGATACCAAAGTACATAACTCCTTATGTAGGGAACCGTAGTGACTTCAGGTCTGAGGACTATTCATACCAATAGTCACATGAGAAAGTTTATGACACTCATATAACGATCCATGAAACTTTCTCATGGCGGGTCAGTTCAGTATATATTCTCTAATATATACCCATGTGTCAACTTGATATCATATATCCATGACTTGTGACATCAAGTCATCAATTGACCTACATGCTAGTCTTTATGTATTAATAGTGCCCTTGCATATTAATACTTGACTAGGAACATTTAGGAAAGTGTTCTCTACAGCCTCTCATAATCAATTCTGCCAATTGATGTGCTGTAGATAAGAACCTACTTTTCTAGGGCATTATTATATTTAATTTAGCTGGCACAAGCAAGATGTAAATATAATAACCAATCCTTTGCCTTTATAGAATATGATACAAAATGTTCCCTATTCAACCATCACATGATTGGTTCTAGGGCTATAACTAACACGAGGGTGGTGAAAAGAAGGGGATGGGACTCCAGACAGACTTCATTGACGACACCACCCGAGCTATACAGAACATCCACCAAAGAATTGAGAGCTGAGCCGAAAAGAGTTATGCAGGCATGATAGACCGTTAGAATTCTCGTGATCCGTATTCTCAAAGTGGCCCTATGAAGAGTGATGAGATTCAAGGAAGGGTGTCAGTCGCTACGGGACCATATCCGATATTGAAGAGAGTTGGCAAGGTAGCCACGAGCCAGAGTCAAGAGATGTAAGATTCTGAACGGTTCTTATAAGCTGATTTTCAAGAATATTTATGAAGGGATCGAGCCACAAACAATGCAAGTTCAAGAGGACTGAGTTATGAAATTCTATCCAAAGATATTAGACCAAGTCAAGAGGCTAAGGAATAAAGAGGTGCCCCTTAGGGAAGGTCGAAAATCAACTAATGAAGAAGCATCAAACGCGAGGAGGACATAAATGAAATTGTTCTAAGTTTCAAAATGAAACTTTTAAAAGGTATGAAGGATTGTAATGGAAAATTTTTAGATTAAAAGAATTTTTGCATGATTATAATGCTTTATGTGGGCTCTTTCAAAAATAAAAAGAAAAGAGCCAAAAAGGATGCAAGGCCTAGAATTGAACCCAAACCTTAGTAGATAGCTAAACCCTAAAGATGCCCACAACCATCAAATAGTTGTACTATTAGAGGAATATGAGAAATTATAGTTAAGGGTAAGGGAGGCTATATCCTAAAAGAATAAATAGGAATGAGGAGACATGAGACCAATTGTTTTTTCTTCTTCCTATCTCTTCCTCACAAACCCTAAGCTCCTTTTCACCATTTTGAGATCCATCCAAAGAAGAAATAGGCATTTAGGTTGTTTCAAACTAATAGCAAAGCTAAGGATGTAAGTATCTATGCTACAAGTGTTTTATTGATGTTTTGTGTAACCTTTAAAACCATGCCAAGACTTTATTGAGTTTTCCATGAAGAACCATGCCATATCTTGATTAACATGATGAAGATAGGTTAGATGTTTGGTTAAGTGTTTAAAAAAAAGAAATTTCTTTGCAAGACCAATATTTGTGTTATGAAAAATCCATGCTAAACTTGTGTTAATATGAAGATGATGTGTTAGATAGTTTAAGTGGATCCTAACCTCCCTAAAAGCCAAGACCATCTAGATAATTTTATGCAATGTTTTAGATGAGTTCATGCTATGTTTTGATGTAGATGAAGATAACATGTCTATGCTAGGTTTTAAATGAGTTCAGCCATGGTTGATTTAAAAGATAAATGTTCCATCTATTATGTTATGTTCATGCTATGTTTTGTTAAATGAAGATAACATGTTGTTTGTTTAACCTTTATGGAGAACCTTTTAGGTCTTTAACCATTCGCCAAGTCCATTAGACCTATGTCTTTATATGATGTTTTGATGAGTTCATATGACTTTTGGTGTTAGATGAAGAAAACATGTCATGCTAGGTTTTAAATGAGTTGCTATGTTTATGTTAAAAGAAGATAACATGTTCTATGTATGTATAGATAAGTTATGATATGTTTTTGATGAAATGAAGATAACATGTTGTTTGGAACAGATTTAATATGAACCTTGTTTGATATTGAAGATAATATGTTTTCTATGATATTTTGATTGAGTTCAGATGTTTGATGTTAGATGAAGGAACATGGTGTATGGTTAACAGAGTTAAGTGTATGATTATGTTCTTTAAAATGAAGACCCATGCCTAATATGCTATGATTATATTACCATGTTATGTTTTGAATGTAGATATAGTAACATGAAAGCTTGTATTTAAGAAATGGATCTTAGGTTGTTTGAACTATAGGCTATTTACCCTAATGCTCCTATGCCATGCTTTATATGTTAGATTACATGTTATGCCATATGTTGTTGTGTTTAAAATTTTATGATATGAAGTTTAGGTCATTCCATGTACACTTGTTCATATGTTTATTCTTTATGCCGCTTATATGATGTTGTGATCATGTTATGCTATTATGTGATTATATGTGTATGATGTGTTATAAGAAGAACATATGTGCATGAAAAGAACACTATGATATGAGAAGAAGAAATATGTATGGCCTATGATAGGTATGAAGAAGTATGCTATGCCATACGATATGTCTAAGAAGTATGTTATGAAGAAGTATGTATGCCATGATATGTATTATGATATGTTTTTACATGTATGATATGTTATGATAAGAAGCATGTATGTATTTTATAAGATGGTTGTACTAGATACAAGGTAAAGGATGTTCTAAGATGCTATATGATATGTGGCTATATGATGTTTCATATGATATGATGAAGCACATTAGGATGGGCTTATGTTATGATGATGATTTCTGGTATTTTTATAGTATGCCTGAACTGTATTTAGATTATAATATCTATTTAGGATGTTCTATGATGATGATATGTGGTAAATGTCAATATATTGAGATTTTATGTTTAAAAATGATATAGTAAGACATCTGATATATTTTATGTATATATGTTTACATGCTATGTTTATATGTATGTATATGCCATGCTATGTTCTATGTTATGTATGTTTACATGATGTTTGTTTACAAGTATGTTTGTTTAAATGTATGGCATGTTCTATGATGTTATATGTATGTTATGCCCATAGCATGAAATATATTCATGTTATATTATTTGTGATGTTAGATTTATGTTATGTCATATGATATTGTATGTTTACATGTTATATATGCACATATTATATTCATGTTATCTGATGTCTATGATGTTATGTTCATGTTATGTTTATGTATGCTTATTTATGATGTTATTTCAATTATGCTGATGTCGATGTTTACATGTTATCATGATGGTTTTTTATAGACAGATCTTATAAGTTTATGTTCTTATAGTTTATGTTCCCTTTGTACTATAGATAAAAATGTAAACTAAAAGGAGAAGCAGAAAAATGTGGGGTATCATGGTGGAGATCATGCTTAGATGTCTTAAGATGATTTAGAAATCATTATGAATCAAGATTATCCCTATGTTTAGAGAAGTATCTATGAAAATAATGATCATGTTCTATGTTAAGAGGTATCATAAATGATTTATCTGTTTATGTTTAAAAGAAAAAAATAAAAATCTCTTAGAGAAGTATAGATCTTCCTACGAATTAATGTAATGTAGAGATTAAAGTCCTATAAAAAAGGCTTATAGACAACCTTAAGGTTGATTGAGATTGGTTGCATAGAATAAGAGAACTGGGATTTTGGCTCATAGAGGTGATTAGGATTACAAATAAATTTTATTTTTCTTCTTTCCTCTATTTAAGTATCAATACTTAATATTCTTTCTTTGACTCAAGGCTAGTAAGTTTCATCCTCCTGAGCTTGGCAAGCATACCTTTTGTGGCTTGTTGGTTAGCTAAAGGAAAGAAGGTTTTGTTTTTTCTTAGTCTCTTGTTCGGAGTGAGCAAGGAAGGAAGATTGGTGATCTAGGAGCTTCAACTTTTGGTAGATCGTCGCCCACACGACGCCCAAAAGGAGGAAGGACATACGATAGAAGATCGAGAGGTATAACACTTATCTATCTTCATATATAACATGTTTGTAATTTTTTTTCAATTATATATGCATGATATATTCTATTTTGTGGCTAATATAACTTGGACCCCGAACATAAACACAAAAGTCGGTGATCCGTACATCGCATATTCCGTGGCTATTCGTAGAATAGAGGTTGGTTGCTTGATCAACAACTTTATTCAAGTGACTACTCTAATCGAATAGCACGATGATGAAATAGTTGCTTGGGTGATCCCTTTTGTCTAGGATTAATTTTTTTTTAATCCGGAGATGTTGATGGGATCTCCATGAACAAGCGACATTGTTGAAGTGGGAAGCGAAGTTTCTCCTCACCCAAACACCAATAGTCCGGCATGATAATAAGGTTGAGTAGTACTACTCATGGAGTTAGATGTTGATTAATTAATTGTCAATAAATTAATTAACGACCGACATTCGAGATCTTAAACACGGGGAGAAAAATGTACAAATAATATATGGAGCCCATATTAACTTATGGGGGTTGGTGAGGTAGATCAATGATAATCCTCTAGTGGATTGGATTATCATTAATGGATCGGACTTTATGTGGGCTTGATCCATTGGGTGGCCAAGATCCAACTCCTCCTCATGGTCCCTATTGTAGCCTATTAAAACCTCATGAAGCCTAGATCCAATGGTTGAAAACAAAACTCTAGATCCGACAGTGGAGATTAAATCTCTAGATCTGACGGTTGAGATTAAATCTCTAGATCCAACGGTTGAGATTAAATCCCTAGAACCGACGGTGGAGATTAAAAGGAGGCTTAAGCCTAACTCTATAAATATGGGCTTAAGGGTGGGCGGCAAGAATTAATCAAGAGGAAGAAGGGCTAGGGTTTTGGGCGGCATGGGAGGCTTAGGGTGTTGGGAGGCCACAATTAAGGAAAGTTTTTCCTTCTTCTTCTTCCTTAGGTGGTCGGCGCCCTTCCTCCCCTCTTCTCTCCTTGTTTTTGTCGGCATCCAACCTTCTTCCCTTCATCATTGGTCGGAGCTTAGGGTCTTCCCTTGAAGCTTTTGGCCGGCCCACTTCATCATCTCTTCTCCTTGTTGGCCGGCGGCAAGCATCTAGGTTGGTGCTTGGTGGTTGGCTAAAGGAAGAGAAGAGTTTTGTTTCTATACTTCCTCTTGTTCGGAGCAAGCAAGGAAGGAAGATTGGTGATCTAGGACTCTCGACTTTTGGAGGATCGTCGCCCACACGACATCCAAAAGGAGGAAGGACATACAATAGAAGATCAAGGGGTATAACATTTGTTTATATTCTTTTGTAACATGTCTATAATTGTTTTTCAATCATATACATGTTGTATGTTCTGTTTTTATGGTTAAATATACTTGGACCCCGAATACAAACACAAAAGCTGGCGATCCGTACATCGTCTATTCCGCGGCTAATCGTAGAATAGAGGTTGGTTGCTTGAACAACAAGTTTGTTCAAGTGACCACTTTAATCGAATAGCACGACGATGAAATGGGAGCTTGGGTAATCCCTCTTGTCAAGGATAAATTTTTTTTATCCGGGGACGTAGAAGGGATCGCCATGAACAAGCAACCGATTTGAAGTGGGAAGTGAAGTTTCCTACCTTCAAAATGAAACTCTAGATCCAACGGTGGAGATTAAATCTCTAGATCCGATGGTGGAGATTAAATCTTTAGATCCGACAGTGGAGATTAAATCTCTATATCTGACGGTTGAGATTAAATCTCTAGATCCGACAGTTGAGATTAAATCCTTAGATTCGACGGGGGAGATTAAAAGGAGGCTTATGCCTAGCTCTATAAAAGGAGGCTTAAGGGGTGGGCGGCAAGAAGATTGAAGGGAGATTAGGGTTTTGGCTTTGGGCGGCTAGGGTTTGGAGGAGTCTTGGGCGGCAAGACTTGCTAGGGTTGTTGTCGTCGCCCTTCTTCCTCTTCTCAACCTTGCCTGGTGTTCATCCTCTTCTTTTCTCCATCCTTGGTCGGTGGCAAGAGCTAGGGTCTTCTCCCTTGGAGCTTTTGGCCGGCGCCCATAACCCTTATTCCTCTCCATGGTCGGCGGCAATCACCAAGCAAGGTGGCTTGGTGGTCGGTTCTAGATAGGAGAAGAATAAGTTTTGTTCTATTCTTCCCTTTGTTCAGAGCGAGCAAAGAAGGGAAGAACGTGATCTAGGAGCCTTCAACTCTTGGAAGATCATTACCCACACAATGTCCAAGAAGAGGATAGGACATACGATAGAAGACCTTGAGGTAAACAAGTGGTATAATTCTTTTTTTGCTTTCCTTTTGTTTCTTTATATATTGTATATTTTGTTTGTGGCTAATTTACTTGGACCCCGAATACAAACACAAAAATCAGCGATCCATACATCATCTATACCACGGCTAATCGTAGAATAGAGGTTGGATGCTTGAATAACAAGTTTATTCAAGTGACCACTCTAATCGAATAGCACGATGATGGAACGGTAGCTTGGGTAATCCACATTTGTCAAGGATTAATTTTTTTAGTCCGGGGACGAAGATGGGATCGCCATGAACAAGCTGTAAGGATGTATACAGAAAAGTCTATCTTTTGTATGAACATCTTTATTTTGAAATAAGAATCACATGATCATTGTTTGTATATTTTTATGGTTATGCAATATTGTATCATACTTTACATTGTAGATGACATGGTGTGTGGTGTCACACAGGAGATCATGTTATCGGCCCCTTGGAAAGTATAAGTAAAGGCTCACAACCGAGAAGGCTTTGGACAAACCATCGGAATGGTTGTAGTGTGATTTGGTATTGGTTTGTCTTGACCATAGAATCACACTAGTGCACTTTGTGTGTATTGAGCAGGACCGACATAGAGGAGATTCGATTTATTGCTTACTACATAATCGAATCGGACCTCAGATATTATTTAGTACATGCTCTTAATCCCGATATAATAATGGGCACATATACTTAGTACTCATCTCTTTGATTTACCAATGGGCGAGATTTATAGATTAAATCGATAGACTCGGTAAGTTGGGAGATGATATTATTTATATGGTGTGTCGTTGATTATAGGAGGAAACCGTGTCCTATATATTAGGATGATGATGTCCCCTTGAGGAGCTCATAAGGTTCATCATGTAAACCCTGCAGGTGGACTTGGTCCGGCATGATGAAAAGGTTGAGTGGTACTACTCAAGGAGTTAGATATTGATTAATTAATGGTCAGTAAATTAATTAATCGACGGACATTCGAGATCTTAAACACGGAGAGAAAATGTACAAATAATATATGGAGCCCATATTATCATATGGGTGTTGGTGAGGTAGATCAATGATGGACCTTTAGTGGATTGGATCATCATTAGTAGATCGGACTTTATGTGGGCTTGATCCATGGGTGGCCAAGACCCAACTCCTCCTCATGGTCCCTAATGTAGCTTATTAACACCTCATGAAGCTTAGATCCATTGGATAGAAACAAAACTCTAAGATCCATTGGTAGAGATCAAATCTCTAAGATCCGACGCTTGAGATTAAATCTCTAGATCCGACGGTTGAGATTAAATCCTAGAACCAATGGAGGAGATTAATTCATGACTTATCCCTAACTCTATAAAAGGAGGGCATGGGGAGTGGTCGTGGATTACATGATGAATAGGAGGAGAGCTAGGGTTTGGGCGGGAAGGAGCAATCCTATTTGAGATAGGATTGGGATTAGAGTTTTGAGACTAGGGTGGCACCAAATAAGTAAGGTTCTTTCTCTCTTCTTCTTCCTCTTTGGGCCAATGTCCAGCAGCCTTTTCCATCTCTTTTCCAGCCTTGGCCGGCACCCAAAGTCCCCTTCTTCTTCTCCTTAGGTGGTGGAAACAAGATATAGGGTTTCCCTTGGTGTCTTGGTAGTTTTCCACCATCTCCTTCTCCTTCTAGTTGGTCGGCGGCAAGGGATTTGATAGCTCTTTGTTGGTTGAGTTTTGGAAGGAGAAAAACATTGTTTCTTTTCTTCCTCTTGCTTGGGAAAAGCAAGGAAGGAAGTTTTGCGATCTAGGAGCTTCGACTTTTGGTGGATCGTCGCCCACACGACGTCCAAAAGGAGGAAGGTCATACATTAGAAGACCAAGAGGTATACCTATTCTTCATTATCTTTTATTCGTTGCTTGTTTCTGTTTTACAAATATAAGCATGTTATATTTTTGTAAATGGCTAAATAATACTTGGATCCCGAGTATAAACACAAAAACCGACGATCCAGACGCGGCTACTCGTAGAATAGAGGAAGGTCGCTTGAACAACTAGTTTGGTCAAGTAACCTCTCTAAACGAATAGCACGACGATTACTTGGTTGCTTTGGGAATCCCTTTTGTCTAGAATTAAATTTTTTTAATCCGGGGACATCGAAGGGATCACCATGGTCAAGCAACCGAGGTGAAGGGGAAGCGAAGTTTCCCCTCACGGACTCGACAAGGGACATCTCTTCAATTGATATCAGAGCTTCCGGGCAAAACCAACAATTGGTATCAAAGACAAGGTTTCCGGTTTTGTGTGTTTAGGATTCGGTTAATTTTTATGCACTTTTTCATATATTATATGTGCCGGATAATAGTAGGATATGCGTAGTTTAACTCTTTGGTTGCAGGCATAAGATCCGACTATTATGGCCATATGTGTGTATGTGATTGTATGTGTGTAAATATTTATTTTGTTGAATCCTCGGGGTTGACAAGGCAAGTATTTTGTTTTTGGTAAATTAAATACGACATTGTTTAGCCACTCTTTATTTGATATTACTTTCGATCTAGATATCATGTACACTCCCTCGTGGAGTATAGGATCGATGGATGTAAATTAAAATAGGTTTTAGTCTCGGCTTGGATCTACGGATGGCTTGTACATGGCATAGGAGGAGCGGACGAGAAGGCGATGCGATGGGAGACATATTGAAGACAAAAGCCATAATAGTTGGAAAATAATTTATTTTTCATATTTATTGCTTATTGTTTGATATGCATGTCGTAGCCTAGAAAATTCCTCATTTTCAAATTACTAAGTGGGAGAGGGATATTTTTATAAATTCCCACGGCCTCCATTACAATTTGACAAGTGATGCAAACAAACTTACGCGTCGGCTCTGAGTGCCTTCCTCCCTACGGATGGGGTTGTTTGCGGATCACTAGGTCAAATAATGGTTATAGGAAATTATATAGGAGTGTGTGTACTTCCACAGCGGTAAGGCACATAATCCGAAATAATTCCCTTAGTATCGTGTAATGGTGCACACTTAGATGCAAATAAAAGTATCCTCCCCATCGGAGTCACTACTTTTATTTGTAGGGCCAAAGTGGAACCAACTATTAATTTTATTTGTCAAAAAGTAAGGTAGACAAGATAATAAAATTAATGGGTAAAACCTCCTCTTGCAAATGTAGAATTCATATACGTCCACACTGCGTGGCATGCGATATTCTCGATGTTTTGAGGTGTTGGTTGATTTCGGAACTTTATTGTTTTGAGGAATCAATAATATTTGAAATCTAATATTTTGATCATTGTGATTCTTAGGATTTTCAAATGGATTTCAACCCACTTGCTGTGATATTAAAAGAAATAAACTTACTGTACCCAAATAATATTGATTGGAAAAGAAATTTGGATAGTGTCTTAACTGTCGATGAGTGTCCTCCTAGGCCTGTGGATGATTCTGGGGAAAAGGAACTTTTCGGATACCAGAATTGGGCTACTAGGAAGGAAGCCATTGTTGCTCAAAAGTTTTCTACTTCTAAGCCGAAAGGCAAGAAGAAGAAGAAACAAGGTGGAGCAAAAATGGCGAGTGGACCTCAGGGAGGAGTGAAGAAGCCAAAAGGCAAGTGCTGGACATGGGAAGAAAGACTTCCCCAACCTAAAGCAGAACAAAGGTATATCTTCTGCCTTAGTCGTTGAAACATGTTTAGTGGTGTTATCTACCGGTACCTGGTGTGTAGATACAAGAGCCACTGATCATGTCTGCAATTCTTTGCAGGGGTTCCAGGAAACCCGACGACTAGCTGAAGGAGAAATTAACGTCTACATGGGCAATGCTACAAAGGTAGCGGCTATTGCAGTGGGAGACGTTCATTTATCATTTGATAGAAATAAAGTTTTGGTTTTGAGAAATTGTCTTTATGTACCTACATTTAGAAAGAATTTGATTTCAGTTTCTAAATTGATTATGGATAGATAATCTGTTTCTTTTAATGACAGAGTTGTTATAAAAAAGAAATAGAGAGATTATCTATTTAGGTACATTGGATGACAATTTGTATACTCTTGAACCAAAAGCTCCCACGATGCATATAGAAGTAAATAACTCATCTTCTAATTCCAATAAGAGAAAAGAACCTTCGAAGATGAACCAGACATATCTTTGGCATCTAAGGCTTGGTCATATTAATTTGAGTAGAATTCAAAGGTTGATAGCTGATGGACCTTTGGGTTCATTAGTGGTGGAGGATCTCCCAACTTGCGAATCTTGCTTGGAAGGTAAAATGACCAAGAGGCCTTTCAAGGCCAAGGGGTATAGAGCCAAAGATGTGTTAGAATTGGTTCATACTGATTTGTGCGGTCCTATGTCTATCCAGGCTAGAGGTCGTTTTGAATATTTTGTCTCTTTTATAGACTATTATTCAAGATATGGATGCATTTACTTGATGCGCCGCATGTCTGAATGCTTTGATAGGTTCAAAGAATTCAAGGCTGATGTGGAGAACCGTCAAGGTAAAAGTATCAAGACCCTACGATCTGATCATGGTGGTGAGTACCTCTTGGGAGAGTTTAGGAATTACTTATCAGAGGCTGGGATTCAATCCCAATTGTCTGCACCTGGCACACCCCAGCAGAATGGTGTAGCGGAGCGAAGGAATAGGACTCTTATGGAGATGGTATGATCGATGATGAGTTATTCTGAGTTGCCAGATACGTTATGGGAGTATGCGCTGGATACGACAATGTATATTCTGAACTTGGTTCCATCTAAATCAGTGTCTTCTACCCCCGTAGAATTGTGGACTGGGCGAAAGCCTAGTCTGAGACACATTCGGATATGGGGGAGTCCAGCACATGTGCTGAAGGGAGATGCTGGTAAGTTGGAATCTCGTACAGAAGTATGCTTGTTTGTTGGCTACCCTAAGGGAACGAAGGGTGGTTTGTTCTATAGTCCTAGGGATCAGAAGGTGATCGTGAGTACGAATGCTAGATTTCTAGAAGAGGACTATGTGATGAACCACAAGCCCACTAGTAGAATTGTTCTTGAGGAGCTAAAAGGGGAAGTCACTTCTTTAGTACCACCGGTACAAGAGGATATACCACATGTCACTACACCGCGTGTCACAGAGGATACACAGGTGATACCTCATCGTAGTGGGAGGGTTGTGAGACAGCCTGATAGATTCATGTTCTTGGGAGAATCTTCTGATTTGGTCCTTGGCGAACATGAACCTGATCCCTGGACATATGATGAGGCAATCCAAGATAAAGATGCAGTATCTTGGCAAAGTGCAATGAATGCTGAGATTGATTCTATGGATTCAAATCAGGTCTGGGAGCTAATAGAACCACCCGATGGTGTAAAAACCATTGGATGCAAGTGGATCTACAAAAGAAAGAGAGGAATAGATAGGAAGGTTGAGACCTTCAAAGCGAGGCTTGTTGCGAAGGGGTATACTCAGAAAGAGGGTATCGATTATGAGGAGACCTTTTCGCCGGTAGCCATGCTTAAATCTATCCAGATTCTCTTATGTATAGCAGCTCATATGGATTATGAGGTGTGGCAGATGGATGTCAAGACAGCTTTCCTTAATGGAAGTCTTGAGGAAAACAACTACATGAAGCAACTAGAGGGATTCATTGCTAAGGGCAAAGAGCATCTTGTATGTAAAGTTTAATCGGTCCATTTATGGATTGAAGCAAGCTACGAGGTCTTGGAACATCCGGATAGATGAGGTGATCCAGTCTTATGGATTTATTCAAAGTTCGGATGAGTCTAGTGTATACAAGAGATGTGACGAAAATGTAGTGGTATTTCTTGTACTATACGTAGATGACATTTTGTTGATTGGCAATAATATCAAGGTGTTATCGGACGTAAGGGTATGGTTGTCCAAACAGTTTGATATGAAGGACTTGGGAGAGGTGGGACACATCCTTGGGATCAAGGTTATAAGGGATCGCAGGAAAAGGATGTTGTGCTTATCCCAAGCTTCATACATAGACACGATTATGGAGCGTTTTAGCATGCAGAACTCCAAGAAGGGTTTTCTACCTTTCAGGCATGGAGTTCCTTTATCTAAGGAGATGTGTCCTAGATCATCTTAGGAGATAGAGGAGATGAAGGCGGTTCCTTATGCTTCGACAGTAGGAAGCCTCATGTATGCGATGCTTTGTACAAGACCAGATATCTGCTTTGCCGTGGGCATGGTCAGCAGATATCAGAGTAATCTAGGACAAGGACATTGGACTGCGGTAAAGTATATATTGAAGTACCTGAGAAGGACTAGGGATTATATGCTGGTTTACCGGGCAGACCAATTACTCCCTGTGGGTTACACGGATTCCGACTTCAAATCTGATAGGGATAACAGTAAGTCTACGTCAGGTTTTGTGTTTACTTTGGGAGGTGGAGCTATTGTATGGAGGAGTGTCAAGCAAAAGTGCGTGGCGGACTCCACCATGGAAGCTGGATATGTGGCGGCCTCTGAGACGACCAAAGAAGTTGTATGGCTCAGGAACTTCCTGATGGACTTGGATGTGATTGCTGGTTTGCCCAGAACTATCACAATTTATTGTGATAATAGTGGTGCAGTTGCAAACTCGAAGAAACCACGAGCCCATAAGGCTAGTAAACACATAGAGCGCAAGTACCACCTGATACGAGAAATCGTAAAGAGAGGAGAAGTTATTGTGGCCAAGATTGCATCAGAGGATAACCTGGCAGGTCCTTTCACTAAGGCCCTTCGGGCGAGAGCTTTTGATAGGCGTGTGGAGGGAATGGGGATCAGAAGTATGGCACTTTGAGAACAACATAGTCTTTTAGTATAAGTGGGAGATTGTAGGGATGTATACTAAAAAGTCTATCTTTTGTATGAACATCTTTATTTTGAAATAAGAATCACATGATCATTGTTTGCATATTTTTATGGTTATGCAATATTGTCTCATACTTTACATTGTAGATAACATGGTGTGTGGTGTCACACAGGAGATCATGTTATCGGCCCCTTGGAAAGTATAAGTAAAGGCTCACAATCGAGATGACTTTGGACAAACCATCGGAATGGTTGCAGTGTGATTTGGTATTTGTTTGTCTTGACCATAGAATCACAATAGTGCACTTTGTGTGTATTGAGCAGGACCGACATAGAGGTGATTCGATTTATTGCTGACTACATAATCGAATCGGACCTCAAATATTATTTAGTACATGCTCTTAATCCCGATAAAATAACGGGCACATATACTTAGTACTCATCTCTTTGATTTACCAATGGGTGAGATTTATAGATTAAATCGATAGACTCGGTAAGTTGGGAGATGATATTATTAATATAGTGTGCCGTTGATTATAGGAGGAAACCGTGTCCTATATATTAGGATGATGATGACCCCTTGAGGAGCTCATAAGGTTCATCATGTAAACCCTACAGGTGGACTTGGTCCGGCATGATGAAAAGGTTGAGTGGTACTACTCAAGGAGTTAGATGTTGATTAATTAATGGTCAGTAAATTATTTAATCGGCAGACATTCGAGATCTTAAACATAGGGAGAAAATGTACAAATAATATGTGGAGCCCATATTATCATATGAGGGTTGGTGAGGTAGATCAATGATGGACCTTTAGTGGATTTGATCATCATTAGTGGATCGGACTTTATGTGGGCTTGATCCATGGGTGGCCAAGACCCAACTCCTCCTTATGGTCCCTAATGTAGCCTATTAACACCTCACGAAGCTTAGATCCAATGGATAGAAACAAAACTCTAAGATCCATTGGTAGAGATCAAATCTCTAAGATCCGACGGTTGAGATTAAATCTCTAGATCCGACGGTTGAGATTAAATCGCTAGAACCAATGGAGAAGATTAATTCATGACTTATCCCTAACTCTATAAAAGAAGGGCATGGGGAGTGGTCGTGGATTACATGATGAATAGGAGGAGAGCTAGGGTTTGGGCGGCAAGGAGCAATCCTATTTGAGATAGGATTGGGATTAGGGTTTTGAGACTAGGGTGGCACCAAATAAGGAAGGTTCTTTCTCTCTTCTTCTTCCTCTTTGGGCCAACGTCCAACAGCCTTTTCCATCTCTTTTCCAGCCTTGGCCGGCACCCAAAGTCCCCTTCTTCTTCTCCTTAGGTGGTGGAAACAAGATATAGGGTTTCCCTTGGTGTCATGGTAGTTTTCCACCATCTCCTTCTCCTTCTATTTGGCCAGCGGCAAGGGCTTTGATAGCTCTTTGTTGGTTGAGTTTTGGAAGGAGAAAAACATTGTTTCTTTTCTTCCTCTTGCTTAGGAAAATCAAGGAAGGATGTTTTGTGATCTAGGAGCTTCGACTTTTGGTGGATCGTTGCCCACACGACGTCCAAAAGGAGGAAGGTCATACATTAGAAGACCAAGAGGTATACCTATTCTTCTTTCTCTTTTATTCATTTCTTGTTTTTGTTTGTAAAATATAAGCATGTTATATTTCTGTAAATGGCTAAATAATACTTGGATCCCGAGTATAAACACAAAAACCGGCGATCCGGACGTGGCTACTCGTAGAATAGAGGAAGGTCGCTTGAACAACTAGTTTGTTCAAGTAACCTCTCTAAACGAATAGCACGACGATTACTTGGTTGCTTTGGGTATCCCTTTTGTCTAGGATTAAATTTTTTTAATCCGGGGACATCGAAGGGATCACCATGGTCAACCAACCGAGGCGAAGGGGAAGCAAAGTTTTCCCTCACGGACTCGACAAGGGACATCTCTTCAATATGTATCAGAGCTTCCGGGCAAAACCAACACAAGCGACTGAGTTGAAGTGAGAAGCGAAGTTTCCTCCCTTCAAGTGGTATCAGAGCCACAGTTTTCAATTTTGTGTGTTTAGGATTCGGTTACTTTTATGCACTTTTCATATATTATATGTTCCGGATAATAGTAGGATATGCATAGGTTAACTTTTTGGTTGCAGGCATAGTATCCAACTATTATGGCCATATGTGTGTATGTGATTGTATGTGTGTAATTTTATATTATTTGAATCCTCGGGGTTGACGAGGCTAGTATTTAATTTTTGTAATTAAGTATGACATTGTTTAGGCACTCATTTATTTTAGTTTACTTTCGATCTAGATTTCATGTACACTCCTTCGTGGAGTAGAGGATCGATGGATGTAAATTAAAATAGTTATTTTCGGCTCGGATCTCCGGATGGCTTGTTCATGGCATAGGGAGGAGCGGACGAGATGGCGATACGATGGGAGGCATATTGGAGACAAGCCATAATAGTTGGAAAATATTTTTTTCATATTTATTGCTTCTTGTTTGATATGCATGTCGTAGGCTACGAAAATTCCTCAATTTTAAATTACTAAGTGGGAGAGGGATATTTTTATAAATTTCCACAGCCTCCATTACGATTTGACATGTGATGCAAACAAACTTGCGCATCGGCTCTGAGTGCCTTCCTCCCCATCGGATGAGTTTGTTTGCCGATCACAGGGTCGAATATGGTTATAGGAAATTATTAAGGAGCGTATGTACTTCTCCATCGGAAGGCACATAACCCGAGATAATTACCTTTGTACTGAGTAATGGTGAACACTTAGATGCAAATAAAAGTATCCTCCCCATCAGAGTCACTGCTTTTATTTGTAGGGCCAAAGAGGAACCAACTATTAATTTTATTTGTCAAAACGTTAGGTTGACAAGATAGTAAAATTAATGGGTAAAACCTCCTCTTATAAATATGGAATTCATATACGTCCACACGATCGTGGCATACGATATTTTCAGTGTTTTGAGGTGTTGGTTGATTTTAAAATTTTATTGTTTGAGGAATCAATAATTTTTTGAAATATAATGTTTTGATCTATGTGATTCTTAGGTTTTTCAAAATGACTTTCAACTCGCTTGCTGTGATACTGAAAGAAAATAAACTTACTACACCCAATTATGTTGATTGGAAGAGGAATCATGATATTGTCTTGACTGCTGAGGAGTACAAATATGTACTCCTCGAAGAGTGCCCTTTTAAGCCTGCGGATGATTCTGGGGAAAAGGAGAAGGAGAGTTATAAGAAGTGGATCAAGACTGATGATATGGCGCGATGTTACATTTTGGCTTCTATGCCAAATGTACTGCAACATCAGCATCAAGCCATGCCCACTGCTTATGACATGATGCTCAATCTCAAAGAGCTTTTTAGACACCAGAATCGGGTTGCTAGGCAGGAAGCAATGAGGAACTTGATGACGACCACCATGATCAAGGGAACACCCATGAGGGATCATGTTCTCAAGATGATGGCTCATTTGAATGAGCTGGAAGTCCTCAGAGTTGAGATCGATGGGGAAACCCAAGTCTATATCATTCTCCAGCCTCTACCTTTGAGTTTTGAGTTGTTTCGCCTTAACTACAACATGAATAAAAGGTTGTATTCGTTGGTGGAGCTTCTGATAGAACTCTAGGTGGTAGAGGGGCTATTTCATCAGAGTGCTCAGGTGCAGGTCATGGTTGCCCAAAAGGTTTCTACTTCTTAGCCGAAAGGCAAGAAGAAGAAGAAACAAGCTACGGCAAAGGTGGCGGGAGGACCTCAGAGATGAGTGAAGAAGCCGAAAGGCAAGTGCTTCACTTGCAAGAAGACTGGACACTGGAAGAAGGACTACCCCAACCGGAAGCAGAACAAAAGTATATCATTTGGTGTAGTCGTTGAAACATGTTTAGCGGTGTTATTTACCGACACCTGGTGTGTAGATACAGGAGCTACTGATTATGTCTGCAATACTTTGTAGGGGTTTCAGGAAACCAGACGACTGGCTGAAGGGGAGATTACCATCTTCTTGGGTGATGATACGAAGGTAGCGGCTGTTGCAGTGGGAGATGTTTATTTGTCTTTTGAGAGGAATAAAGTTTTAGTTCTGAAGAATTGCCTTTATGTACCTTTATTTAGAAAGAATTTGATTTCGGTTTCTAAATTGTTTATGGATGGATATTCTATTTATTTTAATGATAGAGTTGTTATAAAAAGGAATAGGGAGATTATCTGTTCTGGTGCATTGATAGGGAATTTATATACACTCGAACCAATAGCTCCCACGATGCAAATAGAAGTAAATAACTCATCTTCTAATTCCAATAAGAGAAAAGAACCTTCGAAGATGAACCAAACATATCTTTGGCATCTAAGGCTTGGTCATATTAACCTAAGCAGAATTCAATGGTTGATAGCTGATGGACACCTGGGTTCATTAGTGTTGGAAGATTTCCCAACCTACGAATCTTGCTTGGAGGGTAAAATGACCAAGAGGCCTTTTAAGGACAAGGGGTATAGAGCCAAAGATGTGTTGGAATTGGTTCATTCTGATTTGTGTGGTCCTATGTCTATCCAGGCAAGAGGTGGCTTTGAATATTTTGTCTCTTTTATAGATGATTATATAAGACATGGATACATTTACTTGATGCGTCGCAAGTCTGAATGCTTTGACAAGTTCAAAGAATTCAAGGCTGATGTGGAGAAACGTCAGGGTAAAAGTATCAAGACACTACGATATGATTGTGGTGGTGAGTACCTCTTGAAAGAGTTTAGGAATTACTTATCATAGGCTGGGATTCAATCCCAATGCCTGCACCTGGCACACCCCAGCAGAATGGTGTAGGAGAGCGAAGGAATAGGACTCCAATGGAGATGGTTTGATCGATGATGAGTTATTCTGAGTTGCCAGATTTGTTCTGGGGATATGCTCTAGATACGACAATGTATATTCTAAACTTGGTACCATCTAAATCACTGCCTTCTACTCCCACAGAATTGTGGACTGGGTGAAAGCCTAGTCTGAGTCATATTCGGATTTGGGAGAGTCCAGCACATGTGCTGAAGGCAGATGCTGGTATTTTGGAACCTCGTACAGAAGTGTACATGTTCGTTGACTATCCTAGAGGAACGAAAGGTGGTTTGTTTTATAGTCCTAGAGATCTGAGGGTGATCATTAGCACGAATGCCAGATTTCTAGAGGAAGACTATATGATGAACCACAAGTCCATGAGTAAGATTATTCTGGAGGAATTGAGAGGGGAAGTCACTGCTTCAGTGCCACCGGTACAAGAGGATATACCACAAGTCACTGCACCGCGTGTCACAGAGGATACACAGGTGATACCTCATCGTAGTGGGAGAGTTGTTAGACAGCCTGATAGATTCATGTTCTTGGGAGAATCTTCTGATTTGATCCCTGGCGAACATGAACCTGATCCCTGGACATTTGACGAGGGGATATAAGATAAAGATGTAGTATCTTGGCTAAGTGCGATGAATTCTGAGATAGAATCTATGGATTCAAATCAGGTCTGGGAGCTAGTATAACCACCCAATGGTGTAAAAGCCATTGGATGCAAGTGGATCTACAAAAGAAAGAGAGGAATAGACAGGAAGGTTGAGACCTTCAAAGAGAGGCTTGTTGTGAAGGGGTATACTCAGAAAGAGGGCATCGATTATGAGGAGTCCTTTTCACCGGTAGCCATGCTTAAGTCTATTCGGATTCTCCTATGTATTGTTACTCATATGGATTATGAGGTGTGGTAGATGGATGTCAAGACAACTTTCCTTATTGGAAGTCTTGAGGAAAAATCTATATGAAGCAACCAAAAGGATTCATTGCGAAGGGCAAAGAGCATCTTGTGTGCAAGCTTAATCGGTCCATTTATGGATTGAAGCAAGCTTCGAGATCTTGGAACATCCGTTTTGATGAGGTAATCCAGTCTTATGGATTTATTCAAAGTCCGGATGAGTCTTGTGTATACAAGAGATGTGACGGAAACATAGTGGTATTTCTTATACTATACGTAGATGACATTTTGTTAATTGACAACAATGTCAAGGTGTTATCGGACGTAAGGGTATGATTGTCCAAATAGTTTGATATGAAGGACTTGGGAGAAGTGGGACACATCTTAGGGATCATGGTTATAAGGGATCGCAAGAAAAGGATGTTGTACTTATCTCAAGCTTCATACATAGACACCATTATGGATTTTTTTAGCATGCAAAACTCCAAGAAAGGTTTTCTACCTTTCAGACATGGAGATCCTTTATCTAAGGAGATGTGTCCTAGAACATCTAAGGAGATAGAGGAGATGAAGACGGTTTCTTATGCTTCAGCAGTAGGAAGCCTCATGTATTTTATGCTATGTACGAGACCGGATATCTGCTTTGTCATTGGCATGGTTAGCAGATATCAGAGTAATCCAGAACAGGGACATTGGACTGTGGTAAAGCATATATTGAAGTACCTGAGAAGGACTAGGGATTATATACTAGTTTACCAGGTAGACCAATTACTCCCTTTGGGTTACACAGATTTTGACTTCTAATCAGAAAGGGATAACAGTAAGTCTACCTCAGGTTTTGTATTTACTTTGGGTGGTGGAGCCATTGTATGGAAAAGTGTCAAGCAAAAATGCATGGCGGACTCTACCATAGAAGTTGAGTATGTGGCAGCCTATGAGGCGGCCAAAGAAGCTGTGTGGCTCAGGAACTTCTTGATTGACTTGTATGTGATTTCTGGTTTGCCCAGAACTATCACAATTTATTGTGATAATAGTGGTGCAATTGCAAACTCGAAGGAACCACGAGCCAATAAGGCAAGTAAACATATAGAGCGCAAGTACCATCTGATTCGAGAAATCGTAAAGCAAGGAGAAATTGTTATGGCCAAGATTGCATCAGAGGATAACCTGGTAGATCCTTTCACTAAGGCACTTCCAGCGTGAGCTTTTGATAGGCATGTGGAGGGAATGAGAATCAGATGTATGGCAGTATGAGGACATCACAGTCTTTTAGTATAAGTGGGAGATTGTTGGGATGTATACTGAAAAGTCTATCTTTTGTATGAACATCTTTATTTTGAAATATGAATCACATGATCATTGTTTGCATATTTATGGTTATGCATATTTTCTAATACATTACATTATAGATAACATGGTGTATAGTGTCACACGGGAGATCATGTTATCAGTTCCTTATAAAGTATAAGTAAAGGCTCACAACCTAGATGGTTAAGGACAAACCATTGGAATTGCTGTAGTGTGATTTGGTATTTGTTTGTCTTTGCCATTGAATTACACTAGTATACTTTGTGTGTATTGAGCAGGATCGAATTAGAGGTGTTCGATTTATTGCTGACTACATAATTAAATCGGACCTCGCATATTATGTTGTACATGCTCTTAATCCCGATATAATAACAGGCACATATACTTAGTATTTATTTTTTTGATTTACCAATGGACGAGATTTATAGAGTAAATCTATAGGCTCGGTAAGTTGAGAAATAATATTATTTATATGTTGTGTCGTTGATTATAGGAGGAAACCGTGTCCTAAATATTAGGATGATGATGTCCCCTTGAGGAGCTCATAAGGTTCATCATGTAAACCCTGCAGCTGGACTTGGTCCGGCATGATGATAAGGTTGTGTGGTACTACTCATGGAGTTAGATGTTGATTAATTAATTGTCAGTAAATTAATTAATTGACGGACATTCGAGATCTTAAACACGGGGAGATAAATGTACAAATAATATATGGAGCCCATATTAACTTAGGGAGGTTGGTGAGGTAGATCAATGATAATCCTCTAGTGGAATGGATTATCATTAATGGATCGAACTTTATGTGGGTTTGATCCATTGGGTGGCCATGATCCAACTCCTCCTCATGGTCCCTATTGTAGCCTATTAAAACCCTCATGGAGCCTAGATCCGATGATGGAAAATGAAACTCTAGATCCGACGGTGGAGATTAAATCTCTAGATCTGACGATGGAGATTAAATCTTTAGATTCGACGGTGGAGATTAAATCTCTAGATCCAACGGTTGAGATTAAATCTCTAGATCTGATAGTTGAGATTAAATCCCTAGATCTGACGGTGGAGATTAAAAGGAGGCTTAAACCTAGCTCTATAAAAGGAGGCTTAAGGGGTGGGCGGCAAGAAGATTGAAGGGAGGTTAGGGTTTTGGCTTTGGGCGGCTAGGGTTTGGAGGAGTCTTTGGCGGCAAGATTTGCTAGGGTTGTTGTCGGCGCCCATCTTCCTCTTCTCAACCTTGCCCGGTGCTCATCCTCTTCTTTTCTCCATCCTTGGCCGGTGGCAAGAGCTAGGGTCTTCTCCCTTGGAGATTTTGGCTTACGCCCATAATCCTTATTCCTCTCCTTGGCCGGCGGCAATCACCAAGCAAGGTGGCTTGGTGGTCGGTTCTAGATAGGAGAAGAAGAAGTTTTGTTCTATTCTTCCCTTTGTTCGGAGCGAGCAAAGAAGGGAAGAATGTGATCTAGGAGGCTTCAACTCTTGGAAGATCGTTGCCCACATAACATCCAAGAGGAGGATAGTACATACGATAGAAGACCTTGAGGTAAACAAGAGGTATAATTCTTGTTTTGCTTTCCTTTTGTTTCTTTGTATATTGTATATTTTGTTTGTGGCTAATTTTGTTGGACCCCGAATACAAACACAAAAACCTTCGATCCATACATCGTCTATTCCGTGGCTAATCATAGAATAGAGGTTGGTCGTTTGAACAACAAGTTTGTTCAAGTGACCACTCTAATCGAATAGCAAGATGATGGAACGGTAGCTTGGGTAATCCCCATTTATCAAGGATTAATTTTTTTTAATCCGAGGACGAAGACGGGATCGCCATCAACAAGCTATCGAGTTGAAGTGGGAAGCGATGTTTCCTCCCTTCAGACACCCTTGCCACATGCACGATGAAGATCCGACATCCACTATTGGATCTACCGGAATATGAGAGAGAGAGGAGAGATTCATGTCGGAGCATAGGGAGAATCGTGAGCGTGAGAGAAAAGGAAAGAGAAGATTTTTTAGGGAAAGTTGTGTGATGAATTATTTTTCGTGGCAAAATTCATCGTAAAATTTGGGGATGAATATGAAATTCGTCGCAAAATCTATGATGAATTTCATATTCGTCGCCAAATTTTGCGACCAATTTGATATTCGTCGCAGAGTTTGCGACGAATTTTATATTCATCGCTAAATTTTACCCTAAATGACACTTTTCCCCTTACGCAAACCACAATGTTTTTTTTTCAAAAATAATTAAAAATAAGTGACAAAATTTTTCCATTGGGAATTTTGTTGTAAATTTAACGACGAATTTGATTTTTGACCCAAAATTTGTAACAAATCCATTTTCGTCGCAAAGTTTGCAACGATTTTGATTTTTCACACAGATTTAGCAACAAGAGTTATATTCTCATAAATTATGCGATGGATTTTGTGACAAAATTGATTTGTTGCAAAATTTGTGATGAATAAATTGTTTGTTTCTATTTTTTGTTACTAATTTTGTTGTTGATTTGCAATAATTTAATGATTCGTAGCCAAATTTGTTGAAGATTTGCAATGAATTTTTTTTCTTTGCTAAAATTTATCGATATTTTAGTGTATTTTTTCAGTGAGTGTCAGCAATTAGATTATGAATTACAAAGAGTCATAGGAGCCCATCCTCGTGTTAGAGCAATGGTTATGACTTAAACTTCTTTTTAGCTGAGGTCGTGGTTTAGAAATTATTCAGGGGGAAATCATTCAGGACCTCCTATTAACCGGGCTCCTCAGCCTTCTCATGCAAAGGGAATATCTTCTACAAGAATGATTCCTTTGGATCAACCTCTTGTAAGAGGTTCTATTAATATGATTTATGGAGGTTCTAACCTTGCCTAATCAAATGGGACCTATTTTGAGATTTGGTCCTATGATTTAGAGGGGATAATAACTCCTCATGCAGATGCTTTGATAATTTGAGCTCTCATTGCTAATTTTGATGTGGGTAGAGTATTTATGGATCCTGATAGCTCAGTAGACATTCTGTATTGGCCAACTTTAGAGCAAATGGGAATGGGGATAAAGAATTTGTAGCATGTAGTCACTTCTTTATTTGGATTTTCTGGGCATGAAGTACATCCAATGGGGTAGATAAAATTACCCTTGTCACTGGGAATGCAACCAAGAAGAAGAATAGTACTCATTAATTTTATAGTGGTAGATATGCCTTCATCTTATAATGCTTTTTAGGTCGGTTGGTCCTAGGAAGCTTGCAGGCAATTGCCTCCCCTTATCATCAACAGATTAAATTTTCTATCGGAAATGAGATAGGGGAAGTTAAAGGGGACCAACAACTTTCTAGAAGATGCTATGTAGATGCTATACGAACAGGGAAAAAAGGGAAAGCTCTTGAAATACCTTTAAAGAAGTTAAGTCAGTATGGTGAGACAATGTGTATTATTCAAAAAGGGGGTTCTAGTGATATAAATGAATCAGACTGAACACACGACTTGTATAGCTAGAGAGCTTCCAATACAACTTAAGGATTCTCTAGTAGAATGCCTTCTTAGAAATGTTGATGTCTTCGCATGGTCGCCTCAAAATTTAATGGGAATTGACCCTATAGTTATGGAGTATAAGTTACATATTTTACCTACAATAATACCAATTAAAAAAAAACGTCGTCACTTTGGAGCTGGGAAAGATGCAATTATTAAGGGAGAAGTGCACAAGTTATTAGTAGCAGGGCAAATTAGAGAGGTACATTATATGTCTTGGTTATCTAATGTAACCCTAGTGGTTAAACCATCAAGAAAGTGGCAGATGTGTGTGGCTTTCAAGGATTTGAATAAAGCATGTCCTAAAGATTGTTACCTATTACCCTGTATAGATCAATTGGTGGATTCCACAGCTGAAGGGTTTTTCTTATCGAGTCCGTGAGGGGAAACTTTGCTTCCCACTTCACCTTGGTTGCTTGTACATGGCGATCCCACCGATGTCCCCGAGTTAAAAAAATTTAATCCTAGAAAAAAAGGATTGCCCAAACAATCAAGTCATCGTCGTGCTATTCGTTTAGAGAGGTCACTTGAACAAACTCGTTGTTCAAGCGACCAACTTCTATTCTACGAGTAGCCGCGGAATAGACGATGTACGGATCGCCGACTTTTGTATTTATGTTTGAAATCCAAGTATTATTTAGACATAAACAGAATTTATCATGCTCATAATTGGAAAAACAAATACAAGCAAGTAACAAAAGAGAAAAGAGAATAGGTATACCTCTCGATCTTCTAATGTATGACCTTCCTCCTTTCGGACGTCGTGTGGGCGACGATCTACCAAAAGTTGAAGCTCCTAGATCATCAATCTTCCTTCCTTGCTCGTTCCGAGCAAGAGGAAGAATAGAAACAAGGCTCTTCTCCTTCCTATAGCCAATCAATAAGCAACAAGGAGAATCCTTGTCGCCGGCCAACAAGGAGAAGGATATGATGATGGAAACCAACCAAGACACCAAGGGAAACCCCTAAGTCTTGTTTCCACCACTCAAGGAGAAAGAGAAGGGGGTCTTTGGCCACCGGCCAATGGCTGGAAAGGGCTGGAGGGGCGCCGGCAGCTTGAGGAAGGAGAAGAAGCAAGG
The DNA here is from genome assembly GCA_025175895.1 of Wurfbainia villosa. Classification (NCBI taxonomy): domain Eukaryota; kingdom Viridiplantae; phylum Streptophyta; class Magnoliopsida; order Zingiberales; family Zingiberaceae; genus Wurfbainia; species Wurfbainia villosa. The sequence continues at coordinate 51,474,534 of CM046002.1, forward strand.
AATACTTTCCTTATTAAGTGTCACCAAAGGCCAAACCCTAGCTCCTCTTCTTACCGCCCACCCCAAAACCCTAACTCCTCTTGATTCCTCCTCCACGCCAACCCCTTGTCCTCCTTTTACAGAGTTAGGTATAATCCTCCTTTTAATTTTCTCCATTGGTTCTAGGGATTTAATCTCAACCGTCAGATCTAAAGATTTAATCTCAACCGTCAGATCTTAGAGATTTAATCTCCACCTTTGGATCTAGAGTTTTGTTTCTATCCATTGGATCTAAGCTCCATGAGGTGTTAATAGGCTACATTAGAGATCATGAGGAGGAGTTGGATCTTGGCCACCCATGGATCAAGCCCACATAAAGTCCGATCCATTAATGATAATCCAATCCACTAAAGGATTATCATTGATCTACCTCACCAACCCCCATAAGATAATATGAGTTCCATATATTATTTGTACATTTTCTCCCCGTGTTTAAGATCTCGAATGTTCGTCGATTAATTAATTTACTGACCATTAATTAATCAACATCTAACTCCATGAGTAGTACCACTCAACCTTTTCATCATGCCTGACCAAATCCACCTGCAGGGTTTACATGATGAACCTTATGAACTCCTCAAGGGGATATCATCATCCTAATATATAGGACATGGTTTCCTCCTATAATCAACGACACACCATATAAATAATATCATCTCCCAACCTACCGAGCCTATCGATTTAATCTATAAATCTCGCCCATTGGTAAATCAAAGAGATGAATACTAAGTATATGTGCCCGTTATTATATCGGGATTAACTGCATGTACATAATAATATCTGAGGTCCGATTTGATTATGTAGTCAGCAATAAATCGAATCACCTCTAAGTCGGTCCTGCTCAATACACTCAAAGTGCACTAGTGTGATTCTATGGACAAGACAAACCAATACCAAATCACACTACAACCATTCCGATGGTTTGTCCAAAGTCATTTAGGTTGTGAGCCTTTACTTATACTTTACAAGGAGCTGATAACATGATCTCCCGTGTGACACCACACACCATGTTATCTACAATGTAATGTATTAGACAATATGCATAACCATAAAAATATGCAAACAATGATCATGTGATTCTTATTTCAAAATAAAGATGTTAATACAAAAGATAGACTTTTCAGTATACATCCCTACAATCTCCCACTTATACTCAAAGACTATGCTGTCCTCAAATTGCCATACATCTGATCCCCATTCTCTCCACATGCCTATCAAAAGCTCTCGCCGGAAGGGCCTTAGTGAAAGGATCTGCCAGGTTATCCTCCGATGCAATCTTGGCCACAACAACTTCTCCTCTCTTTACGATTTCTCATATCAGGTGGTACTTGCGCTCTATGTGTTTACTAGCCTTATGGGTTCATGGTTCCTTCGAGTTTGCAACTGCACCACTATTATCACAATAAATTGTTATAGTTCTGGTCAAACCAAGAATAACATCCAAGTCCATTAGGAAGTTCCTTAGCCACACAGCTTCTTTGGCCACCTCAGAAGCTGCCACATACTCAGCTTCCATGGTGGAGTCCACCACACATTTCTGCTTGACACTCCTCCATACAATGGCTCCACCTCCCAAAGTAAACACAAAACTTGAGGTAGACTTACTGTTATCCCTATCAGATTGGAAGTCAAAATCTGTGTAACCCACAGGGAGTAATTGGTCTGCCCGGTAAACCAACATATAATCCCTAGTCCTTCTCAAGTACTTCAATATATGCTTTACCGCAGCCCAATGTCCCTGTCCAGGATTACTCTGATATCTGCTGACCATGCCTAAAATTCGTTCGGTTACGTATTGCTAGCTGAGTTGAAGTACTATTCTTTTATACCTCTCAGAGATATCCCGGGTTGGATCGTTGAAATTAGTATTGTCGGGTTTCAGACACATCTCCTTAGATAAAGGAACTCTATGCCTGAAAGGTAGAAAACCTTTCTTGGAGTTCTACATGCTAAAACGATCCATAATCGTATCTATGTATGAAGCTTGGGATAAGCACAACATCCTTTTCCTGCGATCTCTTATAACCTTGATCCCAAGGATGTGTCCCACCTCTCCCAAGTCCTTCATATCAAACTATTTGGATAACCATACCCTTACATCCGATAACACCTTGATATTGTTGCCAACCAACAAAATGTCATCTACGTAAAGTACAAGAAATACCACTACGTTTCCGTCACATCTCTTGTATACACAAGACTCATCCGGACTTTGAATAAATCCATAAGACTGGATTACCTCATCAAAGCAGATGTTTCAAGACCTTGAAGCTTGCTTCAATACATAAATGGACCGATTAAGCTTACATACAAGATGCTCTTTGCCCTTAACAATGAATCCCTCTGGTTGCTTCATATAGATGTTTTCCTCAAGACTTCTATTAAGGAAAGTTGTCTTGACATCCATCTGTCACACCTCATAATCCATATGAGCTTCTATGTATAAGAGAATCTGGATAGACTTAAGCATGACTACCGGCGAAAAGGTCTCCTCATAATCGATACCCTCTTTCTGAGTATACCCCTTCGCAACAAGCCTCGGTTTGAAGGTCTCAACCTTCCCATCTATTCTCTCTTTCTTTTGTAGATCCACTTGCATCCAATGGTTTTTACACCTTCGGGTGGGTCTACAAGCTCCCAGACCTGATTTGAATCCATAGATTCAATCTCAGCATTCATTGTTCTTTGCCAAGATGCTGCATCTTTATCTTGGATTGCCTCGTCATATGTCCAGGGATCAGGTTCATGTTCGCCAAGGACCAAATCAGAAGATTCTCCCAAGAACATGAATCTATCAGGATGTCTCACAACCCTCCCACTATGATGAGGTATTACCTGTGTATCCTCTATGACACACAGTGCAGTGACATGTGGTATATCCTCTTGTATCGGTGGTACTAAAGAAGTGACTTCCCCTTTTAATTCCTCCAAAACAATTTTACTCTTGGGCTTGTGGCTCATCACATAGTTTTCCTCTAGAAATCTGGCATTCGTGCTAACGATCACCCTCTGATCTCTAGGACTATAAAACAAACCACCTTTCATTCCTCTAGGATACCCAACGAACATGCGTACTTCTATACGAGGTTCCAACTTACCAGCATCTGCCTTCAGCACATGTGCTAGACTCCCCCATATTCGAATATGTCTTAGACTAGGCTTTTGCCCTGTCCACAATTTTGTCGGAGTAGAAGGCACTAATTTAGATGGAACCAAGTTCAGAATGTACACCGTCGTATCTAGAGCATATCCCCAGAACGAATCTGGCAACTCAGAATAACTCATCATCGATCTAACTGTTGGAATGTATACTGAAAGCCTAGCTCTTTTTGTATAAACATTTTATTTTGAAATAAGAATCGCATGATCATTATTTGCATTTTATATATTCATTATATATGTGTGCATATTGTCTAATATTTTACATTGTAGATAACATGGTGCTTGGTGTGGCACAGAAGATCATGTTATCAGTACCTTGTAAAATATAAGTAATGGCTCACAACCAAGATGGTTTTGGACAAACCATTGGCATGGTTGTAGTGTAGCTTGGTATTGTTTTATCTTGAACATAGAGTTACACTAGTACACTTAGGTGTATTGAGTAGGACCGACATAGAGGTGATTAAATTTAGTCGACTATATATAATCAATACCTGACTTGATATTATGTTGTACATGCTCTTAATCCCGATATAATAACGGGCACATGTACTTAGTATTTATTTCTTTGATTTACCAATGGGTGAGAGTTAGATGGATTAAATCAATATGCCCGGTAAGTTGGGAAATAATATTATTTACATGGTGTGTCGTTGATTATAGGAGGAAACCGTGTCCTATATATTAGGTTGATGATGTCCCCTTGAGGAGCTCATAAGGTTCATCATGTAAACCCAGCTGGTTGACTTAGTCAACATGATGATAAGGTTGAGTGGTACTACTCGAGGAATTAGATGTTAATTAATTGATGGTCAGTAAATCAATTAATTGACGGACATTCGATATCTTAAACACGGGGAGATTAATGTACAAATAATATATGGAGCCCATATTTATTTATGGGGGTTGGTGAGGTAGTTCAATGATGATCCTCTAGTGGAATGGAACATCATTGATGGATCAAGTTTGTGTGGTTCCGATCCATCGGGTGGCCAAGACCCAACTCCTCCTTATGGTCCCTATCGTAGCCTAATATAATCCTTGTGAAGTCTAGATCCAAGAATGTAAAACAAAACCTAGAACCAACGGTTGGGATTAAATCCCTAGATCCGGTGGTTGGATGAAACCCTAGAACCAACGGTTGGGATTAAATCCCTAGATCCGATGGTTAGGATAAAATCCTAGAATCGACGGTTGGGATTAGATCCTTAGATCCGACGGTTGGGATAAAACCCTAGATCCGACGGTTGGGATGAAACCTTAGATCCGACGGTTGGGATGAAATCCTAGATCCGATGGTTGGGATTAAACCCTAGATCCGACGGTTGGGATAAAACCCTAGATCCGACGGTGGAGATTAAATCCCTAGATCCGACGGTGGAGATTAAAGGAGGCTTAAGCCTAATTATATAAATAGAGGCTTAGGTTGGGCGGCAAGATGGGATTGAAAGAATTAGGGTTTGGCTTTTGGAGGTGGGCGTCTAGGGTTTGGAGAAAAGTGGGCGGCAACTTCTTCTTCCTTCTAGTTGTTGCCGACGCCCAACTTGCACCGTCAATACTTGGCCGGCGCCCAACCTTAAGGTCTTTCCCTTCTTCCTTGGCCGGCGGTTCTCCTCCCATTGGTGGCCGGTTCTCTTCCTCCTCCCTATTCTCCAAAGTGGCCGGCGGCAACTCTTCTTGAAGTTGGCCGGCGCATCATCCATTGCTCCTTGGCCGACGGTTGCACCAAATTCCCTAATTTGGTGGCCGGTTCTAGATAGGAAAGGTATTTGCGAGTTCTTCTCTTTGTTCGCAGCGGACAAGGTAGAGAAGAAAGCGATCTAGAAGGCTTCTACTCGTGGAGGATCTTCGTCCACAGGTCGTCCACGAGAAGGATAGGACATACGGTAGAAGATCGTGAGGTATAAATTTATTTTTGTTGGTGCAGGGGCACTAGATAATCGAACTTGTGTTTTGATTATGACAAAGACACAAAGTTAATTTTACATTGTTATCTCACAAGCTAAATCGCGTGTGCAGAAAAGTACTAAAGCTAGAGCTGAAGGCTAGCGACACCCGGAGGAAGCTGCGGTTGTCGGGCGACACTCGAGTGACTTCGGAGGGAGCCGAAGGAATCGAGTGGAAGGCCGAAAGCGAAAGTGTCACAGTAAGAATCGAGGTAAGCTCGTGTGAGTGAGAGATGGTAAGGTCGTGTCCTCTATACGGGGACGACCGTAGGCGGCGATCCGACTAAAACTTCTTGTGGAAGGTCTAGGTCGAGATCGGACGGTTAGAAACCGTCGTATTTATCATTTTTCGAGCTAACCTCTCACTACAGGGAAGTGGCGGTGGCCGGGCAATGTGGACATGGAGCGATCGATCGATGCCCATCACCGATCGATGGGAGGCATCACGATCCGATGGCGACGACTCAGCCTTTGCGCTAGGTCAAAACGGATAATGTTTGATGCGGCCACTTCGCGATAAAATTTGGAAAACTTCGTGATCCGTTCCAAAAAAAAGGGAGACATAATCAGAGCCCAAAGTCTATAAAAGGAGGAGGATTCCAACTCCAAAGGACATCAAGTTTATTCATCAAGTGCTCCTACAACGCCAACGCCCAACATCATATAACGCCGACGGCAACAAGTTCGATCTTCTTCGCGGCAGCAGAGTGCAACATATTTTGATATTGTATTCTTTATTTTTATTCGTAACGAGGTGAGGTAGGCTTGTTGCCTCATCCTCGTAATTTCAGTTTTGTGATCGTTGTCTCCTACCTCCAACGAGGAGGAGACGTTATAGTGATTTGCCCTCCGTACGCGGTCTAGGACCGATAGGGCCTTGGAGTAGCAACCGCTGGGTTGTGAACCAAGTAAAATAAACGTGTCATTTTATTTTCCGCTGTGTTTACTCATTTAATTGTCTACTCGAACGAAACACCGAAAAGTTTTACGATCGCTATTCACCCCCCCCTCTAGCGACGCTTCTCGATCCAACAATTGGTATCAGAGCGGGGGCGCTAAGATTTGGTGAAACCACCAATCTAGCACGTTTTGGTTTTCTGTTCGTATTTTTCGATTCGTATTTTTTTTTGGTCTTTTTCCTCCCGCACTACTAATCCAAGACGAAGTCTTGGTATGTTTCTTTTGGTTGTGTGCTTGCAAGTTTTCTCTCTTGGAGTAGCCGACGGTAAAACGGCCATAACTTTTCGCACAAGTGGACTCACATAACGATCTACATACCAAATCGAAGCTCTCAGAAAGATCTACATTTCTTACGAGGGTTTACCCTCGTAACAAACTGTTTCCAGCCCCAAAATCCAACGTTTAGTACCCTTTCGGGGACATCAAATGTCGTATGTTTCGAGTTTTTATTAGTTTCTTATTCTCCTTATTTATTTTTGTTTATCTCCTATTATTTCCCGCACTACTAATCCAAGACCAAGTCTTGGAATTCTCTTTGGTTTTTATTCGTATTTTGCAAGATATTTAATGGCTCACATTGAGGGGTATAGCACCACCCGACCTCCGTTCTTTAACGGAAATGATTTCCGTTATTGGAAAGGTCGGATGGAGTGTTTTCTAAAAACACAAGTCGAGACTTGGATAATAATCTAAACCGGCTTTGCTCTACCCACCAATGATCAAGGAGAGGCCTTGGATTTCAACAAATGGACAAATGCAACCAAGAGGCAAATCGAAGCCGATGCAAGAGCAACCCAAATATTGCAATGCGGCTTGTCCAAGGAGGAACTCAACCGCATCGGACCATTCATTAGCGCCAAAGACCTCTGGAACAAATTGATTGATTTACACGAAGGGACGACTGATGCTAAGGTATGTAATAGAGATTTACTTTTAAATAAATTGTACAATCTAAAGATGCAGGATCATGAGACCGCCACCCAACTACATGCGCAGATTCAAGATATCGTCAACAGTCTTCATTCGATCGGGCAAGCCATAGAGAACCGGGACCTTATAAGGTACACTTTAAATGCTTTCCCTAGGACTACCTTATGGGCATCCATGGTCGATGTCTACAAAGTCTCTAAGGACCTTTCGAAGCTTAGGTTAGATGAATTATTTTCCGAGTTTGAACTTCATGAGCAAACTAACATGGTCCGGGCTGAGAGAGGTATTGCTCTACTTGCAGGACAAAGAAGGAAGCCACCTACTAAGCAAGTAGATGAACTCGAACCCAAAGACGAATCCGAATCCAAAGAGGAGGCCATAATAGTCAACATTGTGCGGAGAATAGTTCGACAAGAAGAAAGGAAATTGAAGAATGAGAACCAAAAGAAAAAGGGAGCAAGGAAAGCCTTCCATGCAACTTGGGACAACAGAGAAGACATAGCTTACATGGCAAGAACGGAGGAGTCCGAGTCAGAATCCGAAGTCGAGTCCAACTACAACTCCGACTCCGACCCCGAAGATTATTTCGAGAGAATCGAGAGAAAACTCAAAGCCGGACCAAAAGGGAAAGTCAAGGTTAATCACTCTTTAATTAGTACGCTTTACATTACAATTAAAATGCTTAATAGGAAATTAACTAAGTCCGAGTCTAGGGTTGAGTCGTTACTTGAGGAGGTTGAAACCCTCAAGCAAGAGGCTACTCTAACCCCTTCAACTAGTCAAGTTCAAGAGGGAAACTCAACTCAAATTAAAAAACTTGAGGAGGAGAATTCTCTCTTGAAAGACCAAGTTCAAGAAGTTGAGGCTAGGTTGGAAAGGTTCACGTTGGGATCTAAGAACCTTAATCGACTACTTGGAACCCAAAGAGCCGTGTACAATAAAGCCGGACTCGGATTTAAGTCAAAGACTACGAATAGGTCTTATATGTCTATCGTAAATCGTAGTCATCAAAGAGTCCAAGCATGGGTCCCTAAGAACTTTTTGATTTCAACTCTAGGATCCAACCTGTACTGGGTTCCCAAGGACCAAATCCACTATGTGGATAGACCGAACCGATTCAACGGTCTAGGGGGAGCCAGTACAAAACATGTTTGTGCTTTAACTTAGAAATTGCATGCTTTAACTTAGAAAGTTTGTGCTTTAAAATGTGTGAGCTCACTTAGAACACGTATATAACCAACTAAAATCCTACGAAAAGATTGAGCCTCGGGGAGCCTCTTTTCAAAAAAAGAAAATAACCAGTTAGACTAGGAAATAGTCTTAGGTGAGTCAAGTCATCATTTTCTTGAAAATAGCTTTGTCTAAGGAAGTGGTCGATGATCCGATAAAAGAAAGCCCCTGTGCCTCGCCACGACCTGGAAGCCATGATCTTGAAAAGGTAAACTTGACAAGCCTAGGGTCAAATCCAAATCTAACATAAAATTACTTGAACCTAAAAGCACTTAATCAACTTAATTGGAAGTCATCTCACAAAAATACATAAGTATAACATGCTTGATCATATAGACACAGGTGAGATGTTAAGGATAATTGAAATATAGTTAAAACAACCTCTTCAAAATACTACTTATTTTCTCAACTATTGTACTTAACAACTCTTAGGCCAAAGTTTAGTGCCCCCTACATCTCTTATACTTCATATATTTGACTAAGGGGGAGAGCAAACTAACCCTAAAGGGTTATATTACAAACCTTTAGGTTATTGGTGCAGAGGGACACACCTCGAACCAATCTATCTAATTACTGCTAGACGCATGCTTGGACTCATAGCTAATTTATCTTGATGCATGCATATACCATATTGTCTTTAAACCCCTATTTTATATAACAAACTTCATTTTTACATAACAAACCCCAACGTTTGTTTTGATTTATGGCAAAAGGGGGAGAAGAGCAAAAGTTAAGGGGGAGTAACACAAAATTTATTTGATTTTGAACTAAAGTATCTCTTTCAAAACTCACCTAGGGTTAAGGGGGAGTTTTGGTTAAGGGAGAGTTTTTGAAAATGACATTCATCATTTACTATACTTGTTTTATGCTTTAATTTCCCTTAACTTTGTGTTGGTTTGCCATAGATCAAAAAAGGGGAGATTGTTGGTGCAGGGGCACTAGATAATCGAACCTGTGTTTTGATTATGACAAAGACACAAAGTTAAGTTTACATTGTTATCTCACAAGCTAAATCGAGTGTGCAGAAAAGTACTAAAGCTAGAGCTGAAGGCTAGCGACACCCGGAGGAAGCTGCGGTGGTTGGGCGACACTCGAGTGACTTCGGAGGGAGCCGAAGGAATCGAGTGGAAGGTCGGAAGCGAATGTGTCACAGTAAGAATCGAGGTAAGCTCGTGTGAGTGAGAGATGGTAAGGTCGTGTACTCTATACGGGGATGACCGTAGGCGGCGATCTGACTAAAACTTCTTGTGGAAGGTCTAGGTCGAGATCAGACGGTTAGAAACCGTCGTATTTATCATTTTTCGAGCTAACCTCTCACTGCAGGGAAGTGGCCAGGCTGGTAGTCGATCGGACATGGAGCGATCGATCGATGCCCATCGACCGATCGATGGGAGGCATCGACGATCGATGATGCGACGACTTCGACCTATGCGCTAGGTCAAAACGGATAACGTTTGACGCGACCACTTCGCGATAAAATTTGGAAAACTTCGTGATCCATTCCAAAAAAAAAGGGAGACATATTCAGAGCCCAAAGTCTATAAAAGGAGGAGGATTCCAACTCCAAAGGACATCAAGTTTATTCATCAAGTGCTCCAGCGCTCCAACACCGTCATGGCCGACGGCGACAAGTTCCGATCTTCTTCGTCGGCAGCAGTAGCAAGTAAAATATTTTGATATTGTATTCTTTTTTTTTATTCGTAACGAGGTGAGGTAGGCTTGTTGCCTCATCCTCGTAATTTCGGTTTTGTGATCGTTGTCTCCTACCTCCAACGAGGAGGAGACGTTATAGTGATTTGCCCTCCGTTCGCGGTCTAGGACCGATAGGGCCTTGGAGTAGTAACCGCTGGGTTGTGAACCAAGTAAAATAAACGTGTCACTTTATTTTCCGCTGTGTTTACTCATTTAATTGTCTACTCGAAAGAAACACCGAAAAGTTTTACGATCGCTATTCACCCCCCCCCCCCTCTAGCGACGCTTCTTGATCCAACAATTTTAACTTTATGTACAGATCTGAGCATGTTCTTATTTGTTTTGATTATGCATGTGTGTGTATGAATATATATTGTATAATCATGGACCCCGAAGACAAACACAAAAACCGGTGATCCATCCGTCGTCTCTTCCGCGGCTAACCAACTAGAAGAGTTGTGTTGCTTGAACAACTAGTTTGTTCAAGCGACCACTCAAGTTGTTAGCACGACGACGAAATGGTGTTGTTAAGGAAGCTCATCCCATCCAGATTAATCCTTTCATTAGTGAAAAATTTAATCCGGGGACATGGGAGCCAATGAGCCTCGGAAGCATCCACCCAACAATTGGTATCAGAGCCATCGGTTTCTGGTTTTGTGTGTTTAGGATTCGGTTAATTTTTTATGCATTTTTCATATATTATATGTGCCGGATAATAGTAGGATATGCGTAGTTTAACTCTTTGGTTGCAGGCATAAGATCCGACTATTATGGCCATGTGTGTGTATGTGAATGGATGTGTGTAAAAAAATTTATTATTTGAATCCTCGGGGTTGACGAGGATAGATTAGTATTTAATTTTTGTAATTAAATACGGCATTGTTTAGCCGATCATTTTAGTTTACTTTCGATCTAGATTATTTGTACACTCTTTCGTGGAGTATAGGATCGATGGATGTAAATAAAATGATTTATCTCGGCTCGGAACTCTTTGGTGACTTGCGCACGGGAAAAGATGGAGCGGACGAGGTGGCGACACGACGGGATGCATATTGGAGGACAATGCCATAATAGTTGGAAAAATTCTGTTTTTTTCCATATTTATTGCTTATTTGTTTTATATGCATGTTGTGTATGTTTAAAATTCCTCGATTACAATTTACTAAGTAGGAGAGGGATATTTTAATAAATTCCCGCGACCTCCATTACAATTTGACGTGTAATGCAAACAAACTTGTGTGTTGGCTATGAGTGACTTCCTCCCTGCGGACGGATTTGTTTGCGGATCACTAGGTCAAATAATGGTTATAGGAAATTATCTAGGAGCATGTGTACTTCCACAGCGGTAAGGCACTTAATCCGAAATAATTTCCTCAGTATCGTGTAATGGTGCACACTTAGATACAAATAAAGGTATCCTCCCCATCGGAGTCACTGCTTTTATTTGTAGGGCCAAAGAGGAACCAACTATTAATTTTATTTGTCAAAAATTAAGGTTGACAAGATAATAAAATTAAATGGGTAAAACCTCCTCTTACAAATGTAGAATTCGTATACGTCCACACTGCGTGGCATGCGACATTCTCGGTGATTTGAGGTGTTGGTTGATTTCGGGATTTTATTGTTTTGAGGAATCAATAATATTTGAAATATAATATTTTGATCATTGTGATTTTTAGGATTTTCAAATGGCTTTCAACCCACTTGCTGTGATTTTAAAAGAAAACAAACTTACTGGTCCAAACTACATTGATTGGAAAAGAAACCTGGATATTGTCTTAACTGCGGAAGAGTACAAATTTGTACTCTTCGAGGTCTGTCCTCCTAAGCCCTCAGATGACTCTGATGAAAAGGAGATAGAACGTTATAAGAAATGGGTTAAGGCAGATGAGATGGCGCGGTGTTACATTTTGGCATCTATGTCAAATGTGCTGCAACATCAGCATCAGGCCATAGCCACTGCTTATGACATGATGTTCAATCTCAAGGAACTTTTCGGACATCAGAGTAGGGCGGCTAGGCAGGAGGCTATGAGAAACTTGATGACGACCTCCATGATCGAGGGAACACCCGTTAGGGATCATGTTCTCAAGATGATGGCTCATCTTAATGAGATGGAAGTCCTAGGAGCTGAGATCGATGGGGAAACCCAGGTCGATATCATTCTCCAGTCTCTGCCTAGGAGTTTTGAGCAGTTCCGCCTAAACTACAACATGAACAAAAGGTTGTATTCGTTGGCAGAGCTTCTGACAGAACTCCAGGCGGCAGAGGGACTTTTTCGTCAGAGTGCTCAAGCCATGGTCGCTCAGAAGGTTTCTTCCTCTAAACCAAAAGGTAAGAAGAAGAAGAAGCAAGGTGGAGCGAAGAAGGTGGCAACATGACCTCAGGCAGGAGTGAAGAAGCCGAAAGGCAAGTGCTTCACTTGCAAGCAGACTGGACATTGGAAGGCGGACTGTCCTCGCCGAAAGAACAAAGGTATATCTTCTTGTTTAGTTGTTGAAACATGTTTAGCGGTGTTATCTACCAGTGCCTGGTGTGTAGATATAGGAGCCACTGATCATGTCTGCAATACTTTGTAGGGGTTCCAGGAAACCCGACGACTAGCTGAGGGAGAGATTACCGTCTTCATGGGCAATGCTTCAAAGGTGGCGGCTATTGCAGTGGGAGACATTTATTTATCTTTTGATAGGAATAAATTTTTGGTTTTGAGAAATTGTCTTTATGTACCTACTTTTAGAAAGAATTTAATTTCAGTTTCTAAATTGTTTTTGGATGGATATTCTGTTTCTTTTAATGACAAGGTGGTTATAAAAAGGAATAGGGAGATTATCTGTTCTGGTACATTGGTTGGCAATTTATATACTCTTGAACCAAAAACTCCTGTTAGGGCAATCTCTTGCCGTGATATGGTTTTGATGGTGTGGCAAAGGGTTTAAGTTAGTTGGTTATGTTGATTTGATATGTGCGTTGAAGTCGTGCAGGACTTAGTAATTCGCACATGGAGCCGTGGCGAGTTTCACATCTCATGACTCGTGCCTTGAGTCGGTGAAGGATAGCTTTGCGGAAGCCGTGCGCTTGGAGCATCCGAGGGACCGCCGGACGAGAAGCTTGGAGTGAAGCCGGAGGAAGTAGACTTCGAGGCAAGAGACGCGAAGGAGCATTGCAGAGCCGTGCGCCTGATGCTGCCGAGGGACGTGGCCGAGAACGAAGAGAACTTCAAAGGCGAGGGACTCCAAGAAATGAGAGTGAGCGATTGTAACCCAGGGAAGGGTAGCTCTTAGGTGAAACTTGGCCACTTGGCCAAGTGTCGGATGGGTTTTCTCGAACCGACCGCGCCATGTCATGGCGATCGATCGCTTCCGAGTCGATGGGTTGATCGATCGTATAAGACCGGTTTAGGGCTTGGCGATCGCCATGGAACTAGCAATGATCGATGCGAGCGAATGATCGCGGGAAGCGGTGATGATGGAACTGCTGCAGGCATAGAATGGAGTCGACTCGATCGATCGAGCATCATCGATGATGGTCCCATCGATCGATGCAATACCGCTGGATGGAATCCAACGCGGAAAGCACCGTTATTGGGCAGCGGCTACGAGATCACCGATCGATCGAGGGCATCGATCCGATCCCGATCTGTGTCAACGGGAAGAAACCCTCTTCCTCTATAAAAAGGAAGGGGGTAAGGGTTTGGGAGTCTAATGCTTATGCTCTAATACTCTCCCAAATATCCCTAAAGCTTTCCATCCTCTTACTCAAGCTTATTTCCATTCTATTTGTAAGAGGAGTGTTTGTGAAGGTTACCTCCACCTAGCTTGGTGCAAAGGAGAGACCAATAGTGATTGGGTTTGAGTGATTCACTGAACTAATCGGACCGTGGATTAGCGGCATGGCCGTGAACCACGTTACATCTGTGTTTGTATTGCTTGCTTATATTTTGTTTGTCTTTGTTTGTATTTGTATATTCCGCTTGCGCTAACATTTTGTAGACGAACAAAATACGACGATCATCGAACGAGGGCTATTCACCCCCCTCTAGCCGGCCAACCGATCCTCACAACAAGTGGTATCAGAGCCAAGTCGTTTGTCAAGGACTAACCGCCACGACAAACACTTCATTAAAAGATGGCCGGCTCCAACATCTACCCGCCGAAGTTGGCCGAATTCGCTAGTGGAAGAAGCGAATGGAGGTATTCTTCGAGACCGATTTTGATGTTATGCTTATAATGGAAAATGGTTTCGAGTTGCCTAGGGATGAAAGGGGTGAACCAATAGAGAAGACAAGGTGGACTAAGAAGCAAAGAGAGCAACACATTGCAAATTCAAGGGCTAAGCATCATCTCCTCAACGTACTTCCCCAACAAGAGATAAACCAAAATTGGGGAGTGCTCTAGTGCCAAGGAGATGTGGGAGAAGCTAGTAGAGCTTCATGAAGGTACCTCGGAGGCAAAGCTAGCAAGAAGAGACCTCCTCCGCTCCCAACTATCAAACATCAAATTAGAAAAGGGAGAAAAGGTAACTTCATTGCATTCTAGGTTTAAAGAGATTTTGCTTGGACTAACAAGTGTAGGAGAGAAGTTATCCAACCGGGATATGGTAATGAAGGCCATAGACGCCTTTCCCCGGTCCTCAAGATGGAGCTCCATGGTGGACTCATTTTACATCTCCAAGAACCTAGAAGTAAGCACCTTGGAGGAATTCTTTTCAACCATGGAGCTTCATGAGACAAGGCTTGAAGGTATACAAGAAGAGCCTAGAGTCCAAACTTCAAGGGGAGTAGCCTTGATGGCCAACAAAGGGAAAAAGAAGATGGAAATCCCTTCCTCCTCATCCGATGAAGCATCTTCCTCCTCCTCCATGGATAGCACCGAAGAGGCATATATGGTAAGGAGGGTAAGACGTGCTTTAAAGGGTTTTCATTTTAACAAATCAAATGATAGGAGTAGAAGACCAAGGGGGAAGGTCATATGCTACAATTGCCAAGGAGAGGGGCACATAAGGGACAATTGTCCCCTCCTAAACAAGAGCAAGGAAGAGAAGAAAAAGAAGGAAGAAAAGAAGAAGAAGAAGGGGAGCAAGAAGAAAGAGGAGAAGAAGGCCAAGGAAAAAGGAAAGTCCATGGCTCTCAAAGCCAAGACATGGGATGACCTTGCCTCCTCCTCCTCATCCGATGAAGAAGAGCATGTTTACTCCAACCTAGCACTAATGGCTCTTCATGACTCGGATAGCTCCTCCTCCTCCTCAAATGAAGAATCAAGCACAAGCGAGGAGAGCTCAAATGAAGGGGGAGTTTCATCTACCTCCTCATCCGAAGAAGAAGAAGAGGATATGGAAACAATGGTAACGAATGTCTCTCCTAAGAAAATAGTTTCCATAATTTCTAGTTTAACTAAGGACTTATTTGGAATGAAAAAGAAAAATAAAAGCATGCTTAATCAAATTAAGGAATTAGAGCAAAAATTAGAAAAAGCATGCTTAAGTGAAAATATTTCTTCTTGCCATGATGATGCATGCTCACATGATGAATATATGCCATTAGATGTTAGTGATGCATGTATAAATGAAAATAGGGCTTTAAGGGAAAAGGTAGATTATTTGACCAAAGCCCTAGAGAAATTCACAATAGGCTCCAATACCCTTAACATGATAATTGGGAGCCAAAGGGCAAGTTTTAACAAGAAGGGCCTAGGATATAAAGAGAAGAAAAATGAGAAGGCCTATAAATGCCTAATTGCTAGGGGACAAGACAAAAACAAAGTAATAGCTAAGAAATGGATCCCCAAGGAATTTCTAGTGAATCCCATAGGCAAAAATCTATTTTGGGTTCCAAAATCCATCCTTAAGGGTTAGAAAACCCCTAGGGTAGTCAACCATATGAACTTGACCTATATCATATTTTGGTTGACCTAGGATGACGGGACAACATTTTTAGATAGTGTTGGGTGATGATAACGTACCCATAAATAGGTAATAATGCTTAAATCATGATGATTGTTGTAATTCCTATGTATGTTTTTAAATCATGATTTACGATTTTGAAATTTGGCACGTTATCACTAGAAATAGGTTTAAATCATGCTTTAGGTGATAATTTGCTTATTATCATCATATAATACCTAATGCATGACTATTATTTGATGGATACATGAGTTTCATGATCATAATGTAGAATTCATTCATATATGTCATTATGATCATGTAGGATGTTAGGTTGATACTTGACCATGATAGAATTGCATGAATATATGGGTTAAGTGTAGACAAATACCCCCTAGGATGCATCTCACACTCACTATAGGCTAACTTGATTGCAAACTTAGCATGGGTGAGATATTAGGATGATACAAATGTCCACTAATGCCTATGACATTTAGATGGTCATTTAAAGTATCAAAATAGCAATAATAGACCAATCATGGGGAAGGCTTATGTTTAATAAATAGACATATTGCCCAAAGATCATGGTTGGATATTTCATATGTTTTCAAAACAATTTCTTACCTTAAAATACATGTATTCATGTTTTGAAACAATTGGATGCAAAACTAGGTAGCTAACTTGATACTAGAATAATCAAAAACCTAGTAGTTTTTAGAACTTTTGGATTTTTGGCAAAAACAAGAAAATATAATGAGTTTTCATGAAAAACTATTTTTCCTTGATAGATATACTTAATAGAAATATGTTCCCCAAATTTTATGATTTTTCGAATTTTCTGGAATTTTTAACGCATTTCTGAAATTCGGCCAGAAAAATCAGAAATCCTGAAAATCATGTGCGATCGTCAGTATCTGAACCGATCGTGATGGCTACATTCGGACGATGTAATTTGAATTCCAATTTTTTATCAACTTGTGGTATTTTCTTTCCTTTAGACTTAATGTCATATGTTTATAACTTAGTATTCATATTTTTGATAGTGTCAAAGGGGGAGAAATGAATATGTTTAAGTTATTTATGATAGGGGGAGAGATTAAGGGGAAGTTTCATGGATTAAGGGGGAGTTGCATGTTGCTATCAAATGTTTATGTTTACATGCTTTCTTTCCTTAAAAATTTATATCAAATGTTTTTACCTAACTTAAACGGATTGCCACACATCAAAAAGGGGGAGATTGTTAGGGCAATCTCTTGCCGTGATATGGTTTTGATGGTGTGGCAAAGGGTTTAAGTTAGTTGGTTATGTTGATTTGATATGTGCGTTGAAGTCGTGCAGGACTTAGTAATTTGCACATGGAGCCGTGGCGAGTTTCACATCTCATGACTCGTGCCTTGAGTCGGTGAAGGATAGCTTTGCGGAAGCCGTGCGCTTGGAGCATCCGAGGGACCGCCGGACGAGAAGCTTGGAGTGAAGCCGGAGGAAGTAGACTTGAGGCAAGAGGCGCGAAGGAGCATTGCGAGCCGTCGCGATCTGCAGGGGCGTGGCGAAGCGAAGAGAACTTCAAAGGCGAGGACTCCAAGAAATGAGAGTGGCGATTGTAACCCCGAGGAAGGGTAGCTCTTAGGTGAAACTTGGCCACTCTGGCCAAGTGTCGGATGGGTTTCGACACGATCGGCTGCCATGTCATGGCGATCGGATCTAATCGATGGGTTGATCGGTGGTATAAGACGGTTTAGGGCTTGGCGGCCCATGGGCTGGCGATCGGCCGGTGATCGATCGGCGATCGTGCCGGGAAAGCGATCGGTGATGGAAGCAACTGCGAACGCGAGAATCGGAGTCGACTCGGCAGGCACTCGGTGATCGAGCATCGGATCGGTGATGGTCCCATCGGTCGGTGATGAAATGGATGGAATCCAGCGTGGAAAGCGGCCGTTATTGGGCAGCGGCTACGAGATCGATCGGTGATCGAGGGGCATCGATCGTGATCCTGTGTCAACGGGAAGAAACCCTCTTCCTCTATAAAAAGGAAGGGGGTAAGGGTTTGGGAGTCTAATGCTTATGCTCTAATACTCTCCCAAATATCCCTAAAGCTTTCCATCCTCTTACTCAAGCTTATTTCCATTCTATTTGTAAGAGGAGTGTTTGTAAAGGTTACCTCCACCTAGCTTGGTGCAAAGGAGAGACCAATAGTGATTGGGTTTCGGAGTGATTCACCGTGGACGAATCGGACCGTGGATTAGCGGCGCAGCCGTGAACCACGTTACATCTCGGTGTTTGTATTGCTTGCTTATATTTTGTTTGTCTTTGTTTGTATTTGTATATTCCGCTTGCGCTAACATTTTGTAGACGAACAAAATACGACGATCATCGAACGAGGGCTATTCACCCCCCTCTAGCCGGCCAACCGATCCTCACAACAACTCCCACGAATCAAATAGAAGTAAATAACTCATCTTCTAAATCTTATAAGAGAAAAGAACCTTCGCAAATGAACCAAACATATCTTTGGCATCTAAGGGTTGGTCATATTAACCTAAGTAGAATTCAAAGGTTGATAGCTGATGGACCTTTGGGTTCATTAGTGGTGGAGGATCTCCCAACCTGCGAATCTATCTTGGAAGGTAAAATGACCAAGAGGCCTTTTAAGGCCAAGGGGTATAGAGCCAAAGATGTGTTAGAATTGGTTCATTCTGATTTGTGTGGTCCTATGTGTTGGGTTTCCGGCACCGCGGCGTGTGTGTGTTCGATCACGTTTCATAAACATGAACACTGCGGAAGCAATAAAAATAATAAATCTATATTTATTACAACACACACAACACACGCATGCATATTACAATAAGTGTAGACATAACCGTAAATTTAAATTTGCAATAAAAAGAAATTTATCTACGTTATACCTTTCGTATGACGTGTAGCGGGAACGACATCAACCGGAACGATCATCGCTAGAATTGTCTCTATCTGTATCCACGCCGAGTTCCTCGGGATGACTTCGCTAAGCCATGAGCTTCTTCTTCGTACGGGTTACTAGCCTCGTGTTGAAGACGACGTGATCGAGAGATGATCACGATCCGAATCCAAATTCGGATCCTAATACGAGTTCTCAAAACTCGCTTCTCCTGAGAGGTATTCATCAACCAATTGACGAATCCTTTGTCCTCCACCTCAGAGGATTACCGGAGATCGAATCCCCGGTAAGTTAGCCGCTGTCGGAGCTCTAACCGTCGTCCAAACGATGCCCCGACGAGAGGAGAACAAGCTGTCCAGAAAACTGGACAGCTTTGGTGGAGGAGTAGGTGCCGGCCAAAACAAGGAAGCCAAGTGCTCACCTTTTCACCGAAGCCTAGGAAGATCACTGGAGGGTCGCCGGAGGATCACCGACTGAAGCTTGGACGCCGGCAAGGACTTGGACGGCGACACAAAAGCTGGGCGGCAAAGGAGGTTGGGCGGCAACTCCCTCAATGGGGTGGGCGGCAACTCCTTGCTAGGGTTTTTAGATTAGGGCTTAATTATCCATTAAGCCCTCTTTTATAGAGAACTAATTCTCTTAATGGTTATTGGATCATAACCATTAGGCCCGTTAACCCGCTCCATTAAGATAAGTTAAAA
The DNA here is from genome assembly GCA_025175895.1 of Wurfbainia villosa. NCBI lineage: Eukaryota > Viridiplantae > Streptophyta > Magnoliopsida > Zingiberales > Zingiberaceae > Wurfbainia > Wurfbainia villosa. The sequence goes on from CM046002.1 coordinate 51,493,985, forward strand.
TAAACCAAACCATGATGGTTTATTTTAAGTTAAAACGAACCGAACCAACTTTTGGTTCATTCGTTTAAAATAAACCAAACCCTTTGGTTTATTCTCATCCATTGGATTAGAACCAAACCATTTTGGTTCATCCATTATGTCTTCATAAGACTCGGCCCATCCATGCTTCCATTGCGACTGAAACGATTTCATGCTCGCTTTATGTTAGGTCCAACCAAACCTAGTTTCTCTCGATCTTAGAATCCCATTCTCAAGCTCGTTTTAAATCCTTTAGATTACGCTCGTTGTGCGTGTGACCAAATAGGTTCTCGATTTATATTGGCCATCTATAATTAACCATTAATTATAGAACGTCATGAGTGGCACCTAGTAGTACATCATGATCCCAAATTAACCGAAAAGATCAACGGTTGATCCAGAACCATTTCTGAAACCCTTCAGCAGCTCGAATGATTCGTGCCCCATTCCCTTCACTCATCTTATACCCACTTGGTTCAGGACATGGTCTATAGTGTCAGTCCCCACTAGGCTGACTACATCAAACCTAGCCCAAGTATCATTTCCTCGTCCTACGGATTCTAGTTACTGCACATGTATCGAAGAGTACCTTACTCTTAACATGTAATGCTTTGGCCAAAGACTTTAGTAACAATCCGACGAGAGGCCTTGGGTATACATCTCCTCGCAAGGAGTGGTGAATCCTTTATAGGCTATTCAAACACCTTCGATCACTTCGACTTATACCCAATCATCCCGGGTCCACATCTCCTTGGAGATGTTTGCTTAAGATGTCAAAGCATAAGTCTCCATGATCAAGATGACTTGAATACCGCAAGTCAAAGGAACATCGCACTTAAGCTACAGTAAGAACTTCATTGACATATCTATATATGTAGAGAACCATATGAAGTCTTAAGGCTGGTCACTCCAATGAACTAGTTACCATAACTAGCATCCACGATTAACTCCGGACATCACTATGTCTCCAGCCAGTGAGAATCAGCTGCTTGGATACACCAAGGAGTATACCTCGTGCTAGTCTCGACGGAATTGATGGTGTCCAAATCCATCAATTCATCGACTAGGGATAATTCCGATACATCACAATTACACATGTAGAGATACTCACTAGTTGTGATCCAATCACAAATTCTCTCATGTTGTGAATCGTATCGTGGACATTCAGTAAATGAGTTTAAGATCCAATCAAATACAAAAATATGTATACTTAAAAAGTGAATCTTCATTTATCATATAAATGGTTCATACATAAGGCGATTGCCTTAGGACATCTCTCATATATTACTAACACTATGTCTATTCAGGCAAGAGGTGGCTTTGAATACTTCGTCTCATTTATAGACGATTATTCAAGGTATGGATACATTTACTTGATGCACCGCAAGTCTGAATGCTTTGACAAGTTCAAAGAATTCAAGGCTGATGTGGAGAACCGTCAAGGTAAAAGTATCAAGACATTACGATCTGATCGTGGTGGCGAGTACCTCTTGGGAGAGTTTAGGAGTTACTTATCAGAGACTGGGATTCAATCCCAATTGTCTGCACCTGGCACACCCCAGCAGAATGGTGTAGCGGAGCGAAGGAATAGGACTCTTATGGAGATGGTCAGATCGATGATGAGTTATTCTGAGTTACCTGTTTCGTTCTGGGGGTATGCACTGGATACAACAATGTACACTCTGAACTTGGTTCCATCTAAATCAGTACCTTCTACCCCTGTAGAATTGTGGACTGGGCGAAAACCTAGTCTGAAACATATTCGGATATGGGGGAGTCCAGCACATGTGCTGAAGGCTGATGCTGGTAAGTTGGAACCTCGTACAGAAGTATGCATGTTTGTTGGCTACCCTAAGGGAACGAAAGGTGGTTTGTTTTATAATCCTAGAGATCAGAGGGTGATCGTTAGCACGAACGCCAGATTTCTAGAGGAGGATTATGTAATGAACCACAAGCCCAAGAGTAGGATTGTTCTTGAGGAGTTGACAGGGGAAGTCCCGACTTCAGTACCACCGGTACAAGAGGAGACACCACAAGTCACTGCACCGCGTGTCACAGAGCATACACAGGAGGCACCTCGTCATAGTGGGAGGGTTGTTAGACAACCCGAGAGATTCATGTTTTTGGGAGAGTCTTCGGACTTAGTCCCTGGTGAACATGAACCTGATCCCTGGACATATGATGAGGCAATCCAAGATAGAGATGCGGTATCTTGGCAAAGTGCGATGAATTCAGAGATAGAATCTATGGATTCTAATCAAGTCTGGGAGCTAGTAGAACCACCCGATGGTGTAAAAACCATTGGATGCAAGTGGATCTACAAGAGAAAGAGAGGAGTAGACGAGAAGGTCGAGACCTTCAAAGCTAGGCTTGTTGCAAAAGGGTATACTCAGAAAGAGGGCATCGATTATGAGGAGACCTTTTCGCCGGTAGCTATGCTTAAGTCTATCCGGATTCTCTTATCTATAGCTGCTCATATGGATTATGAGATTTGGCGGATGGATGTCAAGGCGGCTTTCCTTAACGGAAGTCTTGAGGAGAACATCTATATGCAGCAACCAGAGGGATTCATTGCTAAAGGAAAAGAGCATCTTGTATGTAAGCTTAATCGGTCCATTTATGGATTGAAGCAAGCTTCTAGATCTTGGAACATCCGCTTTGATGAGGTAATCCAGTCATATGGATTTATTCAAAGTCCGGATGAGCCTTGTGTATACAAGAGATGTGACGGAAACGTAGTGGTGTTTCTTGTACTATACGAGATGACATTTTGTTAGTTGGCAACAATATCAAAGTGTTATCAGACGTAAGGGTATGGTTGTCCAAACAGTTTGATATGAAGGACTTGGGAGAAGTGGGACACATCCTTGGGATCAAAGTTATAAGGGATCGCAAGAAAAGGATGTTGTGCTTATCCCAAGCTTCATACATTGACACTATCCTTGCTCGTTTTAGCATGCAGAACTCCAAGAAAGGTTTTCTACCTTTTAGGCATGGAGTTCCTTTATCTAAAGAGATGTGTCCCAAAACATCAAAGGAGATAGAGGACATGAAGGCGGTTCCTTATGCTTCGGCAGTAGGAAGCCTTATGTATGCTATGCTATGTACGAGACCGGATATCTGCTATGTCATGGGCATGGTTAGCAGATATCAGAGTAATCCTCGACAGGGACATTGGACTGCGGTAAAGCATATATTGAAGTACTTGAGAAGGACTAGGGATTATATCTTTGGTTACGCAGATCAATTAGTCCTGAGGTTACGGATTCGGATTTCCAATCAGATAGGGACAAGAGTAAGTCTACCTCGGGGTTTGTGTTTACTTTTGGAGGTGGAGCCATAGTATGGAGGAGTGTCAAGCAGAAATGCGTGGCGGACTCTACCATGGAAGCTGAGTATGTGGCAGCCTCTGAGGCAGCCAAGGAAGCTGTATGGCTCAGGAACTTCTTCATGGACTTGGATGTGATTCCTGGTTTGCCCAGAACTATCACAATTTATTGTGATAATAAAGGGTGCATTGCAAACTCAAGGAACCACGAGCCCATAAGGCGAGTAAACACATAGAGCAAGTACCACCTCATACGAGATCGTAAAGCGAGGAGAAGTTGTTGCCGCCAAGATTGCATCGAGAGATAACTGGCGGATCCATTCACTAAGGCCCTTCCAGCGAAAGCGTTTGATAGGCATGTGGAGGACATGGGGATCAGATGTATGGCAGAGTGATGACAGCATAGTCTTTTAGTATAAGTGGGAGATTGTTGAAATGTATACTGAAAGCCTAGCTCTTTTTGTATGAACATTTTATTTTGAAATAAGAATCGTATGATCATTATTTGCATTTTATATATTCATTATATATGTGTGCATATTGTCTAATATTTTACATTGTAGATAACATGGTGCTTGGTGTGGCACAGAAGATCATGTTATCAGTATCTTGTAAAATATAAGTAAAGGCTCACAACCAAGATGGTTTTGGACAAACCATTGGCATGGTTGTAGTGTAGCTTGGTATTGTTTTATCTTGAACATAGAGTTACACTAGTACACTTAGGTGTATTGAGTAGGACCGACATAGAGGTGATTCAATTTTGTACTGACTATATAATTGAATCGGACCTCGGATATTATGTTGTACATGATCTTAATCCCGATATAATAACGAGCACATGTACTTAGTATTTATTTCTTTGATTTACCAGTGGGTGAGATTTAGATGGATTAAATCAATATGCCCGATAAGTTGGGAAATAATATTATTTACATGGTGTGCCGTTGATTATAGGAGGAAACCGTGTCCTATATATTAGGTTGATGATGTCCCCTTGAGGAGCTCATAAGGTTCATCATGTAAACTCAGCTGGTTGACTTAGTCAACATGATGATAAGGTTGAGTGGTACTACTCGAGGAATTAGATGTTAATTAATTGATGGTCAGTAAATCAATTAATTGACGGACATTCGATATCTTAAACACGGGGAGATTAATGTACAAATAATATATGGAGCCCATATTGATTTATGGGGGTTGGTGAGGTAGTTCAATGATGATCCTCTAGTGGAATGGAACATCATTGATGGATCAAGTTTGTGTGGTTCCGATCCATCGGGTGGCCAAGACCCAACTCCTCCTTATGGTCCCTATCGTAGCCTAATATAATCCTTGTGAAGTCTAGATCCAAGAATGTAAAACAAAACCTAGAACCAACGGTTGGGCTTAAATCCCTAGATCCGGTGGTTGGATGAAACCCTAGAACCAACGGTTGGGATTAAATCCCTAGATCCGATGGTTAGGATAAAATCCTAGAATCGACGGTTGGGATTAGATCCTTAGATCCGACGGTTGGGATAAAACCCTAGATCCGACGGTTGGGATGAAACCTTAGATCCGACGGTTGGGATGAAATCCTAGATCCGATGGTTGGGATTAAACCCTAGATCCGACGGTTGGGATAAAACCCTAGATCCGACGGTGGAGATTAAATCCCTAGATCCGACGGTGGAGATTAAAGGAGGCTTAAGCCTAATTATATAAATAGAGGCTTAGGTTGGGCGGCAAGATGGGATTGAAAGAATTAGGGTTTGGCTTTTGGAGGTGGGCGGCTAGGGTTTGGAGAAAAGTGGGCGGCAACTTCTTCTTCCTTCTAGTTGTAGTCGGCGCCCAACTTGCACCATCAATACTTGGCCGGTGCCCAACCTTAAGGTCTTTCCCTTCTTCCTTGGCCAGCGGTTCTCCTCCCATTGGTGGCCGGTTCTCTTCCTCCTCCCTATTCTCCAAAGTGGCCGGCGGCAACTCTTCTTGAAGTTGGCCGGCGCATCATCCATTGCTCCTTGGCCGGCGGTTGCACCAAATTCTCTAATTTGGTGGCCGGTTCTAGATAGGAAAGGTATTTGCGAGTTCTTCTCTTTGTTCGCAGCGGACAAGGTAGAGAAGAAAGCGATCTAGAAGGCTTCTACTCGTGGAGGAACTTCGTCCACACGTCGTCCACGAGAAGGATAGGACATACGGTAGAAGATCGTGAGGTATAAAGTTATTTTAACTTTATGTACAGATCTGAGCATGTTCTTATTTGTTTTGATTATGCATGTGTGTGTATGAATATATATTGTATAATCATGGACCCCGAAGACAAACACAAAAACCGGCGATCCATCCGTCGTCTCTTCCGCGGCTAACCAACTAGAAGAGTTGTGTTGCTTGAACAACTAGTTTGTTCAAGCGACCACTCAAGTTGTTAGCACGATGACGAAATGGTGTTGTTAAGGAAGCTCATCCCATCCAGATTAATCCTTTCATTAGTGAAAAATTTAATCCGGGGACATGGGAGCCAATGAGCCTCCGAAGCATCCACCCAACAATTGGTATCAGAGCCATCGGTTTCTGGTTTTGTGTGTTTAGGATTCGGTTAATTTTTTATGCATTTTTCATATATTATATGTGCCGGATAATAGTAGGATATGCGTAGTTTAACTCTTTGGTTGCAGGCATAAGATCCGACTATTATGGCCATGTGTGTGTATGTGAATGGATGTGTGTAAAAAAATTTATTATTTGAATCCTCGGGATTGACAAGGATAGATTAGTATTTAATTTTTGTAATTAAATACGGCATTGTTTAGCCGATCATTTTAGTTTACTTTCGATCTAGATTATTTGTACACTCTTTCGTGGAGTATAGGATCGATGGATGTAAATAAAATGATTTATCTCGGCTCGGAACTCTTTGGTGACTTGCGCACGGGAAAAGATGGAGCGGACGAGGTGGCGACACGACGGGATGCATATTGGAGGACAATGCCATAATAGTTGGAAAAATTCTGTTTTTTCCATATTTATTGCTTATTTATTTTATATGCATGTTGTGTATGTTTAAAATTCCTCGATTGCAATTTACTAAGTGGGAGAGGGATATTTTAATTAATTCCCGCGGCCTCCATTACAATTTGACGTGTGATGCAAAGAAACTTGTGTGTTGGCTCTGAGTGCCTTCCTCCCTGTGGACGGGTTTGTTTGCGGATCACTAGGTCAAATAATGGTTATAGGAAATTATCTAGGAGCATGTGTACTTCCACAGCGGTAAGGCACATAATCCGAAATAATTTCCTCAGTATCGTGTAATGGTGCACACTTAGATACAAATAAAGGTATCCTCCCCATCGGAGTCACTGCTTTTATTTGTAGGGCCAAAGAGGAACCAACTATTAATTTTATTTGTCAAAAAGTAAGGTTGACAAGATAATAAAATTAAATGGGTAAAACCTCCTCTTACAAATGTAGAATTCGTATACGTCCACACTGCGTGGCATGAGACATTCTCGGTGATTTGAGGTGTTGGTTGATTTCGAGATTTTATTTTTTTGAGGAATCAATAATATTTAAAATCTAATATTTTGATCATTGTGATTTTTAGGATTTTCAAATGGATTTCAACCCACTTGCTGTGATTTTAAAAGAAAACAAACTTACTGGTCTAAACTACATTGATTGGAAAAAAACCTGGATATTGTCTTAATCGCTAAGAGTACAAATTTGTACTCTTGAGGTCTATCCTCCTAAGCCCTCGGATGACTCACGATGAAAGGAGATAGAACGTTATAAGAAATGGGTTAAGATGAGATGGCGTGTTACATTTTGGCATCTATGTGTCGCAACATCAAGATCGTGCCATAGCCATCGCTTATGACATGATGTTCAATCTCAAGGAACTTTTCGGACATCGAGTAGTAGGCGGCTAGGCAGAGGCTATGAGAAACTTGATGGCGACCTCCATGATCGAGGAACACCCGTTAGGGATCATGTTCTCAAGATGATGGCTCATCTTAATGAGATGGAAGTCCTAGGAGCTGAGATCGATGGGGAAACCTAGGTCGATATCATTCTCCAGTCTCTGCCTAGGAGTTTTGAGCAGTTCCACCTAAACTACAACATGAACAAAAGGTTGTATTCATTGGTGGAGCTTCTGACAGAACTCCAGGCGGCAGAGGGACTTTTTCGTCAGAGTGCTCATGCCATGGTCGCTCAGAAGGTTTCTTCCTCTAAACCGAAAGGTAAGAAGAAGAAGAAAGCGAAGATGGTGGCAACGGGACCTCAGCAGGAGTGAAGAAGCCAAAGGCAAGTGCTTCACTTGCAAGCAGACTAGACATTGGAAGGCGATCTCGCCGAAAGAACAAAGGTATATCTTCTTGTTTAGTTGTTGAAACATGTTTAGTGGTGTTATCTACGTGCACGGTGTGTAGATACGAGAGCTGATCATGTCTGCAATACTTTGCGGGGTTCGAAATCCGACGACTAGTTGAGGGAGAGATTACCGTCTTCATGGGCAATGCTTCAAAGGTGGCGGCTATTGCAGTGGGAGACGTTTATTTATCTTTTGATAGGAATAAATTTTTGGTTTTGAGAAATTGTCTTTATGTACCTACTTTTAGAAAGAATTTAATTTCAGTTTCTAAATTATTTTTGGATGGATATTCTGTTTCTTTTAATGACAAGGTGGTTATAAAAGGAATAGGAGATTATCTGCTCGCACATTGGTTGGCAATTTATATACTCTTGAACCAAAAACTCCCACGATGCAAATAAAGTAAATAACTCATCTTCTAAATCTAATAAGAGAAAGAACCTTCAGAATGAACCAAACATATCTTTGGCATCTAAGGCTTGGTCATATTAACCTAAGTAGAATTCAAAGGTTGATAGCTGATGGACCTTTGGGTTCATTAGTGGTGGAGGATCTCCCAACCTGCGAATCTTGCTTGGAAGGTAAAATGACCAAGAGGCCTTTTAAGGCCAAGGGGTATAGAGCCAAAGATGTGTTAGAATTGGTTCATTCTGATTTGTGCGGTCCTATGTCTATCCAGGCAAGAGGTGGCTTTGAATACTTCGTCTCATTTATAGACGATTATTCAAGGTATGGATACATTTACTTGATGCGCCGCAAGTCTGAATGCTTTGACAAGTTCAAAGAATTCAAGGCTGATGTGGAGAACCATCAAGGTAAAAGTATCAAGACATTACGATCTGATCGTGGTGGCGAGTACCTCTTGGGAGAGTTTAGGAGTTACTTATCAGAGGCTGGGATTCAATCCCAATTGTCTGCACCTGGTACACCCCAGCAGAATGGTGTAGCGGAGCGAAGGAATAGGACTCTTATGGAGATGGTCAGATCGATGATGAGTTATTCTGAGTTACCTGTTTCATTCGGGGTATGCGGATACAGCAATGTACACTCTGAACTTGGTTCCATCTAAATCAGTACCTTCTACCCCTGTAGAATTGTGGACTGGGCGAAAACCTAGTCTGAAACATATTCGGATATGGGGGAGTCCAGCACATGTGCTGAAGGCTGATGCTGGTAAGTTGGAACCTCGTACAGAAGTATGCATGTTTGTTGGCTACCCTAAGGGAACGAAAGGTGGTTTGTTTTATAATCCTAGAGATCAGAGGGTGATCGTTAGCACGAACGCCAGATTTCTAGAGGAGGATTATGTAATGAACCACAAGCCCAAGAGTAGGATTGTTCTTGAGGAGTTGACAGGGGAAGTCCCGACTTCAGTACCACCGGTACAAGAGGAGACACCACAAGTCACTGCACTGCGTGTCATAGAGCATACACAGGAGGCACCTCGTCGTAGTGGGAGGGTTGTTAGACAACCTGACAGATTCATGTTTTTGGGAGAGTCTTCGGACTTAGTCCCTGGTGAACATGAACCTGATCCCTGGACATATGATGAGGCAATCCAGGATAGAGATGCGGTATCTTGGCAAAGTGCGATGAATTCAGAGATAGAATCTATGGATTCTAATCAAGTCTGGGAGCTAGTAGAACCACCCGATGGTGTAAAAACCATTGGATGCAAGTGGATCTACAAGAGAAAAAGAGGAGTAGACGGGAAGGTCGAGACCTTCAAAGCTAGGCTTGTTGCGAAAGAGTATACTCAGAAAGAGGGCATCGATTATGAGGAGACCTTTTCACCGGTAGCTATGCTTAAGTCTATCCGGATTCTCTTATCTATAGCTGTTCATATGGATTATGGGATTTGGCAGATGGATGTCAAGACAGCTTTCCTTAACGGAAGTCTTGAGGAGAACATCTATATGCGGCAACCAGAGGGATTCATTACTAAAGGAAAAGAGCATCTTGTATGTAAGCTTAATCGGTCCATTTATGGATTGAAGCAAGCTTCTAGATCTTGGAACTTCCGCTTTGATGAGGTAATCCAGTCATATGGATTTATTCAAAGTCCGGATGAGCCTTGTGTATACAAGAGATGTGACGGAAACGTAGTGGTATTTCTTGTACTATACGTAGATGACATTTTGTTAGTTGGCAACAATATCAAAGTGTTATCAGACGTAAGGGTATGGTTGTCCAAATAGTTTGATATGAAGGACTTGGGAGAAGTGGGACACATCCTTGGGATCAAAGTTATAAGGGATCGCAAGAAAAGGATGTTGTGTTTATCCCAAGCTTCATACATTGACACTATCCTTGCTCGTTTTAGCATGTAGAACACCAAGAAAGGTTTTCTACCTTTTAGGCATGGAGTTCCTTTATCTAAAGAGATGTGTCCCAAAACATCAAAGGAGATAGAGGACATGAAGGCAGTTCCTTATGCTTCGGCAGTAGGAAGCCTTATGTATGCTATGCTATGTACGAGACCGGATATCTGCTTTGCCGTGGGCATGGTTAGCAGATATCAGAGTAATCCTGGATAGGGACATTGGACTGCGGTAAAGCATATATTGAAGTACCTGAGAAGGACTAGGGATTATATGCTGGTTTACCGGGCAGATCAATTAGTCCCTTTAGGTTACACGGATTTGGATTTCCAATCATATAGGGACAAGAGTAAGTCTACCTCGGGGTTTGTGTTTACTTTTGGAGGTGGAGCCATAGTATGGAGGAGTGTCAAGCAGAAATGCGTGGCGGACTCTACCATGAAAGCTGAGTATGTGATGACCTCAGGCAAAAGGAAGTCAGTATGGCTCAAGAACTTCTTCATCGACTTGGATGTGATTCCTGGTTTACCCAGAACTATCACAATTTATTGTGATAACAGTGGTGCAGTTGCAAACTCGAAGGAACCACGAGCCCATAAGGCGAGTAAACACATAGAGCGCAAGTACCACCTCATACGAGAGATCGTAAAGCGAGGAGAAGTTGTTATCGCCAAGATTGCATCAGAGGATAACCTGGCGGATCCATTCACTAAGGCCCTTCCAGCGAAAGCGTTTGATAGGCATGTGGAGGACATGGGGATCAGATGTATGGCAGAGTGATGATAGCATAGTCTTTTAGTATAAGTGGGAGATTGTTGGAATGTATACTGAAAGCCTAGCTCTTTTTGTATGAACATTTTATTTTGAAATTAAGAATCTATGATCATTATTTGCATTTTATATATTCATTATATATGTGCATATTGTCTAATATTTTACATTGTAGATAACATGGTGCTTGGTGTGGCATGTAAGATCATGTTATCAAGACTTTGTAAAATATAAGTAGAGGCTCACAACCAAGATGGTTTTGGACAAACCATTGGCATGGTTGTAGTGTAGCTTGGTATTGTTTTATCTTGAACATAGAGTTACACTAGTACACTTAGGTGTATTGAGTAGGACCGACATAGAGGTGATTCAATTTAGTAATCGACTATATAATTGAATCGGACTCGATATTATGTTGTACATGCTCTTAATCCCGATATAATAACACATGTACTTAGTATTTATTTCTTTGATTTACCGGGGTGAGATTTAGATGGATTAAATCAATATGCCGAAGTTGGGAAATAATATTATTTACATGGTGTGCCATTGATTATAGGAGGAAACCGTGTCCTATATATTAGGTTGATGATGTTCCCTTGAGGAGCTCATAAGGTTCATCATGTAAACCCAGCTGGTTGACTTAGTCAACATGATGATAAGGTTGAGTGGTACTACTCGAGGAATTAGATGTTAATTAATTGATGGTCAGTAAATCAATTAATTGATGGACATTCGATATCTTAAACACGGGGAGATTAATGTACAAATAATATATGGAGCCCATATTGATTTATGGGGGTTGGTGAGGTAGTTCAATGATGATCCTCTAGTGGAATGGAACATCATTGATGGATCAAGTTTGTGTGGTTCCGATCCATCGGGTGGCCAAGACCCAACTCCTCCTTATGGTCCCTATCGTAGCCTAATATAATCCTTGTGAAGTCTAGATCCAAGAATGTAAAACAAAACCTAGAACCAACGGTTGGGATTAAATCCCTAGATCCGGTGGTTGGATGAAACCCTAGAACCAACGGTTGGGATTAAATCCCTAGATCCGATGGTTAGGATAAAATCCTAGAATCGACGGTTGGGATTAGATCCTTAGATCCGACGGTTGGGATAAAACCCTAGATCCGACGGTTGGGATGAAACCTTAGATCCGACGGTTGGGATGAAATCCTAGATCCGATGGTTGGTATTAAACCCTAGATCTGACGGTTAGAATAAAACCCTAGATCCGACGATGGAGATTAAAGGAGGCTTAAGCCTAATTATATAAATAGAGGCTTAGGTTGGGCGGCAAGATGGGATTGAAAGAATTAGGGTTTGGCTTTTGGAGGTGGGCGGCTAGGGTTTGGAGAAAAGTGGGCGGCAACTTCTTCTTCCTTCTAGTTGTTGCCGGCGCCCAACTTGCACCATCAATACTTGGCCGGCGCCCAACCTTAAGGTCTTTCCCTTCTTCCTTGGCCGGCGGTTCTCCTCCCATTGGTGGCCGGTTCTCTTCCTCCTCCCTATTCTCCAAAGTGGCCGGCGGCAACTCTTCTTGAAGTTGGCCGGCGCATCATCCATTGCTCCTTGGCCGGCGGTTGCACCAAATTCCCTAATTTGGTGGCCGGTTCTAGATAGGAAAGGTATTTGTGAGTTCTTCTCTTTGTTCGCAGCGGACAAGGTAGAGAAGAAAGCGATCTAGAAGGCTTCTACTCGTGGAGGAACTTCGTCCACACGTCGTCCACGAGAAGGATAGGACATACGGTAGAAGATCGTGAGGTATAAAGTTATTTTAACTTTATGTACATATCTGAGCATGTTCTTATTTGTTTTGATTATGCATGTGTGTGTATGAATATATATTGTATAATCATGGACCCCGAAGACAAACACAAAAACCGACGATCCATCCGTCGTCTCTTCCGCGGCTAACCAACTAGAAGAGTTGTGTTGCTTGAACAACTAGTTTGTTCAAGCGACCACTCAAGTTGTTAGCACGATGACGAAATGGTGTTGTTAAGGAAGCTCATCCCATCCGGATTAATCCTTTCATTAGTGAAAAATTTAATCCGGGGACATGGGAACCAATGAGCCTCCGAAGCATCCACCCAACACTAACCATCTCCATAAGAGTCCTATTCCTTCGCTCTGCTACACCATTCTGCTGGGGTGTGCCAGGTGCAGTCAATTGGGATTGAATCTCAGCCTCTGATAAGTAGTTCCTGAACTCTCCCAAGAAGTACTCACCACCATGATCAGATCGTAGTGTCTTGATACTTTTACCTTGATGTTTCTCCACATCAGCCTTGAATTCTTTGAACTTGTCAAAGCATTTAGACTTGCGGTGCATCAGATAAATGTATCCATATCTTGAGTAATCGTCTATAAAAGAGACGAAATACTCAAAACCACCTCTAGCTTGGATAGACATAGGACCACACAAATCATAATGAACCAATTCTAACACATCTTTGGCTCTATACCCCTTGGCCTTAAAAGGCCTCTTGGTCATCTTACCCTCCAAGAAAGATTCATAGGTTGGGAGATCCTCCACCACTAATGAACCCAAAGGTCCATCAGCTATAAACCTTTGAATTCTGCTTAGGTTAATATGACCAAGCCTAAGATGCCAAAAATATTTTTGGTTCATCTTCGAAGGTTCTTTTCTCTTATTGGAATTAGAAGATGAGTTATTAACTTCAATTTGCATCGTGGGAGGTTTTGGTTCAAGTGTGTATAAATTTCCTATCAATGCACCCGAACAGATAATGTCCCTATTCCTTCTTATAACAACTCTGTCATTAAAAGAAATAGAATATCCATCCATAAACAATTTAGAAACCGAAATTAAATTCTTTCTAAATAAGGGTACATAAAGGAAATTCTTAAGAACCAAATGTTTATTTTTCTCAAAAGATAAATGAACATCTCCCACTGCAACAGCCGCCACCTTCGTGGCATCGCCCAAGTACACGGTAATCTTCCCCTCAGCCAGTCGTCTAGTTTTCTGGAACCCCTGCAAAGTATTGCAGACATGATCAGTGGCTCCCGTATCTACACACCAGGTGCCGGTAGATAACATCGCTAAACATGTTTCAATGACTAGACCAAAAGATATACCTTTGTTCTTGCTGTTAGGGCAGTCCTTCTTCCAGTGTCCAGTCTGCTTACAAGTGAAGCACTTGCCTTTCGGCTTCTTCACTCCTCCCTGAGTACCTCCCACCGCCTTCGCCCCAGTTTGTTTCTTCTTCTTCTTGCCTTTTGGCTTAGAAGTAGAAACCTTTTGGGTCACCATTGCATGTGCCTGAGCACTCTGACGAAATAGACCCTCTACCGCCTGGAGTTCTGTCAGGAGTTCCGCCAATGAATACAACCTCTTGTTCATGTTGTAGTTCAGACAAAACTGCTCAAAACTCCTAGGTATAGACTGGAGTATGATATCGACCTAGGTTTCCCCATCGATCACAGCTCCTAGGACCTCCACCTCATTCAAATGAGCCATCATCTTGAGAACATGATCCCTCATGGGTGTTCCCTCGATCATGGTGGTCGTCATTAAGTTTCTCATGGCTTCTTGCCTGGCAGCCCGATTCTGGTGTCCGAAAAGCTCTTTGAGATTGAGCATCATGTCATAAGCTATGGGCATGGCTTGATGCTGATGTTGCAGTACATTTGACATAGATGCCAAAATGTAACACCGTGCCATCTCATCGGCCTTTACCCACTTCTGATAACTCTCTCTCTCCTTTTCCCCAGAATCTTCTGCAGGCTTAGGAGGGCAGTCTTTGAGGAGTACATATTTGTATTCCTCAGCAGTCAAGACAATGTCTAGATTCCTCTTCCAATCAACCTAGTTGGGTCCAGTAAGTTTGTTCTCTTTTAGTATCACAGCAAGTGGGTTGAAAGTTATTTTGAAAGAAAACCTAAGAATCACATAAATCAAAACATTAGATTTCAAAAAATTATTGATTCCTCAAACAATAAAATTTTAAAATCAACCAACACCTCAAAACACCAAGAATATCATATGCCACGATAGTGTGGACGTATACGAATTCTACATTTGCAAGAGGAGGTTTTACCCATTAATTTTACTATCTTGTCAACCTAACTTTTTGACAAGTAAAATTAATAGTTGGTTCCTCTTTGGCCCTACAAATAAAAGCAGTGACTCCGATGGGGAGGATACTTATATTTGTATCTTAGTGTTCACCATTACTCGGTACCAAGGAAATTATCTCGGGTTATGTGCCTTCCGATGGGGAAGTGCACACGCTTCTTAATAATTCCCTATAACCATATTTGACCTTGTGATCCGCAAACAAACTCATCCGATGGGGAGGAAGGCACTAAGAGCCGACGCACAAGTTTGTTTGCATCACTTATCAAATCGTAATGGAGGTCGTGGGAATTTATAAAAATTTCCCTCTCCCACTTAGTAATTTGAAATTGAGGAATTTTTCTAGCCTACGACATGCATATCAAACAAAAAAAAAATATGAAAAATAAATTATTTTCCAACTATTATGGCTTTTCTCTTCAATATGTCTCTCGTTGCAACGCCTTCTCGTCCGCTCCTCCTACGCCATGTACGAGCCATCCGGAGATCCGAGCCGAGACTAAAATCTATTTTAATTTATATCCATCGATCCTATACTCCACGAGGGAGTTTACATGAAATCTAGATCGAAAGTAAACTAAAATAAAAGGAGTGGCTAAACAATGTCGTATCTAATTTAGAAAAAATTAAATAATACCCTCGTCAACCCCGAGGATTCAACAAAATAAACATTTACACACATACAATCACATACACACATATGACCATAATAGTCGGATCTTATGCCTGCAACCAAAGAGTTAAACTACGCATATCCTACTATTATCTGACACATATAATATATGAAAAGTGCATAAAAATTAACCGAATCCTAAACACACAAAACCGGAAACCTTGGCTCTGATACCAATTGAAGGGTTTTGCTTATCGAGTCCGTGAGAGGAAACTTCGCTTCCCACTTCACCTTGGTTGTTTGTTCATGGCGATCCCACTGATGTCCCCGGATTAAAAAAAATTTAATCCTAGACAAAAGGGATTGCCCAAACAATCAAGTCATTGTCGTGCTATTCGTTTAGAGAGGTCACTTGAACAAACTCGTTGTTCAAGCGACCAACCTCTATTCTACGAGTAGCCACGGAATAGACGATGTACGGATCGCCGACTTTTGTATTTATTTTTGGGATCCAAGTATTATTTCACCATAAATAGAATTTATCATGCTCATAATTGGAAAAACAAATACAAGCAAGTAACAAAAGAGAATAGAGAATAGGTATACATCTCAATCTTCTAATGTATGACCTTCCCTCTTTCGGATGTCGTGTGGTCGACGATCTACCAAAAGCTGAAGCTCCTAGATCACCAATCTTCCTTCCTTGCTCATTCCGATCAAGAGGAAGAATAGAAACAAGCCTCTTCTCCTTCCTATAGCCAACCAACAAGCAACAAGGAGAATCCTTGCCACCGGCCAACAAGGAGAAGGAGATGAAGATGGAAACCGACCAAGACACCAAGGGAAACCCCTAAGTATTGTTTCCACCACTCAAGGAGAAGGAGAAGGGGGTCTTTGGCCACTGGCCAATGGTTGGAAAGGGCTGGGGGGCACCGACAGCTTGAGGTAGGAGAAGAAGCAAGGAAGACTTTCCTTATTAGGTGCCGCCCAACCCCAAACCCAAGCTCCTCTTCGTGCCGCCCACCCCAAAAGCCTAACTCCTCTTGATTCCTTCTCCACGCCAACCCCTTGTCCTCCTTTTAATGAGTTAGGGATAAGCCTGTTTTTAATCTCTTCCATTGGTTCTAGGGATTTAATCTCAACCATCGGATCTAGAGATTTAATCTCAACCGTCGGATCTTAGAGATTTAATCTCTACCTTTGGATCTAGAGTTTCGTTTCTATCCATTGGATCTAAGCTTCATGAGGTGTTAATAGGCTACATTAGAAACCATGAGGAGGAGTTGGATCTTGGCCACCCATGGATCAAGCCCACATAAAGTCCGATCCATTAATGATAATCCAATCCACTAAAGGATTATCATTGATCTAGCTCACCAACCCCATAAGATAATATGGGCTCCATATATTATTTGTACATTTTCTCCCCGTGTTTAAGATCTCGAATGTCCGTCGATTAATTAATTTACTGACCATTAATTAATCAACATCAAACTCCATGAGTAGTACCACTCAACCTTTTCATCATGCCGGACCAAGTCCACCTACAGGGTTTACATGATGAACCTTATGAGCTCCTCAAGGGGACATCATCATCCTAGTATATAGGACACAGTTTCCTCCTATAATCAACGACACACCATATAAATAATATCATCTCCCAACTTACCGAGCCTATCAATTTAATCTATAAATATCGTCCATTGGTAAATCAAATAGATGAATACTAAGTATATGTGCCTCTTATTATATCGGGATTAAGAGCATGTACATAATAATATCTGAGGTCCGATTCGATTATTTAGTCAGTAATAAATTGAATCACCTCTAAGTCGGTCCTGCTCAATACACTCAAAGTGCACTAGTGTGATTCTATGGACAAGACAAACCAATACCAAATCACACTACAACCATTCCGATGGTTTGTCCAAAGCCATCTCAGTTTTGAACCTTTACTTATACTTTAAAAGGAGCCGATAACATGATCTCCTGTGTGATACCACACACCATGTTATCTACAATGTAATGTATTAGACAATATGCATAACCATAAAAATATGCAAACAATGATCATGTGATTCTTATTTCAAAATAAAGATGTTAATACAAAAGATAGACTTTTCAGTATACATCCCTACAACAGGGGGGCATCAATTTATCTCTATGATTGACACTTATTAGGGATATCATCAAATACCATTGACATTAGAGGATCAGGACCAGAGCGAGCCTTGAGCCAGGCCTATAGGGGCGACCACCCATGGCACATAAATTCATACAGTAGATACATGATAACTGTCATTTTATCGTATTATTTTTGTCCTTAATATCAATTTTTTTATCCTTTCGAGTAATTAATTGTTGATTATTAGCATGTTTTATGATTTTGGATTCATTTTGGACCTTATTATAAATTCTCATAAATTTTGGACTTATATGCAAATTTTACATCTTAATTGTAGGAGATCGAGACGAGCCAATGGACTAGACTAGAGTTGGATCAAAGATGGATTCATCTATGGTCATAAGGGGAATTTCAAGTTGAATTAATCTGGACCCTTCATCATAATCTGAAGCAGCTTAATCAAGAGACAAGATCTGATCAATCTGGCCCGTCCGATGTGATCGACTTGATTCTGAGCCATCTATCCAAATCTGGAGTGATCTGATCCATACATTTAAATCTATACATCTTATCCCTTCATCCAAATTAGATCGATCGTGACTGTTCATTCAGATCTGATCAGATCCCTCCATTACAAATCAGAGCAATTTTCGTGGTCGAATTAGATATGAGATTTGGGTTTAAATAAGTCTCTCTTCTCGATCGGTGATGGGACCTCTGCTTCTGCTTCCCCAATCGGACGCAGATCATCTTCTTCACTGAGCTCCTCACCTCCTCATCAGTTGTCGGAGAGGAAAGGGGATTCCCTCCTTCTCCGGTGATCGGTCCCGAGCCATCTCCAACCTCCACAGCTTCTTCACGCACGATCTTCTTCACTGACCTCCTCACCTCCCCCGCTGGTAGTCGAAGAGGAAAGGGGATTCCCTCCTTCTCCAATGACTGATCCTGAGTCTCTTCCAACTATAACAGCAACCTCTTCTTCCCGAAATGTGACACAACTTCTTCATCTTCGACAGATCTGCCAACATCGAGCTTCATCGAACCGTCGACCATGATCACTGTCGAGCTGCTAGGAAGAGAAAGGAGGATTCCATACTCATTCTAGAAGCTCAAATCTACTCTTCTATCGGCTGATTCATCATCCAGATCAAAGCTCGATGGATCTTTCTTTCCGCCGACCGATTTCCTATTTCTTATTCGCTTTTGATCCAATCCCAAGCATTGGGATCATCTTAGCTTGATTTGTGAGATTGTTTATGTTGAATTTGTTTGCGTTTGATCTGCTATGATGTGTTTTTAATTGAATTTGATTTCCTCTGCTCTGATGTGATTCTGTTCATAGATTACTCGATTTTAGATGTTTGATTGCAATTTTTGTTTAAGTGATTGTTGTTGCATTTTCATCTGATCATTAATCGAAATCCGAGCTCAAAATTGTAGGAATTTTGATTTTCAAGCTTGTCCAAATTAAATTTGTGTGATGAATCCTTGTTTGGATTTGATTTCTTTATTGGGTTTAAATGTTCTTTTTTCCTTATGCTCATGTTATATTGAATTTAGTAGTTCATCACCGTGATTGAGCCTTGATAGATTGATAAATGTTTTGCAATGAATGTTAGCTGTTAATTACTTTCCTCAATTGCATTAGTTTAATTTGGTTAGGTTCTTTGAAATGTTCTCTCCGATGGTGATCCAATTTCAAACTAAGGGGTTGCCCTAGCTTGATTCTTTAGATGCCTTCTTACCTTAGTATATTTGATTTGTTAGATGTGTAATTTAAATTACCTGTTAACGAATTGTTATTGTTGCTGCATTCCGGATTTGTTGGAGTAGAATTCAGGAATTCATTACCATGATTTAGTTTGGATGTTTCGGTTCAATAGGTTCTTTAGTGTTTGGGATGTTAGAATTGTAGTTTAGATTCGTTGTTCTTGAATTGTTCTTACTCATGTTTCATGGTATGTTTCACATTATTTGATTTGTTTATGGTCATTTAGTTAAATGAATCATTGATGTGCTTGATTGATGTTCATTTAGTTTATGTTCATTTTTTAGATTGTAGTTGTTAATGTTTCTTGTTTCAATTATTCATTTTATGCCATCAAAAATCCCCCAAACCTTTGATCGTGAATAAAATTGATCTTGAGATTATTATCCTTCCGTTACATTCGTTGGGAGATGATCCGAGTTACCCTTGAAGGTAGGAAACTTTGCTTCCCACTTCAACTCGGTCGCTTGTTCATGGCGATCCCTTCTATGTCCTCAGATAAAAAAATTTATCCTTGACAAGAGGGATTGTCCAAGAAACCTTGTCATCGTCGTGCTATTCGATTAGAGTAGTACTTGAACAAACTTGTTGTTCAAGCGACCAACCTCTATTCTACGAATAGCCATAGAATAGACGATGTACGGATCGCCGACTTTTGTGTTTATGTTCAGGATCTAAGTTATATTAGCCACAAAATAGAATATATCATGCATATATAATTGAAAAACAATTACAAACATGTTACATACGAAGATAGTTAAGTGTTATAACTCTCGATCTTCTATCGTATGTCCTTCCTCCTTTTGGACATCGTGTGAGCGACGATCTACCAAAAGTCGAAGCTCCTAGATCACCAATCTTCCTTCCTTGCTCATTCCGAGCAAGAGGAAGAATAGAAACAAGACCCTTCTCCTTGCTTTAGTCAACCAACAAGCAACAAGCAAGTTGCTTGCCGCCAGCCAACAAGGAAAAGGGTTAGAAAGATGAATGTCGGCCAAAAGCTCCAAGGGAAGACCTTAAGCTTGTTGGAGTATTGGGAATACAATCAAATTCCCACATTGGTAAGACATGAAAAAGATCATGTGCTTATAATATTAAAAGATATCTCCATTGGTATGAGCCCTTTTGGGTAAAACCCAAAAACAAAACCATGAGGGCTTAGGCCCAAAGTGGACAATATCATGTCATTGTGGAGATATGTGGATCTCATAAGCACTAACAATTGGTATCAGAGTCATGGTTCATGTCAAGCCATGAACCTCGAACGAAGGATGTTGAGCTCCCATGTCCGGATCAAGAGAACCAGACACCATACATGAAGTCCAGTTGGGTCGGGAGGACCGAACAATTGGCAGGAAGTGCAGTTAGGCCAGAAGGGTTGGACAACGGTAGGAAGTCCAGCTGGGTCAGGAGGACCAGACAGTTGGCAGGAAGTCCTGGTGGGTTGAGGATCGAACATCAAGCAGAGGATGTCCTTCGAGGACGGATAGACTTGAGAGGGGTCGATGTGGTCCTTCGTTTGAGGGGGGGATTGTTGGAGTATTGGGAATACAATCAAAGTCCCACATTGGTAAGACATGGAAAAGATCATGTGCTTATAAGATGAAAAGATATCTCCATTGGTATGAGGCCTTTTGGGTAAAGCCCAAAAACAAAACCATGAGGGCTTAGGCCCAAAGTGGACAATATCATATCATTGTAGAGATATGTGGATCTCATAAGCACTAACAACCCTATACTGCATTAGTTAGAGGGTTTGGTAATTTGTTTTGGTATATCATATTACGATGATGCGTTATCTAAAATGGCACCATTACCGAGGAATGTTAATGGTGTTTGATAATCTTAGTATTGCTTTTCTCTTTTGGTAAAAAAAAATTGCTTGGGTGTCTTATGCTTTGTATCCATGTGTTTTGCTTTATATATTTCCTGTGTCTTTGATTTAGTTTGCTTGTGTTTCAAGATAAGAATAGGAAACTTTTTTAATCATGTATTCTTATTATCAGCAATTTGGAGGCTTCAATGATTTTTATAATACACACACTAGATATTTTTGTAGGAGTAATTCAGATACATATTCTCAGTATTATCAGCCTGACTATCAACATCTCCAATACCAGCCTCAATATAATCAGCCTGATCCTGGGGTTTATCAGTCATATCAGCAGGATAGGTATAATTCATTTTTTGGTACACATGCTTACAATTCAGATTTTAGATATGGGCACTGGCATCAGTACATTCCTGAACAACCTCAGTGTTATTCACCCCCACCATCTACTAATGCTTACATGCCCAGTTGGGGAGATCAATCATGTTACACATATGAGGTAGCACAACATCAAGACGCTCAACA
The DNA here is from genome assembly GCA_025175895.1 of Wurfbainia villosa. Taxonomy (NCBI): domain Eukaryota; kingdom Viridiplantae; phylum Streptophyta; class Magnoliopsida; order Zingiberales; family Zingiberaceae; genus Wurfbainia; species Wurfbainia villosa. The sequence continues at coordinate 51,515,747 of CM046002.1, forward strand.
TTATTTTCCATATCAAAGTCCATTAGGGATTCAGGACCACAGTGAACAAGCTTCTAGCCCTAGCCAACAAGATGGTTCAATATATGGACTTAAGAAACTTATCCAGCAAACAGCTATGAAGCGAATGCAAATGGTCAGTGGTCTCTATTCCCAACAAGAAATTGAAGAATTAGAACATGAATAACAAATTTAGTTAGATCAATTCAGATCATCCATTCAGCATATGCAAGAATAAGAAGTCATTCAACCTCCGTTAGCGGCTATTCCTAGTTGCTTTATGCTGAGTCAAACCCATGTGCTTGAGGAGATGGATTGCAGAGTTGGAGATATGCTTGCCTCTACTTCTACAGCTCTACAGGATTCCACTGCTATGCTTGGTGATGATATAATTTCTAATTCCTAGATATTGATGTGAATGTTGATGTTGGGGACATTGAAGACAATCTTGATGCATGAAGAACACTAGATGAGAGTATTATTATTGCATATGCTAGTGTCGATAATGTTGCATGTGTAAATATTGATAAAGTTACTACTGTGTCAGATGTTAGTGTGTTGCCAACTACTCCTATTTGGAATTATATTGTAAATGATGTTGTAAAAGAGGCAGTACCTTCAGAATTATATCTTTCAGTTGTGCAACTACAAGATCTGTAGTTAGATCTTCTTCCTGATTCCTTGGAGTATGAATGTTCAAAAGAAGAGGATCAGCTGCTAGATATCAATGCCCAAAACTTCCAGCCTAGCCTAGGAGTGGTCGATAGTCGGAGGTGTTGGGATGTATACTGAAAAGTGTATCTTTTGTATGAACATCTTTATTTTTGAAATAAGAATTACATGATCATTGTTTGCATATTTATGGTTATACATATTGTCTGATACATTACATTGTAGATAACATGGTGTTTAGTGTCACATAGGAGATCATATTATCGGTTCATTGTAAAGTATAAGTAAAGGTTCACAACCGAGAAGGTTAAGGACAAACTATTGGAATGGTTGTAGAGTGATTTGGTATTGGTTTGTCTTGACCATAGAATCACAATAGTACACTTTGTGTGTATTGAGCAGGACCGACTTAGAGGTGATTCGATTTATTACTGACTACATAATCGAATCGGATCTCAGATATTATATTGTACATGCTCTTAATCCCGATATAACAACGGGCACATATACTTAGTATTCATTTCTTTGATTTATCAATGGGCGAGATTTGTAGAGTAAATCGATAGGCTCGATAAGTTGGGAAATGGTATTATTTATATGGTGTGTCGTTGATTATAGGAGGAAACCGTGTTCTAAATAAAAGGATGATGATGTCCCCTTGAGGAGCTCATATGGTTCATCATGTAAACCCTGCAGGTGGACTTGGTCCAACATGATGATAAGGTTGAGTGGTACTACTCATGGAGTTAGATGTTGATTAATTAATTTTCAGTAAATTAATTAATCGAAGGACATTCAAGATCTTAAATACGGGAAGAAAAATGTACCAATAAAATATGGAGGCCATATTAATTTATGGGGGTTGGTGAGGTAGATCAATGATAATCCTCTAGTGGAATGGATTACCATTAATGGATTGGACTTTATGTGGGCTTGATCCATTGGGTGGCCAAGATCCAACTCCTCCTCATGGTCCCTATTGTAGTCTTTTAAAACCTCATGGACCCTAGATCCAATGATGGAAAACAAAACTCTAGATCCAACGGTAGAGATTAAATCTCTAGATTCAACGGTTGAGATTAAATCTCTAGATCCGACGGTTGAGATTAAATCTCTAGATCCGATGGTGGAGATTAAAACAAGGCTTAAGCCTAACTCTATAAAAGGAGGGATTAAGGTGGGCGACAAGAGCAATTAGGATGCAAGGAGGTATTAGGGTTTTGGGCGGCAAGAGGCATGGAGGTTTGGGCGGCCACAAAATTGGAAATATTTTCCTTCTTCTTCCTTAGGTGGCCGGCTCCTATCCTCTTCTTTCCTCTCTTTTGTTGGCATCCAAAGCTCTTCTTTCAATTCTCCTTGGCTGGTTGAAACAAGGGTTAGGTTGATTCCTTGGAGCTCTTGGCTGGCGGCAAGCTACAAGTTGGGAGCTTGTTGGTTGGTCCTAGATTGAGGAGAGTTTTGTTTCATATTCTTCCTTTTGTTCGGAGTGAGCAAAGAATGGAAGATTGGTGATCTAGGAGGCTTCGACTTTTGGAAGATCGTCGCCCACACGACGTACAAAAGGAGGAAGGACATACAATAGAAGATCGAGAGGTATAACGCTTGTTTATATTCTTTTGTATTATGTCTACAATTGTTTTTCAATTATATGTATATTGTATGTTTTGTTTATGGCTAAATTTACTTGGACCTCGAATACAAATGCAAAAACTGGCGATTCGTACATCGTCTATCCCGCGGCTAATCTAGAATATAAGTTGGTTGCTTGAACAATAAGTTTGTTCAAGTGACCACTCTAATTGAATAGCATGACGACGAAACGGTAGCTTGGGTAATCCCTCTTATCAAGGTTAATTTTTTTTATCCGAGGACGTAGAAGGGATCGCCATGAACAAGCGACCGAGTTGAAGTGGGAAGCGAAGTTTCCTACCTTCAAGTGGTATCAGAGCCACGGTTTCCGCTTTTGTGTGTATAGGATTCGATTACTTTTATGCACTTTTCATATATTATATGTGTCGGATAATAGTAGGATGTGCGTAGGTTAACTTTTTGGTTGCAGGCATAGGATCCAACTATTATGGCCATATGTGTGTATGTGATTGTATGTGTATAATTGTATATTTTGTTGAATCCTCGGGGTTGACGAGGCTAGTATTTAATTTTTGTAATTAGATACAGCATTGTTTAGCCACTCTTTTTTATTTTAGTTTACTTTCGATCTAGATTTCATGTACACTCCTTCATGGAGTATAGGATCGATGGATGCAAATTAAAATAGTTTTTCTCGGCTCGAATCTCCGAATGGCTTTTACATGGCGTAGGGAGGAGTGGACGTGATGGCGATATGACGAGAGGCATATTGGAGACAAAAGTCATAATAGTTGGAAAATATTTCTTTTTCATATTTATTGTTTATTGTTTGATATGCTTGTCGTAGGATAGAAAATTCCTCAATTTTAAATTACTAAGTGGGAGAGGGATATTTTTATAAATTCCCACAACCTCCATTACAATTTGACATGTGAAGCAAACACACTTGCACGTCGGCTCTGAGTGCCTTCCTCCCCATCGGATGACTTTGTTTGCGGATCACAAGGTCGAATATGGTTTAGGATATTATTAAGGAGAGTATGTACTTCCCCATCGGAAGGCACATAACCCGAGATAATTACCTTGGTACCGAGTAATGGTGAACACTTAGATACAAATATAAGTATCCTCCCCATCGGAGTCACTGCTTTTATTTCTAGGGCCGATGAGGAACCAACTATTAATTTTATTTGTCAAAAAGTTAGGTTGACAAGATAATAAAATTAATGGGTAAAACCTCCCCTTACAAATGTAGAATTCGTATACGTCCACACTATCGTGACATACAATATTCTCGGTGTTTTGAGGTGTTGGTTGATTTTCAAATTTTATTGTTTGAGGAATCAATAATTTTTTGAAATCTAATGTTTTGATCTATGTGATTCTTAGGTTTTTCAAAATGACTTTCAACCCGCTTGTTGTGATACTGAAAGAAAATAAATTTACTGGACCCAACTATGTTGATTGGAAGAAGAATCTTGACATTGTCTTGACTGTAGAGGAATACAAATATGTACTCCTTGAAGAGTGCCCTCCTAAGCCTGCGGATGATTCTGAGGAAAAGGAGAAGGAGAGTTATAAGAAGTGGATTAAGGTCGATGAGATGACGCGGTGTTATATTTTGGCATCTATGTCAAATGTACTGCAACATCAGCATCAAGCCATGCCCACTGCTTATGACATGATGCTCAATCTCAAAGAGCTTTTCGGACACCAGAATCGGGCTACTAGGCAGGAAGCCATGAGGAACTTGATGACGACCACCATGATCGAGGGAAAACCCGTGAGGGATCAAGTTCTCAAGATGATGGCTCATTTGAATGAGCTGGAAGTCCTCAGAGCTGAGATCGATGGGGAAACCTAGGTCGATATCATTCTCTAGTCTCTACCTAGGAGTTTTGAGCAGTTTTGCCTGAACTACAACATGAACAAGAGGTTGTATTCATTGGCGGAGCTTCTGACATAACTCCAGGAGACAGAGGGGCTTTTTAGTTAGAGTGGTCAGACGCAAGCCATGGTTGCCCAAAAGGTTTCTACTTCTAAGTCGAAAGGCAAGAAGAAGAAGAAACAAGCTGGGGCAAAGGCGGTGGGAGGAACTCAGGGAGGAGTGAAGAAGCCGAAAGGCAAGTGCTTCACTTGTAAGCAGACTGGACACTAGAAGAAGGACTGCCCAAACCGCAAGCAGAACAAAGGTATACCTTTTGGTCTAGTCGTTGAAACAACTTTAGCGGTGTTATCTATCGACACCTGGTGTGTAGATACGGGAGCCACTGATCATGTCTGTAATACTTTGTAGGGGTTCCAGGAAACTAGATGACTGGCTGAGGGGGAGATTACCAAATACTTGGGTGATGCCACAAAGGTGGCGGCTGTTGCAGTGGGAGATGTTTATTTATCTTTTGAGAGGAATAAAGTTTTGGTTCTTAAAAATTGCCTTTATGTATCTTTATTTAGAAAGAATTTAATTTCAGTTTCTAAATTGTTTATGGATGTATATTCTATTTCTTTTAATGACAGAGTTATTATAAAAAGTAATAGGGAGATTATCTGTTCTGGTGCATTGATAGGAAATTTGTATACACTTGAACCAAAACCTCCCACGATGCAAATAGAAGTTAATAACTCATCTTCTAATTCCAATAAGAGAAAAGAACCTTCGAAGACGAACCAAACATATCTTTAGCATCTAAGACTTGGTCATATTAACCTAAGCAGAATTCAAAGGTTGATAGCTGATGGACCTTTGGGTTCATTAGTGGTGGAAGATTTCCCAACCTGCGAATCTTGCTTGAAGGGTAAAATGACCAAGAGGCCTTTTAAGGCCAAGGGGTATAGAGCCAAACATGTGTCTGATTTGTGTGGTCCTATGTCTATCCAGGCTAGAGGTGGTTTTGAGTATTTCGTCTCTTTTATAGACGATTATTCAAGATATGGATACATTTACTTGATGCGCCGCAAGTATGAATTTTAGGGATGTATACTGAAAAGTCTATCTTTTCTATAAACATCTTTATTTTTGAAATAAGAATCACATGATCATTGTTTGCATATTTTTATGGTTATGTAATATTGTCTCATACTTTATATTGTAGATAACATGGTGTGTGGTGTCACACAGGAGATCATGTTATCGGCCCTTTGGAAAGTATAAGTAAAGGCTCACAACCGAGATGGCTTTGGACAAACCATCAGAATGGTTGTAGTGTGATTTGGTATTGGTTTGACTTGACCATAGAATCACACTAGTGCACTTTGTATGAATTGAGCAGGATCGACATAGAGGTGATTCGATTTATTGCTGACTACATAATCGAATCGGACCTCAGATATTATTTAGTACATGCTCTTAATCCCGATATAATAACGGGCACATATACTTAGTACTCATCTCTTTGATTTACCAATGGGCGAAATTTATAGATTAAATCGATAGACTCGGTAAGTTGGGAGATGATATTATTTATATGGTGTGCCGTTGATTATAGGAGGAAACCGTGTCCTATATATTACGATGATGATGTCCCCTAGAGGAGCTCATAAGGTTCATCATGTAAACCCTGCAGGTGGACTTGATCCGGCATGATGAAAAGGTTGAGTGGTACTACTCAAGGAGTTAGATGTTGATTAATTAATGGTCAGTAAATTAATTAATCGACGGACATTCGAGATCTTAAACACGGGGAGAAAATGTACAAATAATATATGGAGCCCATATTATCATATGGGGGTTGGTGAGGTAGATCAATGATGGACCTTTAGTGGATTGGATCATCATTAGTGGATCGGACTTTATGTGGGTTTGATCCATGGGTGGCCAAGACCCAACTCCTCCTCATGGTCCCTAATGTAGCCTATTAACACCTCATGATGCTTAGATCCAATGGATAGAAACAAAACTCTAAGATCCATTAGTAGAGATTAAATATCTAAGATCCGACGGTTGAGATTAAATCTCTAGATCCGACGATTGAGATTAAATACCTTGAACCAATGGTGGAGATTAAACCAAGGCTTATCCCTAACTCTATAGAAGGGTGGCTTAGGGTAGTTGGCGTGGAGAACACAATGGATGAGGGGATTAGGGATTGCTTCCTTTGGTGGCTAGGAATCCTAGTTGGTTTAGGATTGGGTTTGGTGGCTAGGGTTTTGGGAGCAAGGGTGGGCGGCAACATTGAAGGTTTTGTTGGATCGAGTGGATCGCTAGAGGGGGGGTGAATAGCGATAAAAACTTTTTCTTTTAAATCGTTCGGTAGACAATTAAATGCAGCGGATATGTAAATAAAAGCTAAATGAGACAAATAGTTTTCTTACTTGGTTCGTAGCCTTTGGCCACTACTCCAAGGCCCTAACGATCTTAGACCGTGTACGGAGGGCAATTCACTAAAACACTCCTCCTCGTTGGAGGTAGGAGTTTTACGATTACAAAAACCTTCGAAGCAAAAGATAGAGAGACAATCCCTCTCTTCTATTAAAATAAAATGCAACGGTCGAAAGCCACGATTAACAAACGAATTGCAAGATTAAGAGAAATGACAAACTAAGATTATACCAACAACTAGAAGATAGGGCTTAAACTAGGGTTGTTGGCAGCACTTCGTTGTTGTAGAGTCGTCGGAGAGTCGTAGCATTGCGGAGGCTTTTGAGCACTTAGAATTGATGAGAAAACCCTAGGTTAGGACCTCCTTTTATAGCCTTTGAGCCCCTTTTCGAGAGGAACCCTAGCCAATCACAATTGAGCACCAATCTCCTTGAAATGGGGTGATAAGCCTTGACTCCTCGAATCTGATCATTGACCATCGATCGATGGCCATCATCGATCGTGATGGCGACATCGGTTAGTCGCGACCTCGGCCGATCGGCCCGATTGGCGGCGATCGAGTCCTCCAAGCTGGCAGTCGACTGATGCTTGCTGCAAGTCAAAGTTAGCTCAACAAAAACATAATTTCGAGAGTCGTCGACCGTCCGATCTCGACGTCGACCATCTCTAGGATGTCTTTGGTCGGATCTACGCTTAAGATCATCCCGAACGAGGATACGACTCACTTACGCCGCAGACACACGAGCTTACCTCGATACTTATGTGTTGCTTTTGCTCGCCTTCCACTCGATTCCTTCGGCCTCCGTCACTCGAGTGTCGCCCGACCACCGCGGCTTCCTCCGGGTGTCGCTAGCCTTCAGCTCCAGCTATAGCAATCTTCTGCACACTCGATTCAGCTCGTGAGATAACGACATGAGCTTAACTTTGTATCGTTTGCTATAATCAAAACTCAGGTTTGACTTAGGTGCGTACTGCACCAACAATCTCCCCCTTTTTGATTTATGGCAAACCCACATACAAAGTTAAGTAAATAGCAAGCATGAAGAATAATGTGCATTAGAAACAAACAAGAAATAAAAAAGATTAAGTTGGAGTAGTAAGGATTTTCTTCAAGTACTCCCCCTTGAGGAAACCTCCCCCTTGATCGAGGGTGAGTCTTGAAGAAAGACCTTAATCCTCCCCCTTGAGGGTTGCTTTAAGTAATTACTTAAAGTTGGCCTTAGTAAAACGTTTAAGTTAAGAGTTCTTCTTAACTTGGCCCTTTCTCCCCTTTAAGTAAAGCATTAGCGGCATAATGTTTACGTTGACACATAAGTTTAAGTTAAGAATTCTCTTAACTTGGCCTTTACTTCCTTTTGTTAAAAGTTAAATAAGTTTTCAAAAACTTAGAGTTAACTTTTGGTTTAAATATGAAGTAAGAGTTAAGTTATAAAAAAAAATTTGACCCCTTAACTTTGGCCTTTTTCTCTCCCTTTTGCCATATATCGAAAAGAGTGAGGGTGTGTGTGGAAAACAAAAATAAGTGTTAAATTTAAAGTCCAAGCATGTTCCACATTATTTTGAAAATAATATACTAAAAATAAGTTCATCTATAAAATGTTCGACTCATATTTGGCTTGATTGATATGAAAGATCAACCAGTCCTGGTCAGAGTCGGTTAGTATGTATGATTATACTCCGTGGTTCATAACGATGCACTAGCTCTACATCTGGAACCAGGAGTAAGGTCCTAACATCTCACGCCCATCTACGTGGCTAAGTACACAAACACATTAGTCCTATGTGTTGTGAGATGTATTGGCTCCTTAAATCTATAGGTGCTTGATATCTAAGGTATCTCCTATGCTAGTTCCATAAAAATGAAATTTTAAGAAATAGTAGTAAGAAAATATAATTTGCAAGTTCCTATTCTACTACGCACATGCCCAATTTTCGTCTTAATAGACTAAATTCGGCTTCGGGTAGGGGTTTAGTAAATAGGTCTGCTAAGTTAGACTTTGATTCGACGTATTCGAGTTGTATGGCTCCGTTGGCCACATGTTCTCGAATGAAATGGTGTTTGACCTCTATATGTTTGGTCCTAGAGTGACATATCGAATTCTTTGTAAGATTAATTGAACTAATGTTATCTACATGAAGTTTAGTATTCGTAAAGTCTAACTTAAAGTCGCAGAGAGTGTGCTTCATCCAAAGAAGCTGCGTGACACACTCACCCATCGCGATGTATTCATTCAGTGGTAGATAAGGCAACACAGTGTTGCTTCCCATCGCACTAACTCACTAGACTCGAGTCGGTAGGGTTGACAACAACCACTCGTACTCTTTCTATCGAGCTTACTACGGCATAGTCCGAATCGAGATGGCCGGTTAGTTGAACTTCGGTAGATCTAGGATACGAATACCGACATTAAGTGTACCCTTTAGATATCTAAGGATACGCTTGACTAGAGTTAGGTGAGACTCCTTGGCACAGGTTTGGAACCTTGCGCACATACTTACTGCAAATAGGATATCAGGTCGGCTTGCAGTTAAGTAAAGGAGACTCCCTATTATGCTCCTATAGTATTTTAAATCAATTGAGTTTCCGATTAAATCTTCTTCTATATTAACATTAGTTGCCATTGGGGTATTAATAATTTTAGCGTCTTGCATTCCAAAGCGTTTAATTAATTCCCTAGTATATTTGCGTTGATGTAGGTATATTCCATCTTTAGTTTGTTTAATTTGTAGACCTAAAAAGAAGCTTAACTCACCTACTAAATTCATTTCAAATTCACTTTCCATAAGTGAAATGAACTCATTTAGTAGGATTGAGTTGGTGGTTCGAAAATAATATCATCTCGTAGATTTGGGCTATGAATATGTCTTTACCTAAGGTTTTTCGAAAGAGTTGGGTCAACTACACCTTGGTTAAAACCTTTGGACTTAAGATAAATCGAAAGTCTCTCGTACCAAGCTCGAGGAGCTTGTTTAAGTCCATAAAGAGCTTTCTTTAACCTAAGGACATGATCGGGTTTGTCTAAACTTTCGAAGCCGGGGGGTTGACTAACATAAACTTCTTCTTTAATGTATCCATTTAAGAATGCAGATTTCACATCCATTTGAAACAACTTAAATCCTCGATGTCTGCATATGCTAATAGCATTGAATGGACTCTAATCTAGCTCTTTGGGGCATAGGTCTCATTCGTAATCTAAACCTTCGACTTGACTAAACCCTTTAGCAACTAGTCTAGCTTTATTTCTAACTACTTCACCTTTATCATCAATTTTATTTCTAAACACCCACCTTGTTCCAATGATTGTTTTATCTTTAGGTGGTGGTACTAATTCCCATACTTCGTTCCTAGTGAATTGAGCCAACTCTTCTTGCATTGCAATAATCCAATCGGGATCAAGAAGAGCTTGGTCAATAGTTTTGAGTTCAATTTTAGAAATCAAAGATATTTGACTAAGGTTTCTGTATGAGGCTCTAGTTCGAACTCCTAGACTTGGATCACCTATCACTTGGTCGATAGGATGATTCGTTTGAGTCCTAGTTGGATTTGGGTTTGAGTCTACAACTTGATCCATAGGATGACGTGTTTGAGTTCTAGTTTGGTTGGAGTCATCTATCACTTGGTCGATAGAGTGACTTGGTTGACTTAGGTTAGGATTAACACTAGACCTGATCTCCGGATCAGAGTTAGGTCTAGTATGAATCGGCTCGCTAATTGGGGTTGCCGGGGGTTTTGTAGGTTCGTGTCCTTCATCAAATACTACATTGATCGTCTCCTCGACTCTAAGGGTGTCGTGGTTATATACTCTATAAGCTCTACTTGTAGTCGAGTATCCTAGAAAGATTCGATCGTAGTTTTGGATGTAAATTTCCTAGGTGATCCTTAGTGTTTAGGATATGTACCTTACACCCAAAGAACCTAAAGTACTTGATGTTAGGTATTTTATCATGATAAATCTCGTATGATGTCTTACGGTTCCTATTTACCATCAGGATCTATATTTTGGACATAGCATGTCGTACTCACGGACTTAGCCCAAAACCTATCGGGTAGGTTATACTCATTTAACATTGTCCTAGCGGCTTCTTGTAGGGTTCTATTTTTGCATTCTACTAGGCCATTTTGTTGTGGAGTTCTAGGGCAAGAGAACTCATGGTGGTATCCATTTAGGTTACAGAATTCTGTAAACCTATGGTTTTCGAATTCACCACCATGATCAGTCCTAAGTCTTTTGATTTTAATGCTTTGTTGATTTTCTATTAACTTAAATAGGTTGATTAATTGATCTAGGGTATCACTTTTGTGTTTGATGAACCTAACCCAAGTAAATCTAGAGTAGTCATCAATTATGACTAAGCAGAATTTACTTCTGTTAAGTGACTTAGCTCCATGTGAATCAAATAGATCCATGTGTAGGAGCTCAAGCACACTTTTGGTTCGTTCTTGACTAGTTAGTTGATGTTGTGTCCTAGATTGTTTACCTTGTTGACAAGCATTACATATTTTATTATCCAAGTTATTGAGGTTAGGCAAACCTCTAACTAAGTCACTCTGACTCATCTTGTGGATGAGTCTTGGGTGTGAGTGACCGAGTCGTCGATGCCACAACCATGATTCCTCTTGCCATGTCATAAGACACTTAGTTGAGGAGTTAGTTAAGTTAATAGTGTAAATGTTGGTATTTCTAGTTCCCTTAAGAATTGTTTTAGAGGTTTCATTTGTATTAATTACGCATTCGTTTTCTAGAAATATGACCTTATAGTTATTATCACACAATTGGCTTACACTGAGAAGATTATATTGAAAATTTTCTACTAATAAAACGTTTTAAATGACAAAATTTGAGTTAAGCTCAATATCACCTGATCCGATGATTTTGAGCTTGCCGTTATTTCCGAAGGCTACCGATCCTTGTCGTTTGAATCGAAGCTTCGAAAACTTGAGTTGATCCCTGGTCATGTGTCGGAAGCAACCACTGTCCAACATCCATTGATCCTACACGCAAGGTAGTTGGATCAGATATTGGATTTATTAAAAAATTGGTTGAAAATTATTAACTTAAATCATCTCACCCATGTCTACATGATCAAACATGTTAATCCTATATGTTCTTGTGAGATGACTTCCAATTTTAGTTGAATTAAATTTAATGACTTAAACACTTGTCAACCTTGCGTTTGATTCGGATTTGACCTTAGGCTCATCAAGTCACCTTTTCAAGATCATGGCTTCCAGGTCGTGGCGAGGCACAGAGGCCTTCTTTGATCGGAAAAATGACCACTTCCTTAGACAAAGCCATTTTCAAGAAAATAGAGACTTGACTCACCTAAGACCACTTCCTGGTCTAACTAGTCTAGGATCACGAGGTAGCTTCAGCTAGTTCCGCTCGGTCAAGTGCAGAACTAGAATCGCCTTATCTAGCCCGAATACACAAGACTCCACTTTCCTAGCGTACTATCATCTCGCCGCATCCTGGTACTATGTTATCAAGTATTGACGAGTTATAGTCCTATCTAACCATTCTAAGAAGTAAAATCAAACTAAATAAAAAACCTAAGCATGCAATTTCTAAGTTAAAACACAAACAAATTTCGTACTAGCTCCCCCTGGACCATTGAATCGATTTGGTCTCTCCACATAGTGGATTTGGTCCTTGGGAACCCAGTACTGGTTTGATCCTAAGTTTGAAATCAAGGTGTTCTTAGGGACCCATGCTTGGACACATTTTTTATGTCGACTTACGATTGACATATACGACTTATTGGTCGTGTTTGAGCTAAACCCTAGCCCGACCTTGTTGTACACGGCCCTTTGCGATCCAAGTAGAAGGTCAAGTCCTTTGGATCCCAAAGTAAATCTTTTCAACGTATTCCTAAGATCTTCGACTTGACTCTTCAAGAGTGAGTTCTCAACTTCGAGTTTTACAACCCGAGTTGAGTCCTTCTCTTGAACTCGACTAGTCGAAGAGGTTAGGGAGACCTCATGTTTGAGGAGTTTAACTTCCTCAACCAGGGTCTCGACCTTGGACTAGGACTTAGCTAACTTTCTATTTAAAAACTTAATTGCACTATAAAGTGTAGTAATAAGAGACCGACTTACCTTGAGTGTATCTTTTGAACCGGATGCGTATCCGTGGCTCGTCTTGAATAGTGCCGATCAGGCTCGTCTTCGGTTTCCGATTCAAGTTTCGGTTCCGACTCCGTCTCCGATTCCACCGATTTATCCATGAGGACTCGATCGTTATCTTCTTCCTCGGAAGCTTCTTCCCAAGTGGCGTTAAGTGCCTTTTTGTGTTTTGGTACCTTGCTCTTGAGTTTTGGGCATTCGGACTTAATGTGTCCAAACCTGTTGCATTCATAACATCTTATGTTTGAACTTTTAGGCTTACCTTCGTTGGGTCGAGTGACGGCTCATTTTCGTCCCTTGACTATCCTCCGAACTAGGTTAACTAGTTCGACCTCCATTTCCGAGTCGACCTTCGAATCGGACTCATCCTCTTCTTCCTTCGGAGGTGGCTTGCTAGCGGTTTTCTTCTTTGAACCTGCAAATAATGCTATACCTTTCTTGGGTTCCGAGTTAGACTTCTCATGAAGTTCAAAATCAGAAAAAAGTTCATCTAATCTAAGTTTAGAAAGATCCTTTGAGACCTTGTAGGCATCGACCATGGATGCCCACAAGGTAGTCCTCGGAAAAGAGTTTAGGACATACCTTATAAGGTCGCAGTTTTTGACCTTTTGCCCGATTGCGTGTAGATTGTTGACGATGTCCTGGACTCGGGCGTGAAGTTGCATCGCGGACTCGTGTTCCTACATTTTTAGATTATATAATTTATTGAATAAAAGGTCGCACTTACATACCTTGGCTTCATTGGTCCCTTCGTGTAGCTCCACTAGCTTTGTCCATAGGTCCTTTGCGCTGATGAAGGGGCCGACGCGATTTAACTCCTCCTTGGACAAGCCGCATTGGAGGATTTGTGTTGCCTTGGCATCGGCTTCGACTTGTCGTTTTGTTGCAACGGTCCATTGATCATAACCCAAGGATTCACCCACTTCGTTAGTCGGAAGTGTGAAACCCGTTTGGATTATGATCCACATCTCGATTTGGGTTTTGAGAAAGCACTCCATCCGACCTTTCCAGTAACAGAAATCATCTCCGTTGTAAAACGGAGGTCGGACGGTGCTAAAACCCTCTAGATGGGCCATTTGGAAGGAAAACCTTGCACAAAAAATACAAAAAAAAACACGAAAAGGGTTCCAAGACTTCGCCTTGGATTAGTGGTGCACGAAATAAAAAGAAACAAATGAGAAATAGAAAGTTAAGCAAAGAAATAAGAAACTAAATAAAAAGTAAGTACTCACAACCTTCGATGTCCCCAAAAGGGTAATAAACATCGATTTTTGAGGATGAAAACAGCTTGTTACGGGGGTAAACCCCCATAAGAAGTGTAGATCTCTCAAAGAGCTTCGATTTGGTGGGTAGATCGTTTTGTGAGTCCCCTTGTAGCAAAAGTTATGCTCGTTTGATCGTGATGTACTCCGAAGGCGATTAGTACTTGCAAAAACACAACCAAAAACTATGTACCAAGACTTGGTCTTGGATTAGTAGTGTGGGAGAAATCTTAAAATGATAAATACGAAAAAAAAATTGCTCGATTGGTGGTTGCACCGAATCTGAGCGCCCCCGACTCTGTTACCAATTGTTGGATCGAGTGGATGGCTAGAGGGGGGGTGAATAGCGATAAAAACTTTTTCTTTTAAATCGTTCGGTAGACAATTAAATGCAGCGGAAATGTAAATAAAAGCTAAATGAGACAAATAGTTTTTTTACTTGGTTCGTAGCCTTCGGCCACTACTCCAAGGCCCTAACGATCCTAGACCGTGTACGGAGGGCAATTCACTAAAACACTCCTCCTCGTTGGAGGTAGGAGTTTTACGATTACAAAAACCTTCGAAGCAAAAGATAGAGAGACAATCCCTCTCTTCTATTAAAATAAAATGCAACAGTCGAAAGCCACGATTAACAAACGAATTGCAAGATTAAGAGAAATGACAAACTAAGATTATACCAACAACTCGAAGATAGGACTTAAACTAAGGTTGTTGGCAGCACTTCGTTGTTGTAGAGTCGTCAGAGAGTCGCAGCGTTGCAGAGACTTTTGAGCACTTAGAATTGATGAGAAAAGCCTAGGTTAGGACCTCCTTTTATAGCCTTTGAGCCCCTTTTCGAGAGGAATCCTATCCAATCACAATTGAGCACCAATCTCCTTGAAATGGGGTGATAAGGCTTGACTCCTCGAATCTGATCATTGACCATCAGTCGACTGATGGCCATAATCAGTAGACTAATGCGACATCGATCAGTCGACCTCCGGCGATCGATGATTGATCTCGAGTCCTCCAAGCCGGTCGGTGATGCTTGCTGCAAGTCAAAGTTAGCTCAATAAAAACATAATTTCGACGGTCGTCGACCGTCCGATCTCGACCTAGACCATCTATAGGATGTCTTTGGTCGGATCTACGCTTAAGATCATCCCTGTAATGAGGATAGGACCTCACTTACGCTCCCACACACGAGCTTACCTCGATACTTACGTGTTGCTTTTGCTTTCGGCCTTCCACTCGATTCCTTTGGCTCCCTCCGAAGTCACTCGAGTGTCGCCCGACCACCGCGGCTTCCTCCGGGTGTCGCTAGCCTTCAGCTCCAGCTATAGCAATCTTCTGCACACTCGATTCAGCTCGTGAGATAACGACATGAGCTTAACTTTATATCGTTTGCTATAATCAAAACTTAGGTTTGACTTAGGTGCCTACTGCACCAACAGGTTTTTCCTTCTTCTTCCTTGGGTTGGCCGGCCACTAAGCTTCTCCTCTCTACCTTAGCTTGAGCTCATCCTATTCTTCTTCCCCTCTTCCATGGCCGGAAATAAGGTGAGTTAGGATTAGGGTCTGGGTGGCTAGGGTTTTGGGAGCAAATGGTGGGCGGCAACATTGGAGGTTGTTCTTCTTCTTCCAAAGGGTTGGCCGACCACTATGGTTCTCCTTTCTACCTTGGCTTGAGCTCATCCTAATCTCCTTCCTCACTTCCATGGCCGGCCACAAGGTGAGCTTGGATTAGGGTTTGGAAGCTTAGGGTTTAGGAGGTTTGGGTGGCACCAAATAAGGAAAGTTTCTTCCTTTCTTCTTCATGATTTGGTGGCCGGCGCCCATATCATCCTTTTCCAGCCCAAGGGCAGCATCCAAAGACACCTTCTCCTTCTCCTTGGGTGGTGGAAACAAGACTTAGGGGTTTCCCTTGTTGTCTTGGTCGGTTTCCTCCATTATCTCCTTCTCCTTGTTGGCCGGTGACAAGCATTTCTTTTGTTGCTTGTTGGTTAGCCATAGGAAGGCGATGAGCCTTGTTTCTATTCTTCCTCTTGCTTTGGATGAGCAAGGAAGGAAGATCTGTGATCTAGGAGCTTCGACTTTTTGTAGAGCGTTGCCCACACGACGTCCGAAAGGAGGAAGGACATACATTAGAAGATCGAGAGGTATATCGATTCTCTAATTTTATATGTTACATGTTTGTATTTGTTTTTCATTTATAAGCATGATATATTTATGTGAATGGCTAAATAATATTTGGATCCCGAGCATAAACACAAAAACCGGCAATCTGGACATCTTCTATTCCGCGGCTAATCGACTAGGAGAGTTGTGTTGCTTGAACAACTAGTTTGTTCAAGCGATTGCTCAAGTCGTTAGCATGATGATGAATTGGTTGTGCTTAGGAAACTCATCCCATCCGGATTAGTTTTCATTAGTGAAAATTTTAATCCGGGGACATGGGATCCGATGACTATCCTAGGAGCATGTTCCCAACATGAATGCTTTGACAAGTTCAAAGAATTCAAGGATGATGCGGAGAAACGTCAAGGTAAAAGTATCAAGACTCTACGATCAGATTGTGGTGGTGGGCACCTCTTGGGAGAGTTTAGGAATTACTTATCAGAGGCTGAGATTCAATCCCAATTGTCTGCACCTGACACACCCCAAAAGAATGGTGTAGCAGAGCGAAGGAATATGACTCTTATGGAGATGGTTAGATCGATGATGAGTTATTCTGAGTTGCCAGATTCGTTCTGGGGATATGCTCTAGATACGACAGTGTATATTCTGAACTTGGTTCCATCTAAATCAGTGCCTTCTACTCCCACAGAACTGTGGACTGGGCAAAAGCCTAGTCTGAGACATATTCGAATTTGGGGGAGTACATCACATGTGCTGAAGGCAGATGCTGGTAAGTTGGAACCTCTTACAGAAGTGCGCATGTTCGTTGGCTATCCTAGAGGAACGAAAGGTGGTTTGTTTTATAGTCCTAGAATCAGAAGGTGATCGTTAGCACGAACGCCGGATTTCTAGAGGAAGACTATGTGATGAACCACAAGCCCATGAGTAAGATTGTTCTGGAGGAATTGAAAGGAGAAGTCACTACTTCAGTACCACTGGTACAAGAGGATATACCATAAGTCACTGTACCGCGTGTCATAGAGGATACACAGGTGATACATCATCGTAGTTGGAAGGTTGTTAGACAGCTTGATAGATTCATGTTCTTGGGAGAATCTTCTAATTTGGTCCCTGGCGAACATGAACCTGATCCCTGGACATATGACGAGGCAATCCAAGATAAAGATGCAGTATCTTGGCAAAGTGCAATGAATGCTGAGATTGAATCTATGGATTCAAATCAGGTCTGGGAGCTAGTAGAACCACCCGATGGTGTAAAAACCATTGGATGCAAGTGGATCTATAAAAGAAAGAGAGGAATAGATGGGAAGGTTGAGACCTTCAAAGCAAGGCTTGTTGCGAAAGGGTATACTCAAAAAGAGGGTATCGATTATAAGGGGACCTTTTCGCTGGTAGCCAAGCTTAAGTCTATCCTGATTCTCTTATGCATTGTTGCTCATATGGATTATGAGGTATGGCAGATGGATGTCAAGACGGCTTTCCTTAATGGAAGTCTTGAGGAAAACATCTATATGAAGCAACCAGAAGGATTCATTGCGAAGGGCAAAGAGCATCTTGTGTGTAAGCTTAATCGGTCAATTTATGGATTGAAGCAAGCTTCGAGGTCTTGGAACATGCGCTTTGATGAGGTAATTCAGTCTTATGGATTCAGTCAAAGTCCGGATGAGTCTTGTGTATACAAGAGATGTGACGGAAATGTAGTGGTATTTCTTGTACTATACGTAGATGACATTTTAATAATTGGCAACAATATCAAGGTGTTATCGGACGTAAGGGTATGGTTGTCCAAACAGTTTGATATGAAGGACTTGGGAGGAGTGGGACACATCCTTGGGATCAAGGTTATAAGGGATTGCAAGAAAAGGATGTTGTGCTTATCTCAAGCTTCATACATAGACACCATTATGGATCCTTTTAGCATGCAAAACTCCAAGAAAGGTTTTCTACTTTTCAGGCATGGAGTTCCTTTGTCTAAGGAGATGTTTCCTAGAACATCTAAGGAGATAGAGGAGTTGAAGGCAGTTCCTTATGCTTCGACAGTAGGAAGCCTCTTGTATGCTTTGCTATGTACGTGACCATATATCTGCTTTGCCATGGGCATCGTCAGCAGATATCACAGTAATTCAGGACAGGGACATTGGACTACGGTAAAGCATATATTGAAGTACCTGAGAAGGACTAGGGACTATATGCTAGTTTACCAGGCAGACCAGTTACTCCCTATGGGTTACACAGATTCCGACGTTAAATTAGATAGCGATAATAGTAAGTCTACCTCAGGTTTTGTATTTACTTTGGGAGGTGGAGCCATTGTATGGAAGAGTATCAAGCAGAAATGCGTGGCGGACTCTACCATGGAAGCTGAGTATGTGGCAGCCTCTGAGGCGGCCAAAGAAGATGTGTGGCTCAGGAACTTCTTGATGGACTTGGATGTGATTCCTGGTTTGCCTAGAACTATCACAATATATTGTGATAATAGTGGTACAGTTGCAAACTCGAAGGAACCACGAGCCCATAAGGCAAGTAAACACATAGATTGCAAATACCACCTGATACGAGAAATTGTAAAGAGAGGAGAAGTTGTTGTGGCAAGATTGCATCGGAGGATAACCTGGCAGATCCTTTCACTAAGGCCCTTCCAGCGAGAGCTTTTGATAGGCATGTGGAGGGAATGGGAATAAGATGTATGGCAGTTAGAGGACAGCATAGTCTTTTAGTATAAGTGGGAGATTGTTGGGATGTATTCTGAAAAGTCTATCTTTTGTATGAACATCTTTATTTTTGAAATAAGAATCACATGATCATTGTTTGCATATTTATGGTTATGCATATTGTCTAATACATTACATTGTAGATAACATGGTGTGTAGTGTCACACAGGAGATCATGTTATCGGTTCATTGTAAAGTATAAGTAAAGGCTCACAACCGAGATGGTTATAGACAAACCATTGGAATGGTTGTAGTTTGATTTGGTATTGGTTTGTCTTGACCTTAGAATCACACTAGTACACTTTGTGTGTATTGAGCAGGACCGACTTAGAGGTGATTCGATTTATTCCTGACTACATAATCGAATCCGACCTCAGATATTATATTGTACATGCTCTTAATCCCGACATAATAACGGGCACATATACTTAGTATTCATTTCTTTGATTTACTAATGGGCGTGATTTATAGAGTAAATCGATAGGCTCGGTATGTTTGGAAATGGTATTATTTATATGGTGTGCCGTTGATTATAGGAGGAAACCGTGTCCTATATATTAGGATGGTGATGTCCCATTGAGGAGCTCATAAGGTTCATCATGTAAACCCTGCAGGTGGACTTGGTCCGGCATGATGATAAGATTGAGTGATACTACTCATGGAGTTAGATGTTGATTAATTAATCGTCAGTAAATTTATTAATCGACGGACATTCGAGATCTTAAACACGGAGAGAAAAATGTATAAATAATATATGGAGCCCATATTAATTTATGGGAGTTGGTGAGGTAGATCAATGATAATCCTCTAGTGGAATGGATTATCATTAATTAATCGGACTTTATGTGGATTTGATCCATTGGGTGGCCA
This sequence comes from Wurfbainia villosa, assembly GCA_025175895.1. Taxonomy (NCBI): domain Eukaryota; kingdom Viridiplantae; phylum Streptophyta; class Magnoliopsida; order Zingiberales; family Zingiberaceae; genus Wurfbainia; species Wurfbainia villosa. The sequence continues at coordinate 51,535,409 of CM046002.1, forward strand.
AGATCCAACTCCTCCTCTTGGTCCCTATTGTAGCCTATTAAAACCTCATGGAGCCTAGATCCAATGATGGAAAACAAAACTCTAAATCCAACGGTAGAGAATAAATCTCTAGATCCGACGGTTGAGGTTAAATCCCTAGAGCTGATGGTGGAGATTAAAACAAGGATTAAGCCTAACTCTTTAAAAGGAGGGATTAGGGTGGGCGACAAGAGCAATTAGGAGGCAAGGAGGTATTAGGGTTTCGGGCGGCAAGAGGTTTGGAGGTTTGGGCGACCACAAAATTGGAAATATTTTCCTTCTTCTTCCTTAGGTGGTCGGCGCCTATCCTCTTCTTCCCTCTCCTTTGCTGGCGTCCAAAGCTCTTCTTTCTCTTCTCCTTGGCCAGTTGAAACAAGGGTTAGGGTGATTCCTTGGAGTTCTTCGCCGACGCCCACCTTCCCTTCTCTTTGGGCCGGCGGCAAGCTTCAAGTTGGGAGCTTGTTGGTTGGTCCTAGATTGAGGAGAGTTTTGTTTCATATTCTTCCTTTGTTCAGAGCGAGCAAAGAATGAAAGATTGGTGATATAGGAGGCTTCGACTTTTGGAAGATCGTCGCCCACACGACATCCAAAAGGAGGAAGGACATACAATAGATGATCGAGAGGTATAACGCTTGGTTATATTCTTTTGTATTATGTCTATAATTGTTTTTTGATTATATGCATGTTGTATGATTTGTTTATGGCTAAATTTACTTGGACCTCGAATACAAATGCAAAAATCGGCGATCCGTACATCGTCTATTCGACGGCTAATCTAGAATAGAAGTTGGTTGCTTGAACAACAAGTTTGTTCAAGTGACCACTATAATCGAATAGCACGATGTAGAAACGGTAGCTTGGGTAATCCCTCTTGTCAAGGATAATTTTTTTTTATTCGGGGACGTAGAAGGGATCACCATGAACAAGCGACCGAGTTGAAGTGGGAAGCGAAGTTTCCTATCTTCAGGAGGCCCCCAGACTAGACACTGCTACATGGGCCAGAGACTCCAACATGTATAATGATTAAGTCTCTGACAGAAAATGCAATAATCCAACCCTCAAGCTGGAAACTTCTGATGAATCACCTTCATTCTCTAGAGAAGACATATAAGAAGGCGATCATATTAGAGGGAGTAGCACAGGACTATTCTGATCACATGAAGGTGTTGCTCGCTTTCTCTCAATCCATTCCACCTCCGGTGTGGATTATACTTCTAAACCGTCTTCAACCATCGGGGAGGACTTTCACTCCACTTTATGCCTATGTTCTTCTCCTGAACCACCTTCAACCACCAGGAAATCAAGGGAGACCATTCCTTTCTTTTATTTTTCTTATCTTTCTTTATCTTTTTGTTTGTGTTTCTTACTTTCTTGTGTTGTTCTTTTACTCCCACTTTATTTGGTTTTTCTTGCTTTGTTATAGTTTTTGCAATAAATGCCTTACTCGTCCTTTCGTAGTTCTTTGAGAATTGTAAAACATAATTAAGTTTGACTATCAAGTTTTGGATTCATTGGTATGATTGAGTACATTGATTGCATTTAGTCATTTGTTATGGTGTTGGACTCTACCTTGATAGATTTATCTTGATAATTGTATTCACCTAGTGAGGTTTATTGCCATGTTTATCCTTTATCCCCTAGTGTGTGATAGCACTTGTGATACTTTACACTCTAGAACTTGCTTTGATTCTTTTTGAAATTACAATAATATAAGCTTGCATAAATATGATGAAGGCAATTTCTCTTGTATTTTCTCCCCTTTCCTTTGTCATTGTTGCTAGTTATACATTCCACTTGATACTTTCATGACATTGTAGTTTCCTTGATATATCTTTTCATTGTCATTATATTGTCACTTTCACATCTTTATTGGTTTTCCTTTCCATATCATATGATGAGAGTTTTGGGGGATTACATGATGAGTACATTGTCCGGGATGGACAAGTTTAAGTGTGGGGGAGAGTGTTATATGTGAAAAAAAGTGATGAAATATTGTTACATTCTATTGATTTTATGCCAAGAGGAGATTTCCACAAGTTGCAACATGGGAAGCCAAATTTTTCATTATCACAAGTATCTTCTATTTTCTCCATTGAAAAAAAATGTTGAAAAAAAAAGAACAAGCATGTTGTGAAAAAAAAACAAAAAAAAAGGAAAATAATAATAATAATAATAATTTCAAATGTTGTATATTTGCATGATATGTGATTGATGAATAAAATAAGCATTGACATGGTTTCTAAATTGTCTTGCATTAGTGGAATAAAGATTTTGAAGAGATTATTTCTATTCATTTGATTTTGTCATGTGGAAGTACTTTTGGATAGAGATCTTATTGAAGATATGTATTTTTGGAGATGTAGGAATGTTAAGTTTGTGTACTACATTGAAAAAGTTCAAGGAAGTTGAGTGTTGGAAGTTTTGAGTGATTTCATGCTTATTATTTTGTTGTAGTCATCATGTGATTATTCCAATGCTCTCATGTTCTTTTAGTCTTCCTTGTTGCATATCTTTCTTGTTCTTTGAAATTCATATTGGCTTCGTCACTACTCTTGATAAGTCCTCTTGATTTATGTGTGCTTATGTTCATAGTAGTGGAGAAGTCGAGGATAAGCAAGCGTATGGTAGTGCAATATCATAAGTTGTTTTGAGTGAGCTATATTTCCATATTTGTTATGTGTGTATTAGTGCATATATCTACCTTGTGAGGTTCTATCATGCTTAATCTATTCAAGTTGATTGAAATTACCTTTATTATTGACTTGTGTGGGAAGTGGAACTATGAGTAATTATGCTTGATGATCCTAAGTAATTATGATTTACTATTTTCAAAGTATTGCTAGGGGATGATAGGGATATGTTTTGGTTGTCTTTTAATTTTCTTTACTTGCTCGGGATGTGAAAGAATAAGTGTGGAGGAATTGATAACTGTCATTTTGTCATATTATTTTGGTCCTTAATATCAATGTTTTTATCCTCTTAAGTAATTAATTGTCGATGAATAGCATGTTTTATGAGTTTGGATTCATTTTGGATATTATTGTAAATTCTTCAAAATTTTGGACTAATATGCAAAATTTACATTTTAATTATAGGAGATCGAGATGAGCCAATTGTTGGTGCAGGGGCACCAGATAATCGAATCTATGTTTTGATTATGATAAATGTTCAAAGTTAAGTCATTATTGTTATCTCATGAGCTGTGTTAAGTGTGCAGGAAGTGTTTAAGCTAGGCTGAAGGTCAGTGACACTCAAAGAATCTTGGGACGAGAAACCGTGGTGGTCGGGTGACACTAGGAGAACTTCGTTGAAGTCAAAGAACCTAGGTGGAGATCGTAAGCTAAGCAATAGGTCATAAAGGACAGGAGGTAAGCATGAGTGTGGAACGATGGTAAGGTCACGTCCTCCATGTAGGTGGCGATCCAACTAAGACTTTCGGAGGAAGATCTAAGACGATATCGAACGGTAAGGAACCGTCATATTTACCATCATTCCATGATCTCTATGCTTACTCTTTGTTACAGTTGAGTAACCAAGCTAACAGTCGACTGAAGACTATTGGAAGTCGACTGATCCTACCATCAGTTGATTGTGTAGGGATGTATACTGAAAAGTCTATCTTTTCTATGAACATCTTTATTTTTGAAATAAGAATCACATGATCATTGTTTGCATATTTTTATGCATATTGTCTAATACTTTACAATGTAGATAACATAATGTGTGGTGTCACACAGGAGATCATGTTATCATCCCCTTGAAAAGTATAAGTAAAGGCTCACAACCGAGATGACTTTGGACAAACCATCGGAATGGTTGTAGTGTGATTTGGTATTGGTTTGTCTTGACCATAGAATCACACTAGTGCACTTTGTGTGTATTGAGCAGGACCGACATAGAGGTGATTCGATTTATTGCTGACTACACAATCGAATCGGACCTCAGATATTATTTAGTACATGATCTTAATCCCGATATAATAACGGCACATATACTTAGTACTCATCTCTTTGATTTACCAATGGGCAAGATTTATAGATTAAATTGATAGGCTCGGTAAGTTGGGAGATGATATTATTTATATGGTGTGTCATTGATTATTGGAGGAAACCGTGTCCTATATATTAGGATGATAATGTCCCCTTGAGGAGCTCATAAGGTTCATCATGTAAACCCTGCAGGTGGACTTGGTCCGGCATGATGAAAAGGTTGAGTTGTACTACTCAAGGAGTTAGATGTTGATTAATTAATGGTCAGTAAATTAATTAATCGAGGGACATTCGAGATCTTAAACACGGGGAGAAAATGTACAAATAATATATGGAGCCCATATTATCATATGGGGGTTGGTGAGGTAGATCAATGATGAACCTTTAGTGGATTGGATCATCATTAGTTGATCAGACTTTATGTGGGCTTGATCCATGGGTGGACAAGACCCAACTCCTCCTCATGGTCCCTAATGTAGCCTATTAACACCTCATGATTCTTAGATCCAATGGATAGAAACAAAACTCTAAGATCCATTGGTAGAGATTAAATCTCTAAGATCCGACGGTTGAGATTAAATCTCTAGATCCAACGGTTGAGATTAAATCCCTAGAACCAATTGTGGAGATTAAACCAAGGCTTATCCCTAACTCTATAAAAGGGTGGGTTAGGGTGGACGACAAAAATAATGAAAGAGGGATTAGGGTTTGCTTCATTTGGTGGCTAGGAATCCTAGTTGGTTTAGGATTGGGTTTGGTGGCTAGGGTTTTGGGAGCAAGGGTGGGCGGCAACTAAAGGAGGCTTTCCTTCTTCTTCCTAGGGTTGGACGGCCACTATGCTTCTCCTCTCTACCTTAGCTTGAGCTCATCCTATTCTTCTTCCCCTCTTCCATGGTCGGAAATAAGGTAAGTTAGGATTAGGGTTTGGGTGGCTAGGGTTTTGAGAGCTAGGGGTGGGAGGCAACTCAAGGAGAGGTTCCTTCTTATTCCAAAGGTTGGCCGACCACTATGCTTCTCCTCTCTACCTTGGCTTGAGCTCATCCTAATCTTCTTCCTCACTTCCATGGCCGGCCATAAGGTGAGCTTGGATTAGGGTTTGGAAGTTTAGGGTTTAGAAGGTTTGGGTGGCACCAAATAAGGAAGGTTTCTTCCTTTCTTCTTCATGCTTTGGTGGCCGGCGCCCATATCACTCTTTCCAGACCTTGGGCAGCATCCAAAGACACCTTCTCCTTCTCCTTGGGTGGTTGAAACAAGACTTAAGGGTTTCCCTTGATGTCTTGGTCGGTTTCCACCATTATCTCCTTCTCCTTGTTGGCCGGCGGCAAGCATTTCTTTTGTTGCTTGTTGGTTGGCCATAGGAAGGAGATGAGCCTTGTTTCTATTCTTCCTCTTGCTTTGGATGAGCAAGGAAGGAAGATGTGCGATCTAGGAGCTTCGACTTTTGGTAGAGCATCGCCCACACGACGTCCGAAAGGAGGAAGGACATACATTAGAAGATCGAGAGGTATATCGATTCTCTAATTTTATATGTTGCATGTTTATATTTGTTTTTAATTTATGAGCATGATATAAATCTGTATATGGATAAATAATACTTGGATCCTGAGCATAAACACAAAAACCGGTGATCCGGATATCGTCTATTCCGCGGCTACTCGTAGAATAGAGGATGGTCGCTTGAACAACTAGTTTGTTCAAGTGACCTCTCTAAACGAATAGCATGATGATGGCTTGGTTGCTTTGGCAATCCCTTTTGTCTAAGATTAAATTTTTTAATCCGGGGACATAGAAGGGATCGCCATGATGGAAGCTACCGAGGTGAAGTGGAAAGAAAAGTTTCCCGTCACGGACTTGATAAGTAAAACCCTACAATTAGTAGGAGAGCTTCCGGGGCAAACAACCCTACAATTGGTATCAGAGCAAAGGTTTCTGGTTTTGTGTGTTTAGGATTCGGTTAATTTTTATGCACTTTTCCATATATTATATGTGCCGGATAATAGTAGGATATGCAAAGTTTAACTCTTTGGTTGCAGGCATAAGATCCGACTATTATGGCCATGTGTGTGTATGTGATTGTATGTGTGTAAATATTTATTTTGTGGAATCCTCGGGGTTGACAAGGCTAGTATTTAGTTTTTGTAAATTAAATACGGCATTGTTTAGCCACACTTTATTTTATTTTACTTTCGATCTAGATTTCATGTACACTCCCTCGTGGAGTATAGGATCGATGGATGTAAATTAAAATAGGTTTTAGTCTCGGCTCGGATCTCCGGATGACTCGTACATGGCGTAGGAGGAGCGGACGAGATAGCGATGTGACGGGAGTCATATTGAAGACAAAAGGCCTAATAGTTGGAAAATAATTTATTTTTCATATTTATTGCTTTTTGTTTGATATGCATGTCGTAGGCTAGAAAATTCCTCATTTTCAAATTACTAAGTGGGAGAGGGATATTTTTATAAATTCCCACGGCCTCCATTACGATTTGACATGTGATGCAAGCAAACTTGCGCGTCGGCTCTGAGTGCCTTCCTCCCCATCGGATGAGTTTGTTTGTGGATCACAGGGTCGAATATGGTTATAGGTAATTATTAAGGAGCGTGTGTACTTGGCCATCGTAAGGCACATAACCTGAGATAATTACCTTAGTACTAAGTAATGGTGAACACTTAGATGCAAATATAAGTATCCTCCCCATCGGAGTCACTGCTTTTATTTGTAGGGCCGAAGAGAAACCAACTATTAATTTTACTTGTCAAAAAGTTAGGTTGACAAGATAGTAAAATTAATGGGTAAAACCTCCTCTTACAAATGTAGAATTCGTATACGTCCACACGATCGTGGCATGCGATATTCTCGGTGTTTAGAGGTGTTGGTTGATTTTAAAATTTTATTGTTTGAGGAATCAATAATTTTTTGAAATCTACAGTAATGATCTATGTGATTCTTAGGATTTTCAAAAATGACTTTCAGTCCACTTACTATGATACTGAAAGAAAATAAACTTACTGTACCCAAATAAAGTCGATTTGAAAAGAATCTAGATATTATCTTATCTGCTAAGGAGTACAAGTATGCACTCTTCGAAGAGTGTCCTCAAGCCATGGTTGCTCAAAAAGGTTTCTACTTCTAAGCCGAAAGGAAAGAAGAAGAAGAAACACGGTGAAGCAAAGGTGGTGGGAGGATCTCAGGGAGGAGTGAAGAACCCGAAAGGCAAGTACTTGTAAGCAGGATGGACATTGGAAGAAGGACTGTCCAAGTCCGAAATAGAACAAAGGTATATCCTTTGGACTAGTCGTTGAAACATGATTAGCGGTGTTATCTACCGGCACCTGGTGTGTAGATACGAGAGCCACTAATCATGTCAGCAATACTTTGTAGGGGTTCCAAGAAACCCAACGACGAGCTAAGGGAGAGACTACCGTTTACTTGGGCAATGCCATTATGGTGGCAGCGATTGCAGTGGGAGAAGTTTTATTTATCTTTTGATAAAAATAAAACTTTGGTTCTGGAAAATTCCCTTTATGTACCTTTATTTAGAAAGAATTTAGTTTCAGTTTCTAAATTGTTTATGGATGGATATTCTATTTCTTTTAATGACAAGTTGTTATAAAAAGGAATAGGGAGAATATCTTTTCAGGTACATTGAAAGGAAATTTGTATATAAAACCTTCCACGATGCAAATTAAAGTTAATAACTCATCTTCTAATTCCAATAAGAGAAAAGAACCTTCGAAGATGAACCAAACATATCTTTGGCATCCTAGGCTTGGTCACATTAACCTAAGCAGAATTCAAAGGTTGATAGTTGATGGACCTTTGGGTTCATTAGTGGTGGAGGATCTCCCAACCTGTGAATCTTGCTTGGAAGGTAAGATGACCAAGAGGCCTTTTTAAGGCCAAGGGGTATAGAGCCAAAGATGTGTTAGGAATGGTTCATTCTAATTTGTGTGGACCTATGACTATCCAGGCAAGAGGTGGTCTTAAAATTTTCATCTCTTTCATAGACAATTATTCAAGATATGGATGACACTATGATCTGATTGTGGTGGTGAGAACCTCTTGGGATAGTTTAGGAACTACTTATCAGAGGTTGGGATTCAATCCCAATTGACTGTACCTGGCACACCCCAGCAGAACGGTGTAGCAGAGCGAAGGAATAGGACTCTTATAGAGATGGTTAGATCGATGATGAGTTATATTCGCTCGGGATATGCTCCGATAGATCTGGTGTACATTCTGAATTTGGTTCCATCTAAATCAGTGCCTTCTCCTCCCACAGAGTTGTGGACTGGGCGAAAGCCTAGTCTAAGACATATTCGGATATGGGGGAGTCCAGCACATGTACTGAAGGCAGATGCTGGTAAGTTGGAGCCTCGTACAGAAGTACGCTTGTTCGTTGACTATCCCAAGGGAATGAAGGGTGGATTGTTTTATAGGCCTAGAGATCAGAGGGTGATCGTTAGCACGAACGCCAGATTTCTAGAGGAAGACTATGTGATGAGCCACTAGCCCAAGAGTAAAATTGTTCTGGAGGAGTTAAAAGTGGAAGTCACTTCTTTAGTACCACCTGTACAAGAGGATATACCACATGTCACTGCACCACGTGTCTCAGAGGATACACAGATGATACCTCGTCATAGTGGGAGGGTTGTTAGACAACCTCTTAGATTCATGTTCTTGGGTGAATCTTCTGATTTGGTCCCTGGCAAACATGAACCTCATCCCTAGACATACGACGAGGCAATCCAAGATATAGATACAGCATCTTGGCAAAGTGCAATGAATACTGAGATTGAATCTATGGATTCAAGTCAAGTCTTGGAGCTCTTATGCATAGCAGCCCATATGGATTATGAGGTGCGGTAGGTGGATGTCAAGACAGCTTTCCTTAATGGAAGTCTTGAGGAAAACATCTATATGAAGAAACCAGAGGGATTCATTGCTAAGGGCAAAGAGCGTCTTGTATGTAAGCTTAATCGGTCCGTTTATGGATTAAAACAAGCTTCGAGGTCTTGGGACATCCGCTTTGATGAGGTAAATCCGGTCTTATGGATTTATTTAAAGTTTGGATGAGTCTTGTGTATACAAGAGATGTGACGGAAATGTAGTAGTATTTCTTGTACTATACGTAGATAACATTTTGGTGATTGACAACAATATCAAAGTGTTATCGGGCATAAGGGTATGGTTGTCCAAACAGTTTGATATGAAGGACTTGGGAGAAGTAGGACACATCCTTGGGATCAAGGTTATAAGGGATCGCAGGAAAAGGATGTTGTGCTTATCCCAAGCTTCATACATAGACATGATTTTGGATCGTTTTAGCATGCAGAACTCCAAGAAGGGTTTTTCTACCTTTCCGGTATGGAGTTCCTTTATCTAAGGAGATGTGTCCTAGATCATCTGAGGAGATAGAGGAGATGAAGGCGGTTCCTTATGCTTCGGCAGTAGGAAGCTTCATGTATGCGATGTTATGTACGAGACCCGATATCTGCTTTGCTGTGGGCATGGTCACCAGATATCAGAGTAATCCAGGACAGGGACATTGGACTGCGGTAAAGCATATATTGTAGTGCTTGAGAAGGACTCGAGATTATATGCTAGTTTACAGGGCAGACCAATTACTCCTTGTGGGTTACATGGATTACGACTTCCAATCAGATAAAGATAACAGTAAGTCTACCTCAGGTTTTGTGTTTACCTTGGAAGGTGGAGCCATTGTATGGAGGAGTGTCCAGCAGAAATGCGTGGTGGACTCCACCATGGAAGCTGAGTATGTGGCAACCTCTGAGGCGGCCAAAGAAGTTGTATGGCTCAGGAACTTCCTGATGGGCTTGGATGTGATTTTTGGTTTGCCCAGAACTATCGCAATTTATTGCGATAATAATGGTGCAGTTGCAAACTCGAAGGAACCACGAGCCCATAAGGTAAGTAAATGCATATAGCGCAAGTACCACCTGATACGAGAAATCGTAAAGGAGGGAGAAGTTGCTGTCGAGATTGCATCAGAGGATGACCTGGTAGACCCTTTCACTAAGGTCACTCTAGCGAGAGCCTTGATAGGCATGTGGAGGGAAGGGGAATCAGATGTATGGCAATATGAGGACATCATAATCTTTTAGTATAAGTGGGAGATTGTAGGGATGTATACTGAAAAGTCTATCTTTTCTATGAACATCTTTATTTTTGAAATAAAAATCACATGATCATTGTTTGCATATTTTTATGCATATTGTCTAATACTTTACAATGTAGATAACATGGTGTGTGGTGTCACACAGGAGATCATGTTATCGGCCCCTTGAAAAATATAAGTAAAGGCTCACAACCGAGATGACTTTGGACAAACCATCGGAATGGTTGTAGTGTGATTTGGTATTGGTTTGTCTTGACCATAGAATCACACTAGTGCATTTTGTGTGTATTGAGCAGGACCGACATAGAGGTGATTCGATTTATTGCTGACTACACAATCAAATTTGACCTCAGATATTATTTAGTACATGCTCTTAATCCCGATATAATAACGGGCACATATACTTAGTACTCATCTCTTTGATTTACCAATGGGAGAGATTTATAGATTAAATTGATAGGCTCGGTAAGTTGGGAGATGATATTATTTATATGGTGTGCCGTTGATTATAGGAGGAAACCATGTCCTATATATTAGGATGATGATGTCCCCTTGAGGAGGTCATAAGGTTCATCATGTAAACCTTGCAGGTGGACTTGGTCCGACATGATGAAAAGGTTGAGTTGCACTACTCAAGGAGTTAGATGTTGATTAATTAATGGACAGTAAATTAATTAATCGACGAACATTTGAGATCTTAAACACGGGGAGTAAATGTACAAATAATATATGGAGCCCATATTATCATATGGGCGTTGGTGAGGTAGATTAATAATGAACCTTTAGTGGATTGGATCATCATTAGTGGATCGGACTTTATGTGGGCTTGATGCATGGGTGGCCAAGACCCAACTCCTCCTCATGGTCCCTAATGTAGCCTATTAACACCTCATGATGCTTAGATCCAATGGATAGAAACAAAACTCTAAGATCCATTGGTAGAGATTAAATCTCTAAGATCCGACGGTTGAGATTAAATCTCTAGATCCGACGGTTGAGATTAAATCCCTAGAACCAATGGTGGAGATTAAACCAAGGTTTATCCCTAACTCTATAAAAGGGTGGGTTAGGGTGGACGGAAAAAATAATGAAAGAGGGATTAGGGTTTGCTTCCTTTGGTGGCTAGGAATCCTAGTTTGTTTAGGATTGGGTTTGGTGGCTAGGGTTTTGAGAGCTAGGGGTGGGCGGCAACTCAAGGAGGGGTTCCTTCTTCTTCCAAAGGTTGGCCGGCCACTATGCTTCTCCTCTCTACCTTGGCTTGAGCTCATCCTAATCTTGTTCCTCACTTCCATGGCCGGCCATAAGGTGAGCTTGGATTAGGGTTTGGAAGCTTAGGGTTTAGGAGGTTTGGGTGGCACCAAATAAGGAAGGTTTCTTCCTTTCTTCTTCATGCTTTGGTGGTCGGCGCCCATATCACTCTTTCCAGCCCTTGGGCAGCATCCAAAGACACCTTCTTCTTCTCCATGGGTGGTGGAAACAAGACTTAGGGGTTTCCCTTGATGTCTTGGTCGGTTTCCACTATTATCTCCTTCTCCTTGTTGGCCGGCGGCAAGCATTTCTTTTGTTGCTTGTTGGTTGGCCATAGGAAGGAGATGAGCCTTGTTTCTATTCTTCCACTTTCTTTGGATGAGCAAGGAAGGAAGATGTGTGATCTAGGAGCTTCGACTTTTGGTAGAGCGTCGCCCACACGACGTCCGAAAGGAGGAAGAACATACATTAGAAGATCGAGAGGTATATCGATTCTCTAATTTTATATGTTACATGTTTGTATTATTTTTTCATTTATGAGCATGATATAAATCTGTATATGGTTAAATAATACTTGGATCCCGAACATAAACACAAAAACCAGAGATCCGGACATTGTCTATTCCGCGGCTACTCGTAGAATAGAGGATGGTCGCTTGAACAACTAGTTTGTTCAAGTGACCTCTCTAAACCAATAGCACGACGATGGCTTGGTTGCTTTGGCAATCCCTTTTGTCTAGGATTAAATTTTTTAATCCGGAGACATAGAAGGGATCGTCATGAAGGAAGCTACTGAGGTGAAATGGAAAGCAAAGTTTCCCCTCACGGACTCGATAAGCAAAACCCTACAATTAGTAGGAGAGCTTCCGGGGTAAACAACCCTACAGATTGCTATTCAAAATGGTCAACTCGTAGAAAGTCAAGATAAGCTCCACCAAAATTGGGGGGATGAGGTTGTTTGGCCCAGATCTAGATCTCAATTAGCTAGGGTTTGAAGGTGAAGGTTGAAGCTTCGCTTCTCACTTTGCCTCGATCGCTTGTGCATGACGATCCTATCTCGCGTCCCCGGATTAAAAAAAATAATCTGGACAAAAATAGACTACCCAAGCAACCGATTCATCATCGTGCTTCTCAATTTGAGTCGTCGCTTGAACAAACTTGTTGTTCAAGCAACCTAACTCTTTTCCTCGATTAGCCATGGAATAGATGATGATCGGATCGTCGGTTTTTTGTGTTTATCTTCGGGGTCCATGATCATACAATTGTAAACAATTACAAAGAACAAGAAGAAAACAAAAAAAATAATTATACCTCTTGTTTACCTCTTGATCTTCTATCATATAACCTATCCTCCTCTTGGACATTGTGTGGGCAACGATCCTCTAAGAGTTGAAGCCTCCTAGATCATGTATCTTCCTTTCCTTGTTCTCTCTGAACAAAGGAAGATAACCAAAGCCCCTTTCTTCTCCTTTCTTGTGCCAACGACCAACAACCAAGGTTGGTGTCCGTCGACCCTAAGGAGAGGGAGAGAGTGTGGGCGCCGACCAAAAGAGAGGGAAAGGGTTGAGGTTGCTGCTGGCCAAGTGGAGAGGAAGAAGCTTGTTGCCACCGGCCAAAAGAGAGGAAGACAAGGAAACCCTAGGCAAATCCTAATTCCTTGTGCCGCTCAAGCCTCTCAATGCCAACTCCAAACCCTAGCCTCTCCAAAAATCTTGCTGCCCAAGCCAACCCTTGAACCAAAAAACTCATCAAAAGATTATCCTCTTGCCCAAGCCTTGGAACCTATATCATGTCCATTGGATCTAGGATTCTTAAGGGTTTTAATAGGCTACAATAGAAACCATGAGGAGGAGTTGGATCTTGGCCACCCAATGGATCCGACCAACATAAAATCTGATCTATTAATGATAATCCATTCCACTAGAGTATTATCATTGATCTACCTCACCAACCCCCCATAATTAAATATGGGCTCCATATATTAATTGTACAAATATCTCCCCGTGTTTAAGATATCGAATGTCTGTTAATTAATTAATTTACTGACAATTAATTAATTAATATCTAACTCCATGAGTAGTACCACTCAACCTTTTCATCATGCTGGACCAAGTTCACCTGTAGGATTTACATAATGATCCTTATGAGCTTCTCAAGGGGACATCATCATCCTAATACATAGAACACGGTTTCCTCCTATAATCAACGGCACACCATGTAAATAATATCGTTTCACAACTTATAGAGCCTATTGATTTAACCCATAAATCTCTCCCATTGGTAAATCAAAGAAATAAATATTAAGTACATGTGCCCGTTATTATATCGGGATTAAGAGTATGTACACCATAATATCTGAGGTCCGATTCAACTATGTAGTCAACAATAAATTGAATCACCTTTAAGTCGGTCCTGCTGAATACACACAAAGTGTACTAGTGTAATTCTATGGTCAAGATAAACTAATACCAAATTACACTACAACCATGCCAATGGTTTATCCAAAACCATCTTGGTTGTGAGCCTCTACTTATACTCTACAAGGAACTGATAACATGATCTTCTATGCGACACCACACACCATGTTATCTACAATGTAAAGTATTAGACAATATGCATAACTATAAATATGGAAACAATGATCATGTGATTCTTATTTCAAAATGAAGATGTCCATACAAAGACTAGGCTTTCAGTATACATCCCAAAAATCTCCCACTTATACTAAAAGACTATGTTGTCATCAAACTGCCATACATCTGATTCTCATTCCCTCCACATGCCTATCAAAAGTTCTCACTGGAAGGGCCTTAGTGATAGGATCTACCAGGTTATCATCTGATGCAATCTTGGCGACAATAACTTCTCCTTGATTTACGATCTCTTGTATCAGGTGGTACTTGCGCTCTATGTGTTTACTTGACTTATGGGCTCGTGGTTCCTTCGAGTTTGCAACTGCACCACTGTTATCACAATAAATTGTGATAGTTCTTGGCAAACCAGGAATCACATCCAAGTCCATCAAGAAGTTCCTGTGCCATATAGCTTCTTTAGTTGCCTCAGAGGATGCCACATACTTAGCTTCCATGGTGGAGTTCGCCACGCATTTCTGCTTGACACACCTTTATATAATGGCTCCACCTCCTAAAGTAAACACAAAGCCCGAGGTAGACTTACTTTTATCCCTATCTGATTGGAAGTCAGAATCTGTGTAACCCACAGAGAGTAATTGATCTGCCTTGTATACCAGCATATAATCCCTAGTCCTTCTTAGGTACTTCAATATATGCTTTACTGCAGTCCAATGTCCCTATCCTGGATTACTCTGTTATCTGCTAACCATGTCCATGGCAAAGCAGATATCCGACCTCGTACATAACATAGCATACATGAGGCTTCCTACCGCCGAAGCATAAGGAACTGCCTTCATCTCCTCTATCTCCTTTGATGTTCTAGGACACATCTCTTTAGATAAAGGTACTCCGTGCCAAAAAGGTAGAAAACCTTCATTGGAGTTTTGCATGCTAAAACGAGCCAAAATAGTGTCTACGTATGAAGCTTGAGATAAGCACAACATCCTTTTCTTGCGATCCCTTATAACCTTGAGCCCAAGGATGTGTTCCACTTCTCCCAAGTCCTTCATATCAAACTGTTTGGACAACCATAACCTTACGTCTGATAACACTTTGACATTGTTTCCAATGAGAAAAATGTCATCTATGTATAGTACAAGAAATAGTACTACGTTTCCGTCACATCTCTTGTATACAGAAGACTCATCCGGACTTTGAATAAATCCATATGACTAGATTACCTCATCAGAGCGGATGTTCCAAGATCTCGAAGCTTACTTCAATCCATAAATAGACTGATTAACCTTCCACACAAGATGCTCTTTGCCCTTTGCAATGAATCCCTCTGGTTGCTCCATATAGATGTTTTCTTCAAGACTTCCATTAAGGAAAGCTGTCTTGACATCCATATGCCAAACCTCATAATCCATATGAGCAGCAATAGATAAGAGAATCCGGATAGATTTAAGCATGGCTACCAGCGAAAAGGTCTCTTCTTAATCGATGCCCTCTTTCTGAGTATACCCTTTTGCAACAAGCCTTACTTTGAAGGTCTCAACCTTTCCGTCTGTTCCTCTCTTTCTTTTGTAGATCCACATGTATCCAATGGATTTTACACCATTGGATGGTTCTACTAGCTCCCAGACCTGATTTGAATCCATATATTCTATCTCAGAATTCATCGCCCTTTGCCAAGATACTGCATCTTTATCTTGGATTGCCTCGTCATATATCCAGAGATCATATTCATGTTCGACAGGGATCAAATCAAAAGATTCTTCCAAGAACATAAATCTCTCAGGTTGTCTAACAACCCTCCCACTACGACAAGGTATGACCTGTGTATCCTCTGTGACACGCGGTGCAGTCACTTATGGTATGTCCTCTTGTACCATTGGTGTTGGTGCAGTAGGCACCTAAGTCGAACCTAAGTTTTGATTATAGCAAACGATACAAAGTTAAGCTCATATTGTTATCTCACGAGCTAAATCGAGTGTGCAAAAAATTGTTAACGTTGGAGCTGAAGGCTAGCGACACCCGGAGGAAGCTGCGGTGGTCGAACAACACTCGAGTGACTTCGGAGGAAGCCAAAGGAATCGAGTGGAAGGCCGAAAGAGAAAGCGACACAGTAAGTATCGAGGTAGGCTCGTGTGTGTGAGCGTAAGTGCGGTCGTATCCTCCTTACGGGGATGGTCTTAAGCGTAGACCCGACCAAAGAAATCCCATGGATGGCCTAGGTCGAGATCGAACGGTCAGTGGCCGTCGAAATAATGTTTTTGTTAAGCTAACTTTTGATTTCAGCTAGCATCAGTCGACTGCCAGCTTGGAGCACTCGACTGCCATCCATCAGTCGACTGCCCACGGTCAGCACTCGACTGATGCTGCCATCAGTCGACTGATGATGGCCATCAGTCGACTGATGGTCCAGGATCAACTTCGAGGAATCAATCCTTATCACCTTGTTTCAATGGGATTGGTGCTCAAATCTGATTGGTTGAAGATCCTCTCGAGAAGGGACTCAAAGGCTATAAAAGGAGAGCATCTCCTAGGGTTTTCTCATCAATTCTAAGTTCCCAAAAGCCTCTGCAACGCTGCGACTCTCTGAAAATGAAGTGCTACTTCTCCGACGATCTAATCTTAAGTTCTCATTTCTTATTCATCGGTATAAGTTTTAATTTAGTTTATCTCTTTTCATATTATTGTCTCGGAGTTTTTTTTATCATAACGAGGAGAGGGGGAGTGTCCCTCTACCTCAAGATTTTGCGATTTCTTGTATTCGATTAACTCCTACCTCCAACGAGGAGGAGTTCTTTAGTGCTTTGCCCTCCGTGCGTGGTCAAGGACCACTAGGGCCTTGAAGTAGTATGAAGGGGTTTTGTATATCGAGTCTGTGAGGGGAAACTTCGCTTCCCACTTCACCTCGGTAGCTTCCTTCATGGCGATCCCTTCTATGTCCCCGGATTAAAAAAAAAATTAATCCTAGACAAAAGAGATTGCCCAAACAACCAAGCAATCGTCGTGCTATTCGTTTAGAGAGGTCACTTGAACAAACTAGTTGTTTAAGCGACCATCCTCTATTCTACGAGTAGCCGCGGAATAGATGATGCACGGATTTCCGATTTTCGTGTTTATACTCGGGATCCAAGTATTATTTAGCTATTTACAGATTTATAACATGCTTATAATTGAAAAACAAAAACAAGCAACAAACAAAAGAAGAAAGTAGAATAGGTATACCTCTCGATCATCTAATGTATGACCTTCCTTCTTTTGGACGTCGTGTGGGCGACGATCTACCAAAAGTCAAAGCTCCTAGATCACAAATCTTCCTTCCTTGCTCTTCCAAAGCAAGAGGAAGAGTAGAAACAAGGTTTTTCCTCCTCTCTAGAAACAACCAACAAGGAACTAAAACTATCCTTGCCGTTGGCCAACTAGGTGAAGGAGAAGATGGTGGAAAACAACGAAGATACCAAGGGAAGCCCTATATCTTGTTTCCACCAACTTAGGAGAAGGAGAAGGGGGCTTTTGGGTGCCGGCCAAGGCTAGAAAAGAGGCTGGAGAGGTGCTGGACATTGGCTAAAAGAGGAAGAAGAAGAGAAGAATACCTTCATTATTTGGTGCCACCCTTGCCTCCAAACCCTAATCCTAATCATATCTCAACTAGGATTCCTTCTTGCCGCCAAAACCCTAGCTCTCCTTCAATGTCATTCACGCCAACTCCCATGCCATCCTTTTATAGAGTTAGGGATAAGTCATGAATTAATCTCATCCATTGGTTCTAGGGATTTAATCTCAACCATTGGATCTAGAGGTTTAATCTCAACCGTCGGATCTTAGAGATTAAATCTCTACCAATGGACCTTAGAGTTTTGTTTATATCCATTGGATCTAAGCATCATGAGGTGTTAATAGGCTACATTAGGGACCATGAGGAGGAGTTGGGTCTTGGCCACCCATGGATCAAGCCCACATAAAGTCCGATCCACTAATGATGATCCAATCCACTAAAGGTTAATCATTGATCTACCTCACCAACCCCCATATGATAATATGGGCTCCATATATTATTTGTACATTTTCTCCCCATGTTTAAGATCTTGAATGTTCGTCGATTAATTAATTTACTGACCATTAATTAATCAACATCTAACTCCTTTCGTAGTACCACTCAACCTTTTCATCATGCCGGACCAAGTCCACCTGCAGGGTTTACATGATGAACCATATGAGCTCCTCAAGGGGACATCATCATCCTAATATATAGGACACGGTTTCCTCCTATAATCAACGACACACCATATAAATAATATAATCTCCCAACTTACCGAGACTTACGATTTAATCTATAAATCTCGCCCATTGGTAAATCAAAGAGATGAGTACTAAGTATATGTGCCCGTTATTATATCGGGATTAAGAGCATGTACTAAATAATATCTGATGTCCAATTCGATTATGTAGTCAGCAATAAATCGAATCACCTCTAAGTCGGTCCAGCTCAATACACACAAAGTGTACTAGTGTGATTCAATGGTCAAGACAAACCAATACCAAATCACACTACAACCATTCTGATGGTTTGTCCAAAGTCATCTCGGTTGTGAGCCTTTACTTATACTTTAAAAGGAGCCGATAACATATCTGTTGGATCGATCGGATCGCTAGAGGGGGGGTGAATAGCGATAGAAACTTTTTAGTTCGAATTCATTTTAAAAAAAACTTATATGCAGCAGAAAGATAAACAAAACAAAAAGTAAAGGAGACAATAGACACAAGAGATTTACTTGGTTCGTAGCCGAAGGCTACTACTCCAAGGCCCTAGTGGTCCTTGACCACGTACGGAGGGCAAACTTCTAAAGAACTCCTCCTCGTTGGAGGTAGGAGTTAGACGGATACAAAAAGCCCGAGGTAGAAGGACACTCCCCCTCTCCTCATTATAATGAAAGCTTTACTAAAAGGAATAAGCTGAAATACAATTTAGAACTTTCGTTACCGACGACTTTAAAGGTTGGAGGTTGAAGCTCTAGTCGTCGTCTCGGCAGCGCTTCGTCGTAGGGATGTCGGAGAGTCGGAGCGTATCGGAAGCACTTGGAAGATTTTGAATTGATGAAAAACCCTAGGTTTGGCCCTCCTTTTATAGCCTTTGAGCCCCTCATCGAATGGGTCTTTAGCCAATCACAAATGGGCACAAAACCCCTTGAAAAATGGTGATAACTTGATCGTGATGGCCATCATCGGTCGATGATGGTAACATCGATCGATTCCTTCGACCTTCGATAGTCATTGTTTGATGGCGATCGAGTCCTCCAAGGCGATCGGTGATGCTGCAAGGCAAGGTTAGCTCAACAAAAACATAATTTCGATGGTCGTCGACCATCCGATCTCGACCTAGACCATCTATAAGAAGTCTTTGGTCGGATCTACGCTTAAGATCATCCTTGTAAAGAGGATACGACCTTACTTACGCTCACACACACAAGCTTACCTCAGTACTTACGTGTTGCTTTTGCTTCCGGCCTTCCACTCAATTCCTTTGGCTCCCTCCGAAGTCTCTTGAGTGTCGCCCGACCATCGCGGCTTCCTCCGGGTGTCGCTAGCCTTCAGCTCCAGCATTGAGACTTTTCTGCACACTTGATTTAGCTCATGAGATAACAATATATGTTTAACTTTGTATCGTTTTCTATAATCCAAACTTAGGTTCGACTTAGGTGCCTACTGCACCAACAATCTCCCCCTTTTTGATTTATGGCAAACCCACATACAAAGTTAAGTAAATAGCAAGCATGAAGAGTAATAATGTGCATGAGAAACAAAAAATATGAAGATTAAGTTGGAGTAGTAAGGATTTTCTTCAAGTACTCCCCCTTGAGGAAACCTCCCCCTTGACCGAGGGTGAATCTTGAAGAAAGACCTTAATCCTCCCCCTTGAGGGTTTCTTTAAGTAATTAACATTACTTAAAGTTTGCCTTAGTAAAACGTTTTAGTTAAGCCCTTTCTCCCCCTTAAGTAAAACATTAACGACATAAAGTTTAAAAAATAAGTTTAAGTAAAATGAAGACGGCACAAATAAGTTTAAGTTAAGAATTCTTTGTCCTTTTGGTAAAAGTTAACTAAGTTTTAACTTTTGGTTTAAATATTAAGTAAGAGTTAAGTTATCAAAAAAAAAATTTTTACCCCTTAACTTTGGCCTTTTTCTCCCCCTTTTGCCGTTTATCGAAAAGAGTAAGGGGTGTGTGGAAAACAAAATAAGTGTTAAATTTAAAGTCCAAGCATGTTCCACATTTTTTATAAAAAAATATACTGAAAATAAGCTCATTTATAAAATGTTCGACTCATATTTGACTTGATTGATATGTAAGATCAACCAGTCCTGGTCAGAGTCGGTTAGTATGTATGATTATACTCCGTGGTTCATAGCGATGCACTAGCTCTACATTTGGAACCAGGAGTAAGGTCCTAACATCTCACGCCCATCTACGTGGCTAAGTACACAAACACATTAGTCCTATGTGTTGTGAGATGTACTGGCTCCTTAAATCTATAGGTGCATGATATCTAAGGTATGTCCTATGCTAGTTCCATAAAAATGAAATTAAAGAAATAGTAGTAAGAACATATAATTTGCATGTACCTATTCTATTACGCACATGCCCAAATTTTTGTCTTAATAGACTAAATTCGGCTTCGGGTAGGGGTTTAGTAAATAGATCTGCCAAGTTAGACTTCGATTCGATGTATTCGAGGTGTATGGCTCCATTGGCCACATGTTCTCGAATGAAATGGTGTTTGACCTCTATATGTTTGGTCCTAGAGTGACATATCGGATTCTTTGTAAGATTAATTGAAGTAATGTTATCTACGTGAAGTTTAGTATTCGTAAAGTCTAACTTAAAGTCGCGGAGAGTGTGCTTCATCTAAAGAAGCTGCGTGACACACTCACCCATCGCGATGTATTCGGCTTCGGTGGTAGATAAAGCAACACAGTGTTGTTTCCTACTGCACCAACTCACTAGACTCGAGCCGAGAAGTTGACAACAACCACTCGTGCTCTTTCTATCAAGCTTACTACCGGCATAATCCGAATTAGAGTAGCCGATTAGTTTGAACTCCGTAGATCTAGGGTACCAAATACCAAAGTTAAGTGTACCCTTAAGATATCTAAGGATACGCTTAACTAGGGTTAGGTGAGACTCCTTAGCACAGGTTTGAAACCTGGCGCACATACTTACTGCGAATAGGATGTCGGGTCGACTCGCAGTTAAGTATAGGAGACTCCCTATTACGCTCCTATAGTATTTTAAGTCAATGGACTTACTTTCTAGGTCTTCTCCTATGTTAACATTTATCGCCATTGGGGTGTTTATTACCTTAGCGTCTTGCATTCCAAATCTTTTAATTAACTCCTTAGTGTATTTTTGTTGATATAGGTATATACCATCCTTAGTTTGTTTAATTTGTAGACCTAAAAAGAAACTTAACTCGCCTACCAAGTTCATTTCGAACTCACTTTCCATGAGTGAAATGAACTCGTTTAGTAAGGCTAAGTTAGAGGTTCCAAAAATTATATCGTCTACATAAATTTGAGCTATGAATATTTCTTTACCTATGGTTTTTACGAAGAGAGTTGGGTCAACTAAGCCTTGGTTAAACCCTTTTGACTTAAGATGGATTGAAAGTCTCTCGTACCAAGCTCGAGGAGCTTGTTTAAGTCCATAGAGAGCTTTCTTAAGTTTTAGAACATGGTCGGGTTTATCTAGATTTTCGAATCCGGGGGGTTGGCTGACATAAACTTCTTCTTTAATGTATCCATTTGGGAATGCCGACTTAACATCCATTTGAAACAGCTTAAATCCTCGATGTGCGACATAAGCTAGCAACATTCGAATGGATTCGAGTCTAGCTACTGGGGCATAGGTTTCGTCGTAATCTAAGCCTTCGACTTGGCTAAACCCTTTGGCGACTAACCTAGCATTGTTTCTAACTACTTCACCTTTATCATCAAGCTTATTTCGAAACACCCACCTTGTTCCAATTATCGTTTTGTCTTTAGGTGGTGGTACTAATTCCCACACTTCATTCCTAGTAAATTGAGCTAGCTCTTCTTGCATTGCAATAATCCAATCGGGATCAAGAAGAGCTTGTTCAATTGATTTGGGTTCTATCTTTGAAATTAAGGAAATTTGACTAAGGTTCCTATAGGATGCTCTAGTTCGAACTCCTAGATTAGGATCTCCTATCACTTGATCGATAGGGTGGTTAGTCTGAATCCTAGATTGGGTTGGGTTTGTGTCACCTAATGCTTGATCAATGGGGTGACTTGGTTGAACACTAGTTTTGTTGGAGTCATCTATCACTTGATCAATAGAGTGACTTGGTTGACTTAGGTTAGGATTAACACTAGACCTGATCTCCGGATCAGAGTTAGGTCTAGTATGAATCGGTTCGCTAATTGGGGTTGCTGGGGGTTTTGTAGGTTCATGTCCTTCATCAAATACTACATTGATAGTCTCCTCGACTCTAAGGGTGTCGTGGTTATATACTCTATAAGCTCGACTTGTAGTCGAGTATCCTAGAAAGATTCCGGTCGTGGTTTTGGATGTAAATTTCCCTAGGTAATCCTTAGTGTTTAGGATATGTACCTTACACCCAAATACCCTAAAGTACTTGATGTTGGGTACTTTATCGTGATAAATCTCGTATGAGGTCTTAAGGTGCCTTTTTACCATAAGGATCCTATTTTGGACATAGCATGCTGTACTCACGGCTTCTGCCCAAAACCTATCGGGTAGGTCGTATTCGTTCAACATGGTCCTAGCGGCTTCTTGTAGAGTTCGGTTTTTCCGCTCCACTAGGCCATTTTGTTGAGGGGTCCTAGGGCAAGAGAATTCATGGTGGTATCCATTTAGGTTATAGAAGTCGGTGAACCTTTGATTTTCAAATTCACCACCATGATCACTTCTAAGTCTTTTAACCTTAAGGTCTTTTTGATTCTCGATTAATTTGAATAGATTGATTAATTGATCTAGGGTATCATTTTTATGTTTGATGAACCTAACCCAGGTAAACCTGGAGTAGTCATCAATTATGACTAAGCAATATTGACTTCTATTGAGTGACTTGGCTCCATGTGAATCGAATAGATCCATATGCAGGAGCTCAAGTACACTTGAGGTTCGTTCTTGGTTAGTTAACTTGTGTTGTGTCCTAGGTTATTTTCCTTGTTGACAAGCATTACAGATTTTATTAACCAAGTTGTTGAGGTTGGGTAAGCCTCTGACTAAGCCACTCTGACTCATCTTGTGGACGAGTCTTGGGTGCGAGTGACCGAGTCGTCGGTGCCACAACCATGATTCCTCTTCCTGTGTCATAAGACATTTGGCTGAGGATTTGATTAAGTTAATTGTATATATGTTATTTGTCCTAGTTCCTTTGAGTATTGTTTTAGCTATTTTATTTGTTTTAATTACACATTCATTTTCTAAAAATACGACCTTATAGTTATTGTCACATAATTGGCTTACGCTAAGCAGGGTATATTCAAAATTCTCTACAAGTAATACATTTTTAATAACAAAATTCGAGTTAAGCTCGATATCACTTGATCCGATGATTTTGAGCTTGCCGTTATTCCCAAAG
Organism: Wurfbainia villosa; assembly: GCA_025175895.1. Classification (NCBI taxonomy): domain Eukaryota; kingdom Viridiplantae; phylum Streptophyta; class Magnoliopsida; order Zingiberales; family Zingiberaceae; genus Wurfbainia; species Wurfbainia villosa. The sequence continues at coordinate 51,559,016 of CM046002.1, forward strand.
GCTACCGATCCTTGTCGTTTGAATCGAAGCTTTGTGAATTTGAGTTGATCCCCGGTCATGTGTCGGGAGCAACCACTATCCAACATCCATTGATCCTACACACAAGGTGGTTGGATTGGATGTTAGATTTTTTTTTTTTTTTTAAATTGGTTGTAAGTTGTTAAACCTAGGTCATCTCACCTGTGTCTATATGATCAATCATGTTATACTTATGTGTTTTTTGTGAGATGACTTCCAATTAAGTTGATTAAGTGCATTTAGGTTCAAGTAATTTTATGTTAGATTTGGATTTAAACCTAGGCTTGTCAAGTTTACCTTTTCAAGATCATGGCTTCTAGGTCATGGCGAGGCACAGGGGCCTTCTTTTATCGGATCATCGACCACTTCCTTAGACAAAGCCATTTTCAAGAAAATGATGACTTGACTCACCTAAGACTATCTCCTAGTCTAACTGGTTATTTTTGAAAAGAGGCTCCCCGAGGCTCAATCTTTTCGAAGAATTTTAGTTGGTTATGTTCGTGTTCTAAGTGAGTTCACAAGTTTTAAAGCACAAATTTTCTAAGTTAAAGCATGCAATTTCTAAGTTAAAGCACACACTTTTTAAGTTAAAACATGCAATTTATAAGTTAAAGCACAAACTTTCTAAGTTAAAGCATGCAATTTCTAAGTTAAAGCACAAACATGTTTTGTATTGGCTCCCCCTAGACCGTTGAATCGGTTCGGTCTATCCACATAGTGGATTTGGTCCTTGGGAATCCAGTACGGGTTGGATCCTAGAGTTGATATCAAAAGGTTCTTAGGGACCCATGCTTGGACATGTTTCCTATGTCGACTTACAATCGACATATACGACCTATTAGTCGTGTTTGAGTTAAACCCTAGTCCAGCCTTGTTGTACACAGCCCTTTGAGATCCAAGTAGGAGGTCAAGTCCTTTGGATCCCAAACCTTTCCAACGTGTTCCTAAGATCTTCGACTTGACTTTTCAAGAGAGAGTTCTCAACTTCGAGCTTTTCAACTCGAGTTGAGTCCTTCTCTTGAACTTGACTAGTCGAAGAGGTTAGGGAGACCTCGTGTTTGAGGAGTTTAACCTCCTCAACAAGGATCTCGACCTTGGACTCGAACTTAGCTAACTTCCTAGACAAAAACCTAACCGTATTATGTAAAGTATTAAATAAAGTTCGACTTACTTTAAGGGTATCTTTTGAACCGGATGCGTATCCGTGGCTTGAATTGAAGGTAGCTTCGTAGTCCGAGTCATCCTCAGGTTCTGACTCAAGTTCAGGTTTGGTCTCCGTGTCTGACTCAATCGATTTCTCCATGAAGACGTGGTCTTCGTCTTCTTCGGATGACGCTTCTTCCCATGTCGCGTTGAGGGCCTTCTTGTGCTTAGGTGCTTTGTGGTTGAGTTTGGGGCACTCGGACTTGATATGTCCAAATCTGTTATACTCATAACACCTAATATTAGAACTTTTAGACTTACCTTGGTTGGGTCGAGTTGTGGTTCGCTTTCGTCCCTTGGCTATCCTTCGAGCTAGGTTCATTAGTTCGGCAGTCAACTCCGGGTCAACTTCTTCTTCGGACTCGTCTTCCTCCTCGGTTGGTGGTGGCTTGCTTGCAATTTTCTTCTTCTTTGATCCTGCAAACAAGGCTATACCCCTCTCGGGTTCCGAGTTGGACTGCTCATGTAATTCGAAATCGGAAAAGAGTTCATCTAACCTAATTTTAGAAAGATCCTTGGAGACCTTGTAGGCATCGACCATGGATGCCCACAAGGTAGTGCTCGGAAATGAGTTTAGAACATACCTTATAAGGTCGCGGTTTTCGACCTTTTGCCCGATTGCGTGTAGGTTGTTGACTATGTCCTGGACTCGGGAGTGAAGTTGGGTTGCGGACTCGTGTTCCTGCATTTTTAGGTTATATAGTTTATTGAAAAGAAGATCACGCTTACATACCTTGGCTTCGGTTACGTATTACTGTAGCTCCAACTAGTTGTCCAGATCTTTAAACATGAAGGGGCGATTTAGCTCCTCCTTGGATAGGCCGCATTGGAGGATTTGTGTTGCCTTGGTCGGCCGACTTGTCGTTTTGTCACAATGGTCCATTGATCATAATCCAAGGAGTCACCCACTTCATTAGTCGGAAGTGTGAAACCCGTTTGGATTATGATCCACATATCGATTTGGGTTTTGAGAAAGCATTCCATCCGACCCTTCCAATAACGGAAGTCATCTCCGTTGTAAAATGGAGGTCAGACGGTGCTAAAACCCACGAGATGGGCCATTAGAACAAAAGACACAAATAGATGGAGACGAAGAAACTAACAACGACAAAAACACGAAAACAAGTACCAAGACTCGCATCTTGGATTAGTAGTGCGGGAGAAAAACTTAACAAAGCGAAATAAAAAAAAACAGAATTAAAAGAAAAATAAATCTGTAAAAAGGCTAGATTGGTGGTTTCACCAAATCTTAGCAACCCCGACTCACGATACCAATTGTTGGATCGATCGGATCGCTAGAGGGGTGAATAGCGATAGAAACTTTTAGTAATGCTCGTTTTAAAAAACACTTATATGCAGCGGAAAGATAAACAAAAGAAAAAGTAAAGGAGACAATAGACACAAGAGATTTACTTGGTTCGTAGCCGAAGGCTACTACTCCAAGGCCCTAGTGGTCCTTGACCACGTACGGAGGGCAAACTTCTAAAGAACTCCTCCTCGTTGGAGGTAGGAGTTAGACGGATACAAAAAGCCCGAGGTAGAAGGACACTCCCCCTCTCCTCGTTATAATGAAAGCTTTACTAAAAGGAATAAGCTGAAATACAATTTAGAACTTTCGTTACCGATGACTTTAAAGGTTGGAGGTTGAAGCTCTAGTCGTCGTCTCGGCAGCGCTTCGTCGTAGGGATGTCGGAGAGTCGGAGCGTATCGGAAGCACTTGGAAGCTTTTGAATTGATGAAAAACCCTAGGTTTGGCCCTCCTTTTATAGCCTTTGAGCCCCTCATCGAATGGGTCTTTAGCCAATCACAAATGGGCACAAAACCCCTTGAAAAATGGTGATAACTCTTGACTACTCGAGGCTGATCCTTTGACCGTGACTAATGGCCATCATCACGATCGATGATGGCGATCGATCGATTATCGACCTTCGGCAGTCGACTGTTTGATGGTAGTCGAGTCCTCCAAGCTGGCAGTCGACTGATGCTAGCTGCAAGGCAAGGTTAGCTCAACAAAAACATAATTTCGATGGTCGTCGACCATCCGATCTCGACCTAGACCATCTATAAGAAGTCTTTGGTCGGATCTACGCTTAAGATCATCCCCGTAAAGAGGATACGACCTTACTTACGCTCGCACACACGAGCTTACCTCAGTACTTACGTGTTGCTTTTGCTTCCGGCCTTCCACTCAATTCCTTCGGCTCCCTCCGAAGTCTCTCGAGTGTCGCCCGACCACCGCGGCTTCCTCCGGGTGTCGCTAGCCTTCAGCTCCAACGTTGAGACTTTTCTGCACACTTGATTTAGCTCATGAGATAACAATATATGCTTAACTTTGTATCGTTTGCTATAATCAAAACTTAGGTTCGACTTAGGTGCCTACTGCACCAACAATATCTCCTGTGTTACACCACACACCATGTTATCTACAATGTAACGTATTAGACAATATGCATAAAAATATGAAAACAATGATCATGTGATTCTTATTTCAAAAATAAAGATGTTTATACAAAAGATAGACTTTTCAGTATACATCCCTATATAGTAGCCGAAGGCTACGAACCAAGTAAAAAAAATACTATTGTCTCATTTATTTTGCATTTATCTTCTGCTGCGTTTACTTGTGTCTTGAAACGAATTCGAACGAAAAAGTTTTATCGCTATTCACCCCCCCTCTAGCGATCCGCTCGATCCAACAATTGGTATCAGAGTCGGGGGTGCTAAGATTTGGTGAAACCACCAATATAACTTTTTATAGATTTTTTTTTCTTTTTTTATTCTATTTATTTCAAAAATTTTTCATTAGTTTAGTTTTTCTCCCGCACTACTAATCCAAGACACGAGTCTTGGTACATTTCGATTGTTTGTGTTGTTGTAAGGTTTTTTCGCCTTCATTCTCTTATTTTTTTTATCAATGGCCCATCTCAAGGGTTTTAGCACCATCCGACCTCCGTTTTACAATGGAGATGACTTCCGTTATTGGAAGGGTCGGATGGAGTGCTTTCTTAAGACCCAAATCAAGATGTGGATCATAATCCAAACGAGATTCACACTTCTAACTAACGAAGTGGGTGAATCTTTGGATTATGACCAATGGACCAATGCTACAAAAATACAAGTCGAAGCTAACGCCAAGGCGACTCAAATCCTCAAATGTGACTTGTCCAAGGAGGAGCTTAATCGCGTCTGCCCCTTCATTAGCGCAAAGGATCTTTGGACAAAACTAGTGGAGCTACATGAAGGGACTGATGAAGCCAAGGTATGTAAGCGCGATCTCCTGTTCAATAAGTTATATAATCTAAAAATGCAGGAACATGAGACGGCAACGCAACTACACGCCCGTGTCCAGAACATTGTCAACAACCTACACGCAATCGGACAAAGGGTCGAAAACCGCGACCTTATTTGGTATGTACTAAACTCATTTCCTAGGACTACCTTGTGGGCATCCATGGTCGATGGCTACAGGGTCTCCAAGGATCTTTCAAAGTTTAGATTAGATGAGTTGTTTTCTGATTTCGAACTCCATGAACAGTCTAACTCGGAACACGAGAAGGGCATAGCACTTTTTGCAGGTTCGAAGAAGAAAACCGCAAGCAAGCCACCCCCGAAGGAGGAAGAAGATGAGTCCGATTCGGAGGTCGACTAGGAAATGGAGGCCGAACTAGTCAACCAAGTTCGGAGGATGGTCAAGGGCCGAAAGAGAACCGTCACTCAACCCAATGAAGGTAAACCTAAAAGTTCTAATGCTAGGTGTTACAAATGCAACAGGTTTAGACATATCAAGTCCGAATGTCCGAAGCTCAAGAGCAAAGCACCGAAACACAAGAAAGCACTCAATGCTACATGGGAAGAAGCGTCCGAGGAAGAAGATGATGATCGTGTCTTCATGGCTAAACCGGTTGAATCGGAGACGGAGTCGGAACCAGAACACGAATCTAAAACCGAAGACGATGTAGGGATGTATACTGAAAAGTCTATCTTTTGTATGAACATCATTATTTTGAAATAAGAATCACATGATCATTGTTTGCATATTTTTATGGTTATGCAATATTGTCTCATACTTTACATTGTAGATAATATGGTGTGTGGTGTCACATAGGAGATCATGTTATCGACCCCTTAGAAAGTATAAGTAAAGCTTCACAACCGAGATGGCTTTGGACAAACCATCGGAATGGTTGTAGTGTGATTTGGTATTGGTTTGTCTTGACGATAGAATCACACTAGTGCACTTTGTGTGTATTGAGCAGGACCGACATAGAGGTGATTCGATTTATTGCTGACAACATAATCGAATCGGACCTCAGATATTATTTAGTACATGCTCTTAATCCCGATATAAGAACGGGCACATATACTTAGTACTCATCTCTTTGATTTACCAATGGGCGAGATTTATAGATTAAATCGATAGACTCGGTAAGTTGAGAGATGATATTATTTATATGGTGTGTCGTTGATTATAGGAGGAAACCGTGTCCTATATATTAGGATGATGATGTCCCCTTAAGGAGCTCATAAGGTTCATCATGTAAATCCTTCAGGTGGACTTGGTCCGGCATGATGAAAAGGTTGAGTGGTACTACTCAAGGAGTTAGATGTTGATTAATTAATGGTCAGTAAATTAATTAATCGACATGCATTCGAGATCTTAAACACGGGGAGAAAATGTACAAATAATATATGGAGCCCATATTATCATATGGGGGTTGGTGAGGTAGATCAATGATGGACCTTTAGTGGATTGGATAATCATTAGTGGATTGAACTTTATGTGGACTTGATCCATGGGTGGCCAAAACCCAACTCCTCCTCATGGTCCCTAATGTAGCCTATTAACACCTCATGAAGCTTAGATCCAATGGATAGAAACAAAACTCTAAGATGCATTGGTAGAGATCAAATCTCTAAGATCCGACGGTTGAGATTAAATCTCTAGATCCCACGGTTGAGATTAAATCCCTAGAACCAATGGAGGAGATTAATTCATGACTTATCCCTAACTCTATAAAATGAGGGCATGGGGAGTGGTCGTGGATTACATGAAGAATAGGAGGAGAGCTAGGGTTTGGGCGGCAAGGAGCAATCCTATTTGAGATAGGATTGGGATTAGGGTTTTGAGGCTAGGGTGGCATCAAATAAGGAAGGTTCTTTCTCTCTTCTTCTTCCTCTTTGGGCCAACGTCCAGAAGGCTTTTCCATCTCTTTTCCAGCCTTGGCCGGTGCCCAAAGTCCCCTTCTTCTTCTCCTTAGGTGATGGAAACAAGATGTAGGGTTTCCCTTGGTGTCTTGGTAGTTTTCCACCATCTTCTTCTCCTTCTAGTTGGCCGGCGGCAAGGGCTTGGATAGCTCTTTGTTGGTTGAGTTTTGGAAGGAGAAAAACATTGTTTCTTTTCTTCCTCTTGCTTGGGAAAAGCAAGGAAGGAAGTTTTGTGATCAAGGAGCTTCGACTTTTGGTGGATCGTCGCCCACACGACGTCCAAAACGAGGAAGGTCATACATTAGAAGACCAAGAGGTATGCCTATTATTCTTTCTCTTTTATTCATTGCTTGTTTTTGTTTTACAAATATAAGCATGTTATATTTCTGTAAATGGCTAAATAATACTTGGATCCCGAGTATAAACACAAAAACCGGCGATCCGGACATTGTCTATTCCGCGGCTACTCGTAGAATAGAGGAAGGTCGCTTGAACAACTAGTTTGTTCAAGTTACCTCTCTAAACGAATAGCACGACGATGACTTGGTTGCTTTGGGAATCCCTTTTGTCTAGGATTAAATTTTTTAATCCGGGGACATCGAAGGGATCACCATGGTCAAGCAACCGAGGCGAAGGGGAAGTGAAGTTTCCCCTCACGGACTCGACAAGGGAAAACCCTTCAATTGGTATCAGAGCCAAGGTTTCCGATTTTGTGTGTTTAGGATTCGGTTAATTTTTATGTACTTTTTCATATATTATATGTGCCGGATAATAGTAGGATATGCATAGTTTAACTCTTTGGTTGCAGGCATAAGATCCGACTATTATGGCCATATGTGTGTATGAGATTGTATGTGTGTAAATATTTATTTTGTTGAATCCTCGGGGTTGACGAGGCTAGTATTTAGTTTTTGTAAATTAAATACGACATTGTTTAGCCACTCTTTATTTTATTTTACTTTCGATCTAGATTTTAAGTACACTCCCTCGTGGAGTATAGGATCAATGGATGTAAATTAAAATAGGTTTTAGTCTCAGCTCGGATCTCCGGATGGCTCGTACATGGCGTAGGAGGAGCGGACAAGATGGCGATGCGACGGAAGTCATATTGAATACAAAAGCCATAATAGTTGGAAAATAATTTATTTTTCATATTTATTGCTTTTTGTTTGATATGCATGTCGTAGGCTAGGAAAATTCCTCAATTTCAAATTACTAAGTGGGAGAGGGATATTTTTATAAATTCCCGTGGCCTCCATTACAATTTGACAAGTGATGCAAACAAACTTGCACGTCGGCTCTGAGTGCCTTCCTCCCTGCGGATGGGTTTGTTTGCGGATCACTAGGTCAAATAATGGTTATAGGAAATTATCTAGGAGCGTGTGTACTTCCACAGCGGTAAGGCACATAATCCAAAATAATTCCCTTAGTATCGTGTAATGGTGCACACTTAGATGCAAATAAAAGTATCCTCCCCATCAGAGTCACTGCTTTTATTTGTAGGGCCAAAGAGGAACCAACTATTAATTTTATTTGTCAAAAAGTAAGGTTGACAAGATAATAAAATTAATGGGTAAAACCTCCTCTTGCAAATGTAGAATTCGTATACATCCACACTGCATAGCATGCGATATTCTCGGTGTTTTGAGGTGTTGGTTGATTTCGGAATTTTATTGTTTTGAAGAATCAATAATATTTGAAATCTAATATTTTGATCATTGTGATTCTTAGGATTTTCAAATGGCTTTCAACCCACTTGTTGTGATATTAAAAGAAATAAACTTACTGTACCCAAATAATATTGATTGGTTAAGAAATTTGGATAGTACCTTAACTGTCGATGAGTGTCGTCCTAGGCCTGCGGATGATTCTGGGGAAAAGAAACTTTTCGGATACCAGAATCGGGTTGCTGGGCAGGAAGCCATGGTTTCTCAGAAGGTTTCTACTTCTAAGCCGAAAGGCAAGAAGAAGAAGAAAGAAGGTGGAGAAAAAATGGCGGGTGGATCTCAGGGAGGAGTGAAGAAGCCGAAAGGCAAGTGCTTCACTTGCAAACAGACAAGACATGGGAAGAAAGACTTCCCCAACCTAAAGCAGAACAAAGGTATATCTTCTGCCTTAGTCGTTGAAACATGTTTAGTGTTCTTATCTACCGGTACCTGGTGTGTAGATACGGGAGCCACTGATCATGTCTGCAATTCTTTGCAGGGGTTCCAGGAAAACCGACGACTAGTTGAAGGAGAAATTACCGTCTACATGGGCAATGCTACAAAGGTAGCGGCTATTGCAGTGGGAGACGTTCATTTATCGTTTGATAGAAATAAGGTTTTTGTTTTGAGAAATTGTCTTTATGTACCTACATTTAGAAAGAATTTGATTTTGGTTTATAAATTAATTATGGATGGATATTCTGTTTCTTTTAATGACAGAGTTGTTATAAAAAAAATAGAGAGATTATCTGTTCAGGTACATTGGTTGGCAATTTGTATACTCTTGAACCAAAACCTCCCACGATGCATATAGATGTAAATAACTCATCTTCTAATTCCAATAAGAGAAAAGAACCTTCGAAGATCAACCAGACATATCTTTGGCATCTAAGGCTTGGTCATATTAACCTGAGTAGAATTCAAAGGTTAATAGCTGATGGACCTTTGGGTTCATTTGTGGTGGAGGATCTCCTAACCTGCGAATCTTTCTTGGAAGGTAAAATGACCAAGAGGCCTTTCAAGGCCAAGGGGTATAGAGCCAAAGATGTGTTAGAATTGGTTCATACTGATTTGTGCGGTCCTATGTCTATCCAGGCTAGAGGTGGTTTTGAATATTTCGTCTCTTTTATAGACAATTATTCAAGATATGGATGCATTTACTTGATGCGCCGCAAGTCTGAATACTTTGACAGGTTCAAAGAATTCAAGGCTGATGTGGAGAACCGTCAAGGTAAAAGTATCAAGACCTTACGATCTGATCGTGGTGGTGAGTACCTCTTGAGAGAGTTTAGGAATTACTTATCAGAGGCTAGGATTCAATCCCAATTGTCTGCACCTGGCACACCCCAGCAGAATGGTGTAGCGGAGCGAAGGAATAGGACTCTTATGGAGATGGTTAGATCGATGATGAGTTATTCTGAGTTGCCAGATTCATTCTGGGGGTATCTTGTGAATCGACAATGTATATTCTGAACTTGGTTCCATCTAAATCAGTGCCTTCTACCCCCGTAGAATTATGGACTGGGCGAAAGCCTAGTCTAAGACACATTCGGATATGGGGGAGTCCAGCACATGTACTGAAGGGAGATGTCGGTAAGTTGGAATCTCATACAAAAGTACGCTTGTTTGTCGGCTACCCTAAGGGAACGAAGGGTGGTTTGTTCTATAGTCCTAGGGATCAGAAGGTGATCGTGAGTACGAATGCCAGATTTCTAGAGGAGGACTATGTGATGAACCACAAGCCCACTAGTAGGATTGTTCTTGAGGAGCTAAAAGGGGAAGTCACTTCTTTAGTACCACCGGTACAAGAGGATATACCACATATCACTGCACCGCATGTCACAGAGGATACACAGGTGATACCTCGTCGTAGTGGGAGGGTTGTGAGAAAGCCTGATAGATTCATGTTCTTGGGAGAATCTTCTTATTTGGACCCTGGCGAACATGAACCTGATCCCTGGACATATGATGAGGCAATCCAAGATAAAGATGCAGTATCTTGGCAAAGTGCAATGAATGCTGAGATTGAATCTATGGATTCAAATCAGGTCTGGGAGCTAGTAGAACCACCCGATGGTGTAAAAACCATTGGATTCAAGTGGATCTACAAAAGAAAGAGAGGAATAGATCTGAAGGTTGAGACCTTCAAAGTGAGGCTTGTTGTGAAGGGGTATACTTTGAAAGAGGGTATCGATTATGAGGAGACCTTTTTGCCGGTAGCCATGCTTAAATCTATCCGGATTCTCTTATGCATAGCAGCTCATATGGATTATGAGGTATGTCAAATCGATGTCAAGACAGCTTTCCTTAATGGAAGTCTTGAGGAAAACATCTACATGAAGCAACCAGAGGGATTCATTGCAAAGGGAAAAGAGCATCTTGTATGTAAGCTTAATCGGTCCATTTATGGATTAAAGTAAGGTTCGAGGTCTTGGAACATCCGGTTTGATGAGGTGATCCAGTCTTATGGAATTATTCAAAGTCCGGATGAGTCTTGTGTATACAATAGATGTGACGGAAACGTAGTGGTATTTCTTGTACTATACGTAGATGAAATTTTATTGATTGGCAACAATATCAAGGTGTTATCGGACGTAAGGGTATGGTTGTCCAAACAGTTTGATATGAAGGACATGGGAGAGGTGGGACATATCCCTGGGATCAAGGTTATAAGGATCGCAGGAAAAGGATGTTGTGCTTATTCCAAGCTTCATACATAGACACGATTATGGAGCGTTTTAGCATGCAGAACTCTAAGAAGGGTTTTCTACCTTTCAGGCATGGAGTTCTTTTATCTAAGGAGATGTGTCCTAGATCATCTGAGGAGATATAGGAGATGAAGGTGGTTCCTTATTCTTTGGCAGTAGAAAGCCTCATGTATGCGATGCTCTGTACGAGACCAGATATCTGCTTTGCCGCAGGCATGGTTAGCAGATATCAGAGTAATCCAGGACAGGGACATTGGACTGCGGTAAAGCATATATTGAAGTACCTGAGAAGGAAAAGGGATTATATGCTAGTTTACCGGACAGACCAATTACTCCCTTGGGGTTACATGGATTTTGACTTCCAATCTGATAGGCATAACAGTAAGTCTACCTCAGGTTTTGTGTTTACTTTGGGAGGTGGAGCCATTGTATGGAGGAGTGTCAAGCAAAAGTGCGTGGCGGACTCCACCATGGAAGCTGAGTATGTGGCGGCCTCTGAGGCGGCCAAAGAAGTTGTATGGCTCAGGAACTTCCTGATGGACTTGGATGTGATTCCTAGTTTGCCCAGAACTATCACAATTTATTGTGATAATAGTGGTGCAGTTGCAAACTCGAAGGAACCACGAGCCCATAAGGCTAGTAAACACATAGAGCGCAAGTACCACCTGATATGAGAAATCGTAAAGAGAGGAGAAGTTGCTGTGGCCAAGATTGCATCAGAGGATAACCTGGCAGATCCTTTCACCAAGGCCCTTCCAGCGAGAGCTTTTGATAGGCATGTGGAGGGAATGGGGCTCAGATGTATGGCACTTTGAGAACAACATAGTCTTTTAGTATAAGTGGAGATTGTAGGGATGTATACTGAAAAGTCTATCTTTTGTATGAACATCTTTATTTTGAAATAAAAATCACATGATCATTATTTGCATATTTTGATGGTTATGCAATATAGTCTCATACTTTACATTGTAGATAACATAGTGTGTGGTGTCACACAGGAGATCTTGTTATCGGTCCCTTGGAAAGTATAAGTAAAGGCTCACAACCGAGATGGCTTTGGACAAACCATCGGAATGGTTGTAGTGTGATTTGGTATTGGTTTGTCTTGACCATAGAATCACACTAGTGCACTTTGTGTGTATTGAGCAGGACCGACATAGAGGTGATTCGATTTATTGCTGACTACATAATCGAATCGGACATCAGATATTATTTAGTACATGCTCTTAATCCCGATATAATAACGGGCACATATACTTAGTACTCATCTCTTTGTTTTATCAATCGGCGAGATTTATAAATTAAATCGATAGACTCGGTAAGTTGGGAGATGATATTATTTATATGGTGTGTCATTGATTATAGGAGGAAACCATGTCCTATATATTAGAATGATGATGTCCCCTTGAGGAGCTCATAAGGTTCATCATGTAAACCCTGCAGGTGGACTTGGTCCGGCATGATGAAAAGGTTGAGTGGTACTACTCAAGAAGTTAGATGTTGATTAATTAATGGTCAGTAAATTAATTAATCGACGAACATTCGAGATCTTAAACACGGGGAGAAAATGTACAAATAATATATGGAGCCCATATTTTCATATGGGGGTTGGTGAGGTAGATCAATGATGGACCTTTAGTGGATTGGATCATCATTAGTGGATCGGACTTTATGTGGGCTTGATCCATGGGTGGCCAAGACCCAACTCCTCCTCATGGTCCCTAATGTAGCCTATTAACACCTCATGAAGCTTAGATCCAATGGATAGAAACAAAACTCTAAGATCCATTGGTAGAGATCAAATCTCTAAGATCCGACGGTTGAGATTAAATCTCTAGATCCGACGGTTGAGATTAAATCTTTAGAATCAATGGAGGAGATTAATTCATGACTTATCCCTAACTCTATAAAAGGAGAGCATGGGGAGTGGTCGTGGATTACATGATGAATAGGAGGAGAGCTAGGGTTTGGGCGGCAAGGAGCAATCCTATTTGAGATAGGATTGGGATTAGGGTTTTGAGGCTAGGGTGGCACCAAATAAGGAAGGTTCTTTCTCTCTTCTTCTTCCTCTTTGGGCCAACGTCCAGCAGCCTTTTCCATCTCTTTTCCAGCCTTGGCCGGCACCCAAAGTCCCCTTCTTCTTCTCCTTAGGTGGTGGAAACAAGATGTAGGGTTTCCCTTGGCGTCTTGGTAGTTTTCCACCATCTCCTTCTCCTTCTAGTTGGCCGGCGGCAAGGGCTTGGATAGCTCTTTGTTGGTTGAGTTTTGGAAGGAGAAAAACATTGTTTCTTTTCTTCCTCTTGCTTGGGAAAAGCAAGGAAGGATGTTTTGCGATCTAGGAGCTTCTACTTTTGGTGGATCGTCGCCCACACGACGTCCAAAAGGAGGAAGGTCATACATTAGAAGACCAAGAGGTATACCTATTCTTCTTTCTCTTTTATTCATTGCTTGTTTTTGTTTTACAAATATAAGCATGTTATATTTCTGTAAATGGCTAAATAATACTTGGATCCCGAGTATAAACACAAAAATCGGCGATCCGGACATTGTCTATTCCGCGGCTACTCGTAGAATAGAGGAAGGTCGCTTGAACAACTAGTTTATTCATGTAACCTCTCTAAACGAATAGCACGACGATGACTTTGTTGCTTTGGGAATCCCTTTTGTCTAGGATTAAATTTTTTAATCCGGGGACATCGAAGGGATCACCATGGTCAAGCAACAGAGGCGAAGGGGAAGCGAAGTTTTCCCTCACGGACTCGACAAGGGAAAACCCTTCAGACGAATCAGACTGGGAAGCTCTATTCAAGACAAGCCACAGATCTGCATCCGGTTCAAAAGATACACTGAAGGTAAGTCGATCCCTTATTAGTACACTTTATAGTGCAATTAAATTCTTAATTGAGAAATTAGCTAAGTCTGAGTCCAAGGTCGAGACCCTGGTTGAGGAGGTTAAACTCCTCAAACACGAAGTCTCTCTAACCTCTTCGACTAGTCGAGTTCGAGAGGAGGACTCAACTCGGGTTGAAAAGCTTGAAGTTGAGAACTCACTCCTGAAGAGTCAAGTCGAAGATCTTAGGAACACATTGGAAAGGTTTACTTTGGGATCCAAAGGACTTGATCTCCTACTTGGATCGCAAAGGGCCTTGTACAAGAAGGTCGGACTAGGGTTTAGCTCAAATACGACCAACAAGTCATATATGTCGATTGTAAGTCGACATAAAAAATGTGTCCAAGCATGGGTCCCTAAGACCGCTTTGATTTCAAACATAGGATCGAACCAGTACTGGGTTCCCAAGGACCAAATCCACTATGTGGAGAGACCGAACTGATTCAATGGTCTAAGGGGAGCCAGTGCAAAACTTGTTTGTGCTTTAACTTAGAAATTGCATGCTTAGGTTCTTTATTTACTTTGATTTTTCTTTTTAGAATGGTTAGATAGGACTATAACTTGTCAATACTTGGTAACATAGTACCAGGATACGGCGAGATGATAGTATGCTAGGAACGTGAAGTCTCGTATATTCGGGCTAGATAAGGCGTATCTAGTTCGGTGCACTTGACCGAGTGGAACTAGCTGAAGATACCTCACCGTATCCTAGACTAGTTAGACCAGGAAGTGGTCTTAGGTGAGTCAAGTCTCTATTTTCTTGAAAATGACTTTGTCTAAGGAAGTGGTCATTTTTCCAATCAAAGAAGGCCTCTGTGCCTCGCCACGACCTGGAAGCCATGATCTTGAAAAGGTGACTTGATGAGCTTAAGGTTAAATCCAAATCTAACGCAAGGTTGACAAGTGTTCAAATAATTAAATTTAAATCAAGTAAAATTGGAAGTCATCTCACAAGAATATATAAGGATAACATTCTTGATCATGTAGACATGGGTGAGATGATTTAGGTTTAATAATTTACAACAACCTTTAATAATTCCAATATCCGATTCAACTACCTTGCGTATAGGATCAATGGATGTTGGATAGTGGTTGCTCCCAACACATGACCGGGGATCAACTCAAGTTTTCGAAGCTTCAATTCAAACGACAAGGATCGGTAGCCTTCGGAAACAACAACAAGCTAAAAATCATCGGATCAGGTGATATTGAGCTCAACTCTAACTTTATTATTCAAAATATCTTATTGGTAGAAAATTTTCAATGTAATTTACTTAGTGTAAGCCAATTGTGTGATAATAACTATAAGGTCATATTTCTAGAAAATGAATGCGTAATTAATACAAATGAAACTTCTAAATCAATTCTTAAAGGAACCAGAAATAACAATATTTATACTATTAATTTAACCAACTCCTCAACCAAGTGTCTTATGACATGGCAAGAGGAATCTTGGTTGTGACACCGACGACTTGGTCACTCACACCCAAGACTCATCCACAAGATGAGTCAGAGTGACTTAGTCATAGGTTTGCCTAACCTCAACAACTTGGATAATAAAATATGTAATTCTTGTCAACAAGGTAAACAATATAGGACACAACATCAACTAACTAATCAAGAACGAACCAAAAGTGTTCTTGAGCTTCTACACATGGATCTATTTGATTCACATAGAGCTAAGTCACTTAATGGGAGTCAATTCTTCTTAGTCATAATTGACGACTATTTTAGATTTACTTGGATTAGGTTCATCAAACACAAAAGTGATACCCTAGATCAATAAATCAACCTATTTAAACTAATAGAAAATCAACAAAACCTTAAAATCAAAAGACTTAGGAGTGATCATGGTGGTGAATTCGAGAACCATAGGTTTATAGAATTCTATAACCTAAATGGATACCACCATGAGTTCTCATGCCCTAGAACCCCACAATAGAATGGCCTAGTAGAACGTAAAAATAGAACGCTACAGGATGCCACTACGACAATATTAAACGAGTATAACCTACCTGATAGGTTTTGGGCGGAAGTCATTAGTATGATATGCTCTGTCCAAAATAGGATCCTTATGGTAAAGAGGCACCTTAAGATTTCGTACGAGATTTATCACGATAAAATACCTAACATCAAGTACTTTAGTGTATTTGGATGTAAGGTACATATCCTAAACACTAAGGATTATCTAGGGAAATTTACATCCAAAACCTCGACCGAAATCTTTCTAGGATACTCGACTACGACTAGAGATTATAGAGTATATAACCATGACACTCTTAGAGTCGAGGAGACTATCAATGTAGTGTTTGATGAAGGACATGAACCTACAAAACCCCTGGCAACCCCAATTAGTGAGTTGATTCATACCAGACTCAACTTCGATCCAGAGATAAAGTCTAGTATTAATCCTAACCTAAGTCAACCAAGTCATTCTATCGACCAAGTGGTAGATGACTCTAACCCAAATTAAACTAGGACTCAAACTAGTCATTCTATCGACCAAGTGTTAGATGACTCTAACCCAAATCAAACTAGGACTCAAACTAGTCACCCTATCGACCAAGTGATAGGTGACTCTAACCCAAATCAAACTAGGACTCAAACGAATCATCCTATCGACCAAGTGATAGGTGATCCAAGCCTAGGAGTTTGAACTAGAGCCTCATATAGAAACCTTAGTCAAATCTTCTTGATTTCCAAACTTTAAACCAAAACTATTGACCAAGCTCTTCTTGATCCCGATTGGATTATTGCAATGCAAGAAGAGATGGCTCAATTCACTAGGAACAAAGTATGGGAATTAGTACCACCGCCTAAACGTAAAAGAATCATTGGAACAAGGTGGGTGTTTAGAAATAAACTTAATGACAAAGGTGAAGTAGTTAGAAATAAAGCTAGATTAGTCGCTAAACGGTTTAGTCAAGTCAAAGGCTTAGATTACAACGAGACCTATGCCCCAGTAGCTATATTAGAGTCCATTCGAGCGTTACTAGCATATGCTGCACATCGAGGATTTAAGTTGTTTCAAATGAATGTAAAGTCAGCATTCTTAAATGGATATATTAAGGAAGAATTTTATGTCAGCCAACCCTTTGGTTTTGAACTTTCGGTATTTCTTAAGTCCAAAGGATTTAACCAAGGTTTAGTTGACCCAACCCTTTTCGTAAAAATCGTAAGTAAAGACATATTCATAGTCCAAATCTACGTAGATGATATCATCTTCGGAACCACCAACTCGATTCTACTAAACGAATTCATTTCACTTATGGAAAGTGAATTTGAAATGAATTTAGTAGGTGAGTTGAGTTACTTCTTAGGTCTACAAATTGTAGGGATATATACTTAAAAGTCTATCTTTTCTATGAACATCTTAATTTTTGAAATAAGAATCACATGATCATTGTTTGCATATTTTTATGCATATTGTATAATACGTTACATTGTAGATAGCATGGTGTGTGGTGTCACATGGGAGATCATGTTATCGGCTCTTTGTAAAGTATAAGTAAAGGCTCACAACCAAGATGGATTTGGACAAACCATCGGAATGGTTGTAGTGTGATTCGGTGTTGGTTTGTCTTGACCATAGAATCACACTAGTCCACTTTGTGTGTATTGAGAAGGATCGACTTAGAGGTGATTCGATTTATTGCTGACTACATAATCGAATCAGACCTCAGCTATTAATTAGTACATGTTCTTAATCCCGATATAATAACGGGCACATATACTTTGTACTCATCTCTTTGATTTACCAATGGGCGAGATATATAGATTAAATCGATAGGCTCGGTATGTTGGGAGATGATATTATTTATATGGTGTGACGTTGATTATAGGAGGAAATCGTGTCCTATATATTAGGATGATGATGTCCCCTTGACGAGCTCATAAGGTTCATCATGTAAACCCTGCAGGTGAACTTGGTCCAGCATGATGAAAAGGTTGAGTGGTACTACTCAAGGAGTTAGATGTTGATTAATTAATGGTCAGTAAATTAATTAATCGACGGACATTCGAGATCTTAAACACGGGGAGAAAATGTACAAATAATATATGGAGCCCATATTATCATATGGGGTTGGTGAGTTAGATCAATAATGCACCTTTAGTGGATTGGATCATCATTAGAGGATCGGACTTTATGTGGGCTTGATCCATGGGTGGCCAAGACCCAACTCCTCCTCATGGTCCCTAATGTTGCCTATTAACACCTCATGAAGCTTAGATCCAAAGGATAGAAATAAAACTCTAGATCCAAAGGTGGAGATTAAATCTCTAGATCCAACGGTTGAGATTAAATCTCTAGATTCAATGGTTTCGATTAAATTCCTAGAACCAATGGAGGAGATTAATCCAAGGCATAAACCCAACTCTATAAATAGAGACCATGGCTTGGACGACAACTTAATGACAAGGGGATTAGGGTTTGCTTCCTTTGGAGGCTTGGAATCCTAGTTGGCTTAGGATTAGGTTTGGGTGGCTAGGGTTTTGGGAGCTAAGGGTGGACGGCCACAAGTGGATGATGGTTTTCCTTCTTCTTCCTAAGGTTGGCCGGCCACTATTCTTCTCCTCTCTACCTTGGCATGAGCTCATCCTATTCTTCTTCCCCTCTTCCATGGCCGACCAGAAGGAGAGCTAGGGTTTGGGCGGCAAGAAGGAATCCTAGTTGAGATAGGATTAGGATTAGGGTTTGGAGGCAAGGGTGGCACCAAATAAGGAAGGTATTCTTCTCTTCTTCTTCCTCTTTTGGCCAACGTC
Organism: Wurfbainia villosa; assembly: GCA_025175895.1. Classification (NCBI taxonomy): domain Eukaryota; kingdom Viridiplantae; phylum Streptophyta; class Magnoliopsida; order Zingiberales; family Zingiberaceae; genus Wurfbainia; species Wurfbainia villosa. The sequence continues at coordinate 51,577,510 of CM046002.1, forward strand.
CAGCACATCTCCAGCCTCTTTTCCAGCCTTGGCCGGTGCCTAAAAGCCCCCTTCTCCTTCTCCTTAGGTGGAGGAAACAAGATATAGGGCTTCCCATGGTGTCTTGGTTGTTTTCCACCATCTTCTCCTTCACGTAGTTGGCCGGTGGTAAGGATAGTTTTAGTTCCTTGTTGGTTGTTTCTAGTGAGGAGAAAAACCTTGTTTCTATTCTTCCTCTTGCTTTGGAAGAGCAAGGAAGGAAGATTTGTGATCTAGGAGCTTCGACTTTTGGTGGATCGTCGCCTACACAACGTCCAAAAGGAGGAAGGTATACATTAGAAGATCGAGAGGTATACCTATTCTACTTTCTTCTTTTGTTTGTTGCTTGTTTTTTTTTCAATTATAAGCATGTTATAAATATGTAAATGGTTAAATAATACTTAGATCCCGAGCATAAACACAAAAACCGGTGATCCGGACATTGTCTATTTTGTGGCTACTCGTAGAATAGAGGATGGTCGCTTGAACAACTAGTTTGTTCAAGTGACCTCTCTAAACGAATAGCACGACGATGGCTTAGTTGTTTGGGCAATCCCTTTTGTCTAGGATTAAATTTTTTTAATCCGGGAACATCGAAGGGATCGCCATGGACAAGCTACCGAGGTGAAGTGGGAAGCGAAGTTTCCCCTCACAGACTCGATAAGAAAAACCCTTCAATTGGTATCAGAGCTTCCGGGCAAAACCTTCAATTGGTATCAGAGCCAAGGTTTCCAGTTTTGTGTATTTAGGATTCGGTTAATTTTTATACACTTTTTCATTTATTATATGTGGCGGATAATAGTAGAATATGCGTAGTTTTACTCTTTGGTTGCAGTCATAAGATCCGGCTATTATGGTCATATGTGTGTATGTGATTGTATGTGTGTAAATATTTATTTTGTTGAATCCTCGGGGTTGACGAGGCTAGTATTTAGTTTTTGGTAAATTAAATATGGCATTGTTTAGCCGCTCTTTATTTTATTTTACTTTCGATCTAGATTTCATGTACACTCCCTCGTGGAGTATAGGATCGATGGATGTAAATTAAAATAGGTTTTAGTCTCGGATCGGATCTCCGGATGGCTCGTACATGGCGTAGGAGGAGCGGATGAGATGGCGATGCGACGGGAGACATATTGAAGACAAAAGCCATAATAGTTGGAAAATAATTTTATTTTTCATATTTATTGCTTTTTGTTTGATATGCATGTCGTAGGCTAGGAAAATTCCTCAATTTCAAATTACTAAGTGGGAGAGGGATATTTTTATAAATTCCCACGGCCTCCATTACGATTTGACATGTGATGCAAACCAACTTGCGCGTCGACTCTGAGTGCCTTCCTCCCTATCGGATGAGTTTGTTTGTGGATCATAGGGTCGAATATGGTTATAGGAAATTATTAAGGAGCGTGTGTAATTGCCCATCGTAAGGCACATAACCCGAGATAATTACCTTGGTACCGAGTAATGGTGAACACTTAGATACAAATATAAGTATCCTCCCCATCGGAGTCACTGCTTTTATTTGTAGGGCCGAAGAGAAACCATCTATTAATTTTACTTGTCAACAAGTTAGGTTGACAAGATAGTAAAATTAATGGGTAAAACCTCCTCTTACAAATGTAGAATTCATATACGTCCACACGATCGTGGCATGTGATATTCTCGGTGTTTAGAGGTGTTGGTTGATTTTAAAATTTTATTGTTTGAGGAATCAATAATTTTTTGAAATCTACAGTAATGATCTATGTGATTCTTAGGATTTTCAAAAATGACTTTCAGTCCACTTTCTATGATACTAAAGGAAATAAACTTACTATACCCAAATAATGTTGATTGGAAAAGAATCTAGATATTGTCTTATCTGCTAAGGAGTACAAGTATGCACTCTTCGAAGAAAATCCTCAAGCCATGGTTGCTCAAAAAGGTTTCTACTTCTAAGCCAAAAGGCAAGAAGAAGAAGAAACAAGGTGAAGCAAAGATGGTAGGAGGATCTCTAGGAGGAGTGAAGAAGCCGAAAGGCAAGTACTTCACTTGCAAGCGGGATGGACATTGGAAGAAGGACTATCCCAGTCCGAAATAGAACAAAGGTATATCCTTTTGTCTAGTCGTTGAAACATGGTTAGCGGTGTTATCTACCAGCACCTGGTGTGTAGATATAGGAGCCTCTGATCATGTCTGCAATACTTTGCAAGGGTTCTAAGAAACCCGACGACGAGCTAAAAGGAAGATTACCATTTACTTGGGCAATGCCATGAAGATGGTGGCTATTGCAGTGGGAGAAGTTTTATTTATCTCTTGAGAAAAATAAAACTTAGGTTCTATAAAATTCCCTTTATGTACCTTTATTTAGAAAGAATTTAATTTCAGTTTCTAAATTGTTTATGGATGGATATTCTATTTCTTTTAATGACATAGTTGTTATAAAAAGGAATAGGGAGAATATCTCTTCAGGTACATCGATAGGAAATTTGTATACACTTGAACTAGAACCTCCCACGATGCAAATTGAAGTTCATAACTCATCTTCTAATTCCAATCAAAGAAAAGAACCTTCGAAAATGAACCAAATATATCTTTGGCATCTTAGGCTTAGTCATTTTAACCTTAGCAGAATTCAAAGGTTGATAGATGATGGACCTCTGGGTTAATTAGTGGTGGAAGATTTCCCAACCTGCGAATCTTCCTAGGAAGGTAAAATGACCAAGAGGCCTTTTAAGGCCAAGGGGTATAGAGCCAAAGATGTGTTATAACTGGTTCATTCTAATTTGTGTTGTCCTATGTCTATCCAGGCAAGAGGTGGTTTTGAGTATTTTGTCTCTTTTATAGACGATTACTCAAGATATGGATACATTTACCTGATACGCCGTAAGTCTGAATGCTTTGACAAGTTCAATGAATTCAAGGCTGATGTGGGGAAACGTCAAGGTAAAAGTATCAAGACACTACGATCTGATCGTGGTGGTGAGTACCTCTTTGGAGAGTTTAAGAACTACTTATCAGAGGCTGGGATTCAATCCCAATTGACTGCACCTGGCACACCCCAGCAGAACGGTATAGCAGAGCGAAGGAATATGACTCTTATGGAGATGGTTAGATCGATGATGAGTTATTCTGAGTTGCCAGATTCGTTCTTGGGATATGCTCTAGATACGGCGGTGAACATTCTGAACTTGGTTCCATCTAAATTAGTGCCTTCTACTCCCATAGAATTGTAGACTGGGCGAAAGCCTAGTCTAAGACATATTCGGAAATGGGGGAGTCCAGCACATGTGCTGAAGGCAGATGCTGGTAAGTTGACACCTCATACAGAAGTACGCATGTTCGTTGGCTATCCTAGGGGAACGAAGGGTGGATTGTTTTATAGTCCTAGAGATCAGAGGATGATCGTTAGCACGAACACCAGATTTCTAGAGGAAGACTATGTGATGACCCACAAGACCAAGAGTAAAATTGTTCTGGAAGAGTTAAAAAGGGGAAGTCACTTCTTTAGTACTGCCAGTACAAGAGGATATACCATATGTCACTGCATCGCGTGTCACAGAGGATACACAGGTGAAACCTCAACGTTGTGGGAGGGTTGTGAGATAGCCTGATAGATTTATATTCTTGGGAGAATCTTCTGATTTAGTCCCTGGTGAACATGAACCTAATCCCTAGACATATGACGAGGCAATCCAAGATAAAGATGCAGTATGAATGCTGAGATTGAATCAATGGATTCAAATCAGGTCTGAGAGCTAGTAGAACCACCCGATGGTGTAAAAACCATTGGATGCAAGTGGATCTACAAAAGAAAGAGAGGAATAGATGGAAAGGTGGAGACCTTCAAAGCGAGGCTTGTTGCGAAGGGGTATACTCAAAAAGAGGGTATCGATTATGAGGAGACCTTTTCACCGGTAGTCATGCTTAAGACTATCCGGATTCTCTTATGCATACCAGCTCATATGGATTATGAGGTGTGGCAGATGAATGTCAAGACATCTTTCCTTAATGGAAGTCTTGAGGAAAACATCTACATGAAGCAACCAGAGGGATTCATTGCTAGCATCTTGTGTGTAAGCTTAATCGGTCCATTTATGGATTGAAGCAAGCTTTGAGGTCTTAGAACATCCGCTTTGATGAGGTGATCCAGTCTTATGGATTTATTCAATGTCCGAATGAGTCTTGTGTATACAAGAGATGTGACGGAAACGTAATGGTATTTCTTGTACTATACGTAGATGACATTTTGTTGATTGGTAAAAATATCAAGGTGTTATCGGACGTAAGGGTATGGTTGTCCAAACAGTTTGATATAAAGGACTTGGGAGAGGTGGGACACATCCTTGGGATCAAGGTTGTAAGGGATCGTAGGAAAAGGATGTTGTGCTTATCCCAAGCTTCATACATAGACACGATAATGGATCGTTTTAGCATACAAAACTCCAAGAAAGGTTTTCTACCTTTTAGGCATGGAGTTCCTTTATCTAAGGAGATGTGTCCTAGATCATCTGAGGAGATAAAGGCGGTTCCTTATGCTTCGGTAGTAGGAAGCCTCATGTATGCGATGTTATGTACGAGACCAGATATCTTCTTTGTCGTGGGCATGGTCAGCATATATCAGAGTAATCCAAAATAGGAATATTGGACTACGGTAAAACATATATTGAAGTGCCTGAGTAGGACTAGGGATTATATGCTAGTTTACCAGGCAGACCAATTACTCCCTGTGGGTTACATGGATTGCGACTTCCAATCAGATAGGGATAACAGTAAGTCTACCTCAGGTTTTGTGTTTACTTTGGGAGGTGGAGCCATTGTATGGAGGAGTGTCAAGCAGAAGTGCGTGGCGGACTCCACCATGGAAGCTGAGTATGTTGCGGCCTCTGAGGCGACCAAAGAAGTTGTATGACTCAGGAACTTCCTGATGGACTTGGATGTGATTCCTGGTTTGCCCAGAACTATCACAATTTATTGTGATAATAATGGTGCAGTTGCAAACTTGAAGGAACCACGAGCCCATAAGGATAGTAAACACATAGAGCGCATGTACCACCTGATACGAGAAATCATAAAAGAGGTAGAAGTTGTTGTCGCCTAGATTGCATCAGAGGATGACCTGGTAGACCCTTTCACTAAGGCCCTTCTAGCGAGAGCTATGACAGGCATGTGGAGGGAAGGGGAATCAGATGTATGACAGTATGAGGACAGCATAGTCTTTTAGCATAAGTGGGAGATTGTAGGGATATATACTAAAAAGTCTATCTTTTCTATGAACATCTTTATTTGTGAAATAAGAATCACATGGTCATTGTTTGCATATTTTTATGCATATTGTCTAATACGTTACATTGTAGATAACATGGTGTGTGGTGTTACACGGAAGATCAAGTTATCGGCTCCTTGTAAAGTATAAGTAAAGGCTCACAACCGAGATGACTTTGTACAAACCATCGGAATGGTTGTTGTGTGATTTGGTGTTGGTTTGTCTTGACCATAGAATCACACTAGCTTACTTTGTGTGTATTGAGTAGGACCGACTTATAGGTGATTCGATTTATTGCTGACTACATAATCGAATCGGACCTCAGATATTATTTATTACATGCTCTTAATCACGATATAATAACGGGCACATATACTTAGTACTCATCTCTTTGATTTACCAATGGGCGAGATTTATAGATTAAATCGATAGGCTCGGTAAGTTGGGAGATGATATTATTTATATGGTGTGCCATTTATTATAGGAGGAAACCGTGTCCTATATATTAGGATGATGATGTCCCCTTGAGGAGCTCATAAGGTTCATCATGTAAACCCTGCAGGTGGACTTGGTCCGGTATGATGAAAAGGTTGAGTGGTACTACTCAAGGAGTTAGATGTTAATTAATTAATGGTCAGTAAATTAATTAATTGATGGATATTCGAGATTTTAAACACCGGGAGAAAATGTACAAATAATATATGGAGCCCATATTATCATATGGGGGTTGGTGAGGTAGATCAATGATGAACCTTTAGTGGATTGGATCATCATTAGTGGATCGGACTTTATGTGGGCTTGATCCAAGGGTGGCCAAGACCCAACTCCTCCTCATGGTCCCTAATGTAGCCTATTAACACCTCATGAAGCTTAGATCCAAAGGATAGAAACAAAACTCTAGATCTAAAGGTGGAGATTAAATCTCTAGATCCGACGGTTGAGATTAAATCTCTAGATCCGACGGTTGAGATTAAATTCCTAGAACCAATAGAGGAGATTAATCCAAGGCATAAACCCAACTCTATAAATAGATATCATGGCTTGGACGACAACTTAATGACAAGGGGATTAGGGTTTGCTTCCTTTGGAGGCTAGGAATCCTAGTTGGTTTAGGATTAGGTTTGGGTGGCTAGGGTTTTGGGAGCTAAGGGTGGGCGGCCACAAGTGGATGATGGTTTTCCTTCTTCTTCCTAAGGTTGGCCGGCCACTATTCTTCTCCTCTCTACCTTGGCATGAGCTCATCCTATTCTTCTTCCCCTCTTCCATGGCCGACCAGAAGGAGAGCTAGGGTTTGGGAGGCAAGAAGGAATCCTAGTAGTGATAGGATTAGGATTAGGGTTTGGAGGCAAGGGTGGCACCAAATAAGGAAGGTATTCTTCTTTTCTTCTTTTTCTTTTGGCCAACGTCCAGCACCTCTCCAACCTCTTTTCCAGCCTTGGCCGGCGTCCAAAAGCCCCCTTCTCCTTCTCCTTAGGTGGAGGAAATAAGATATAGGGCTTCCCTTGTTGTCTTGGTTATTTTCTACCATCTTATCCTTCACGTAGTTGGCCGGCGGCAAGGATAGTTTTAGTTCCTTGTTGGTTGTTTCTAGTGAGGAGAAAAACCTTGTTTCTATTCTTCCTCTTGCTTTTGAAGAGCAAGGAAGGAAGATTTGTGATATAGGAGCTTCGACTTTTGGTGGATCGTCGCCCACACGGCGTCAAAAAGGAGGAAGGTCATACATTAGAAAATCGAGAGGTATACCTATTCTACTTTCTTCTTTTGTTTGTTGCTTGTTTTTGTTTTTCAATTATAAGCATGTTATAAATCTGTAAATGGCTAAATAATACTTGGATCCCGAGCATAAATGCAAAAACCGGCGATCCGGATATCGTATATTCCGCGGCTACTCGTAGAATAGAGGATGGTCGCTTGAACAACTTGTTTGTTCAAGTGACCTCTATAAACGAATAGCACGACGATGGCTTGGTTGTTTGGGCAATCCCTTTTGTCTAGGATTAAAATTTTTTAATCCAGGGACATCGAAGGGATCACCATGGATAAGCTACCGAGGTGAAGTGGGAAGCGAAGTTTCCCCTCACAGACTCGATAAGCAAAACCCTTCAATTGGTATCAGAGCTTCCGGGCAAAACCTTCACAAATTAAACAAACTAAAGATAGAATATACCCCACACCAATGAAAATATACTAGGGAATTAATTAAATGCTTTAGAATGTAAGACGCTAAAATTATTAATACCTCAATGGCAAGGAATGTAAATATAGAAGAAGAAGTAATCGGAAATTCAATTGACTTAAAATACTATAGGAGTGTAATAGGGAGTCTCCTTTACTTAACTACAAGCCGACCTGATATCTTATTTGTAGTAAGTATGCGTGCAAGGTTCCAAACCTGTGCCAAGGAGTCTCACCTAACTCTAGTCAAGCGTATCCTTAGATATCTAAAGGGTACACTTAATGTCGGTATTTGCTACCCTAGGTCTAGCGAGTTCGAACAAACCGGTTACTCCGACTCGGACTATGCCGGTAGTAAGCTCGATAGAAATAGTATGAGTGGTTGTTGTCAACTTCTCGGGTCTAGTCTAGTGAGTTGGTGTAGTAGAAAGCAACACTGTGTTGCCTTATCTACCACCGAAGCCGAATACATCGCAATGGGTGAGTGTGTCACGTAGCTTTTTTGGATGAAGCACACTCTCCGAGATTTTAAGTTAGACATTACAAACACTAAAATTCACATAGATAACATTAGCTCAATTAACCAAAACAAAAATCCAATATGTCACTCTAGAACCAAACATATAGAAGTCAAACACCATTTCATTCGAGAACATGTTACCAATGGAACCATACAACTCGAATACGTCAAATCAAAGTCCAACTTGTTGGATTGAGAAGCGTCGCTAGAGGGGGGTGAATAGCGAGCGTAAATCTTTTCGTTTGTGCGTTTGTTCGATACATGAGTAAGAACAATGGAAAAATAAAAAGACACATTTATTTTTACTTGGTTCACAACCTAGCGGTTGCTACTCCAAGGCCCTAATGGTCCTAGACCGCGTACGGAGGGCAAAACACTAAAATGTCTCCTCCTCGTTGTTGTTGGAGACAACGATCACAAAACCGAAAGTACGAGGATGAGCGAACAATCCTACCTTACCTCGTTAAAAATAAAAACAAAGAATACAATAACAAAATATGTTACTTGTTGCTGCTGTCGACGAAGAAGGTGAAAGCTTCGCGTCGCGTCGGCATTATGACGGTGTTGGAGCTTTAGCGTTGTAGGAGCACTTAAGAATAATCTTGATGATCTTTGGAGTTGGAATCCTCCCCTCCTTTTATAGAGTTTGACCTCTGAATATGTCTCCACATCTTTTGGAACAGATCACGAAGTGGTAACAAATTTTATCGCGAAGTGGCCACGTCAAACATTATTCGTTTTGACCTAGCGCTAAAGCTGATTCGTCGCCATCAGTCGACTGATGAGCATCAGTCGACTGCCCAATGTCCACTAGTCGATTGCAAGCCTGGCCACTTCCCTGCAGTAAGAGGTTGGCACGAAAAATGGTAAATGTGATGGTTTCTAACCGTCCGATCTCGACCTAGACCTTCCACAGGAAGTCTTAGTCGGATCACCACCTACGGTCGTCCCCGTATAGAGGACATGACCTTACCATCTCTCACTCACACGAGCTTACCTCGATATTTACTTTGTAGCTCTCGCTTCCGGCCTTCCACTCGATTCCTTCGGCTCCCTCCGAAGTCACTTGAGTGTCGCCCGACCACTGTGGCTTCCTCCGGGTGTCGCTAGCCTTCAGCTCCAACTTTAGCACTTTTCTACACACTTGATTTAGCTCATGAGATAACGATGTAAGCTTAACTTTATGTCTTTTCCATAATCAAAACACAGGTTCGATTATCTGGTGCCCCTGCACCAATAATCTTCCCCTTTTTGATCTATGGCAAACCAATACAAAGTTAAGGGAAATTAAAGCATAAAGCAAGTATAGTAAATGATTAATGCCATTTCCAAAAACTCCCCCTTAAACAAAACTCTCCCTTAACCTTAGGTGAGTTTTGAAAGAGATAACTTAATTTTCAAAATTAAATTTCATGATACTCCCCCTTAATGTTATTCCCCCTTAACTTTCACTCTTCTCACTCATTTGCCATAAATAAAAAATGTCTGGGTTTTTATATAAAATAGGTGTTGAAAAACAACATCGTATATGCATGGATCAAGATAAATCAAATATGAGTCCAAACATGTATCTAGAGGTAGTTAGATAGATTGGTTCTGTTGGGTTTCCGGCACCACGGCGAGTGTGTGTTCGAACATGTTTCGTAAACATGTGCACAGCGGAAGAAATAAAAATAATAAATCTAATTTATTCCAACAAACACACCACACGCATGCATAGTACATGTGTAGACAAAACCGTAGTTTCAAATTTTACAATAAAAGGAAATTTATTCTACGTATACCTAACATATCACGTGTAGCAGGAAAGACATCAACCGGAGCGACCCTCGCTAGAATCGCCTCTATCCGTATCCACGCCGAGTATCTTTGGGATGACTTCACAAAGTCACAAGCCTCGTCTTAGTACGAGTCACTAGCCTCGTGTCAAAGATGATGTGATCGAGAGAAGAGCACAATCCGAATCAAAATTCGCATTCAAAATGAGTCCTCAAAAACTCACTTCTCCGGAGAGGTATTCGTCAACCGTTTGACGAATCCTTCGTCCTCCACCTCTGAGGATTACCGAAGATCGAATCCCCAGGAAAGTAGCCGCTGTCAGAGCTACAAACGTCGTCTAAATGATGCTCCAACATGAAATAAACAAGCTGTCCAGAAAACTGGACAACTTTGGTGGAGGATTAGCGCCGGCCAAATAAGGAAGCTAGATGCTCACCTTGTCGCCGGAGCCAAGGAAGATCACCGGAGGGTCGCCGGTTGAAGCTTGGACACCGGCAAGGATCATCGACGGCAGCACAAGGGTGGGCGGTGGCTAGGGTATGGGCGCCGACCACAAGAGGAGAAAAGGGAGGGGAGACAACTTGGATTAGGGCTCTCATTAAACCCTTGAGCCCTATTTTATAGAGAACAAATTCTCCTAATGGTTATTGGTTCATAACCAAAACCTGTTAACCCACTCGATTAATTTAAGTTAAAATAAACCATACCGATTTGATCTATTTTAAGTTAAAATGAACCGAACTAACTTTCGTTCATTCGTTTAAAACAAACCAAACCCCTTTGGTTTATTCTCCACCATTGGATTAGAACCAAACCAATTTGGTTCATCCATCATGTCTTCATAAGACACGGCCCATCCATGCTTCCATTGCTCCTGAAATGATTTCTTGCTCGCTTCTTGTTTGGTCCAACCAAACCTAGTTTCTCTCGGTCTGAGAATCTCATTCTCAAGCTCATTTTAAATCCTTCAGATTACGCTCGTTGTGCGTGTCACCAAATTGGTTCTCGATTTATGTTGGCCGTCTATAATTAACCATTAATTATAGAATGATCATGAGTGACACCTAGTAGTACATCAATATCCCCAATTAATCGAAAAGATCAACGGTTGATCCAGAACTATTTCTGAAACCCTTCAGCAGCTCCAATGAATTGTGCCCCATTCCCTTCACTCATATTATACCCACTTGGTTCAGGACATGGTCTATTGTGTCAGTCCCCACTAGGTTGACTACGTCACACCTAGCCCAAGTTTCATTTCCTCGTCCTACGGATTCTAGTTACTACACATCTATCCAAGAGTACCTTACTCTAAACATGTAATGCTTTGGCCAAAGACTTTAGTAACAATCCGATGAGAGGCCATGGGTATACATCTCCTCGCAAGGAGTGGTGAATACTTTATAGGCTATTCAAACACCTTTGATCACTTCGACTTATACCCACTCATCCTGGGTCCACATCTCCTTTGAGATGCTTGCTTAAGATGTCAAAGCATAAGTCTTCATGACCAAGATGACTTGAATACTGCAAGTCAAAGGAACATCGCATTTAAGCTGCAGTAAGAACTTTATTAACATATCTATATATGCAGAGAACCATATGAAGTCTTACGGCTGGTCACTCCAATGAACTAGTTATCATAAGTAGCATCCACGATTAACTCCGGACATCACAATATTGTTAGGGCAATCTCTTGCCATGATATGGTTTTAATGTGTGTGGCAAAGGGTTTAAGTTAGGTTGTTAGTGTAATTTGATATGTGCGTTGGAGTCTTGCAAAACATAGTAATTCGCACATGGAGCCTAGGCGAGTTTTCACAACTCATGACTCGGTCCTTGAGACGGTGAAGGATGGATTTATGGAAGCCATACGCTTGGAGCATCCGAGGGACCGCCGGACGAGGAGGTTGGAGTGAAGCCGGAGGAACTAGACTTCGAGGCAAGAGACGCGAAGGAGCATTGCAGAGTTGTGCGCCTGATGTTGCAGAGGGACATGGCCGCGGACGAAGATAACTTCGAAGATGAGGGACTCTGAGAGATGAGAGCGAATATAACCCGGGAAGGGGTAGTAGCTCTTAGGTAAAACTTGGCCATTTGGCTAAGTGTCGGATGGGATTTCATCGCCATGAAACGACAATGATCGCTAGTCGAACATAGTTCGATCGGGTTGTTTAGCCAGCCGATCGGCCATATATGGGCAAATGATCGCTAAGACCATCCCGCCAAGGCGCGATCGTAGAAAGGGTTTGGCCACGAACCGCCAGAGCGCATCGGGCAATCAACTACGGAGATAGCAGTCGACTGATGGGTTCTATCAGTCGATTACCAAGTGTTCCGTTGGACTACAACGGTCAGGATCTGATGTGTTCGGAGGCCGTTGTAGTGGCAGCAGTCGACTGCCAAGGGCAGCAGTCGACTGATGGCGGCCAACGGGAAGAAAAGCTTCCTCTCTATAAAAAGAGAGGGTGTGGAGCTTTGAGGAGCTAATGCTTATGCTCTAAGTGATCTTCCAAGTGCCCTACAAGCTTTAAACTCTTCTTACTTGTTCTTACTTCATTCTTATTGTAAGAAGAGTGATCTTGATTGTAAAGGTTACCTCCACCTAGATTGGTGCAAAGGAGAGACCATTAGTGGATTGGTTTTTGTGGAGTGTTTCACCGAGGACGAATCGGGGACCGTGGATTAGCGGCGTAGCCATGAACCACGTTATACTATCGTTATTCTTGATAGAGTGAGACCACGAAGTGCATGATAGAGTGAGACCACGAAGTGCATAATACTTAACCATTATATTCATGCAATTCTATCAAGGTTAAGTATCAACCTAGCAATGCTCATGATCATAAAGGCATATATGACTTAATTTCACATTATGATCATGAAACAAATGTATTCATTAAATAATAATCATGCATTAGGTATTTCATCATGATAATAAATAAAGTATCATCTAAAGCATGATTTAAACCCTATTTCTCATGCTTATGTGCCAAATATCAAAGTCATAAATCATGATTGCAAATATACATAGCACGAAGTGCATGATAGAGTGTATGTGCGACGTCATTAGCGGCGTAGCCTATACTTAACTGCAAGGCGACCTGATATCTTATTTGCAGTAAGTATGTGTACAAGGTTTCAAACCTGTGCCAAGGAGTCTCACCTAACTCTAGTCAAGCGTATCCTTAGATATCTAAAGGGTACACTTAATGTCGATATTTGGTACCCTAGGTCTAGTGAGTTCGAACAAACCGATTACTCTGACTCGGACTATGCCGATAGTAAGCTTGATAGAAAGAGTACGAGTGGTTGTTGTCAACTTCTCGGGTCGAGTCTAGTGAGTTGGTGTAGTAGAAAGCAACACAGTGTTGCCTTATCTACCACCAAAGCCGAATACATCGCGATGGGTGAGTGTGTCATTCAGCTTTTTTTGATGAAGCACACTCTCCGAGATTTTAAGTTAGACTTTACAAACACTAAAATTCACATAGATAACATTAGCTCAATTAACCTAACTAAATATCCAATATGTCACTCTAGAACCAAACATATAGAAGTCAAACACCATTTCATTCGAGAACATGTTGCCAACGGAACCATACAACTCGAATACGTCGAATCAAAGTCCAATTTGTTGGATCGAGAAGCGTCGCTAGAGGGGGGTGAATAGCGAGTGTAAATCTTTTCGTTTGTGCGTTTGTTCGATACACGAGTAAGCACAACGGAAAAATAAAAAGACACATTTATTTTTACTTGGTTCACAACCTAGCGGTTGCCACTCCAAGGCACTAATGGTCCTAGACCGCGTACAGAAGGCAAAGCACTATAATGTCTCCTCCTCGTTGGAGGTGGAGACAACGATCACAAAACCAAAAGTACGAGGATGAGCCAAAAATCTTACCTTACCTCGTTAAGAATAAAAACAAAGAATACAATAACAAAATTTGTTACTTGTTGCTGCTGCCGACGAAGAAGGTGAAAGCTTGGTGTCGCGTCGGCGTTATGATGGTGTTGGAGCTTTAGCATTGTAGGAGTACTTAAGAATAATCTTGATGCTTTTTGGAGTTGGAATCCTTCCCTCCTTTTATAGAGTTTGGCCTCTGAATATGTCTCCTCATCTTTTGGAACAGATCACGAAGTGGTAAAAAATTTTATCGCGAAGTGGCCGCGTCAAACATTATCCGTTTTGTCCTAGCGCAAATGCTGATTCATCGCCATCAGTCGACTGATGACCATCAGTCGACTGCCCAATGTCTAGTAGTCGCCAGCCTGGCCACTTCCCTGCAGTAAGAGGTTGGCATGAAAAATGGTAAATGTGATGGTTTCTAACCGTCCGATCTCGACCTAGACCTTCCACAGGAAGTCTTAGCTGGATCACCACCTATGGTCGTCCCCGTATAGAGGACACGACCTTACCATCTCTCACTCACAAGAGCTTACTTCGATATTTACTTTGTAGCTCTCGCTTCCGGCCTTCCACTCAATTCCTTCGACTCCCTCCGAAGTCACTTGAGTGTCGCCCGACCATTGTGGCTTCCTCCGGGTGTCGCTAGCCTTCAGCTCCAGCTTTAGCACTTTTCTGCACACTTGATTTAGCTCATGAGATAACGATGTAAGCTTAACTTTGTATCTTTTCCATAATCAAAACACAGGTTCGATTATCTGGTGCCCCTGCACCAATAATCTTCCCCTTTTTGATCTATGGCAAACCAACACAAAGTTTAGGGAAATTAAAGCATAAAACAAGTATAGTAAATGATGAATGTCATTTCCAAAAACTCCCCCTTAAACAAAACTCTCCCTTAACCTTAGGTGAGTTTTGAAAGAGATAACTTAATTTTCAAAATTAAATTTCATGTTACTCCCCCTTAATGTTATTCCTCCTTAACTTTCACTCTTCTCCCTCTTTTGCCATAAATAAAAAATGTCGGGGTTTTTATATAAAATAGGGGTTGAAAAACAACATCGTATATGCATGGATCAAGATAAATCAAATATGAGTCCAAACATATATCTAGAAGTAGTTAGATAGATTGGTTCTGTTGGGTTTCCGGCACCACGACGAGTGTGTGTTCGAACATGTTTCGTAAACATGTGCACAGCGGAAGAAATAAAAATAATAAATCTAATTTATTCCAACAGACACACCACACGCATGCATAGTACAACATGTGTAGACAAAACCATAGTTTCAAATTTTACAATAAAAGGAAATTTATTCTACGTATACCTGACGTATCACGTGTAGCAGGAAAGACATCAACCGGAGCGACCCTCGCTAGAATCGCCTCTATCTGTATCCACGCCGAGTATCTTTGGGATGACTTCACAAAGTCACAAGCCTCGTCTTCGTACGAGTCACTAGCCTCGTGTCGAAGATGATGTGATCGAGAGAATATCACAATCTGAATCAAAATTCGGATTCAAAATGAGTCCTCAAAAACTCACTTCTCCGGAGAGGTATTCGTCAACCGTTTGACGAATCCTTCATCCTCCACCTCTGAGCATTACCGGAGATCGAATCCCCAGGAAAGTAGCCACTGTCGGAGCTCCAAATGACATCTAAACGATGCTCCAACATGAAATAAACAAGCTTTCCAGAAAACTGGACAGCTTTGGTGGAGGATTAGCGCCGGCCAAATAAGGAAGCTTGATGCTCACCTTGTCGCCGGAGCCAAGGAAGATCACTGGAGGGTCACCGGAGGATTGTCGGTTGAAGCTTGGACGTCGGCAAGGATCTTCGATGGCGGCACAAGGGTGGGCGGCAGCTAGGGTATGGGCGCCGACCACAATATGAGAAAATGGAGGGGGCGGCAACTTGGATTAGGGCTCTCATTAAAACCTTAAGCCCTATTTTATAGAGAACAAATTCTCCTAATGGTTATTGGTTCATAACCAAAACCTGTTAACCCACTCCATTAATTTAAGTTAAAATAAACCAAACCGATTTGGTCTATTTTAAGTTAAAATGAACCGAACCAACTTTGGTTCATTCGTTTAAAACAAACCAAACCCCTTACTACCGGCAAGGAGTGATTCATAGAGGACGAATCGGTGACCGTGGATTAGCAGCGTGGCCGTGAACCACGTTATACTATCGTTATTCTTGATAGAGTGAGACCACGAAGTGCATAATAGAGTGAGACCACGAAGTGCATAATACTTAACCATTATATTCATGCAATTCTATCAAGGTTAAGTATCAACCTAGCAATCCTCATGATCATAAAGGCATATATGACTTAATTTCACATTATGATCATGAAACAAATGTATTCATTAAATAATAATCATGCATTAGGTATTTCATCATGATAATAAACAAAGTATCACCTAAAGCATGATTTAAACCCTATTTCTCATGCTTATGTGCCAAATATCAAAGTCATAAATCATGATTGCAAATATACATAGCACGAAGTGCATGATAATAAATAAAGTATCACCTAAACCACGAAGTGCATGATAGAGTGACATCGTTATTCTTGATAGAGTGAGACCACGAAGTGCATGACCATGCCCAAATGAGTCAATATGAGATATTGAGCTCATTTGATTAGAGTGAGTCTACTTGGAGTTCAAGATTTAGATTGTACCGAGGATGACACGGTCTATGCCTCGATTGGTCAATCTAGATGTCAAGGATAGAGGGACATTGTCACATATTGTGAGAGTCACAATTAGTAGTCACAAAGGTGATGTTGGAGCTCAACATTCTTGTAACTTGGGTAGCAATGATGTGTTGCTAGATACCGCTCATTGCTTATGTTCCTAAATCGGTTTTGGAACATTGCCAACGTTACAAGAATCTATAGGGTCACACACATAAGAGAAATTAGATGGAGATTAGGTTCATATGATGAACCATGAGGATTAGGTTCATGGGATGAACCAAATTGGATTAAGAGTAATCCTAATTAGACTAATTGAGTTGGACTCGATTTGATTCAAGTGTTGAATGAGTCTAATTTAGATTTGATTCATCAAATAAATTTAAATTAATGAATAGAGATTCATTAAATTAAATTGACTTGAGTCAAGTGGTTAGATCTGATCAACCATGGGAGATTAGAGGTCAAGTTTGACTTGACTTGAGAGGGAAGATGAAAGGTCAAGTTTGACTTGACCAAATGCCATGTCATGATGATGACTTGGCTTGGCCGGCCAATGATGATGCTCCACATCATCATTGACTTTGTCAATTGGTGCCACATCATGAGAGAGACCAAGGGTCATGGGAGTTACATGCATGCATGCAACCCCCTCTCCATGAAGTGGCCGGCCACTTTACTCCATGTGATGGAATTTCATTTGGTGAGTTATTCCAACTTCATCTTCAACCTTGGATCAAATTCCCTCAAGCTCTACTTCTTCTTCCTCATCTTGTCGAGACCTTCTAGGAGTGCTAGCATACTCAAGATTGTCTTTTTCTCCACCTATTGCTTGTGTGGATACCAATAGACGAGTGTGCACTTGACACTCTCAAGTTTCGGCAACCCTTTTGGACGAGTGGGATTTGCGAAGGGCGTCGCTACAAGGGTAACATCCTTATCATGTAGATCTAAGGTAGATATAGGGTTTTATACAAGCACATACATGTTTTTGTTTTAATACTTCTTCACACGGATCCGTGGCCGGGGCTTCCGAGGTTTCCGCAACGCAAAAAGCGGTTTTTGTGGCTCGGAAAATCCCAACACTTGGAGCATCCGAGGGACCGCCGGACGAGGAGCTTGGAGTAAAGCCAGAGGAAGTAGACTTCGAGGCAAGAGACGCGAAGGAGCATTGCAGAGTCATGCGCCTGATGCTGCCGAGGAACGTGGCCGCGGATGAAGGTAACTTCGAAGGCGAGGGACTCTGAGAGATGAGAGCGAATGTAACCCGGGAAGGGGTAGTAGCTCTTAGGTAAAACTTGGCCATTTGGATAAGTGTCGGATGAGATTTCCCGACACCAGTCGACTGCCATGAAACGGCAGTCGACTGCTCTGAGTCGAACGTAGTTCGACTGATATTCGATTGGTTGTTTTGGGGGCGATGATCGATCATATGTGGGCGATGATCGCCAAGACCATCGTTGAATCCAAGGCAACAATGATCGTAGTAGAAAGGGTTTGGCCATAGAACCGCTCGTAGCCGACTAGACAGTCGACTACGGAGGCAGCAGTCGACTGATGGGTTCCATCAGTCAACTGCCAAGTGTTCCGTTGGACTACAATGGTTGGGATCCGACTATAACGCCCGTAAAATTTCTAGCAATTTTACAAAGAATTTTTGGTTGATTATGATGGGCTTTATGTGGGCTCTTTCAAAAATAAAAGAAAATGAGCCAAAAAGGATGCAAGGCCTAGGAATTGAACCCCAAACCTCTAGAGATAGCGAAGCCCTATAGATGCATCCAATAACCAGAAGCCCAGCAAGGTTGTAGTATTAGGGGAATATGGGAAGTGATAGTTAAGGGTAAGGGAGGCTAAGGGACACTTCAAGTGAATAAATAGGGGAATGAGGAGACATGAGGAAGCAAACTTGACATCTTCTCCTTCTCTTCTTCTTCCTCACCGAACCCTAAAGCTCCCCCTTCTCATCCTTTGTCCAAAATTCATCCAAGAAAGAAGAAGGCTAGGTTTTCTTCCCTTAGGTTATCTTCCAACCAAAAAGCAAAGCGAAGGATGTAAGTATCCCCTCACCTGCATACAAGTAGCTTTTCGATTGAAGTTGTTATGTCAAATTCTCCATGAACCATTCGGCCAAGACCTTTACTTGAGTTTTCAATAAAGATCCATGCCATACCTTGTATGAATATGATGATGATAGGATGCTAGATGGATTAGGTTAAGAGTTTAACCCTAAAAGCCCCAAGAAACTTTCGGCCAAGACCATAACTAGGGCTTACCATGATGATCCATGCTATATCTTGTATTAATATGAAGATGAGGGATTTTTAGATGAGTTTAGTTAAGTGGTTGATCCATGAAATCCCCTAGAAACATTCGGCCAAGACCATAACTTGGGCTCACCATGATGATCCATGCTATATCTTGTATTAATATGAAGATGAGGGATTTTTAGATGAGTTTAGTTAAGTGGTTGATCCATGAAACCCCTTTGAAACATTAGTCCAAGACCATAACTTGGGCTCACCATGATGATCCATGCTACATCTTGTATTAATATGAAGATGAGGGATTTTTAGATGAATTTAGTTAAGTGGTTGATCCATGAAACCCCCTTGAAACATTCGGCCAAGACCATAACTTGGGCTCACCATGATGATCCATGCTATATCTTGTATTAATATGAAGATGAGGTATTTTTAGATGAGTTAGTTAAGTGGTTGATCCATGAAACCCTTTTTGAACCATTCGGCCAAGACCCCTAATGTGTTCTTTATGCCATGCTTTAGGTGAGTTCATGATAACTTGTGATGTTAAATGATGCTAGATGAAGATAACATGCTCTAGGTTAGGTTAACATGTGTTTTATGCTTTAGGTGAGTTCATAATAACTTGTGATGTTAAATGATGCTAGATGAAGATAACATGCTCTAGGTTAGGTTTGAAATGAGCTCATGCCATGTTTGATGTTAGAAGAAGATAACATGTCCTATGCCATGCTTTATACGTTAAAGAATTAACAAGTGTTTTAGTTAGACCATACATATATATAAGTTGTTTGGTGTTTAAAACTTTGATAGAGCTCCATACAGTTTAGGCCACTCCATGTATACTTGCTCATGATGTTTATGTCTTATGCCATGCCCTATATGTGTGTGATATTTATGATATGTTTATGAAATGAAATATGATATGTGTTTATGAAATGAAATATGATATGTTTATGAAATGAAATATGATATGTTCATGAAGTGAAATATGATATGTTTATGAAATGAAATATGATATGTTTATGAAGTGAAATATGATATGTTTATGAAGTGAAAGATGATATGTTTATGAAATGAAATATGATAGGTTGATGAAATGAAATATGATATGTTTATGAAATGAAATATGATATGTTATGATAAGAAGCATGTATGTATTTTACCTTCTGCATGGCTTGTACCAGGACCCTAACAAGGTCCAAAGGGATGGGCTCCTAAGTTGCCCTAGGCCGACGGACTAAGATCGGGCCTAGGATGGGCTTCTATGTTATGATTGCCCCTAGGTAGACGGTCATAGTACAGACCTAGTACGAGATGGGCTCCCAGATGCCCTAGGCCGACGAACTAAGATCGGGCCTAGGATGGGCTTCTATGTTATGATGATGGCCCCTAGGTCGACGGACTAAGATCGGGCCTAGAAACCTAGTAGGTTCGAGACTTGCTACCTCGGGTATATTTAGGGATGCGCGCTATGATGATGATGATGTGGTACAATGTCGGGCCCAATATGTTGAGAGTTATGTTCAAATACCTATGATATATGTTTTCAAAAAGCATCCTGCATATACCTTTATGTTATGATTGCTTATGTCATATATGATACATGTTATGTTACTTATGTTATATGTGCTACATGTTATGTTTTCTTATGTCATATATGTTACATGATATGGTTGCTTATGATATATATGTTACATGGTATGTTTGCTTATATCATATATGTACATGATATGTTGCTTATGTTATATGTGTTGCATGTTATGTTTGCTTATGTTACATATGTTACATGTTATGTTTGCTTATGTCATATATGTACATGATATGTTGCTTATGTTATATGTGTTGCATGTTATGTTTGCTTATGTTACATATGCTACATGTTATGTTTGCATATGTCATATATGTTACATGTTATGTTTGCTTATATGTTATGAATGTTTACATGCTATGCTTAATGTCGATGTTTGTTTTTTGTGAGTAGGACAGGATCTTGCTAAGCCTATGTGCTTATAGTTTATGTTCCCTTGTACTGTAGATAAGGGTAAAGGGTGGATAAACTAAAGGGAGCAACAGGAGGGGCAAGGTGTGTGTGGCAGTGGCATGGTGGAAGAGATCTGTTATGTCCCTTATGCATGTTTTCCTTAAGATGATTTGTTTATGGACTTGAATTAAGCACTAAGTACTTATGAAATAACGATGCATGCTCTATGTTAAGAAGAAATGCCTACGAAATGACGATGCATGTTTATGTTTAAAAGAAAAAAAAATATGTCTAAAGTCTTCCGCTGCAAGTAGTACGATGTATGTATGTACGATCGCGTCGCACCGCCCCTCCGGACCCTAGGAAAGGGCGGGCGTGACACCGATGTGTTCGGAGGCCGTTGTAGTGGCAGCAGTCGACTGCCAAGGGCAGCAGTCGACTGAAAGCGGCCAACGGGAAGAAAAACATCCTCTCTATAAAAAGAGAGGGTGTGGAGCTTTGAGGAGCTAATGCTTATGCTCTAAGTGATCTTGCAAGTGCCCTACAAGCTTTAAACTCTTCTTACTTGTTCTTACTTCATTCTTATTGTAAGAAGAGTGATCTTGATTGTAAAGGTTACCTCCACCTAGCTTGGTGCAAAGGAGAGACCATTAGTGGATTGGTTTTGGCGGAGTGATTCACCGAGGACGAATCGGGGACCGTGGATTAGCGGCGTAGCCGTGAACCATGTTATAATATCGTGTTAGCGTTTGTTTTATTGTTATTTCCATTTTCTTGTCTTTGTTGTTTCCGTTGCGCTAATCTTTTGCAGACGAGCAAAATCCACCATCCAAGTAAAGAGGGCTATTCACCCCCCTCTATCCGGCCGTTCGATCCCCTACAAATGTCTCCAGCCAGTGAAAATCAGCTGCTTGGATATACCAAGGAGTATATCTCGTGCTAGTCTCGATAGATTTGATGGTGTCCGAATCCATCAATTCATCGACTATGGATAATTTCGATACATCACAATTACACATGTAGAGATACTCACTAGTTGTGATCCAATCACAAATTCTCTCATGCTGTGAATCGTATCGTGGACATTCAGTAAATGAGTTTAAGATCTAATCAAATACATGAGAACATGTATACTCAAATAGTGAATCTTCATTTATCATATAAATGGTTCTAACATAAGGTGATTGCCTTAGGACATCTCTCACATATTACTAACAAACTCTCACATGACCTAATGCCAATCGCTACGGTATCCAATACCATAGGCTCTAACATGACCCTCAAACTTACTTTGAGGTAATGCTTTTGTTAAAGGATCCACTAAGTTCCTTTCAGTGGGGATTTTCTCGATTTATATTTCCTTCCTACTAATGATCTCTCTGATCAGATGATAGCAGCGAAGCACATGTTTGGATCGTTGATGAGACCTTTGCTCTTTTGCCTGTGCAATTGCTCCATTGTTGTCGCAGTAGATCGGTATTGCTTCAACATTGGCTGGAACCACACCAAGTTCATAAATGAACTTTTTGATCCAAACCGCTTCCTTTGTTGCTTCCGAAGCTACAATGTATTCTGCCTCAGTGGTAGAATCCACTACATTGTCTTGTTTGGAACTTTTCCAACTCACTATGCCCCCATTCAAGGTGAACATGTATCCAGACTGAGACCTGGAATCATCCTTGTCTGTCTGGAAGTTGGCATCTGTATACCCGCGTATCACCATGTCCCCTTCTCCATATATTAGGAACACATCCTTAGTTCTTCTCAAGTACTTAAGGATTGTCTTAACAGCCGCCCAAAGATTCATTCCTGGATTAGACTGGTATCTACTCGTGACACTCAGAGCATACGATACATCGAGCCTCGTACATAACATAGCATACATGATAGATCCTATTGCGGATGCATAGGGAATCTTACTCATGCAAATCCTCTTGTCTTTTATGCGCAAACACATAGACTTTGAAAGGTGTATCCCATGCCTGATTGGTAGGAAACCTTTCTTGGATTCCGACATGCTAAACCTCTTTAGCACTCGGTCTATATATGTAGACTGCGAAAGACCAAGCAACCGTTTCGATCTATCTCTATAGATCTTAATCCCGAGGATGTAGGTTGCTTCTCCCAGGTCTTTCATGGAGAATGTCTTGGATAACCGAATCTTAACTGACTGTAAGACTGAAACATCGTTTCCTATGAGTAATATGTCATCGACATACAATACTAGGGACACGACTGCACTCCCACTAACCTTCTTGTACACACAAGGTTCGTCTGGATTTTGTGAGAAATCAAACCTTTTGATTGTCTCATCAAAATGGATATTCCAACTCCTGGATGCTTGCTTCAATCCATATATGGATCATCGCAATTTGCATACCTTGGTTTTATCAACTGATTTGAAACCCTCAGGCTGTATCATATATCATAATCATAATGAGCCGCTATGGCCAGGAGCATCCGAATGGATTTAAGCATAGCAACAGGCGAATAGGTTTCGTCATAATCAACACCTTATTTTTGACGATATCCTTTTGCCACTAATCTAGCCTTATAGGTAATCACATTACCATCCATGTCGGTTTTTTTCTTGAAAACCCACTTGCACCCTATAGGCTTTAAGCCTTCAGGTGGGTCAACTAAGTTCCAAACTTTGTTTTCATACATGGAATTCATTTCCGACATCATGGCTTCAAGCCACTTATCCCTTTCTAAACTTGTCAGAACTTCTTCATAACTGGTAGGCTCCTCATCATCAATGAGTAACACATCATTTGATTCACTTACGAGAAATTCATATCTCTGAGGAATATTGTGTGTTCTACCAGATCTACGAAGATGTGGTGTTTCAATAGGTTCAGCCGATTGCTCATCACTATGAGTTATCGGATGTTGTGCTTCACTAGGTATCTCATCAATGTCTATTTGAGTCTCTCGAGACTCCTCAAGCTCGACGACACTCTCACTGTTTTCTTGCAAGATAAACTCTTTCTCTAGAAACACATCATGCTTTGAAACAAACACTTTTTGTTCCACAGGATGATAGAATTGGTAACCCCTTGTTTCTTTAGGGTATCCAATAAATAGACATTTATCAGACTTAGCATCCAATTTGTCTAATACAGTCCGCTTCACATAAGCATGACAACCCCATATCTTCAAGTACGATACATGAGGTTTCTTACTATTCCATATCTCATATGGAGTAGTGGAGACTACCTTGGTTGGCATTCTGTTTAACAAGTAAACAGTTGTCTGAAGCACATATCCCCAAAAGGACTTGTGAAGATTCGCATGATTCATCATTGACCTGACCATGTCCAACAAGGTCCGGTAATGCCTCTCAGATACACCATTATGCTGTGGTGTATATGGCGGAGTCCATTGGGACAATATACCATTGTCTCTTAGATAATCTAGAAACTCTTGACTTAAGTATTCACCACCTCGATCCGATCGAAGTATTTTAATACTCTTGTCATGTTGTTTCTCTACTTCATTTCTTAATTCTTTGAACCTTTCAAAGGCTTCAGACTTATGTTTCATCAAGAACACATACCCAAACCGTGAGTGATCATCGGTGAAGGTAATGAAGTAGCTATAGCCTCCTAAAGCTTGAGTTGACATAGGTCCACATACATCAGTATGTATTTGACCTGACAACTCTTCCACTCATTCACCTTTTTCTATAAAAGGTAACTTAGTCACCTTGCCTTTTAAGCTTGATTCGCATGGATCGTATGAATCCAATTCAAACGATTCCAGAATTCTACATCATTGTAATTTGGACATGTGTTTCTTGCTTGCATGGCCAAGACAACAGTGCCATATGTAGGAGTCTAATTGATTATCCTTTCAAGCATGCTTTTTGCTCGCTTTGATATTGAAAACATCACTGGATACATCTAATGTATAAATACCATTGCTTAAAGTTCCAGTCCCATAAAGAACTCCATTCAAAGTTATGTAACAACAATTGTTACTAAAAGTCATGAATGCTTATGTTCAAGTTTAAGAATGCTTATGATTATGTCCTTTATGCATGTTTAGGATTGATGATGTCATGAATGCTTATGTTCAAGTTTAAGAATGCTTATGATTATGTCCTTTATGCATGTTTAGGATTGATGATGTCATGAATGCTTATGTTCAAGTTTAAGAATGCTTATGATTATGTCCTTTATGCATGTTTAGGATTGATGATGTCATGAATGCTTATGTTTAATTTATGCCATGCTTAGATTTAATTATGTTTAGCATGCTTATGTAAATTTTATGCCATGCTTATGTTTCATTACGTTTGTATGTTGATGTTTAGTGTTGTTATGAAATACTTATGTTATTTATGCTAGTATGCTCATGTTTTCTAATTGTTTGATGTAATTTGTGGCTTTTGTGAGTAGGCAAGAATCTTACTAAGCTATATGCTTATAGTTTATGTTGTCCATATACTGCAGATAAAGGAAACATGAACTAGAGGAAGTAGCAGGAGGGGCTGAGTGTGTGTGATAGTGGCATGGTGGAAAAAGACCCTATTACTCTCTGCTTTTATTTATATTCTCAATGAACAACTTAAGACAATTGCTTCCGCTTTTATGACTTGTGATTTATTAGTACCATGTTGGATGTTGCTTAGTTTATGTTATCGTTCACCTTACTTATGAAAGTTTGATATGTTAGAACTCATGAATGGATCATGTTAATAATAGTTACCTTCTCTAATCTTTATGTTATGCATGTTATAAATGTTAGTTATAGCCCTAGAACCAAACATGTGATGGTTGAATAGGGAACATTTTGTATCATATTCTATAAAGGCAAAGGATTGGTTATTATATATTTACGTCTTGCTTGTGTCAGCTAAATTAAATATATAATAATGCCCTATTAAAGTAGGTTCTTATCTACAGCACATCAATTGGTAGAATTGATTATGAGAGGCTATAGAGAACACTTTCCTAAATGTTCCTAGTCAAATATTAATATACAAGGGCAATATTAATACATAAAGACTAGCATGTAGGTCAATTGATGACTTGATCTCACAAGTCATGGATATATGATATCAAGTTGACACATGGGTATATATTAGAGAATATATACTGAACTGATCCGCCATGAGAAAGTTTCATGGATCGTCATATGAGTGTCATAAACTTTCTCATGTGACTATTGGTATGAATAGTCCTCAAACCTGAAGTCACTACGGTTCCCTACATAAGGAGTTATGTACTTTGGTATCGTCAAACGTCACCCGTAACAGGGTGGACCATATATGCGATTACTGGGTATATAACAAATTATGCGGAGGGATGTGAGTGATGTAGATGGGATCTATCCCTCCCATATGACGGGAGTGATATCTGTGGGCCCCTTGATTGAGTGGAACTACTGAAACGCATGGCCATGCTCGAATGAGTCAATATGAGATATTGAGCTCATTTGTTTGAGTTAGTTTACTCAGGGATCAAGAAACACATAGATTGATCGAGGATGACAAGGTCTATGCCTCATTGGTCAATCTGATATCAAGGATAGAAGGACACGGTCATACATTATAGTAGTCACGGAAAGGTTAGTCGGATCTTGACTTATCTCGTAACTTGGGTAGCAATGATGTATTGCTAGATGCTGCTCATTGCTTGTGTATCTAAAAGAGTTTAGATCCACTGCCAACGTTATGAGAGCCTATAGGGTCACACACAAAGAGCATGATGATTAGAAGAATTAGTGCATTCTAGTTTGACTAGAATAATTTGGGAATAAGCTTAAGTACAAAATGGTTTTTGGACTTTAAGCTTAATGAGAATTTTAGCTTATTGATTTAATGAGATTAATTCAATATGCTAAGCTTAATTGATTTAAAAAGATTAATTCAATATGTTACCTTATTGATTTAATGAGATTAATTCAATATGATAACATAAGCTTATTGAATTAATAAGATTAATTCAACATCCATGAATGCCACATAAGCATGCCACATAAGCATGCCACCTAAGCTTGATGAGTTGGAAGGAGACAAAGGGTTTTGACCCTTGGATTTCCTCCACATGTGGCCGGCCAAAACAAGGAGGATAACTCCTTGTTTAATTATCTTTCAATGCCATTGATTGCATTGAATGTGATAGGAGATGAAAGGTTTTTCAAATCCTATAAAACACCCCATGGGGTGGCCGGCCAAAGGAGTTGAGTTGGAGCTTAAGGCTTGGTGAGAGCTTGGTGGGAGAGGCTTTTGTTGTGTGGTTTTGTGAGTATAAGCTAGCAAGAAGAGTAGTCTTCTTCTTCCTTTCTCTTCTTCCCTACCTTCGTCTCCTTTAGGGACTTCTCTAGCAAGAAGTAAAGGAGAGATCTTCTAGTTTTCTTTTGTGAGACAAGAGCTTGCTTGTGTGGATACATATAGAGGCACGGACATTTGAACGTGCTAAAAGATCCAACACATCCAAAGAAAAGCGGGATTGCTAAGGGCACGCAACAAAGGTAGAATTCTCCTATAAGATAGGCTTTCTTTTGAGAAAATTATTTTTGTAGGAGTTTTTCTTTCGGAAGGATCACTTGGAAGGGATCCTAATTTTTCCGTTGCACATATGCTATTTTGCATAAAGAGATCCCAACAGTGGTATCAGAGCCACTTGCGAAAGATCGTATAAAAAATAGTTTTTCTCTATTTTATATATGATATAGAAGTAGGATAAATTTTATTATGAGTTGATAATTGCATTAGCAATTTTTCAAACATAATAAAATATCCGATGTCTTTTAAAAGTTAAAAATGACATGGTGCATGGTTATGGCCTAGTCCCAAAAAGTTTGTGAATGTGTGTTGTAATTCTTAATACGGCCTGCGAGTCGTGCCTTTCTCCTAAAAATCTTGTTGTAAAATTATTTTTAGACTCGAATGTAACTCGAGTATTTCTCCTTTTGTAATATACAAAATAAAGATGGAGGGTCCATTGGAAGATGATGTTACAAGGAGGAAGTCAACAACACACGACAACCAAAAGGAAGCACTTGGGAGAAGATGCTATCCCTAAGTTGACCAATCAATCTTCTCATTGGCTTGAGAAGATTGTAGAATAAGGGCCATAACCATGACACGCTTAGTATGCTAATATGTATGTGATGCATGTTAATTTAGCTTATATGTGATGTATGCTAATATGTATGTGATGCATGTTTAAGTTTATCTCTTAATAAGTCTAAACGATATGCCTACCAAAGTGTGGTACTCACTACTTCCTCGATCATTTGTTATTGGGTTTGCCAAAGCAAAGCAATGCATTTTATCTTGGAAGAGTGCGAGTGGACAATCGTGATGTCCCGCTATCAAACTTGGTTAAGACTTAATTAAGAAAGTAGAGGCATATATTAGCTTTGAACATAAGTTTTAAAAATTAGTTTTGTGTGATTTTCGAACATCAGCTTTGTCTTAGAAGTGGTCGTTGCTCCGATATCAAAGAAGGCCTCTGTGCCTCGCCACAGCCTGGAAGCTGGTTTAGGAATAAGCACTAAACTAATCTAAACTTAACCAAAGCTATTAAAGAGTTACATCAGATGTAATTGGCAAAAGATTGCCTACCTAATCATACTACGTCTTGGGCGATTAGCCAAAGCTAACTCAAGACGAATTATGATGTGGATCTTTATCCCATATAAATTTATAGCTAAATAGAAGCTAATGATGTAAGCAAAATCTGTTTGCCTACATCAATAATTAGCTCATATCAAAGCTATGAGAATTTAGTGGGAGCCTCATTTAATTAAAGGCCTAATTAAATGACTTAGGTATGATACTTAATTTTGCATTTTAATGTTGTAGATCACCATGACATCTAACACGACACCCCCCCTCAACTTGCGATCTATCCTTGAGAAAGACAAGCTCAATGGAGCTAACTTTCTAGACTGGTATAGGAACTTGAGTATTATCCTCAAGCAAGAACATAAATTGTATGTCCTAGAGTAGTCTATCCCTGAAACACCCGCCCTTGCGGCCACTCGTGCTGAAAAGGATGCTTATAAGAAGCATCAAGATGACGCATTAGATCTGTCATGTCTTATGCTTGCCACCATGAACTCTGAGCTTCAGAAGCAACATGAGAACATGGATGCCTATGATATGGTTGAGCATTTAAAACAACTATATCAAGGACAAGCTAGGCACGAGCGTTTTGAAGTGTCTAAGGCTCTTTTTGCATGCAAGATGCAAGAAGGAACACCTGTAGGAACTCACGTACTTAAAATGATTGGGTACGTTGAGAACCTTGAAAGACTAGGTTTTCCATTGAGCCAAGAATTGGCAACCGATGTTATCCTGCAATCGTTGCCGGAAGCATATAATCAATTCGTCATGAATTATAACATGAATGAAATTGATAAACCTTTGCCTGAGATTCTCAGCATGTTAAGAACTACTGAACCGAATCTCAAAAAGAAAGTTAGTAATGTACTAATGGTCAAGAAGGGCAAAGGTAAGTGCAAAGGCAAGGGTAAGACCCAAGCCAAAGGCAAGGCCAATTCATCCACTTCAAAGGGTAAAGGTAAAGTACCTAAGGAAGGGGACTGTTTCCATTGCGGTGAGACTGGACACTGGAAGCGGAACTGCAAAGTCTACCTTGAGGAAGTAAAGAATAAAAGAAGTGGACTTCGCACTGTATACACGTTATAGAAGTTAATCTATCTATTTCTTCTACATGGGTATTAGATACCGGATGTGCATCTCACATTTGTACTAATGTGCAGGGACTGAGAAATAGTAGACTAATGGCAAAAGGCGAAGTGGACCTACGAGTAGGCAATGGCACAAAAGTTGCTGTTGTAGCTGTAGGAACATATTCTTTGTCTTTGCCCACTGGGCTTATCTTAGAACTAGAGGAGTGCTTTTATGTACCTGCATTAACAAAGAACATAATCTCTGTATCTTGTTTAGAAAAGAAAAACTTTTCTTTTATAATAAAGGACAAATGTTGTTCCATTTATTTAAATGAAATGTTCTATTGTAATGCACCACTTATGAATGGTCTCTATGTTCTAGATTTAGAAAACCCAATTTATAACGTAAGTACCAAACGGTTCAAATCGAATGATTTGAACCAAACATATCTCTCGCACACGCTTAGGTCACATAAATGAAAACGCATATCCCAACTCCATAAAGATGGATTATTGGACTCATTTGATTTTGAATCATATGAGGTATGCGAATCTTGTCTTTTAGGAAAGATGACTAAAACTCCATTTAGTGGACATGGCGAGAGAGCGACGGACTTGTTAGGACTCATACATACTGATGTATGTGGCCCTTTCAATGTCGGGCCGTGAGGAGGCTATAAGTACTTTATTACTTTCACCGATGATATGAGTAGATTTGGCTACTTATATTTGATGAGACATAAGTCGTAATCCTTTGAAAAGTTTAAAGAATTCAAGAATGAAGTACAAAACCAACTTGGTAAGCGATTAAGCTACTCGATCGATCGAGGTGGTGAATACCTTAGTCAAGAGTTTCGTGATCACCGGCCGAGTGTGGGATAATATCCCAACTCACTCCACCGAACACCACAATGGAATGGTGTATCCAAAGGAGAAATCATACTCTATTAGATATGGTACGATCAATGATGAGCCAGACTGATCTACCTACTTCCTTTTGGGGTTTAGCTCTAGAGACAGCCGCTTTCACACTTAATCGCGTTCCATCAAAAGCCATAGAAAAGACACCATATACGATATGGAGGAAGAGTCCCAAAATGTCTTTATAAAGATTTGGGGTTGTGAAGCTTATGTTAGACGCCAAGTCTCGATAAACTAGGACCCAAATCGGATAAGTGTTATTTTGTAGGATATCCCAAGGAAACTAAGGGATATTACTTTTACAATCCCACACTTGGCAAGGTGTTTGTTGCTGAATGCGCCTTTCTAGAAAGAGAATTTATTTCTAGAAAACTAGTGGAGTAAAATTCATCTTGAAGAAATTTCAAGATGAAGATAACACTAAGGCTTCAATGGAAAATGAACAGCACCACAAAGTGTTGTGGATGAGGAAATTTTGCCCAAAGAGTTGTGGAGCAAACACTGCTCAAGTAGACCAACATCTAGATCATAGGATCCGTCGTCAACCCGAGAGATATTCTTTTCTCTTGACTGACAACGGTGAAGTATTGCTTGTCGATCTTGACGAGCCTACATCCTATCAAGAAGCTATGATGAGCCCAGATTCCGAGAAATGGCTAGAGGCCATGAGATCCGAAATGGAATCCATGTACACTAACCAAGTATGGACTTTGGTTGATCCACCTGAAGGGGTAAAACCCATTGGGTGTAAGTGGGTCTTTAAAGTAAAGACTGACATGGATGGTAATAAGCATACCTATAAAGGTAGATTGGTGGCTAAAGGATTCAAACAAATTCATGGTATTGACTATGATGAAACCTTTTCACCAGGGCCATGATGCTTAAATCTATTCGGATCATACTTGCTATTGCAGCCTACCACGATTATGAAATCTGGCAGATGGATGTCAAAACCGCTTTTCTGAATGGAAAGCTACTCGAGGATGTGTACATGACACAGCCTGAGGGTTTTGAAGATCCAAAGCATCCTGGAAAGGTATGTAAACTGCAAAGGTCCATTTATGGACTAAAGCAAGCCTCTCGAAGCTGGAATCTTCGATTCGATGATGCAATCAAGGAGTTTGGTTTCATCAAGAATGAAGATGAACCTTGTGTCTACAAGAGAAATAGTGGGAGCACAGCTTGTATTTCTTGTCTTGTATGTAGATGACATACTTCTCATCGGAAATGATATTCCCTCACCCAGTGAAGATGTGGTTAGGGAATTGTTTCTCGATGAAAGACTTAGGTGAAGTCGCCTATATTTTAGGCATCAAGATCTATAGAGATAGATCTAAAAGATTACTTAGCCTAAGTCGAGTGTTACGTATTGCTAAGTGCTAGATGTTTTATGCAAAATTCCAGAAAAGGATTTACGCCTTTATCACATGGTGTGAGTCTTTCGAAGACTCAATGTCCCTCTTCTAAGGAGGAGAGAGATCGCATGGATAAGATCCCTTATGCATGCGCTATAGGGTCTATCATCATGTCGCCCGTGCTTTGTACTGTCACGGCGTCTCGTATGCTTTGAGCATGGCGAGTAGATACGATCGGATCGGTGAAATCCTTTGGATAGCGATCAAAATATTCTTAAATACTTACGAAGAGCGAAAGAATATTTCACGATATTTGGAAGCGCAATGAGGAGCTAAGCGTAAAGGGTTACGGTGATGCAAGCTTCCCAAGCAGACAAGGATGACTATAGATCACAATCGAGTGCGTGTTTTGCACGAATGGTGGGTATGAGCTGGAAGAGTTGAAGCGAGGACACGATTCTTGATTCTACAACAGAAGGAGTATATTGCTGCGTCGATGCGACGTGAAGGAGGTGTTTGGCTCCATGAAGTTCATCAGTGAACTTGGGGTAGTTCCTAACGCATTGCGCAGATCCAATAGACCTCTATTGTGACAACAATGGGGCTATTACGCGAGCTAAGGAACCTCGATCACATCGGACCAAACACATCTTTGCGGCTTCCATCTCATTCGAGAGATCATCGATAGAGGAGATGTGAGGATATCTGATGCAAGCGAAGCTAACATCGCAGATCCATTGACCGAGGCTTTGGCACAGAGGAAGCATGATGGTCACACTAGGTCACTAGGTATTAGATATCATAGTGATTGGTACTAGTGCTAGTGGGAGATTGTTAGTTATAGCCCTAGAACCAAACATGTGATGGTTGAATAGGGAACATTTTGTATCATATTCTATAAAGGCAAAGGATTGGTTATTATATATTTACGTCTTGCTTGTGCCAGCTAAATTAAATATATAATAATGCCCTAGAAAAGTAGGTTCTTATCTACAGCACATCAATTGGCAGAATTGATTATGAGAGACTGTAGAGAACACTTTCTAAATGTTCCTAGTCAAGTATTAATATGCAAGGGCAATATTAATACATAAAGACTAGCATGTAGGTCAATTGATGACTTGATCTCACAAGTCATGGATATATGATATCAAGTTGACACATGGGTATATATTAGAGAATATATCTTGAAGCCCGACGCCATGAGAAAGTTTCATGGATCGTTATATGAGTGTCATAAACTTTCTCATGTGACTATTGGTATGAATAGTCCTCAACACGAAGTCACTACGGTTCCCTACATGGAGTTATGTACTTTGGTATCGTCAAGCGTCACGTATGAGGTGGACCATAAAGCGAGATTCTTGGGTATATAACAAATTATGCGGAGGGATGTGAGTGATGTAGATGGGATCTATCCCTCCCATATGACGGGAGTTATATCTGTGGGCCCCTTGATTGAGTAGAACTACTAAAACGCATGGCCATGCTCGAATGAGTCAATATGAGATATTGAGCTCATTTGTTTGAGTTAGTTTACTCAGGGATCAAGAAACACATAGATTGATCGAGGATGACACGGTCTATGCCTCATTGGTCAATCTGATATCAAGGATAGAAGGACACGGTCATACATTATAGTAGTCACGGACAGGTTAGTCGGATCTTGACTTATCTCGTAACTTGGGTAGCAATGATGTATTGCTAGATGCCGCTCATTGCTTGTGTATCTAAAAGAGTTTAGATCCACTGCCAACGTTATGAGAGCCTATAGGGTCACACACAAAGAGCATGATGATTAGAAGAATTAGTGCATTCTAGTTTGACTAGAATAATTTGGGAATAAGCTTAAGTACAAAATGGTTTTTGGACTTTAAGCTTAATGAGAATTTTAGCTTATTGATTTAATGAGATTAATTCAATATGATAACATAATCTTATTGAATTAATAAGATTAATTCAACATCCATGAATGCCACATAAGCATGCCACCTAAGCATGCCACATAAGCATGCCACCTAAGCTTGATGAGTTGGAAGGAGACAAAGGGTTTTGACCCTTGGATTTCCTCCACATGTGGCCGGCCAAAACAAGGAGGATAACTCCTTGTTTAATTATCTTTCAATGCCATTGATTGCATTGAATGTGATAGGAGATGAAAGGTTTTTCAAATCCTATAAAACACCCAGGGGGTGGCCGTCCAAAGGAGTTGAGTTGGAGCTTAAGGCTTGGTGAGAGCTTGGTGGGAGAGGCTTTTGTTGTGTGGTTTTGTGAGTGTAAGCTAGCAAGAAGAGTAGTCTTCTTCTTCCTTTCTCTTCTTCCCTACCTTCCTCTCCTTTAGGGACTTCTCTAGCAAGAAGTAAAGGAGAGATCTTCTAGTTTTCTTTTGTGAGACAAGAGCTTGCTCGTGTGGATACATATAGAGGCACGGACATTTGAACGTGCTAAAAGATCCAACACATCCAAGGAAAAGCGGGATTGCAAAGGGCACGCAACAAATGTAGAATTATCCTATAAGATAGGCTTTCTTTTGAGAAATTTATTTTTGTACGAGTTTTTCTTTCGCAAGGATCACTTGGAAGGGATCCTAATTTTTCCGTTGTGCATATGCTATTTTGCATGAAGAGATCCCAACAGGATGCTCATACCATAGTATTTCATCTTTATGAGTTGGTTGATGAGCAAGTGAGATTCGAAAGGTTCGAAGTCTCCAAGATCCACTTCACCTCTGAGATGCAAGAAGGTTCATTTGTGGTACTGCTCAACATGATGAAGACTGTGGAGTCTTCTGTGAAGCATGAGCAGGGAACGGTGTTGTAAGTTGATTCCTCGAAGAAAGGTTCTAAGAGAAAGTCAAAGGTGTAACGCCCGCCCTTATCTGACCTCAGGGCGGCATTACTTTTTTTTTTTATAACATAACATATATGGATCATTTCACAATCTACATAATCAAACATGTTATCATGACATAGATCTTCTTTTATAACATGCATTACATATCATATACCTAATTAGCATGTTAACATATCATAACTTCTTTTATAACATGCATCACATATCATAATCTTACTTAGCATGTTACCATATCGTATCTCATTTTATTGTTGGGATCTCTTTATGCAAAATAGCATATGCGCAACGGAAAAATTAGGATCCCTTCCAAGTGATCCTTGCGAAAGAAAAACTCGTACAAAAATAATTTTCTCAAAAGAAAGCCTATCTTATAGGAAAATTCTACCTTTGTTGCGTGCCCTTAGCAATCCCGCTTTTCTTTGGATGTGTTGGATCTTTTAGCACGTTCAAATGTCCGTGCCTCTATATGTATCCACACGAGCAAGCTCTTGTCTCACAAAAGAAAACTAGAAGATCTCTCCTTTACTTCTTGCTAGAGAAGTCCCTAAAGGAGAGGAAGGTAGGGAAGAAGAGATAGGAAGAAGAAGACTACTCTTCTTGCTAGCTTATACTCACAAAACCACACAACAAAAGCCTCTCCCACCAAGCTCATTAAATCAATAAGCTAAAATTCTCATTAAGCTTAAAGTCCAAAAACCATTTTGTACTTAAGCTTATTCCCAAATTATTCTAGTCAAACTAGAATGCATTAATTCTTCTAATCATCATGCTCTTTGTGTGTGACCCTATAGGCTCTCATAACGTTGGCAGTGGATCTAAACTCTTTTAGATACACAAGCAATGAGCGGCATCTAGCAATACATCATTGCTACCCAAGTTACGAGATAAGTCAAGATCCGACTAACTCAAGACGAATTATGATGTGGATCTTTATCCCATATAAATTTATAGCTAAATAGAAGCTAATGATGTAAGCAAAATGTGTTTGCCTACATCAATAATTAGCTCATATCAAAGCTATGAGAATTTAGTGGGAGCCTCATTTAATTAAAGGCTTAATTAAATGACTTAGGTATGATACTTAATTTTGCATTTTAATGTTGTAGATCACCATGTCATCTAACACGACACACCCCCTCAACTTGTGATCTGTCCTTGAGAAATACAAGCTCAATGGAGCTAACTTTCTAGACTGGTATAGGAACTTGAGGATTATCCTCAAGCAAGAACATAAACTGTATGTCCTAGAGCAGTCTATCCCTGAAACACCCGCCCCTGCAGCCACTCGTGCTGAAAAGGATGCTTATAAGAAGCATCAAGATGACGCATTAGATGTGTCATGTCTTATGCTTGCCACCATGAACTCTGAGCTTCAGAAGCAACATGAGAACATGGATGCCTATGATATGGTTGAGCATTTAAAACAACTATATCAAGGACAAGCTAGGCACGAGCGTTTTGAAGTGTCTAAGGCTCTTTTTGCATGCAAGATGCAAGAAGGAACACCTGTAGGAACTCACGTACTTAAAATGATTGGGTACGTTGAGAACCTTGAAAGACTAGGTTTTCCATTGAGCCAAGAATTGACAACCGATGTTATCCTGCAATCGTTTAAGCATATAATCAATTCGTCATGAATTATAACATGAATGAAATTGATAAATCTTAGCCTGAGATTCTCAGCATATTAAGAACTGCTGAACCGAATCTCAAAAAGAAAGTTAGTAATGTACTAATGGTCAAGAAGGGCAAAGGTAAGCGCAAAGGCAATGGTAAGACCCAAGCCAAAGTCAGGGCCAATTCATCCACTTCAAAGGGTAAAGGTAAAGTACCTAAGGAAGGGGACTGTTTCCATTGCGGTGAGATCGACATGGAAGCGAATCGCAAAGTCTACCTTGAGGAAGTAAAGAATAAAAGAAGTGAGACTTCTGCCTCAGGTATACACGTTATAGAAGTTAATCTATCTATTTCTTCTACATGGGTATTAGATACCGGATGTGCATCTCACATTTTTACTAATGTGCAGGGACTGAGAAATAGTAGACTAATGGCAAAAGGCGAAGTGGACCTACGAGTAGGCAATGGCGCAAAAGTTGCTGCTGTAGCTGTAGGAACATATTCTTTGTCTTTGCCCACTGGGCTTATCCTAGAACTAGAGGAGTGCTTTTATGTACCTGCATTAACAAAGAACATAATCTCTGTATCTTGTTTAGACAAGAAAAACTTCTCTTTTATAATAAAGGACAAATGTTGTTCCATTTATTTGAATGAAATGTTCTAATGTAATGCACCACTTATGAATGGTCTCTATGTTCTAGATTTAGAAAACCCAATTTTTAACTTAAATACAAAACGGTTCAAATCGAATAATTTGAACCAAACATATCTCTTGCACTGTCGCCTACGTCACATAAATGAAAAACGCATATCCCAACTCCATAAAGATGGATTATTGGACTCATTTGATTTTGAATCATATGAGATATGCGAATCTTGTCTTTTAGGAAAGATGACTAAAACTCCATTTAGTGGACATGGCGAGAGAGCGACGGACTTGTTAGGACTCATACATACTGATGTATGTGGCCCTTTCAATGTCGAAGCCAGAGGAGGCTATAAATACTTTATTACTTTCACTGATGATATGAGTAGATTTAGCTACTTATATTTGATGAGACACAAGTCAGAATCCTTTGAAAAGTTCAAAGAATTCAAGAATGAAGTACAAAACCAACTTGGTAAGCGTATTAAGCTACTTCGATCAGATCGAGGTGGTGAATACCTTAGTCAAGAATTTCGTGATCACTGGTGAGTGTGGGATAATATCTGACTCACTCCACTGGAACACCACAATGGAATGGTGTATCGAGAAATCGTACTCTATTAGATATGATGCGATCAATGATGAGCAGGTGATCTACCTACTTCCTTTTGGGGTTTAGCTCTAGAGACAGTAGCTTTCACACTTAATCGCGTCCATCAAAAGCCGTAGAAAAGACACCATATCGTTATGGGTAGGAAGAGTCCCAAAATGTCTTTTATAAAGATTTGGGGTTGTGAAGCTTATGTTAGGCGTCAAGTCTCGGATAAACTAGGACCCAAATCGGATAAGTGTTATTTTGTAGGATATCCCAAGGAAACTAAGGGATATTACTTTTACAATCCCACATGGCAAGGTGTTTGTTGCAAATCTTTGTCTTTCTAGAAAGAGAATTTATTTCTAGAAAAACTAGTGGGAGTAAAATTCATCTTGAAGAAATTCAAGATGAAGATAACACTAAGGCTTCGATGGAAAATGAGCAGGCACCACAAAGTGTTGTGGATGAAATTGTTGCCCAAGAGTTGTGGAGCAAACACATTCAAGTAGACCAACCTCTTCGTAGATCGATAGGATCCGTCGACCGAGAGATATTCTTTTCTCTTGGTGAAAATGGTGAAGTATTGCTTGTCGATCTTGGCGAGCCTACATCCTATCAAGAAGCTATGATGAGCCCAGTTGAGAAATGGCTAGAGGCCATGAGATCGAAATGGAATCCATGTACACTAACCAAGTATGGACTTTGGTTGATCCACGAAGGGTAAAACCTATTGGGTGTAAGTGGGTCTTTAAAGTAAGTGACATGGATGGTAATAAGCATACCTATAAAGGTAGATTGGTGGCTAAAGGATTCAAACAAATTCATGGTATTGACTATGATGAAACCTTTTCACCAGTTGCGATGCTTAAATCCATTCGGATCATACTTTCTATTATAGCCTACCACGATTATGAGATCTGGCAGATGGATGTCAAAACCGCTTTTCTGAATGGAAAGCTACTCGAGGATGTGTACATGACACAGCCTGAGGGTTTTGAAGATCCAAAGCATCATGGAAAGGTATGCAAACTGCAAAGGTCCATTTTTGGACTAAAGCAAGCCTCTCGAAGTTGGAATCTTCGATTCGATGATGCAATCAAGGAGTTTGGTTTCATCAAAAATGAAGATGAACCTTGTGTCTACAAGAGAAATAGTGGGAGCACAGTTGTATTTCTTCTCTTGTATGTAGATGACATACTTCTCTTCGGAAATGATATTCCCTCACTCCAGTCTGTGAAGATGTGGTTAGGGAATTGTTTCTCGATGAAAGACTTAGGTGAAGCTGCCTATATTTTAGGCATCAAGATCTATAGAGATAGATCTAAAAGATTACTTGGCCTAAGTCAGAGTACATACATTTGATAAAGTGCTAGATCATTTTGCTATACAAAATTCCAAGAAAGGATTTCTGCCTTTATCACATGGTGTGAGTCTTTCGAAGACTCAATGTCCCTCTTCTAAGGAGGAGAGAGATCGCATGGATAAGATCCCTTATGCATCTGCTATAGGGTCTATCATGTACGCCATGCTTTATACTCGTCCTGACGTCTCGTATGCTTTGAGCATGACGAGTAGATACGATCGGATCGGTGAAAGTCAGCTGGATAGCGATCAAAAATATTCTTAAATACTTACGAAGAGCGAAGAATATTTCACGATATTTGGAGGCAATGAGGAGCTAAGCTGTAAAGGGTTACGATGATGCAAGCTTCCAAGCGGACAAGGATGACTATAGATCGCAATCGAAGTGCGTGTTTTGCACGAATGGTGGGTGTGAGTGGAAAAGTTGAAGCGGACACGATTCTTGATTCTACAATAGAAGCGAGTATATTCTTTGCGTCGCGGCAAAGGAGGCTTTGGCTCATGAGTTCATCAGTGAACTTGGGGTAGTTCCTAGCATTGCAGATCCAATATACCTCTATTGTGACAACAATGGGGCTATTGCACAGGCTAAGGAACCTCGATCACATCAGCGGACCAAACACATACTGCGGCGCTTCCATCTCATTCGAGAGATCATCGATAGAGGAGATGTGAGGATATGCAAAGTACCGACAGAAGCTAACATCGCAAATCCATTGACCAAGGCTTTGGCACAAAGGAAGCATGATGGTCACACTAGGTCACTATGTATTAGATATCATAGTGATTGGTACTAGTGCTAGTGGGAGATTGTTAGTTATAGCCCTAGAACCAAACATGTGATTGTTGAATAGGGAACATTTTGTATCATATTCTATAAAGGCAAAGGATTGGTTATTATATATTTACGTCTTGCTTGTGCCAGCTAAATTAAATATATAATAATGCCCTAGAAAAGTAGGTTCTTATCTACAGCACATCAATTGGCAGAATTGATTATGAGAGGCTGTAGAGAACACTTTCCTAAATGTTCCTAGTCAAGTATTAATATGCAAGGGCAATATTAATACATAAAGACTAGCATGTAGGTCAATTGATGACTTGATCTCACAAGTCATGGATATATGATATCAAGTTGACACATGGGTATATATTAGAGAATATATACTGAACTGATCCGCCATGAGAAAGTTTCATGGATCGTCATATGAGTGTCATAAACTTTCTCATGTGACTATTGGTATGAATAGTCCTCAAACCTGAAGTCACTATGGTTCCCAACATAAGGAGTTATGTACTTTGGTATCGTCAAACGTCACCCGTAACAGGGTGGACCATAAAGGCGACTACTGGGTATATAACAAATTATGCGGAGGGATGTGAGTGATGTAGATGGGATCTATCTCTCCCATATGACGGGAGTGATATCTGTGGGCCCCTTGATTGAGTGGAAGTACTGAAACGCATGGCCATGCTCGAATGAGTTAATATGAGATATTGAGCTCATTTGTTTGAGTTAGTTTACTCAGGGATCAAGAAACACATAGATTGAACGAGGATGACATGGTCTATGCCTCATTGGTCAATCTGATATCAAGGATAGAAGGACACGGTCATACATTATAGTAGTCACGGAAAGGTTAGTCGGATCTTGACTTATCTCGTAACTTGGGTAGCAATGATGTATTGCTAGATGCCGCTCATTGCTTGTGTATCTAAAAGAGTTTAGATCCACTGCCAACGTTATGAGAGCCTATAGGGTCACACACAAAGAGCATGATGATTAGAAGAATTAATGCATTCTAGTTTGACTAGAATAATTTGGGAATAAGCTTAAGTACAAAATGGTTTTTGGACTTTAAGCTTAATGAGAATTTTAGCTTATTGATTTAATGAGCTTGGTGGGAGAGGCTTTTGTTGTGTGGTTTTGTGAGTATAAGCTAGCAAGAAGAGTAGTCTTCTTCTTCCTATCTCTTCTTCCCTACCTTCCTCTCCTTTAGGGACTTCTCTAGCAAGAAGTAAAGGAGAGATCTTCTAGTTTTCTTTTGTGAGACAAGAGCTTGCTCGTGTGGATACATATAGAGGCACGGACATTTGAACGTGCTAAAAGATCCAACACATCCAAAGAAAAGCGGGATTGCTAAGGGCACGCAACAAAGGTAGAATTTTCCTATAAGATAGGCTTTCTTTTGAGAAAATTATTTTTGTACGAGTTTTTCTTTCGCAAGGATCACTTGGAAGGGATCCTAATTTTTCCGTTGCGCATATGCTATTTTGCATAAAGAGATCCCAACAATAAAATGAGATACGATATGGTAACATGCTAAGTAAGATTATGATATGTGATGCATGTTATAAAAGAAGTTATGATATGTTAACATGCTAATTAGGTATATGATATGTAATGCATGTTATAAAAGAAGATCTATGTCATGATAACATGTTTGATTATGTAGATTGTGAAATGATCCATATATGTTATGTTATAAAAAAAAAAAGTAATGCTTCCCTGAGGTCAGATAAGGGCGGGCGTTACACCTTTGACTTTCTCTTAGAACCTTTCTTCGAGGAATCAACTTACAACACCGTTCCCTGCTCATGCTTCACAGAAGACTCCACAGTCTTCATCATGTTGAGCAGTACCACAAATGAACCTTCTTGCATCTCAGAGGTGAAGTGGATCTTGGAGACTTCGAACCTTTCGAATCTCACTTGCTCATCAACCAACTCATAAAGATGAAATACTATGGTATGAGCATCCTGTTGGGATCTCTTCATGCAAAATAGCATATGCGCAACGGAAAAATTAGGATCCCTTCCAAGTGATCCTTGCGAAAGAAAAACTCGTACAAAAATAAATTTCTCAAAAGAAAGCCTATCTTATAGGATAATTCTACATTTGTTGCGTGCCCTTTGCAATCCCGCTTTTCCTTGGATGTGTTGGATCTTTTAGCACGTTCAAATGTCCGTGCCTCTATATGTATCCACACGAGCAAGCTCTTGTCTCACAAAAGAAAACTAGAAGATCTCTCCTTTACTTCTTGCTAGAGAAGTCCCTAAAGGAGAGGAAGGTAGGGAAGAAGAGAAAGGAAGAAGAAGACTACTCTTCTTGCTAGCTTATACTCACAAAACCACACAACAAAAGCCTCTCCCACCAAGCTCTCACCAAGCCTTAAGCTCCAACTCAACTCCTTTGGCCGGCCACCCCATGGGGTGTTTTATAGGATTTGAAAAACCTTTCATCTCCTATCACATTCAATGCAATCAATGGCATTGAAAGATAATTAAACAAGGAGTTATCCTCCTTGTTTTGGCCGGCCACATGTGGAGGAAATCCAAGGGTCAAAACCCTTTGTCTCCTTCCAACTCATCAAGCTTAGGTGGCATGCTTATGTGGCATGCTTAGGTGGCATGCTTATGTGGCATTCATGGATGTTGAATTAATCTTATTAATTCAATAAGATTATGTTATCATATTGAATTAATCTCATTAAATCAATAAGCTAAAATTCTCATTAAGCTTAAAGTCCAAAAACCATTTTGTACTTAAGCTTATTCCCAAATTATTCTAGTCAAACTAGAATGCACTAATTCTTCTAATCATCATGCTCTTTGTGTGTGACCCTATAGGCTCTCATAACGTTGGCAGTGGATCTAAACTCTTTTAGATACCCAAGCAATGAGCGGCATCTAGCAATACATCATTGCTACCCAAGTTACGAGATAAGTCAAGTTCCGACTAACCTTTCCGTGACTACTATAATGTATGACCGTGTCCTTCAATCCTTGATATCACATTGACCAATGAGGCATAGACCATGTCATCCTCGATCAATCTATGTGTTTCTTGATCCCTGAGTAAACTAACTCAAACAAATGAGCTCAATATCTCATATTGACTCATTCGAGCATGGCCATGC
The DNA here is from genome assembly GCA_025175895.1 of Wurfbainia villosa. NCBI lineage: Eukaryota > Viridiplantae > Streptophyta > Magnoliopsida > Zingiberales > Zingiberaceae > Wurfbainia > Wurfbainia villosa. The sequence goes on from CM046002.1 coordinate 51,620,033, forward strand.
GTTTTAGTAGTTCTACTCAATCAAGGGGCCCACAGATATAACTCCCGTCATATGGGAGGGATAGATCCCATCTACATCACTCACATCCCTCCGCATAATTTGTTATATACCCAGTAATCTCCTTTATGGTCCACCCTGTTACGGGTGACGTTTGACGATACCAAAGTACATAACTCCTTATGTAGGGAACCGTAGTGACTTCAGGTTTGAGGACTATTCATACCAAAAGTCACATGAGAAAGTTTATGACAATCCATGAAACTTTCTCATGGCGGGTCAGTTCAGTATATATTCTCTAATATATACCCATGTGTCAACTTGATATCATATATCCATGACTTGTGAGATCAAGTCATCAATTGACCTACATGCTAGTCTTTATGTATTAATATTGCCCTTGCATATTAATACTTGACTAGGAACATTTAGGAAAGTGTTCTCTACAGCCTCTCATAATCAATTCTGCTAATTGATGTGCTGTAGATAAGAACCTACTTTTCTAGGGCATTATTATATATTTAATTTAGCTGGCACAAGCAAGACGTAAATATATAATAACCAATCCTTTTCCTTTATAGAATATGATACAAAATGTTCCCTATTCAACCATCACATGTTTGGTTCTAGGGCTATAACTAACAATCTCCCACTAGCACTAGTACCAATCACTATGATATCTAATACCTAGTGACCTAGTGTGACCATCATGCTTCCTCTGTGCCAAAGCCTTGGTCAATGGATCCGCGATGTTAGCTTCTGTCGGTACTCTGCATATCCTCACATCTCCTCTATCGATGATCTCTCGAATGAGATGGAAGAGCCGCAGTATGTGTTTGGTCCGCTGATGTGATCGAGGTTCCTTAGCCTGTGCAATAGCCCCATTGTTGTCACAATAGAGGTCTATTGGATCTGCAATGCTAGGAACTACCCCAAGTTCACTAATGAACTTGCGGAGCCAAACAGCCTCCTTTGCTGCATCAGACGCAGCAATATACTCGGCTTCTGTTGTAGAATCAGCAACTGTGTCCTGCTTCGAACTTTTCTAGCTCATAGCTCCACCATTCAGGCAAAACACGTACCCCAATTGTGATCTATAGTCATCCTTGTCTGTTTGGAAGCTTGCATCACTGTAACCCTTTACAGTTAGCTCCTCTTTGCCTCCAAATATCAGGAAATATTCTTTCGTTCTTCGTAAGTATTTAAGAATATTTTTGACTGATATCCAGTGACTTTCACTTGGATCCGACTGGTATCTACTCGTCATGCTCAAAGCATACGAGACGTCAGGACGAGTACAAAGCATAGCGTACATGATAGACCCTATAGCAGATGCATAAGGGATCTTATCTATGCGATCTCTCTCCTCCTTAGAAGAGGGACATTGAGTCTTTGAAAGACTCACACCATGTGATAAAGGCAGAAATCCTTTCTTGGAATTTTGCATAGCAAAATGATCTAGCACTTTATCAAATGTATGTACTCTGACTTAGGCTAAGTAATCTTTTAGATCTATCTCTATAGATCTTGATGCCTAAAATATAGGCAGCTTCACCTAAGTCTTTCATCGAGAAACAATTCCCTAACCACATCTTCACAGACTGGAGTGAGGGAATATCATTTCCGATGAGAAGTATGTCATCTACATACAAGACAAGAAATACAACTGTGCTCCCACTATTTCTCTTGTAGACACAAGGTTCATCTTCATTCTTGATGAAACCAAACTCCTTGATTGCATCATCGAATCGAAGATTCCAGCTTCGAGAGGCTTGCTTTAGTCCATAAATGACGCTGCGGTTTGCATACCTTTCCGAGGATGCTTTGGATCTTCAAAACCCTCGGTGTGTCATGTACACATCCTCAGTAGCTTTCCATTGAGCGGTTTTGACATCCATCTGCGGATCTCATAATCGTGGTATTACAATAGCAAGTATGATCGAATGGATTTAAGCATCATGCATAGCGGTGAAAAGGTTTCATCATAGTCAATACCATGAATTTGTTTGAATCCTTTAGCCACCAATCTACCTTTATAGGTATGCTTATTACCATCCATGTCAGTCTTTACTTTAAAGACCCACTTACACCCAATAGGTTTTACCCCTTAAGGTGGATCAACCAAAGTCCATACTTGGTTAGTGTACATGGATTCCATTTTGGATCTCATGGCCTCTAGCCATTTCTCGGAATCTAGGCTCTTCATAGCTTCTTGATACGATGTAGGCTCGTCAAGATCGACAAGCAATACTTCACCGTTTTCAGTCAAGAGAAAAGAATATCTCTCGGGTTGACGACGAATCCTATCAGATCTACGAAGATGTTGGTCTACTTGAACAGGTGTTTGCTCCACAACTCTTTGGGGAACAATTTCCTCATCCACAACACTTTGTGGTGCCTGTTCATTTTCCATCAAAGCCTTAGTGTTATCTTCATCCTAAATTTCTTCAAGATGAATTTTACTCCCACTAGTTTTTCTAGAAATAAATTCTCTTTCTAGAAAGACAGCATTTCTGGCAACAAACACCTTGTCATGTGTGGGATTGTAAAAGTAATATCCCTTAGTTTCCTTGGGATATCCTACAAAATAACACTTATCTGATTTGGGTCCTAGTTTATCTGAGACTTGACGTCTAACATAAGCTTCACAACCCCAAATCTTTATAAAAGACATTTTGGGACTCTTCGATCCATATCGTATATGGTGTCTTTTCTCTGACTTTTGATGGGGCGCGATTAAGTGTGAAAGCGGTGTCTCTAGAGCTAAACCCCAAAGGAAGTAGGTAGATCGATCGGCTCATCATTGATCGTACCATATCTAATAGAGTCACGATTTCTCCTCTCGGATACACCATTCCATTGTGGTGTTCAGTGGAGTGAGTTGGGATATTATCCCACACTCAGCCAGGTGATCACGAAATTCTTGACTAAGGTATTCACCACCTCGATCTAATCGAAGTAGCTTAATATGCTTACCAAGTTGATTTTGTACTTCATTCTTGAATTCTTTAAACTTTTCAAAGGATTCTGACTTATGTCTCATCAAATATAAGTAGCCAAATCTACTCATATCATCAGTGAAAGTAATAAAGTACTTATAGCCTCCTCTGGCCGACATTGAAAAGGGCCACATACATCGGTATGTATGAGTCCTAACAAGTCCGTCGCTCTCTCGCCATGTCCACTAAATGGAGTTTTAGTCATCTTTCCTAAAGACAAGATTCGCATACCTCATATGATTCAAAATCAAATGAGTCAATAATCCATCTTTATGGAGTTGGGATATGCATTTTTCATTTATGTGACCTAAGCGTGATGCGAGATATGTTTAGTTCAAATTATTCGATTTGAACCGTTTGTATTCGTTATAAATTGGGTTTTCTAAATCTAGAACATAGAGACCATTCATAAGTGGTGCATTACAATAGAACATTTCATTCAAATAAATGGAACAACATTTGTCCTTTATTATAAAGAGAAGTTTTCTTGTCTAAACAAGATCTGAGAGATTATGTTCTTTGTTAATGCGGTACATAAAAGCACTCCTCTAGTTCTAAGATAAGCCCGGTGGGCAAAGACAAAGAATATGTTCCTACTGACTACAGCAACTTTTGTGCCATTGCCTACTCGTGAGGTCCACTTCGCCTTTGCCATTAGTCTACTATTTCTCGGTCCTGCACATTAGTACAAATGTGAGATGCACATCCGTATCTAATACCCATGTAGAAGAAATAGATAGATTAACTTCTATAGCGTGTATACAGGCGAAGTCCCACTTCTTTTATTCTTTACTTCCTCAAGGTAGACTTTGCGGTTCCGCTTCGATGTCGATCTCACCGCAATGGAAAGCGATCCCTTCCTTAGGTACTTTACCTTTACCCTTTGAAGTGGATGAATTGGCCTTGCCTTTGGCTTGGTCTTACCCTTGCCTTTGTACTTACCTTTGCCCTTCTTGACCATTAGTACATTACTAACTTTCTTTTGAGATTTGGTTCGTGAGTTCTTAACATCTTTGAGAATCTCGAGCAAAGGTTTATCAATTTCATTCATGTTATAATTCATGACGAATTGATTATATGCTTCCTAAGCGATTGCAGGATAACATCGGTTGCCAATTCTTGGCTCAATGGAAAACCTAGTCTTTCAAGGTTCTCAACGTACCCAATCATTTTAAGTACGTGAGTTCCTACAGGTGTTCCTTCTTGCATCTTGCATGCAAAAAGAGCCTTAGACACTTCAAAATGCTCGTGCCTAGCTTGTCCTTGATATAGTTGTTTTAAATGCTCAACCATATCATAGGCATCCATGTTCTCATGTTATACGAAGCTCGAGTTCATGGTGGCAAGCATAAGACATGACACATCTAATCGTCATCTTGATGCTTCTTATAATAATCCTTTTCAGCACGAGTGGCCGCAGGGGCGGGTGTTTCAGGGATAGACTGCTCTAGGACATACAGTTTACGTTCTTGCTTGAGGATAATCCTCAAGTTCCTATACCAGTCTAGAAAGTTAGCTCCATTGAGCTTGTATTTCTCAAGGACAGATCACAAGTTGAGGGGGTGTGTCGTGTTAGATGACATGGTGATCTACAACATTAAAATGCAAAATTAAGTATCATACCTAAGTCATTTAATTAAGCCTTTAATTAAATGAGGCTCCCACTAAATTCTCATAGCTTTGATATGAGCTAATTATTGATGTAGGCAAACACATTTTGCTTACATCATTAGCTTCTATTTAGCTATAAATTTATATGGGATAAAGATCCACATCATAATTCGTCTTGAGTTAGCTTTGGCTAATCGCCCAAGATGTAGTATGATTAGGTAGGCAATCTTTTTCCAATTACATCTGATGTAACTCTTTAATAGCTTTGGATAAGTTTAGATTAGTTTAGTGCTTATTCCTAAACCAGCTTCCAGGCTGTGGCGAGGCACAGAGGCCTTCTTTGATATCAGACAGCGACCACTTCTAAGACAAAGCGATGTTGAAATCACACAAAACTAATTTTTAAAACTTATGTTCAAAGCTAATATATGCCTCTACTTTCTTAATTAAGTCTTAACCAAGTTTGATAGCGGGACATCACGATTGTCCACTCGCACTCTTCCAAGATAAAATGCATTGCTTTGCTTTGGCAAACCAAATAACAAATGATCGAGGAAGTAGTGAGTACCAAACTTTGGTAGGCATATCGTTTAGACTTATTAAGAAATAAACTTAAACATGCATCACATACATATTAGCATACATCACATATAAGCTAAATTAACATGCATCACATACATATTAGCATACTAAGCGTGTCATGGTTATGGCCCTTATTCTACAATCTTCTCAAGCCAATGAGAAGATTGATTGGTCAACCTAGGATAGCATCTTCTCCCAAGTGCTTCCTTTTGGTTGTCTTGTGTGTTGACTTCCTCCTTGTAACCTCATCTTCCAATGGACCCTCCATCCTTGTTTTGTACATTACAAAAGGAGAAATACTCGAGTTACATTCGAGTCTAAAACTAATTTTACAACATGAATTTTATGAGAATGGCACGACTCGCAGGCCGTATTAAGAATTACAACACACATTCACAAACTTTTTGGGACTAGGCCATAACCATGCACCATGTCATTTTTAACTTTTAAAAGACATCGGATATTTTATTATGTTTGAAAAATTGCTAATGCAATTATCAACTCATAATAAAATTTATCCTACTTCTATATCATATATAAAATGAGAAAAACTAATTTTTATCGATCTTTTGCAAGTGGCTCGATACCCTTTGGGATCTCTTTATGCAAAATAGCATATGGAGGAAAATTAGGATCCCTTCCAAGTGATCCTTGCGAAAGAAAAACTCGTACAAAAATAAATTTCTCAAAAGAAAGCCTATCTTATAGGAGAATTCTCCCTTTGTTGCGTGTCCTTTGCAATCCCGCTTTTCCTTGGATGTGTTGGATCTTTTAGCACGTTCAAATGTCCGTGCCTCTATATGTATCCACACGAGCAAGCTCTTGTCTCACAAAAGAAAACTAGAAGATCTCTCCTTTACTTCTTGCTAGAGAAGTCCCTAAAGGAGAAGAAGGTAGGGAAGAAGAGAAAGGAAGAAGAAGACTACTCTTCTTGCTAGCTTATACTCACAAACCCACACAACAAAAGCCTCTCCCACCAAGCTCTCACCAAGCCTTAAGCTCCAACTCAACTCCTTTGGCCGGCCACCCCATGGGGTGTTTTATAGGATTTGAAAAACCTTTCATCTCCTATCACATTCAATGCAATCAATGGCATTGAAAGATAATTAAACAAGGAGTTATCCTCCTTGTTTTGGCCAGCCACATGTGGAGGAAATCCAAGGGTCAAAACCCTTTGTCTCCTTCCAACTCATCAAGCTTAGGTGGCATGCTTATGTAGCATGCTTAGGTGGCATGCTTATGTGGCATTCATGGATGTTGAATTAATCTTATTAATTCAATAAGCTTATGTTATCATATTGAATTAATCTCATTAAATCAATAAGGTAACATATTGAATTAATCTTATTAAATCAATTAAGCTTAGCATATTGAATTAATCTCATTAAATCAATAAGCTAAAATTCTCATTAAGCTTAAAGTCCAAAAACCATTTTGTACTTAAGCTTATTCCCAAATTATTCTAGTCAAACTAGAATGCACTAATTCTTCTAATCATCATGCTCTTTGTGTGTGACCCTATAGGCTCTCATAACGTTGGCAGTGGATCTAAACTCTTTTAGATACACAAGCAATGAGCGGCATCTAGCAATACATCATTGCTACCCAAGTTATGAGATAAGTCAAGATCCGACTAACCTTTCCATGACTACTATAATGTATGACCATGTCCTTCTATCCTTGATATCACATTGACCAATGAGGCATAGACCGTGTCATCCTCGATCAATCTATGTGTTTCTTGATCCCTGAGTAAACTAACTCAAACAAATGAGCTCAATATCTCATATTGACTCATTCGAGCATGGCCATGCATTTTAGTAGTTCTACTCAATCAAGGGGCCCACAGATATCACTCCCGTCATATGAGAGGGATAGATCTCATCTACATCACTCACATCCCTCCGCATAATTTGTTATATACCCAGTAATCTCCTTTATGGTCCACCCTGTTACGGGTGACGTTTGACGATACCAAAGTACATAACTCCTTATGTAGGGAACCGTACTGACTTCAGGTTTGAGGACTATTCATACCAATAGTCACATGAGAAAGTTTATGACACTCATATGACGATCCATGAAACTTTCTCATGGCGGGTCAGTTCAGTATATATTCTCTAATATATACCCATGTGTCAACTTGATATCATATATCCATGACTTGTGAGATCAAGTCATCAATTGACCTACATGCTAGTCTTTATGTATTAATATTGCCCTTGCATATTAATACTTGACTAGGAACATTTAGGAAAGTATTCTCTACAGCCTCTCATAATCAATTCTGCCAATTGATGTGCTGTAGATAAGAACCTACTTTTCTAGGGCATTATTATATATTTAATTTAGCTGGCACAAGCAAGACGTAAATATATAATAACCAATCCTTTGCCTTTATAGAATATGATACAAAATGTTCCCTATTCAACCATCACATGTTTGGTTCTAGGGCTATAACTTACACATCCAAATGCTCATGATGCTTCCGCAACTCAGGTACCATCGTGGCTAGCAAGATGCAACTCACCATTTCAGAATCAGTCACATGTTTCTAATAGGCTAACAATTGGTCCAGAGTTGCATTGTCACTAGGACAGGCGGGAAGAGGCGCTTCGAGAACATTTGCAAGCTTTTCGTCCTTGAGAATAATTCTTAAGTTTCTAAGCCAGTCCAAGAAGTTCGGCCCAGTCAATTTATTCAAATCCAAAATGGAACGCAAATTCAAAGACATGAAGATCAATCAATTATCCTAGAAATACAACTCGAGCATATATGAGAAATATAATTTAAAATGCATCAATATACATTCATAAATCCCATTCATTTTTCGATTTTCAAAAACCCCAAAATCACTTCAGGAGATCGTAGGTCCATCTCCGAATGGGCTGATATCCATCATAGATATGAACAACCTTGGAGAGAGTCCAACAAGCCATTCATAGCTACGATGGTAGGTATCAAATATACCGATTGCATATCACATACATGCAACTATCACAATGTGCTATCAACTAATTGAATGTTCACACATACATCGGGTTGTTAACACATTAATAAGTATGCATCATATGCATAGCACCCAACTTCACCTCCCTTCGCATCGACCTTGGAGAGAGTCCAACAAGCCGATGCTCCAGGTTAAAGCCAATCCATTAATCAAGAAATAGTTTTAATATGGTTAGAGTACATTCAACCAATTAGCCCGGCTTGGAGAAAGTACAACAACCAAAGCTAACGATTGACCTCTGACTCTCACCATATTAGTATTAAACTATTACATGGCTTGAACATGTTCGGGTTCGAGCCGGGCTTAGAGAGAGTCCAACAACCCAAACAAGAAACGGAACTCTGGTTCTAACCATATTAATGGAAGGTGTAGGCTTTAATATTGTGTAAGAGTTTTTTTATCTCATCCTCTTTACATGCAAATAACTATTATCTACATGGCAAGGCATACATGACATACATCTACATGTCACGACACACATGACATAATGATATGCATCTAATGCAATTACACGAAATACAATTATGACATGTACAAAATTTCCTAATATGTCATAACTATTTATGGAAATAAAATATGTTTGAGATTTGATTCTCCAAATCAAATCATGATTAAATTAGGAAATAAATTTCCAAATATAATCACATATTTTATTTGTGGAAAGTGTTGATTAAGGAAAGTCAATTTAGGAAAAAAATTTCCTAAATCATCAAAACTACTTATGGAAATAAAATATTTTAATATTTGATTTCCCAAATCAAATCACGATTAAATTAGGAAATATATTTTCAAATCTAATAAAATATTTTATTTATGGAAAATATTAATTTCCATTAATACTTCTAACTTTCCAAAAGTAGAAGATTTCCATAAATACTTCTAGACTTTCCAAAATTAAAAATTTCCATAAATACTTCTAACTTTCAAAAAGTAGAAAATTTCCATAAATACAATTACGACTATGGCAAAATAATTTTACGATTATGTCAAAACACATCCTGGGCTCTGATACCACTGTTGGGTTTCCGGCACCGCGGCGAGTGTGTGTTCGAACATGTTTCGTAAACATGTGCACAGCGGAAAAAATAAAAATAATAAATCTAATTTATTACAACACACACACCACATGAATGCATAGTACAACATGTGTAGACAAAACCGTAGTTTCAAATTTTGCAATAAAAGAAAATTTATTCTACGTATACCTGACGTATCACGTGTAGCGGGAAAGATATCAACCGGAGCGACCCTCGCTAGAATCGCCTCTATCTGTATCCACGTCGAGTATCTTCGGGATGACTTCACAAAGTCACAAGCCTCGTCTTCATACGAGTCACTAGCCTCGTCTCGAAGACGATGTGATCGAGAAAAGATGACAATCTGAATAAAAATTCTAATTCAAAACGAGTCCTCAAAAACTCGCTTCTCCGGAGAGGTATTCGTCAACCGTTTGACAAATCCTTCGTCCTCCACCTTTAAGGATTATCGGAGATCGAATCCCCAGCAAAGTAGCCATTGTAGGAGCTCCAAACATCGTCCAAATGACGCTCCGACACGAAATAAACAAGCTCTCCAGAAAATTGGACAGCTTTGGTGGAGGATTAGCGCCAGCCAAATAAGGAAGATAGATGCTCACCTTGTCGCCGGAGCCAAGGAAGATCACCGGAGGGTCTCCAAAGGATCGCCAGCTAAAGCTTGGATGCTGGCAAGGATCTTGGACAGCGGCACGAGGGTGGGCGGCGGCTAGGGTATGGGCGCCGACCACAAGAGGAGAAAAGGGAGGGGGCGGCAACTTGGATTAGGGCTGTCATTAAACCCTTGAGCCCTATTTTATAGAGAACAAATTCTCCTAATGGTTATTGGTTCATAACCAAAACCCATTAACCCACTCCATTAATTTAAGTTAAAATAAACCAAACCGATTTGGTCTATTTTAAGTTAAAATGAACTGAACCAACTTTGGTTCATTCGTTTAAAACAAACCAAACCCCTTTGGTTTATTCTCCGCCATTGGATTAGAACCAAACCAATTTGATTCATCCATCATGTCTTCATAAGACACGACCCATCCACGCTTCCATTGTGCCTGAAACGATTTCATGCTTGCTCCTTGTTTGGTCCAACCAAACCTAGTTTCTCTCGGTCTGAGAATCTCATTCTCATGCTCGTTTTAAATCTTTCGGATTACGCTCATTGTGCGTGTGACCAAATAGGTTCTCGATTTATGCTGCCTGTCTATAATTAACCATTAATTATAGAACGATCATGAGTGGCACCTAGAAGTACATCATGATCCCCAATTAACCGAAAAGATCAACGGTTGATCCAGAAATATTTCTGAAACCCTTCAGCAGCTCCAATGATTCGTGCCCCATTCCCTTCGCTCATCTTATGCCCACTTGGTTCAGGACATGGTCTATTGTGTCAATCCCCACTAGGTTGACTACGTCACATCTAGCCCAAGTATCATTTCCTCGTCCTACTGATTCTAATTACTGCATATGTATCCAAGAGTACCTTACTCTAAACTTGTAATGATTTGGCCAAAGACTTTAGTAACAATCCGAGGAGAGGCCATGGGTATACATCTCCTTGCAAGGAGTGGTGAATCTTTTATAGGGTATTTAAACACCTTCGATCACTTCGACTTATACCCAATCATCCCGGGTCCACATCTCCTTGGAGATGCTTGCTTAAGATGTCAAAGCATAAGTCTTCATGACCAAGATGACTTGAATACCGCAAGTCAAAGGAACATCGCACTTAAGCTACAGTAAGAACTTCATTGACATATCTATATATGCAGAGAACCATATGTAGTCATACAGCTGGTCACTCCAATGAACTAGTTACCATAACTAGCATCCACAATTAACTCCGGACATCACAATGTCTCCAGCCAGTGAGAATTAGTTGCTTAGATACACCAAGGAGTATACCTCGTGCTAGTCTCGACAGATTTGATGGTATCCGAATCCATCAATTCATCGACTAGGGATAATTTTCATACATCACAATTACACATGTAGAGATACTCACTAGTTGTGATCCAATCATAAATTCTCTCATGTTGTGAATCGTATCGTGGACATTCAGTAAATGAGTTTAAGATCTAATCAAATACATGAGAACATGTATACTCAAATAGTGAATCTTCATTTATCATATAAATGATTCTAACATAAGGCGATTGCCTTAGGACATCTCTCACATATTACTAACAGGTTCGAGGTGTGTCCCTCTGCACCAATAATCTAAAGGTTTGTAATATAACCCTTAGGGTTAGTTTGCTCTCCCCCTTCGTCAAATATATGAAGTATAAGAGATGTAGGGGGCGTTAAACTTTTGCCTAAGGAGTTGTAAATAGTCTTTAAGTACAATAGTTAAGAAAATAAGTAGCATTTTGAAGAGGTTATATTTTAAGTATATTTCAATTATCCTTAACATCTCACCAATTATATGTGTCTCAGAATTTGTTCACCTTATATGTTTTGTGAGATGATTTGAAATGGATTAAAGATAGTCAACCTTGGGTTAGATTCAGATTTAACCTTTAGATTGTTAAGTAACTTTTCGAGAAACTGGCTTCCAGGTCGTGGTGAGGCACAGGGGCCTTCTTTGATCGGAACAATGACCACTTCCTTAAACAAAGCCAAATTCAAGAAAATATCACTTAAGTTACTTAGGGTCACTTCCTGGTCTTACTAGTTTAGGATACGGCGAGGTAGCTTTAGCTAGTTCCACTCGATCAAGTGCACCAAGCTAGATACGCCTTATCTAGCTCGAATACACGAGACTTTGTTTCCGTAACATACTATCATCTCGTTGCGTCTTGATAGTATGTTGTCAAGAGTTGACTAACTATTTTCCCTATCTAGCTATTCTAAAAATTAAAGTAAAATATGCAATGGTTTTGCTAAGTAAGCGGGTATACTATTTTAGTGTTAGCTCCCCCTGGACCATTGAACCAATATGGTATATTCAAATAATGAACTTGATCTTGGGGAATCCAAAACTTATTAGTCCTTATATGTGAGTTCAATAAAACCTTTGGGACCCATGCTTGGACTCTTTGATGACTATGATTTATGATAGACATATATGATCTATTCGTAGTCTTTGGACTAAACCCGTGTCCGACTTTGTTGTACACAACTCTTTGGGTTCCAAGTAGTCAGTTAAGATTCTTAGATCCCAATGTGAATCTTTCAAACCTAGTCTCGACCTCTTGAACTCTGTCTTTCAAGAGAGAATTCTCCTCCTCAAATTTTTCAACTTGGGCTGAGTTTCCCTCTTGAACTTGACTAGTTGAAGAGGTTAGAGTAGCCACTTGCTTGAGGGTTTCAACCTCCTCAACTAACGACCAAACCCTAGACTCGGACTTAGTTAATTTCCTATTTAACATTTTAATTGTAAGGTAAAGTGTACTAATTAAACATCGTCTAACATTGACTTTCCCTTTTGGTCCAACTTTGAGTTTCCTCTCGAAGTAGTCTTCGGGGTCGGGGTTAGGGTCGGAGTCGGAGTTATAGTTGGACTCGGCTTCGGATTCTGACTCGGACTCCTCCGGTCTTGCCATGTAAGCTATGTCTTCTTTGTTGTCCCAAGTTGCTTGGAAAGCCTTCTTTTGATTTGATTTGAATTGTGCCCTCTTTTGGTTCTTTAGTAGCCTCCTTTCCCTCCGAACGATCTTCCGCACTACGTTCTCTATTGCCTCCGCCTCTTCGGATTCGGACTCTGATTCGTCTTCGGGTTCGAGTCCATCTTCTTGCCTGGTAGGTGGCTTGCTTCTTTGTCCTGCAAGTAGAGCAATGCCTCTTTCGGCTCGGACCACGTTAGTTTGCTGGTGAAGTTCAAACTCGGAAAATAATTCATCTAACCTAAGCTTCGAAAGGTCCTTAGAGACCTTATAGGCATCGACCATGGATGCCCACAAGGTAGTCCTAGGGAAAGCATTTGAAGCATACCTTATAAGGTCCTGGTTCTCTACGGCTTGCCCGATCAAGTGAAGACCATTGCTGATGTCTTGGATCCGCACATGTAGTTGGGTGGCAGTCTCGCGATCCTGCATCTTTAGATTGTACAGTTTATTTAAAAGTAAATCTCTTCTACATACCTTAGCATTGGATGTCCCTTCGTGTAGATCAATCAATTTGTTCCAGAGGTCTTTGGCGCTAATGAATGGTTCAAGTCGATTGACCTCCTCCTTGGACAAGCCGCATTGCAATATTTGGGTTGTTCTTGCATCGTCTTCGATTTGCCTCTTTGTTGAATTGGCCCACTTGTTGAAATCCAAGGGCTCTCCTTGATCATTGGTGGGTAGAGCAAAGTCGGCTTGGATTATTATCCAAGTCTTGACTTATATTTTCAAGAAACACTCCATCCGACCTTTCCAATAACGAAAATCATTTCCGTTAAAGAACGGAGGTCGGGTGGTGCTATACCCCTCAATGTGAGCCATTAAATATTTTTCAAAACATGAATAAAAACCAAAAGGAATTCCAAGACTTGGTCTTGGATTAGTAATGCGGGTAATAATAAGAAGAATAAGAAACTAACAAAAACTAGAAACTTATGACCTTCGATGTCCCCATAAGGGTACTAAACATTGGTTTTTGGGGCTGGAAATAGCTTGTTACAATGTGTAGATCTTTCAGAGAGCTTCGATTTGGTAGGTAGATCATTTTGTGAGTCCACTTGTGCGAAAGGTTATGGTCATTTTACCGTCGACTACTCCAAAAGAGAATACTTGCAAACACACAATTAAAAAAAAGCATACCAAGACTTCGTCTTGGATTAGTAGTGCGGGAGGGAAAAAAACATAAAAAAAATGCGACTCAAAAAATACGAAAAGAAAACCAAAAAGTGCTAGATTGGTGGTTTCACCAAATCTTAGCGCCCCCGCTCTGATACCAATTGTTGGATCGAGAAGCATCGCTAAAGGGGGGGTGAATAGCGAGCGTAAATTTTTTCGTTCGTTCATTCGATACACAAGTAAGCACAGTGGAAAAATAAAAAGACACATTTATTTTTACTTGGTTCATAACCCAACGGTTGCTACTCTAAGGCCCTAATGGTCCTAGACCACCTACGGAGGGCAAAGTACTATAACGTCTCCTCCTCATTAAAGGTAGGAGACAACGATCACAAAACCAAAAGTATGAGGACTCGTTATGAATAAAAACAAAGAATACAATAACAAAATATGTTACTTGTTGCTACTGATGACAAAGAAGGTGAAAGCTTGGCATCGCGTCGGCGTTATGACAGTGTTGGAGCTTTAGCGTTGTAGGAGCACTTAAGAATAATCTTGATGATCTTTGGAGTTGGAATCCTCCTCTCCTTTTATAGAGTTTGGCCTCTGAATATGTCTCCTCATCTTTTGGAACATATCACAAAGTGGTAATAAATTTTATCGCGAAGTGGCAGCGTCAAACGTTATTCATTTTGATGTAGCGCAAAGGCTGATTCGTCGCCATCAATCGACTGATGCCTTCCATCAGTCCACTGATGAGCATCAGTCAACTGCCCAATGTCCAGTAGTTGACTACCAGCCTGGCCACTTCCCTGCAGTAAGAGATTAGCACGGAAAATGGTAAATGCGATGGTTTCTAACCGTCCGATCTTGACCTAGACCTTCCACAAGAAGTCTTAGTCGGATCGTCGCCTATAGTCGTCCCCATACAGAGGACACGACTTTACCATCTCTCACTCACATGAGCTTACCTCGATATTTACTTTGTATCTCTCACTTCTATCCTTCCACTCGATTCCTTCGGCTCCCTCCGAAGTCACTCGAGTATCACCCGACTACTGCGGCTTCCTCCGGGTGTCGCTAGCCTTCAGCTCCAGCTTTAACACTTTTCTGCACACTCGATTTAGCTCATGAGATAACGATGTAAGTTTAACTTTGTGTCTTGGCCATAATCAAAACACAGGTTCGATTATCTGGTTCCCCTGCACCAACACAACTTGGCAGACCTATTTACTAAACCCCTAGCCGAAGCCGAATTCAGTCTACTAAGATGAAAATTGGGCATGTGCGTAGTAGAATAAAAATTTACAAGTTATATTTTCTTATTACTATTTTTACTTTTTATGGAACTAGCATAGGACATACCTTAGATATCATGCATCTATAGATTTAAGGAGTCAATTCATCTCACAACATATAGGACTAATGTGTTTGTGTACTTAGCCATGTAGACGGGCGTGAGATATTAGGACCTTACTCCTGGTTCTAGATGTAGAGCTAGTGAATCGCCATGAACCATAGAGTATAATTATATATATTAACTGACTCTGACCAAGACTTGTTGATCCTTTATATCAATCAAGTCGAATAAGAGTTGAACATTATATAGATGAGCTTATTTTCAGTATTTTATTTTAAAAAAACATGGAACATGCTTGGACTTGAAACTTAAACTTAATATCTATACTTTCGTTTTCAAAACCCCGCACACGCTTTTCGATATATGGCAAAAGGGGGAGAAAAAGGCCAAAGTTAAGGGATCAATTTTTTTTTTGATAACTTAACTTAAGACTTCATACTTATTCTCATCATGGCCAAAAGTTAAGTAAATGTTTTCTTTTACTTAACTTTAATTTTTGCAAATTTATTTAAAAAATTAATTGCTTTAAAGGGAGAAAGGGCCAAGTTAAGAAGTATTCTTAACTTAAGTTTTTTTTACTAAGGCTAACTTTAAGTAATTGTTAATTACTTAAAGTCTTCCTAAAATAGCAAACATCAAAGGGGAGGATTGAGATCTTCCTTCAAGACTAACCCTCGGTCAAGGGGGAGGTTTCCTCAAGGGGGAGTCTTGGAAGAAAATCTCTACTACTTGTTGGTGCAATCGGCCCAGGTAATGATTGACTAGACTCGAGTTTGACTCGAGTGATATTTTGATGTTTGACATTGATGTTTGA
Source organism: Wurfbainia villosa (assembly GCA_025175895.1). Classification (NCBI taxonomy): domain Eukaryota; kingdom Viridiplantae; phylum Streptophyta; class Magnoliopsida; order Zingiberales; family Zingiberaceae; genus Wurfbainia; species Wurfbainia villosa. Next base: position 51,636,161 of record CM046002.1, read on the forward strand.
CATTGATGTCGGTTAATGTTTTGGGGAGATTGTTTATACAATCGACCCAGGTTATAATTGACCAGACTCGAGTTTGACTCGAGGGCGACTTTGATGGTTGACTAGGGTTGAGCATGTGATTATGGGAAAGTCCAAGCATGGGTCTTGAAAAGGTAAAGTCCAAGTCATGGGTACTTGGCATGGAAAGTCCAAGTGGGACACTTGGCATTAGGGAAAGTCCAAGTCTTGAGTACTTGGCACAAGGGAAGTCCAAGCATGGGTCTTGGCATGGAAAGTCCAACATTGGTTGGCAAGGGAAAGTCCAAGCATGAGTCTTGGCATTTGAGAAGTCCAAGGGGTTTGATATTGGCGATGTAAAGTCCAAGAGGGAGTCTTGGCAGCATAAGTCCAATGGTTGGTGGCGTAAAGTCCAAGAGGAGTCTTGGAGGCGTAAGTCCAATGTGCCTTGGCAGTGTAGATACCATTAGCATGACATAGCCAATGGAAGCACCTGATGGCTAGCGCGATGAATGAACTAGTCATGGATGACTTGGAGGGATCCGAGTGGCGTGAGGCTGATGGAGGTGGCTAGAAGGCTTAGGTCTATGCTAAGGGTGGTCTAGCAAGTATGGGGACACCATACTTGGGTTAAAACCTCATCTTTGAGGTTGGCAGTTGACTGACATTGTTGCCTGTTCGACTGTCGTGAGTCGACTAGAGCTCGACTGCCATTTAGGGATGAAATTGCCTTGGTAGTCGACTGCTCATTGGAGCATCGATCGCCAGCGCCAATCGCTAAGAGCTGGATCGCCCGCGATGAGTCGCGACCGATGAGCTCAGTATTTCGGTAAATCGTCTAAATGTCGATCGCCAATGTTTGCAGTCGACTAGTGAGAGTCCCGTTGGAATTTTTCCAGCGTGGATTTAGCCATTGTCTCACAGCAACAGTGGCATCAGTCGACATGTGACTTATGACAGTCGACTGATCAGCGGAAATTCAACCCGATGCAGGTTAAAAAGAGGAGCTCGTGGAGGATTTCAGCATTGGTTCTTTGGGAGCTTTCTTGGGGCGATTTGAAGGCGATTTGCAGGTGCATTTCAGGGCCCTTCAACCTCATCCAAGAGACCAACAAGAAAAGCACTCAAACCCTAATTTGTAAAGTGTTCTTTACATTTCTTTGTATTTTGCTTGTATTTTCGTGTATTGCTTTTGTAATCATTGTACGAGGTTTCTCCACCTCCAGATTGTTCCGATAAGGAGTTATTTTTTATTAGTGAGTGTGTGTGCATCACTAGAGCTCTTTAGAGCTCGATCCGTGGAGTAGGAACCATTTTGTTCCGAACCACATTATATCCTTGCGTTTGTAGTGCTTGTGTTCTTGTTGTATTTTCATTATTGTTTATTCCACTGCGTACTAACAAGAATTGTAGCAAGCAAACATGAACGATTTCCATCAACGTACGAGCACGACGATATTCACCCCATCCTCTAGTAGGCGCACAGGTCCTACTAGTGGTATCAGAGCGAGGTCATTCTTCAAAGTTTAACAACTAAGGGATCTTGCTAGAGGGTGAAGATGGATGTCCAAGAACAATTAGGATGGGACATCAACACACCGGTGCCCTATACCCTATACAGACGAGAAGGCTTCAATTCTTGGAGGAGAAGAATTGAAGATTTTCTGATGAAGAGAGACCTTGAGGAATGGTTCTTATTAATGGAAGGATTTGAGTATCCAAGAGGACCAAAAGGTGGTTTTCTCAAGAAAAAGAGATGGAGTGAAGATCAACTCCAAAGATTCGAGGAAAACAAGAAGGTAATCAAATTCATTTTTGATTTAATTCCTAATGACTTCTTGTGTAGTCTAGGTGAGTGCATTGATGCTAAAGAGCTTTGGAGCAATTTGTGTTAGTAATATATGAGAGATGTCCTAAGGCAATCGCCTTATGTATGAACCATTAATATGATAAATGAAGATTCACTATTTGAGTATATATGTTTCATGTATTTGATTGGATCTTAAACTCTTTTACTGAATGTCCACGATACGATTCACAGCATGAGAGAATTTGTGATTGGATCACAACTAGTGAGTATCTCTACATGTGTAATTGTGATGTATCAGAATTATCCCTAGTCGATGAATTGATGGATTTCGACACCATCAATTCTGTCGAGACTAGCACGAGGTATACTCCTTGGTGTATCCAAGCAGCTGATTCTCACTGGCTGGAGATATTGTGATGTCCATAGTTGATCATGGATGCTAGTTATGGTAACTAGTTCATTGGAGTGACCAGCCGTAAGACTTCATATGGTTCTTTGCATATATAGATATGTCAATGAAGTTCTTACTGTAGCTTAAGTGCGATGTTCCTTTGACTTGCGGTATTCAAGTCTTCTTGATCATGGAGACTTATGCTTTGACATCTTAAGCAAACATCTCCAAGAAGATGTAGACCCGGGATGATTGGGTATAAGTCTAAGTGATCGAAGGTGTTTGAATAGCCTATAAAGGATTCACCACTCCTTACGAGGAGATGTATACCCATGGCCTCTCGTCGGATTGTTACTAAAGTCTTTGGCCAAAGCATTACATGTTAAGAGTAAGGTACTCTTCGATACATGTGCAGTAACTAGAATCCGTAGGACGAGGAAATGATACTTGGGCAAGGTGTGACGTAGTCAGCCTAGTGGGGACTGACACTATAGACCATGTCCTGAACCAAGTGGATATAAGATGAGTGAAGAGAATGAGGCACGAATCATTCGAGCTGCTGAAGGGTTTCAGAAATAGTTCTGGATCAACCGTTGATCTTTTCGGTTAATTGGGGATCATGATGTACTACTAGGTGTCACTCATGATCGTTATATAATTAATGGTTAATTATAGACGACCAACATAAACCGAGAAACTATTTGGTCACACGCACAATGAGCGTAATCCGAAGGATTTAAAACGAGCTTGAGAATGGGATTCTAAGACCGAGAGAAACTAAGTTTGGTTGGACCAAACATAGAGCGAGCATGAAATCGTTTCAGTCGCAATGGAAGCGTGGATGGGCCGTGTCTTATGAAGACATAATGGATGAACCAAAATGGTTTGGTTCTAATCCAATGGAGGAGAATAAACCAAAGGGTTTGGTTTATTTTAAACGAATGAACCAAAAGTTGGTTCGGTTCGTTTTAACTTAAAATAAACCATCATGGTTTGGTTTATTTTAACTTATATTAATGGAGCAGGTTAACGGGCCTAATGGTTAGATTCAATAACCATTAAGAGAATTAGTTCTCTATAAAAGAGGGCTTAAGGTGTTGTTAAGCCCTAATCCAAAACCTTATCCCTAAGTTGCCGCCCGCCTCCTTCCTTGGAGATTCTCGGCGCCAACCTCCATTGCCGCCCAGCCCCTTGTGCCGCCGTCCAACTTGTTGCCGGCATCCAAGCTTCAGCCGGTGATCCTCCGGCGACCCTCCGGTGATCTTCCTAGGCTTCGGCGATAAGGTGAGCACTTGGCTTCCCTTGCTTGGCCGGCGCCTACTCCTCCACCAAAGCTGTCCAGTTTTCTGGACAGCTTGTTTTCCTCTCGTTGGAGCGTCATTTGGACGACGGTTAGAGCTCCAACAGCGCCTAACTTACCGGGGATTCGATCTCCGGTAATCCTCTGAGGTGGAGGACGAAGGATTCGTCAAACGGTTGACGAATACCTCTCCGGAGAAGCGAGTTTTGAGGACTCGTCTTTGGATCCGAATTTGGATTCGGATCGAGATCATCTCACGATCACGTCGTCTTCAACACGAGGCTAGTAACCCGTACGAAGACGAAGCTCGTGGCTTAGCGAAGTCATCCTAAGGATACTCGGCGTGGATACGGATAGAGACGATTCTAGCGAGGATCGTTCTGGTTGATGCCGTTCCCGCTACACGTGATACGAAAGGTATAACGTAGTTAAATTTCCTTTTATTGCAAATTTAAATTTACGGTTATGTCTACACATGTTGTACTATGCATGCGTGTGATGTGTGTGTGTTGTAATAAATGTAGATTTATTATTTTAATTTCTTCCGCTGTGCACATGTTTACGAAACATGTTCGAACACACACTCGCCGCGGTGCCGGAAACCCTACAGTGGTATCAGAGCCCAGGTTGTGTTTCGACATAATCGTAAAATTGTTTTGCGATAGTCATAAAGATATTTCTGGAAATTTTCTACTTTTGGAAAGTTAGAAGTATGTATGGAAATTTTTTAATTTTGGAATGTCTAGAAGTATTTATGGAAATCTTCCACTTTTGGAAAGTTGGAAGTATTTATGGAAATTGATATTTTCCATAAATAAAATATTTGATTAGATTCTGGAAATTTGTTTCCTAATTTAATTATGATTTGATTTGGAAAATCAAATCTTAAAATATTTTATTTCCATCAGTAGTTTTGATGATTTAGGAAATTGGTTTCCTAAATTGATTTTCCTTAATCAACTATTTCCATAAATAAAATATGTGATTAGATTTGGAAATTTGTTTCCTAATTTAATCATAATTTGATTTGGAGAATCAAATCTTAAACATATTTTATTTCCATAAATAGTTATGACATATAAGGAAATTATGTACATGACTTAATTGTATGCCATGTAATTGCATTAGATGCATATCATTATGCCATGCGTGTCATGACATGTAGATGTATGCCATGTATGCCATGCCATGTAGATAATAGTTATTTGCATGCAAAGAGGATGAGACATAAAACCCTTACTCAATATTAAAGCCTACACCTTCCATTAATATGGTTGGAACCAGAGTTCCATTTCTTGTTTGGGTTGTTGGACTCTCTCCAAACCCGGCTCGAACCCGAACATGTTCAAACCATGGAATAGTTTAATACTAATATGGTAAGAGTCAGAGGTCAATCGTTAGCTTTGGTTGTTGGACTCTCTCCAAGCTGGGCTAATTGGTTGAATGCGCTCTAACCATATTAAAACTATTTCTCGATTAATGGGTTGGCTTTAACCTGGAGCATCGGCTTGTTGGACTCTCTCCAAGGTCGATGTAAAGGGAGGTGAAGTTGGGTGTTATGCATATGATGCATACTTTTTAATTTGTTAACAACCCGATGTATGTGTGAACATTCAATTAGTTGATAGCACATTGTGATAGTTGCATATATGTGATATGCAATCGGTATAGTTGATACCTACCGTCGTAGTTATGAATGACTTGTTGGACTCTCTCCAAGGTTGTTCATATCTATTATGGATATCATCCCATTCGGAGATGGACCTACGATCTCCAGAAGTGATTTTGGGGTTTTTGAAATTCTAAAAATGAATGGGATTTATAAATGTATATTGATGCATTTTAAAATCATTTTCTCATATATGCTCGTTTTATATTTCTAAGATTGATCATGATGTCTTTGAATTTGCGTTCCATTTTGGATTCGAATAAATTGACTGGGCCGAACTTCTTGGACTGGCTTAGAAACTTGAGAATTGTTCTCAAGGTTGAAAAACTTGCAAATGTCTTTGAACTGCCTCTTCCCGCCCGTCCTAGTGACAATGCAACTTTGGACCAATTGATGGCCTATCAGAAACATGTGAATGATTCTGAAATGGTGAGTTGCATCATGCTAGCCACGATGGTACCTGAGCTACGGAAGCATCATGAGCATATGGATGCTCATACCATAGTCTTTCATCTTTATGAGTTGGTTGATGAGCAAGTGAGATTCGAAAGGTTCGAAGTCTCCAAGCTCCTCTTCACCTCTGAGATGCAAGAAGGTTCATCTGTGGTACTGCTCAACATGTTGAAGACTGTGGAGCCTTCTGAGAAGCATTAGCAGGGGACGGTGCTGTTAGTTGATTCCTCGAAGAAAGGTTCTAAGAGGAAGTCAAAGGAACAACAGAAGGGAAAGAAAAGAAGGGCTAAGAAGGTAGAACTAGCACAAAAGGAAACTTGCCATCATTATGGCAAGGAGAGCCATTGGCGAAAAAAGTGCAAGATTTATCTTGATTCTGTGAAGAAGAATAAGGCATTGGATGCCCCATCTTCTTCAGATATCTTCGTTATTGATTGTCATTCTATTTCCTCAAACACTTGGGTATTGGATACAGGATGTGGCTCACATATATGTAATGACATACATGTGCTAAGGAATAGAAGAAGACTCATCAAGGGAGAGTCATATTTATGTGTTGAGAATGAAGCAAAGGTTGTTGCACTAGCCATCGGAACGTATTTGTTGAAACTCCCTGCAGGACTTGTCTTAAAACTGGACAATTGCTTTTATGTTCCTTCGTTGATAAAGAACATCATTTCTATTTCATGTTTAAATAGAAATGGTTACCATTTGACTTTTAGTAACAATTATTGTTACAGAACTTTGAATGGAGTTCTTTATGGGACTGGAACTTTAAGCAATAGTATTTACACGTTGGACGTATCCACTGACATTTTCAATATCGAAGCAAGCAACAAGCGTGCTCGAAAGGATAATCAATTAGACTCCTATATGTGGCATTGTCGTCTTGTCCATGTAAGCAAGAAACGCATGTCCGAATTACACCGATGTGGAATTCTGGAATCGTTTGAATAGGATTCATACGATACATGCGAATCATGCTTAAAAGGCAAGAAGACTAAGTTACCTTTTACAGGAAAAGGTGAACGAGTGGGAGAGTTACTAGGTCTAATACATACTGATGTATGTGGACCTATGTCAACTCAAGCTTTAGGAGGCTATAGCTACTTCATTACCTTCACCGATGATCACTTACAGTTTGGGTATGTGTTCTTGATGAAACACAAGTCTGAAGCATTTGAAAGGTTCAAAGAATTCAGAAATGAAGTAGAGAAACAAAATGACAAAAGTATTAAAATACTTCGATCGAATCGAGGTGGTGAATACTTGAGTCAGGAGTTTCTTGATTATCAAAGAGACAATGGCATATTGTCTCAATGGACTCCGCCATATACACCACAGCATAATGGTGTATCTGAGAGGCATAACCGAACCTTGTTGGACATGGTCAGGTCAATGATGAATCATGCGAATCATCCCAAGTCCTTTTGGGGCTATGCACTTTAGACAGTTGTTTACTTGTTAAACAGAATGCCTACCAAGGTAGTCTCTACTACTCCATATGAGATATGGAATAGTAAGAAACCCCATGTATCTTACTTGAAGATATGGGGTTGTCCTGCTTATGTGAAGCGGACAGTATCAGACAAATTGGATGCTAAGTCTGATAAATATCTATTTATTGGATACCCTAAGGAAACAAGGGGTTACCAATTCTATCATCCTGTGGAACAAAAGGTGTTTGTTTCAAGGCATGTTGTGTTTCTAGAGAAAGAGTTTCTCTTGCAAGAAAACAGTGGGAGTGTCGTCGAGCTTGAGCAGGCTCGAGAGACTCAAATAGGCATTGACGAGATACCTAGTGAAGCATAACAGCCGACAACTCATAGTGATGAGCAATCGGCTGGACCTATTGTAACACCACATCTTCGTAGATCTGGTAGAACACGCAATATTCCTGAGAGATATGGATTTCTCATAAGTGAATCGAACGACGTGTTACTCATTGATGATGAGGAGACTACCAGTTATGAAGAAGTGCTGACAAGTTTAGAAAGGGATAAGTTGCTTGGTGCCATGAAGTCGGAAATAGATTCCATGTATGAAAACCAAGTTTGGAACTTGGTTGACCCACCTGAAGGCATAAAGCCTATAGGGTGGAAGTGGGTTTTCAAGAAGAAAACCGACATGGATGGTAATGTGATTACCTATAAGGCTAGATTGGTGGCGAAAGGATATCGTCAAAAGCAAGGTGTTGATTATGACAAAACCTACTCGCCTGTAGCTATGCTTAAATCCATTCGGATGCTCCTGGCCATAGCGGCTCATTATGATTATGAGATATGACAGATGGATGTGAAAACAACTTTCCTTAATGGAAACCTGCTTGAGGGCGTGTATATGATACAACCTGAGGGTTTCACATCGGTTGATAAAACCAAGGTATACAAATTATGACGGTCCATTTATGGATTGAAGCAAGCATCCAGGAGATGGAATATCCGTTTTGATGAGACAATCAAAAGGTTTGATTTCTCACAAAATCCAGACGAACCTTGTGTATACAAGAAGGTTAGTGGGAGTGTAATCGTGTTCCTAGTATTATATGTCAATGACATATTACATATAGGAAATGATATTTCAATCTTACAGTCAGTTAAGGTTTGGTTGTCCAAGACATTCTCCATGAAAGACCTGGGAGAAGCAACCTACATCCTCGGGATTAAGATCTATAGAGATAGATCGAAACGGTTGCTTGGTCTTTCGTAGTCTACATATATAGACCGAGTGCTAAAGAGGTTTAGCATGTCAGAATCCAAGAAATGTTTCCTACCCATCAGGCATGGGGTAGATATTTCGAAGTCTATGTGTTCGCGCAAAGAAGACGAGAGGATTTGCATGAGTAAGATTCCCTATGCATCCGCAATAGGATCTATCATGTATGCTATGTTATGTACGAGGCCCGATGTATCGTACGCTCTGAGTGTCATGAGCAGATACCAATCTGATCCAGGAATGGATCATTGGGTGGCTGTTAAGATGATCCTTAAGTACTTAAGAAGAACTAAGGATGTGTTCCTAATATATGGAGAAGGGTACATGGTGATACGTGGGTATACGGATACCAGCTCCAGACAGACAAGGATGATTCCATGTCTCAGTCTAGGTATGTATTCACCTAGAATGGAGGCACAATAAGTTGGAAAGGTTCCAAGCTTGACACTATAGCGGATTCTGCCACTAAGGCAGAATACATTGCAGCTTTGGAAGCAGCAAAGGAAGCGGTTTGGATCAAGAAGTTCATCTCTGAACTTGATGTTGTCTCATCAATGATCCAAACATGTGCTTCGCCGCTATCATCTTATCAGAGAGATCATTAGTAGGAACGAAATACAAATCGAGAAAATTCCCACTGAAAGGAACTTAGCGGATCCTTTGACAAAAGCATTACCTCAAAGTAAGTTTGAGGGTCATGTTAGTGCTTATGGTATTGGATACCGTAGCGATTGACATTAGGCCAAGTGGGAGTCTGTTAGTAATATATGAGAGATGTCCTAAGGCAATCGCCTTATGTAAGAACCATTTATATGATAAATGAAGATTTAATATTTGAGTATACATGTTTCATGTATTTGATTGGATCTTAATCTCATTTACTGAATGTCCACGATACGATTCACAGCATGAGAGAATTTGTGATTGGATCACAACTAGTGAGTATCTCTACATGTGTAATTGTGATGTATCGGAATTATCCATAGTCGATGAATTGATGGATTTGGACACCATCAATTCTGTCGAGACTAGAACGAGGTATACTCCTTGGTGTATCCAAGCAACTGATTCTCATTGGCTGGAGACATTGTGATGTCCGGAGTTGATCGTGGATGCTAGTTATGGTAACTAGTTCATTGGATTGACCAGTCGTAAGACTTCATATGGTTCTCTGCATATATAGATATGTCAATGAAGTTCTTACTGTAGCTTAAGTGCGATGTTCCTTTGACTTACGGTATTCAAGTCATCTTGATCATGGAGACTTATGCTTTGACATCTTAAGCAAACATCTCCAAGGAGATGTGGACCCGGGATGATTGGGTATAAGTCGAAGTGATCGAAGGTGTTTGAATAGCCTATAAAGGATTCACCACTCCTTGCGAGGAGATGTATACCCATGGCCTCTCGTCGGATTGTTACTAAAGTCTTTGGCCAAAGCATTACATGTTAAGAGTAAGGTACTCTTCGATACATGTGCAGTAACTAGAATCCGTAGGCCGAGGAAATGATACTTGGGCTAGGTGTGACATAGTCAGCCTAGTGGGGACTGACACTATAGACCATGTCCTGAACCAAGTGGGTATAAGATGAGTGAAGGGAATGAGGCACGAATCATTCGAGCTGCTGAAGGGTTTCAGAAATAGTTCTGGATCAACCGTTGATCTTTTCGGTTAATTGGGGATCATGATGTACTACTAGGTGCCACTTATGATCATTCTATAATTAATGGTTAATTATAGACGGCCAACATAAACCGAGAACCTATTTGGTCACACGCACAACGAGCGTAATCCGAAGGATTTAAAACGAGCTTGAGAATGGGATTCTCAGACCGAGAGAAACTAAGTTTGGTTGGACCAAACATGGAGCGAGCATGAAATCGTTTCAGTCGCAATGGAAGCGTGGATGGGCCATGTCTTATGAAGACATAATGGATGAACCAAAATGGTTTGGTTCTAATCCAATGGAGGAGAATAAACCAAAGGGTTTGGTTTATTTTAAACGAATGAACCAAAAGTTGGTTCGGTTCATTTTAACTTAAAATAAACCATCATGGTTTGGTTTATTTTAACTTATATTAATGGAGCGGGTTAACGGGCCTAATGGTTATGATTCAATAACCATTAAGAGAATTAGTTCTCTATAAAAGAGGGCTTAAGGTGTTGTTAAGCCCTAATCCAAAACCTTATCTCTAAGTTGCCGCCCACCTCCTTCCTTGGAGATTCTCGGCGCCAACCTCCATTGCCGCCCAGCCCCTTGTGCCGCCGTCCAACTCTTTGTCGGCATCCATGCTTCAGCCGGTGATCCTCCGGCGACCCTCCGGTGATCTTCCTTGGCTTTGGAGATAAGGTGAGCACTTGGCTTCCCTTGCTTGGCCGGCGCCTACTCCTCCACCAAAGCTGTCCAGTTTTCTGGACAGCTTGTTTTCCTCTCGTCGGAGCGTCGTTTGGACGACGGTTAGAGCTCCGACAGTGCCTAACTTACCGGAGATTCAATCTCCGGTAATCCTCTGAGGTGGAGGACGAAGGATTCGTCAAACGGTTGACGAATACCTCTCCGGAGAAGCGAGTTTTGAGGACTCGTCTTTGGATCCGAATTTGGATTTGGATCATGATCATCTCTCGATCACGTCGTGTTCAACACGAGTCTAGTAACCCGTACGAAGACGAAGCTCGTGGCTTAGCGAAGTCATCCTAAGGATACTCGGCATGGATACGGATAGAGACGATTCTAGCGAGGATCGTTCCGGTTGATGTCGTTCCCGCTACACGTGATACGAAAGGTATAACGTAGTTAAATTTCCTTTTATTGCAAATTTAAATTTACGGTTATGTCTACACATGTTGTACTTTGCATGTGTGTGATGTGTGTGTTGTAATAAATGTAGATTTATTATTTTTATTTCTTCCGCTGTTCACATGTTTACGAAACATGTTCGAACACACACTCGCCTCGGTGCCGGAAACCCTACAATTTGGCGAAGCTCCATGAAGGTCCATCGCCAGTCCAAGAGGAAGGAACCGAAGATGCAAGCACATCTTCCTCACAAGGATGTGAGGACTTGGAGGTTGAGAGATCATCAACTTCCAAGGAGTAGAATCGGAGGAGTGCTCACCCTCTCAAACTCAAGCAAGCACATCGCCATTTAAAGAGCTTGATGAGTCAGAAGTTGATAGGGAGTCAACTTCCGGATCGGTGGAGGAAGTGAAAGAAGAATCCTCCTCAAAGATTGAGGGGGAGGAGAGAACTTCCACATCAGAACATCAAGAAGAAGCTTCGACATCCGGTTAAGATGAAGAAGATCAAAATTCGATTCCGGCACCTACAACCACCCTAGGTAACTCAAGCAATATGATTTTAAATAAAAAAACATATAATTTGCTTTGAGTGTAGGGAATCTGAACACTACAAGAGTAAGTGTCCAAAAAGGGTAAAGAAGGCTCAACCGGCTCTAAAAGTCAAGGATGTCGGTGCTCAAAGTCAAAAGAGTAAGGAGCATGTCATATGTTTCAAGTGCAATTCAAAAGGGCATTACCAGAGTCAATGCCTAAGGGGGAAGAAGAAGGGACAAGATGGAGCATCACAAGTAGGGGGAGCTTCTATAGCTAACCCTAAGGTATATTTAAACAATGCTTGTTCTTTAAATTCTAGTCAAAAGCATCCTAGGAATAATTTTAATAGTCTTGCTATTTATCATAAAGACCATGCTAGAAATAGAGAATTTTGTTTAGGAGTCAAAAATATCTACCTTTCAAAGAAGGAGAAATTTGGGACTAATGTCCCTAGAAACGTCCTTCCTAGGAATTCTATTAGGAAAATAGGAGAACACTTAGACCTTAATCCTAAATGGACTAGACACATGCCTAGGAAGAACAATGCCCAAAAACTTAATCAAAAATCAAAAATTGGGCAATTAGAATTAGAAAACCAAGCCTTGAGGTCAAGGCTTGAGAAACTTGAAAAGACCCTAAATAGGATACAAAATCAATTTCAAGGGTATAGTGGTCAAAGTCAAGGGTCAAAACCTCAAAGTCAACATCAAGGACCCAAGAAACAAAACTCAACCAAGGGAAAGAATGGTTTGGGTCACAAACCTAAGCCTAAGGTGGCTTATAATAGTGTTCCATTTGACTATGGAACACAATCTTGGTCTAGGAAGACCAAGGTCAATAGGGAAGTCATCCCTAAGGTTGACCAAGGTAGATGCCTAGTGGCTAGGGTTTCAAGGAAACCTAGGGTGGCCACTAAGAAGGTTACTAGGGAGGCAATCCCTAAGGTTAACCTAGGTAAGACCAAAATGACCAAGGCTACCAAGCCTAGGAGGGTCATTAGGAGGGTATCCCTAAGGAATACCTAATTAACCCTAGAAGCTTAAATAGGTTTTGGGTTCCTAAGAGCATGATTGATTCACGTTAGATGGGTTTAGGGTGTGCCAATCTTGATTGGATGGGTAGTTAACTCAACCATGACAAAGGTGACACTTTAGGATTATTTTCAAGGTTATGGATACCTTGGAAATAGATTTGATTTTTGATCCTAACAGATTTTAGGATGTGTCAATACATTCTTAGAATTATGAAAAATCAATCAAATTGACACAATTTAGGTTTAGAGGTCATATTGTGTCATTTTGGGTTTTTTGGCACACTTGGGAGATTAGTGATAATATGGCAAAATATATTTAATTATATCAAATGACAATTAATATTAAAATTTATGTATTATTATACCTATATATTTTATTTTCCATGTTTTGTTTGCCATATAACATGCCATGACATCATACTTATCTTTAATCTTTTATATGTCATGATCATGCTTAGGGTTAGGATAAATGTCATGTACGCTTAAATTATATCATATGTCATGTCATCATGATCATTGGTCATGTTTAATTATTGCTATCATTATGCCATGATTATTTCATGCATTTAATTTGACAAAAATTGAATTAAGGACAATGACATGACTTGAAGTCCCATTTATAAGGGAATCAAGTAGGGTTGCCTAGGAAATGCATCAAACTCTTGATTAAGGAGAACAAAACCCACATCTCACATCACATTAACATGTATGTGTATTTATACACCCTAGATACATGTGAGATGCTAGGATATGAGTTGAGTTCAAGGTGCATAGTTTTTGCATCTAGATGAACTAAAACTCATTTAATTTCAATGATGGATCATTGGGAAAGCTTGTGTACAAGTCATGTACATAGAGCCCAAGGAATATGATCCAAAATAAGGTTTTAAAAATATTTTAAAATCTTATTAGAAAACCTTGGTGAAGCCTATCTTTTGATCGCAATCACCATTGATGAGATTGATACAAAGTGAGCTAAAACTTTAAAGTTTTTATTCACTTTTGAATTTTGTATCAATTTCGATATTTTATGGGTAAAATATTTTTCTATTATTTTTCAACCATTGTATTGGTCATAGGTATTATACGTATCAAATTTCATGATTTTCGAATTACGTATAATTATTTATGCTTTTCCAAATCTCATTTCTGATAACTGAAAATCGATATTTTCAGTTATCAGTCGACTGCTCTTAGTGGCAGTCGACTGATAAGGGTGGCAGTCGACTGATTACTGTAAGTAGTCGACTGCCAAGCTAATTTCGGGAAAAACAAGATTGTTTAGCCCATTTTCAGCCATAGTAAAGTTTCCTAACTACTTCTAACCCTAGGATATGCTTTGGAAAGCATTATAAAGGGTAAAAATCCATTGGATTTGGATTTGGAGAGGTGTTAGGTCAAAGTATCAAATTTAAGGGTGGAAGAGTTCATGTTTGAACTTTGAAGCCTTAATTTTGATGGTTTAGAGTTCCTATTGGCTTAGGGACTTCCCAAGGACATTGTTGGTGTAATGGTCAAGGGGGAGCAAGCCTTTAGGGGGAGTTATCCATCTTGGGATGATGGATATGTTTTTCTTCTTGAAGGGGAGAAGTTATAGAGAATGTCATCAATTGAGAAAATTGATGGGATTTTGAGAGACCCAATTTGGAAATAGGGAGAGTGAATAGGATTGCCTCTCTTGAGTGATATGAGACTAATCACTAGGAAGATGGTAGGCATCCTAGGTATTTTTGGGCCAAGGGGGAGATTGTAAGATCTCATTGGGACATGAGACATTGACCTCCTTGGAGAGATAACCTTTTTGATGTATGTCAAAAAGGGGGAGAAGGTTAAATTACCAATTTAGAAAATAGGTAAGCGAATTTGGGTTAGGGGCCTAACTCAAGGTTTGTTTTGTCAAACATCAAAAAGGGGGAGATTGTTGGTGCAATCGGCCCAGGTCAGGATTGACTAGACTCGAGTTTGACTCGAGTGATGTTTTGATGTTTGACATAGTATATTTGGCATTGATGTTTGACATTGATGTCGGTTAATATTTTGGGGAGATTGTTTATACAATCGACCCAGGTTATAATTGACCAGACTCGAGTTTGACTCGAGGGTGACTTTGATGGTTGACTAGGGTTGACCATGTGATTATGGGAAAGTCCAAGCATGGGTCTTGGCAAGTAAAGTCCAAGTCATGGGTACTTGGCATGGAAAGTCCAAGTGGGACACTTGGCATTTGGGAAAGTCCAAGTCTTGAGTACTTGGCACAAGGGAAGTCCAAGCATGGGTCTTGGCATGGAAAGTCCAACATAGGTTGGCAAGGGAAAGTCCAAGCATGAGTCTTGGCATTTGAGAAGTCCAAGGGGTTTGATATTGGTGGCGTAAAGTCCAAGCGGGAGTCTTGGCAGCATAAGTCCAATGGTTGGCGGCGTAAAGTCCAAGCAGAGTCTTGGCGGCGTAAGTCCAATGTGCCTTGGCGATGTAGACACCGTTAGCATGACATAGCCGATGGAAGCACCTGAAGGCTAGCGCAATGGATGAACAAGTCATGGATGACATGGAGGGATCTGAGTGGCGTGAGGCTGATGGAGGTGGCTAGAAGGCTTAGGTCTAGGCTAAGGGTGGTCTAGCAAGTATGGGGACACCATACTTGGGTTAAAACCTCATCTTTGGATTAATTACGATTGGCTTGGTAGTCGATTGCCAGTTAGTCGTGAGCACAGAATGCTCCGTAGTCGTAGGCGATCGTCTGAAATTGTCGATCGGCGCCAAATGTTAGCGATCGGTGGTGAGAGTCCCATTAGAACTTTTCCAGCATGGATTGAGCCATTGTCTCATAGCAGCATCGATCGGTGACTTATACGCCGGTTGGTGACTTATGCCGATGATCGGCGGAAAAATCGGCCCGTCTGAGTTAAAAAGAGGAGCTCGTGGAGGATTTCAACATTGGTTCTTTGGGAGCTTTCTTGGGGCGATTTGAAGGCGATTTGCTAGTGCATTTCAGGGCCCTTCAACCTCATCCAAGCAACCAACAAGCAAAGCACTCAAACCCTAGTTTTGTAAAGTGTTCTTTACATTTCTTTGTATTTTTCTTGTATTTTCGTGTATTGCTTTTGTAATCATTATACGAGGTTTCTCCACCTCCGGATTGTTCCGAGAAGGAGTTATTTTTTATTAGTGAGTGCGTGTGCATCACTAGAGCTCTTTAGAGCTCGATCCGTGGAGTAGGAATCGTTCGGTTCTGAACCACGTTATAGCCTTGCGTTTGTAGTGCTTGTGTTCTTGTTGTATTTTTATTATTGTTTATTCCGCTGCGGACTAACAAGAATTGTAGCAAGCAAACACGAACGATTTCCATCAACGTATGAGCACGACGCTATTCACCCCCCCCCCCCTCCCCTCGAGCAGGCGCACAGACCCTACACTACTCCCACTTAATCATTATTCTCATGCTCATCATTTTTCTTCATGCATATTATTTCCTTAACTTTGTATGTGGATTTGCCACAGATCAAAAAGGGGGAGATTGTTGGTGCAGTAGGCACCTAAGTCGAACCTAAGTTTTGATTACAACAAATGATACAAAGTTAAGATCATATTGTTATCTCACGAGCTAAATCGAGTGTGCAGAAAATTGTTAATGCTGGAGTTGAAGGCTAGAGACACCCGGAGGAAGCCACGGTGGTCGGGCAACACTCGAGTGACTTCAGAGGAAGCTGAAGAAATCGAGTGGAAGGACCGAAGAGAAAGTGACACAGTAAGTTTCGAGGTAAGCTCGTGTGTGTGAGCGTAAGTGAGGTCGTATCCTACTTACGGGGATGGCCTTAAGCATATACCCGACCAAAGACATCCCATGGATGGCCTAGGTCGAGATCGGACGGTCAGCGCCTGTCGAAATAATGTTTTTATTAAACTTACTTTTGATTTTAGCTAGCATCATTCGATTCCCAGCTTGGAGCACTCGACTGTCGTCCATCAGTCGACTTCCTGTGGTCAACACTCGACTGATGCTGCCATCAGTCGACTGATGATGGCCATCATTCGACTGATGGTCAAGGATAAGCTTCGAGGAGTCAAGCCTTATCACCTCGTTTCAAGGGGATTTGTGCTCAAATCTGATTGGTTGAAGATCGTCTCGAGAAGAGACTCAAAGGATATAAAAGGAGGGCCTCTCCTAGGGTTTTCTCATCAATTCTAAGTTCCCAAAAGCCTCCGCAATGCTGCGACTCTTCGACAACGAAGTGGTACTTCTCCGACGATCTAATCTTAAGTTCTCATTTCTTATTCATCGGTATAAGTTTTAATTTAGTTTATCTCTTTTCATATTATTATCTCGGAGTTTTTTATCGTAATGAGGAGAGGGGGAGTGTCCATCTACCTCATGCTTTTGTGATTTCTTGTATTCGATTAACTCCTACCTCCAACGAGGAGGAGTTTTTTAGTGTTTTGCCCTTCATGCATTGTCAAGGACCACTAGGGCCTTGGAGTAGTAGCCGAAGGCTACTAGCGAAGTAAAAAAATACTATTGTCTCATTTATTTTGCATTTATCTTCTGCTGTGTTTACTTGTGTCTTGAAACGAATTCGAATGAAAAAGTTTTATCGCTATTCACCCCCTCCTCTAGCGATCCGCTCGATCCAACAGTTGGTACTGAAGTAGTGACTTCCGCTCTCAACTCCTCCAGAACAATCTTGCTTATGGGCTTATGGTTCATCACATAGTCTTCCTCTAAAAATCGTGCATTCGTGCTAATGATCACCCTTTGATCTTTAGGACTATAGAACAAACAACCTTTTGTTCCTCTAGAATATCCTATGAACAAATACACTTCTGTACGAGGTTTCAACTTACCAGCATCTACTTTCAGCACATGTGCTAGACTCCCCCAAATCCGAATATGTCTTAGACTAGGCTTTCGCTTAGTCCACAATTCTAAGGGAGTAGAAGGTATTGATTTAGATGGAACCAAGTTCAGAATGTCCACTGTTGTATCCAGATCATACCCCTAGAACGATTCTAGTAAATCAGAATAACTCATTATCGATCTAACCATCTCTATAAGAGTTCTATTCCCTCGCTCGGCCACACCATTCTGCTTGGGTGTACCAGGTGCAGACAGTTGGGATTGAATCCCAGCCTCTGATAAGTAACTCCTAAACTCTCCCAAGAGGTACTCACCAACACGATCAGATCGTAGTGTCTTGATACTTTTACCTTGACGTTTCTCCACATCAGCCTCGAATTCTTTAAACGTGTCAAAGCATTCAGACTTGCGGCGCATCAAGTAAATGTATCCATATCTTGAATAATCGTCTATAAAAGAGACAAAATATTCAAAACCACCTCTAGCCTGGATAGACATAGGACTATACAAATCAGAATGAACCAATTCCAACACATCTTTGGCTCTATACCCCTTAGCCTTAAAAGGCCTCTTGGTCATTTTACCTTCCAAGAGAGATTCGCAGGTTAGGAAATCTTCCACCGCCAATGAACCCAAAGGTCCACCTGTGAATTCTACTTAGGTTAATATGACCTAACCTTAGATGCCAAAGATATATTTGGTTTATTTTCGAAGGTTCTTTTCTCTTATTAGATTTAGAAGATGAGTTATTTACTTCTATTTGCATCGTGGGAGCCTTTGGTTCAAGAGTATACAAATTTCCTACCAACGTACCAGAACAGATAATCTCCCTATTCCTTTTTATAACAACTCTGTCATTAAAAGAAATAGAATATCCATCCAAAAATAATTTAGAAATTGAAATTAAATTCTTTCTAAATGAATGTACATAAAGGCAATTTCTCGGAACCAAAGTTTTATTCATATCAAAAGATAAATAAACATCTCCCACTGCAATTGCCACCACCTTCATAGCATTGCCCATGTAGACGGTAATCTCTCCCTCAGCTAGTCATTTGGTTTCCTGGAACTCTTGCAAAGTATTGCAGACATGATCAGTGGCTCCCGTATCTACACACCAGGTGCCGATAGATAACACCGCTAAACATGTTTCAACGACTAGACCAAAAGATATACCTTTGTTCTACTTCTGATTGGGGCAGTCAGCCTTCCAATGTCCAGTCTGCTTGGAAGTGAAGCACTTGACTTTTGGCTTCTTCACTCCTCCCTGAGATCCTTCCACCACCTTCGTTGCATCTTATTTCTTCTTCTTCTTGCCTTTTGGCTTAGAAGTAGAAACCTTTTGGGCAACCAAAACCTGAGAACTCTGACGAAAAAGCCCCTTTGCTGCCTAGAGTTCTGTCAGAAGCTCCGCCAATGAATACAACCTCTTATTCATGTTGAAGTTCAGGCAAAACTGCTCAAAACTCCTAGGTAGAGATTGTAGAATGATATCGACCTGGGTTTCCCCATCGATCTCAGGTCCAAGGACTTCCAGCTCATTCAAATGAGCCATCATCTTGAGAACATGATCCCTCACGAGTGTTCCCTCAACTATGGTGGTCGTCATCAAGTTTCTCATGGCTTCTTGCCTAGCAGCCCGATTCTGGTGTCCGAAAAGTTTCTTGAGATTGAGCATCATGTCATAAGCAGTAGTCATGGCCTGATGCTGATGTTGCAATACATTTGACATAGAAGCCAAAATGTAACACCGCGCCATCTCATCGGCCTTAATCCACTTCTTATAACTCTTTTTTTCCTTTTCCCGAGAATCATCCATAGGCTTAGGAGGACACTCCTCGAGAAGTACATACTTGTACTCCTCAGCAGTCAAGACTATATTCAGATTCCTTTTCCAATCCACATAGTTAGGTCCAGTAAGTTTATTTTCATTTAGAATCACAGCAAGTGGGTTGAAAGTAATTTTGAAGAAACCTAAGAATCACATAAATAAAAAACATTTAGATATCAAAAAATTATTGATTCCTCAAACAATAAAATTTTAAAATCAACCAACACCTCAAAACACTGAGAATATCGTATGCCACAATAGTGTGGACGTATACAAATTCTACATTTGTAAGAGGAGGTTTTACCCATTAATTTTATTATCCTGTCAACCTTACTTTTTGACAAATAAAATTAATAGTTGGTTCCTCTTCATCCCTACAAATAAAAGCAGTGACTCTGATGGGGAGGATACTTTTATTTGCATCTAAGTGTTCACCATTACCCGATACTAAGGCAATTACCTCGGATTATGTGTCTTTTAATGGGGAAGTACACACGCTCCTAAATAACTTCCTATAACCATATTTGACCTAGTGATCTGCAAAACAAACTCATCCGATATGGAGGAAGGCACTCAGAGCCAACACGCAAGTTCGTTCGCATCACATGTCAAATTGTAATGGAGGCCACGGGAATTTTTTTAAAAAAGTATCACTCTCCCACTTAGTAATTTAATATCGAGGAATTTTAACTAAGCAAGCACAAAAAGAATATAAATCAAAAGCAATAAAAATGAAAAATAAATTTTCCAACTATTATGGCTTTTGTTCTCCAATATGCCCCCAGTCACGTTGCCACCTTGTCCGCTCCTCCCTACGCCATGTACAAGCCATCCGGAGATCCGAGCCGAGAAAAATTATTTTAAATTACATCCATCGATCCTATACTCCACAAAGGAGTGTACATTAAATCTAGATCGAAAGTAAACTAAAATAAAAGAGTGGCTAAACAATGTCGTATTTAATTAGAAAAATTAAATACTAGTCTCGTCAACTCCGAGGATTCAAATAATATTGCGATTACACACATACAATCACATACATACACATATGGCCATAATAGTTGGATCTTATTCTTGCAATAAAAAAGTTACCCTACGCACATCCTACTATTATCCGGCACACATAATATATGATAAGTGCATAAAAGTAACCGAATCCTAAACACACAAAACCGGAAACTATGGCTCTGATACCACTTGAAGGTTGAAGCTTCTCTTCTTGCTTCGCCTCGGTCGCTTGTGCATGGCGATCCTATATCGCATCCTCGGATTAAAAAAAATTAATCCGGACGAAAATGGATTACCCAAGCAATCGATTCGTCATCGTGCTTCTCGATTTGAGTCATTACTTGAACAAACTTGTTGTTCAAGCAACCTAACTCTTTTCCTCGATTAGCCGCGGAATAGATGATGATTGGATCGCCGGTTTTCATGTTTATCTTCGGTGTCCATGATCATACAATTGTAAACAATTACAATGAAAAAAAAGGAGACCAAAACAAGAATTATACTTCTCGTTTACCTCTTGATCTTCTATCGTATGACCTATCTTCCTCTTGGACGTTGTGTGTGCAATGATCCTCCAAGAGTTGAAGCCTCTTAGATCACGTATCTTCCTTTCCTTGTTCGCTCCGAACAAAGGAAGATAACAAAAGCTCCTTTCTTCTCCTTTCTTGCGCCAACCACCAACCACCAAGGTTGGTGTCCACCAGCCCTAAGGAGAGGGAGAGAGTGTGGGCACCAGCGAAGAGCTCCAAGGGAAGAAACCCTAACTCTTGCCACTGGCCAAAATAGAGGGAAAGGGTGGAGGTTGCTGCTGGCCAAGTGGAGAGGAAGAAGCTTGTTGCCACCGGCCAAAAGAGAGGAAGACAAGGAAACCCTAGGCAAAACCTAATTCCTTATGCCTCCCAAGCCTCTCAATGCCAACTCCAAACCCTAACCTCTCCAAAAATCTTGCCGCCCAAGCCAACCCTTGAACCAAAAAACTCATCAAAAGATTATTCTCTCACCAAAGCCTTGGAACCTATATTTATAGATTTCGCCCAAGCCTCCTTTTAATCGTGTCCGTTGGATCTAGGCTTCTTGAGGGGTTTAATAGGCTACAATAGGGACCATGAGGAGGAGTTGGATCTTGGCCACCCAATGGATCCGCCCCACATATTAATTGTACAAATATCTCCCCGTGTTTAAGATATCGAATGTCCATTAATTAATTAATTTATTGATAATTAATTAATTAACATCTAACTCCATGAGTAGTACTACTCAACTTTATCATCATGCTGAAACAAGTCCACCTACAGGATTTACATGATAATCCTTATGAGCTCCTCAAGGGGACATCATCATCCTAATACATAGGGCACGGTTTCTTCCTTTAATCAACAACACACCATGTAAATAATATCATTTCCCAACTTACCGAGCCTATTGATTTAACCCATAAATCTCGCCCATTGGTAAATTAAAAAAATAAATATTAAGTACATGTGCCCATTATTATATCAGGATTAAGAGCATGTACACCATAATAATCGAGGTCCGATTCAATTATGTAGTCAGCAATAAATTGAATCACCTCTAAGTCGGTCCTGCTTAATACACACAAAGTGTACTAGTGTAATTCTATGGTCAAGATAAACCAATACTAAATTACACTACAATCATGCTAATGGTTTGTCCAAAACAATCTTGGTTGTGAGCCTCTACTTATACTCTACAAGGAACTGATAACATGATCTTTTGTGCGACACCATACACCATGTTATATATAATGTAAAGTATTAGACAATATGAATAACTATAAATATGCAAACAATGATCATGTGATTCTTATTTCAAAATGAAGATGCCCATACAAAGACTAGGCTTTCAGTATACATCCCAATAGAAGGGCTATAAAAGAAGGGTGTTTTCACCCTTTTGGATCATCAATCCTTTCTCTCAAAGTGCTCCTACAACGCCGCAACTTCAACGACAACGCTATGCCTCCGTAACACCGATGACGCGCCGAGATTCCAAGTCCATTCTTCGGTAGTATTATTTTAGTTGACGTACTTTACTTTAATTGTCTTACTTAACTTGTACTCGAGGCTTTTTATCATAACAAGGAGAGGTGGGCTTGTTGCCTCATCCTTGAGCTTTTGTTTTCCTTGTAACCGTTGTCTCCAACCTCCAACGAGGAGGAGACTTATAATGAAATGCCCCTTCGTACTTGGTCTAGGATCGCGGGGCCTTGGAGTAGCAACCTTTCGGTTTTGAACCAAGTAGAAAGAAAGTGCCTCTTTATTTTTTGCTTTAACTTCATTTCCGCTGCATTACTTTGGTTTTATCGTCATTACGAAAAGAAAAGTTTTACGATCG
The DNA here is from genome assembly GCA_025175895.1 of Wurfbainia villosa. Classification (NCBI taxonomy): domain Eukaryota; kingdom Viridiplantae; phylum Streptophyta; class Magnoliopsida; order Zingiberales; family Zingiberaceae; genus Wurfbainia; species Wurfbainia villosa. Next base: position 51,658,910 of record CM046002.1, read on the forward strand.
CTATTCACCCCCCTCTAGCGATTCTCTCGATCCAACAATTGGTATCAGAGCGGGGGCACTAAGATTCGATGCAACCACCAATCTAGCAAGTTTTTCTTCTTTTTGTGTTTCTTTGTTTTGTTCAATTTAAGCTTTTCCTTATTATTTTTCCCGCACTACTAATCCAAGACGAAGTCTTGGCAATTCGTATTTTGTCTTGCTTTTTGTTGTGCAAGGTTTTAGTCAATGGCCCATCTCGAGGGGTTTAGCACTGCCCGACCTCTGTTTTACAATGGAGATGACTTCTGTTATTGGAAGGTTCGAATGGAGTGCTATCTAAAAAGCTAGGTCGAGATGTGGATAGTCATCCAGACCGAGTTCACCCTTCAGACCAATGAAGATGGTGAATACTTGGACTACGACAAGTGGACTAACACCATGAAGCGGCAAGTGGAGGCTGATGCGAAGGCCACATAGATCCTACAATGCGGGCTCTCCAAAGAAGAACTCAACCATGTCGTCCACTTCATCAGCACAAAGGATTTGTGGAAGAAGCTCATTAAGCTACACAAAGGGATGACCGACACGAAGGTTTGTAAGCATGACCTTTTTTTGAACAAATTATTTAATTTAAAAATGCAGGATCATGAGACCGCTACACAACATCACGAAAGGATCCAGGACATCATGTGAGGTAATTGAGAGGTGTCCTAAGGCAATTGCCTTAGAAGTTATTAATAAAATTTACTATTTGAGTATACATTATCTATGTATTTGATTGGATCTTAAACTCATGTACTGAAGTCCATAATACGATATATAGCATGAGTGAAATTGTGATTGGATCACAATTAGTGTGTATCTCATCATGTATAAATATGTAAGTATTGAAACTATCCCTCGTCGATGAATTGATGAGATTGGACATCATCAATTTTGTGAGACTAGTACATGTTATGCTCCTTGGTTTATCCAAGCATTCGGTACTCACTGAATGGAAGCAAAGGAATGCTGAGAGTGAACATGTGGATGCTAGTTATGGTAAATAGTTCATTGGAGTGACATGCTATGAGACTTCATATGGTTCTATATGTTGTTGAAGATCTCATTGCAGCTTGAGTGTGAGCTTCCTTAGACTTGAGGTATTCAAATCACCTTGATCATGGCGCCTTGTACTTTGACTTCTTCGCAACCATCTACATAATAGGTGTAATTCCGGGATGATTGAGTATAAGTCAAAGTGATCGAAGGTGTTTGAATAGCCCACAGAGGATTCAACACTTCTAATAAAGGAGATGTATACCCTAAGCCTCTTGTCAGGATTGTGACTCAGAAGTCTCTAGCCAGAGCAAGCATGTTAAGAAGATGTTATTCTTGGAAACATGTAGGAGTAACTTGAATCCATAGGACAGGGAAATTAACTTAGGCTAGGTGTTGTTAGTAATATATGAGAGATGTCCTAAGGAAATCGCCTTATGTTTGAACCATTTATATGATAAATGAAGATTCACTATTTAAGTATACATGTTCTCATGTATTTGATTAGATCTTAAACTTATTTAATGAATGTCCTCAATACGATTCACAGCATGAGAGAATTTGTGATTGGATCACAACTAGTGAGTATCTCTATATGTGTAATTGTGATGTATCAAAATTATCCCTAGTCGATGAATTGATGGGTTGTGCTTCGTTCAGTTGTATTGCTCAGCGTTCCAAGTATACTCCTTGGTGTATCAAGCGGTGATTCTCAGCATTTGGAGACATTGTGATGTCCGAAGTTAATCGTGGATGCTAGTTATGGTAACTAGTTCATTGGAGTGACCAGCCGTAAGACTTCATATGGTTCTCTGCATATATAGATATGTCAATGAAGTTCTTACTGCAGCTTAAGTGCGATGTTCCTTTGACTTGCAGTATTCAAGTCATCTTGATCATGAAGACTTATGCTTTGACATCCTAAGCAAGCATCTCTGAGGAGATGTGGACCCGGGATGATTGGATATAAGTCAAAGTGATCGAAGGTGTTTGAATAGCTTATAAAAGATTCACCACTCCTTGCGAGGAGATGTATACCGATGACCTCTCGTCGAATTGTTACTAAAGTCATTGGCCAAAGCATTACATGTTTAGAGTAAGATACTATTGGATACATGTGCAGTAACTAGAATCCGTATGACGAGAAAATGATACTTGTGCTAGGTGTGATGTAGTCAACCTAGTGGGGACTGACACTATAGATCATGTACTGAACCAAGTGGATATAAGATGAGTGAAGGGAACGGGGCACGATTCATTATAGCTGTTGAAGGGTTTTTAGAAATAGTTCTGGATCAACCGTTGATCTTTTCGGTTAATTGGGGATGATGATGTACTACTAGGTGCCACTCATGATCATTCTATAATTAATGGTTAATTATAGACGACCAACATAAACCGAGAACCTATTTGGTCACACGGACAACGAGCGTAATCCGAAGGATTTAAAACGAGCTTGAGAATGAGATTCTCAGACCGAGAGAAATTAGGTTTGGTTGGACCAAACAAGGAGCTAGCATGAATTCATTTCAGTCGCAATGGAAGCATGGATGGGCCGTGTCTTATGAATACATGATGGATGAACCAAATTGGTTTGGTTCTAATCCAATGGAGGAGAATAAACCAAAGGGGTTTGGTTTGTTTTAAACGAATGAACCAAAGTTGGTTCGGTTCATTTTAACTTAAAATAGACCAAATCGGTTTGGTTTATTTTAACTTAAATTAATGGAGCGGGTTAACGGGCTTTTGGTTATGATTCGATAACCATTAGGAGAATTTGTTCTTTATAAAATAGGGCTTAAGGGTTTTGTGAAAAGCTAATCCAAGCAATCCACAAGTTGCCGCCCACCCCTCCTCTCCTCTAGTGGTCGACGCCCAACCCTAGCCGCCGCCCAGCCTTGTGCCGTCGTCCAAACTTGTTACCGTAGTCCAAGCTTCAGCCGGCGACACTCCGGTGATCTTCCTTGGGTCCGGCGACAAGGTGAGCATCTAGCTTCCTTATTTGTCCGGCCCTAATCCTCCACCAAAGCTGTCCAGTTTTCTGGACAGCTTGTTTATTTCGTGTCGGAGCATCGTTTGGATGACATTTGGAGCTCCGACAATGGCTTTCTTGCCGGGGATTTGATCTCTGGTAATTCTCATAGGTGGAGGACAAAGGATTCGTCAAACGATTGACGAATACCTCTCCGGAGAAGCGAGTTTTTGAGGACTCATTTTGAATCCGAATTTTGATTCGGATTGTGATCTTCTTTCGATCACATCGTCTTCGACACGAGGCTAGTGACTCATACGAAGACGAGGCTCGTGACTTTGTGAAGTCATCCCGAAAATACTCGGCGTGGATACGGATAGAGACGATTCTTGCGAGGATCGTTCCGGTTGATGCCTTTTCCGCTACACGTGATACGTCAGGTATACGTAATATAAATTTCCTTTTATTGCAAAATTTGAATTTATGATTATGTCTACATATGTTGTACTATGCATGCGTGTGGTGTGTGTGTTGTAATAAATTAGATTTATTTTTTTTATTTCTTTCGCCGTTCACATGTTTACGAAACATGTTCAAACACACACTCGCCGCGGTGCCGGAAACCCAACAGTGGTATCAGAGCCCAGGTTGTGTTTCAACATATTCATAAAATTGTTTTGCAAAAGTCATAATGGTATTTATGGAATTTTTCTACTTTTGGAAAGATAAAAGTATTTATGGAAATTTTTAATTTTGAAAAGTCTAGAAGTATTTATGGAAATCTTCTACTTTTGGAAAGTTGGAAGTAATTATGGAAAATGATATTTTCCATAAATAAAATATTTGATTAGATTTGGAAATTTGTTTCCTAATTTAAACATGATTTGATTTGGGAAATCAAATCATAAAAATATTTTATTTCCATAAGTAGTTTTGATGATTTAAGAAATTTGTTTCCTAAATTGACTTTCCTTAATCAACACTTTCCACAAATAAAATATGTTATTAGATTTGGAAATTTATTTCCTAATTTAATCATGATTTGATTTGGAGAATCAAATCTTAAACATATTTTATTTCCATAAATAGTTATGACATATAAGAAAATTTTGTACATGTCAAAATTGTATGTCATGTAATTGCATTAGATGCATATCATTATGTCATGCGTATCGTGACATGTAGATGTATGCCATGTATGTCATGTCATGTAGATAATAGTTATTTACATGCAAAGAGGATGAGACATAAAAACCCTTACTCAAAATTAAAGCCTACATCTTCCATTAATATGGTTAGAACTAGAGTTCCGTTTCTTGTTTGGGTTGTGGGACTCTCTCCCAGCCCGGCTCGAACCCGAATATGTTCAAACCATAGAATAGTTTAATACTAATATGGTAAGAGTCAGAGGTCAATCGTTAGCTTTGGTTGTTGGACTCTCTCCAAGCCGGGCTAATTGGTTGAATGCGCTCTAACCATATTAAAACTATTTCTCGATTAATGGGTTGGCTTTAACCTAGAGCATCGGCTTGTTGGACTCTCTCCAAGGTCGATGTGAAGGGAGGTGAAGTTGGGTGCTATGCATATGATGCATACTTATTAATGTGTTAACAACCCGATGTATGTGTGAACATTCAATTAGTTGATAGCACATTGTGATAGTTGCATATATGTGATATGCAATCGGTATATTTGATACCTACCATCGTAATTATGAATGGCTTGTTGGACTCTCTCCAAGGTTATTCATATCTATGTTAGATATCAACCCATTCGGAGATGGACCTACGATCTCCCGAAGTAATTTTGGGGTTTTTTGAAATTCGAAAAATGAATGGGATTTATAAATGTATGTTGATGCATTTTAAAATCATTTTCTCATATATGCTCGTTTTGTATTTCTAAGTTAATCGATTGATCATGATGTCTTTGAATTTACGTTCCATTTTGGAATCGAATAAATTGACTGGGCCGAACTTCTTGGACTGGCTTAGAAGCTTGAGAATTGTTCTCAAGGTGAAAAACTAGCGTATGTCCTTGAAGAGCCTCTTCCCAACCATCCTAGGGACAATGCAACTCCAAACCAATTGTTGGCCTATCAGAAACATGTGGCAGATTCTGAACTGGCAAGTTGCATCATGCTAGCTGCGATGGTACCTGAGCTGCAAAAGCAGCATGAGTATATGGATCCTAATACCATAGTCTTCCATCTTCATGAGTTGTTTGATGAGCAAGCGAGATCCGAAAGGTTTGAAGTCTCCAGGCTCCTCTTCACCTCTAAGATGCAAGAAGGTTCGTCTGTAGTGCAGTTTGTGCTAAAGATGAATGGGTACATCGAGCGGCTAGCCACCCTCGGGTTTGTGATCAATCATGAGTTAAGTATTGACTTAATTCTGCTTTGTTTTCCCAAGAGTTTCTCACAATTTGTGATGAACTATCGGATGAACAAATTAGAATCCACTATTCCTGAGCTCCTCAATATGCTGAAGACTGTGGAGCCTTCTGTGAAGCATGAGGAGAAGACGGTTCTTTTAGTTGATTCCTCAAAGAAAGGTTCTAAGAGGAAGGCAAAGGAGCAGAAGAAAGGGAAGAACAAGAAGGCTAAGAAGGCAGAACCAGCACAAAAGGGCACTTGCCATCATTGTGGCAAAGAAGGCCACTGGCGAAGAAACTACAAGATTTATCTTGAGTCCGTGAAGAAGAAGAAGGCATCTGATGCCCCATCCTCATCAGGTATCTTCGTTATTGATTGTCATTCTATTTCCTTAGACACTTGGGTATTGGATAGTAGGTGTGGCTCACATATATATAATGACATATAGGGGCTAAGGAATAGAAGAAGACTCGTCAGAGGGGAGTCAAATTTGCGAGTTGGCAATGGAGCAAAGGTTGCTGCGGTCACCATCGGAACTTATTTACTGAAGCTCCCTAGTGGACTAGTCTTGGAACTGGACAATTGCTATTGTGTTCCTTCTCTAATAAAGAACATTGTTTCTATTTCCTGCTTAAATAGAAATGGTTACTATTTGACGTTTAGTAACAATTGTTGTAATATAACTTTGAATGGTGTACTTTATGGAACTGGAACTTTGAGCAATGGTATTTATACGTTGAACATATCAAGTGACATTTTCAATATCGAAGCGAGCAACAAGCGTGCTCGAAAGGATAATCAATTAGACTCCTATATGTGGCATTGCCATCTTGGCCATGCAAGTAAGAAACGCATGTCCGAATTACACCAATGTGGAATTCTGGAATCATTTGAATTGGATTCATATGATACATGCGAATCATGCTTAAAAGGCAAGATGACTATGTTACCTTTTACAGGAAAAGGTGAACGAGTGGGAGAGTTGCTAGGTCTAATACATACTGATGTATGTGGACCTATGTCAACTCAAGCTTTAGGAGGCTATAGCTACTTCATTACCTTCACCGATGATCACTCACGGTTTTGGTATGTGTTCTTGATGAAACACAAGTCTGAAGCCTTTGAAAGGTTCAAAGAGTTCAGAAATGATGTAGAGAAACAACATGATAAGAGTATTAAAATACTTCAATCGGATCGAGGTGGTGAATACTTAAGTCAAGAGTTTCTAGATTATCTAAGAGACAATGGTATATTGTCCCAATGGCCTCCGCCATATACACCACAGCATAATGGTGTATCTGAGAGGCGTAACCGGACCTTGTTGGACATGGTCAGGTCAATGATGAATCATGCGAATCTTCCCAAGTCCTTTTGGGGCTATGCGCTTCAGACAGCTGTTTACTTGTTAAACAAAATGCCAACCAAGGTAGTCTCCACTACTCCATATGAGATATGGAATAGTATGAAACCTCATGTATCTTACTTAAAGATATGGGGTTTTCCTACTTATGTGAAGCGGACTGTATCAGACAAATTGAATGCTAAGTCTGATAAATGTCTATTTATTGGATATCTTAAGGAAACAAGGGGTTACCAATTCTATCATCCTGTGGAACAAAAGGTGTTTGTTTCAAGGCATGCTGTGTTTTTCGAGAAAGAGTTTCTCTTACAAGAAAATAGTGGGAGTGTCGTCGAGCTTGAGGAGGCTCGAGAGACTCAAATAGATATTAAAGAGATACCTGGTGAAGCACAACAGTCGATAACTCATAGTGATGAGCAATCGACTGGACCTATTGAAACACCACATCTTCGTAGAGCTGGTAGAACACGTAATATTCCTGAGTGATATGGATTTCTCGTAAGTGAATCGAACGACGTGTTACTCATTGATGATGAGGAGCCTACCAGTTATGAAGAAGTTCTGACAAGTTCAGAAAGGGATAAGTAGATTGAAGCCATGAAGTCGGAAATGAATTCCATGTATGAAAACCAAGTTTGGAACTTGGTTGATCCACCTGAAGGCATAAAACCTATAGGGTGCAAGTGGGTTTTCAAGAAGAAAATCGACATGGATGGTAATGTGATTACCTATAAGGCTAGACTGGTGGTGAAAGGATATCGTCAAAAGCAAGATGTTGATTATGACGAAACCTATTCGCCTGTTGCTATACTTAAATCCATTCGGATGCTCCTGGCCATAGCGGCTCATTATGATTATGAGATATGGCAAATATATGTGAAAATAGCTTTCCTTAATGGAAACCTGCTCGAGGATGTGTATATGATACAACCTGAGGGTTTCACATCGGTTGATAAAACCAAGGTATACAAATTGCGACGGTCCATATATGGATTGAAGCAAGCATCCAGGAGCTGGAATATCCATTTAGATGAGACAATCAAAAAGTTTGATTTCTCACAAAATCGAGACGAACTTTGTGTGTACAAGAAGGTTAGTGGGAGTGCAGTCGTGTTCCTAGTATTGTATGTCGATGACATATTACTTATAGGAAACGATGTTTCAGTCTTACAATCAGTTAAGATTTGGTTGTCCAAGACATTCTCCATGAAAGACCTAGGAGAAGCAACCTGCATCCTCAAGATTAAGATCTATAGAGATAGATCGAAATGATTGCTTGGTCTTTCACAGTCTACATATATAGACCGAGTGCTAAAGAGGTTTAGCATGTCGAAATCCAAGAAAGGTTTCCTACCCATCAGGCATGGGATACACCTTTCGAAGTCTATTTGTCCGCGCACAGAAGACGAGAGGATTTGCATGAGTAAGATTCCCTATGCATCCGCAATAGTATCTATCATGTATGCTATGTTATGTACGAGGCCCGATGTATCGTATGCTCTGAGTGTCACGAGCAGATACCAGTCTGATCCAGGAATGGATCATTAGGTGGTTGTCAAGACGATCCTTAAGTACTTAAGAAGAACTAAGGATGTGTTCCTAATATATGGAGAAGGGGACATGGTGATATGCGGGTATACGGATGCCAGCTTCCAGACAGACAAGGATGATTCCAGGTCTTAGTCTAGATACGTGTTCACCTATAATGGGGGCGCAGTGAGTTGGAAAAGTTCCAAACAAGACACTGTAGCGGATTCTACCACTGAGGCAGAATACATTGCAGCTTCGGAAGTAGCAAAGGAAGCGGTTTGGATCAAGAAGTTCATTTATGAACATGGTGTGATTCCTGCCATTGTTGAAGCAATACTGGTTTACTGCGACAACAATGGAGCAATTGCACAGGCGAAAGAGCCGAGGTCTCATCAACGATCTAAACATGTGATTCGCCGCTATCATCTTATCAGAGAGATCATCAGTAGGAACGAAATACAAATCGAGAAAATTCCTAAGTCCTTATGGATATGATATGGATAAGTGCTGGCGGATCATGCTATTTCTCGGAATGCTCTTAGGCTCCCATGTCCCCGGATTAAAATTTTCACTAATGAAAACTAATCCGGATGGGATGAGTTTCCTAAGCACAACCAATTCGTCGTCGTGCTAACGACTTGAGCGATCGCTTGAACAAACTAGTTGTTCAAGCAACACAACTCTTCTAGTTGGTTAGCCGCGGAAGAGACGATGCACGGATCACCGGTTTTTGTGTTTCTTATTCGGGGTCCATGATTATACAAATACATGCAAATGCAAACTAGTATAATCAACATATACTAACATAATGAACATAAGCTAGCATATCAAATAAGAACATGAAAAGAACTATAATAAAAGTTATGAAACTTTTATACCTCTTGATCTTCTATCGTATGTCCTAACCTCCTTGTAGACTTCGTGTGGGCGAAGATCCTCAACAAGATGAAGCTTCCTAGATCTTCTTCAATCCAAAGAATGAAGAACTCTCTTTCCCTTCTTGCTTGAGCCAACCACCAATCCACAAAGGATTGATGCCGCCGACCCCAAGAATAGAGAGAATAATATGGAAACAACCAAGGAACCCAACTAGGGACAAACCCTAGTTTTGGTGTCGCCGGCAAAGATGGAGTGAAGAGGAGAATAGGAAATCGGTTGAGCCCCGACCAAGGTAGAAGGAAGAGAAGGTAGGAGCCGGACAAACCTTAGGAAGAAGAAGAACCCTCTTCCTATATTTGAACCCACCTTAGCTTCCATAACCTAGCCGCCCAACCTCCTAACCTCCTAGGGTTTCTTGCCGCCCAACCAAAGATAGGCAAAACCCTAACTCCCTTAGGGTTTCTTGCTGCCCACTTTGGGTTTGGCAAAACCCAAATCTCCAAAACTAAATCATCAACCTAGATCAAAAGGAGAAGCATGGGCGCCGGCCAAACCATGGAGGAAGGAGGAAGAAGGATGCCGGCCAGCATTAGGAAGAAGAAGAAGAAGCTCCCTCTCCTTTTGTGGCCACCCAAAAACCCTAGCTCCTCCACTTTCTTGCCGCCCAAGCCAAAGCCCCTCAATTAGGTTTTCCATGTTCCATCATCCATTTGCCGCCCACCCTAAGCCACCCTTTTATAGAGTTAGGGTTTTGGGCCTTGGTTTAATCTCCACCGTCGGTTCTAGGGTTTTAATCTCAACCGTCGGATCTAGAGATTTAATCTCAACCGTCGGTTCTAGGGATTTAATCCCAACCGTCGGATCTAGAGATTTAATCTCAACCATCGGTTCTAGGGTTTTAATCCCAACTGCCGGATCTAGAGATTTAATCTCCTCCGTCGGTTCTAGGGATTTAATCCCAACCGTCGGATCTAGAGATTTGTTTTTCCATCATTTGATCTAGACTTCATGAGGTTTATATTAGGCTACGATAGGGACCATGAGGAGGAGTTGGGTCTTGGCCACCCGATGGATCGGAACCACACAAACTTGATCCATCAATGATGTTCCATTCCACTAGAGGATCATCATCGAACTACCTCACCAACCCCCATAAATTAATATGGGCTCCATATATTATTTGTACATCCATCTCCCCATGTTTAAGATATCGAATGTCCGTCAATTAATTGATTTACTGACCATCAATTAATTAACATCTAACTCCTCGAGTAGTACCACTCAACCTTATCATTATGTTGACTAAGTCAACCTGCAGGGTTTACATGATGAACCTTATGAGCTCCTCAAGGGGACATCATCAACCTAATACATAGGACACGGATTCTTCCTATAATCAACGGCACACCATGTAAATAATATCATTTCCCAACTTACCGGGCATATTGATTTAATCCATAGAAATCTCACCCTCTGGTAAATCAAAGAAATAAATATTAAGTACATGTGCCCGTTATTATATCGGGATTAAGAGCATGTACAACATAATATCCGAGGTCCGATTCAATTATGCAGTCAGCAATAAATTGAATCACCTCTATGTCGGTCCTGCTCAATACACCTGAGTGTACTAGTGTAACTCTATGTTCAAGATAAAACAATACCAAGCTACACTACAACCATGCCAATGGTTTGTCCAAAACCATCTTGGTTGTGAGCCTCTACTTATATTCTACAAGGGACTGATAACATGATCTTACATGCGCACCCGGGCACCATGTTATCTACAATGTAAAATATTAGACAATATGCACACATATAAATATAACGTGCAAACAATGATCATGTGATTCTTATTTCAAAATAAAGATGTTCATACAAAAGAGCTAGGCTTTCAGTATACATCCCAACAATCTCCCACTTATACTAAAAGACTATGCTGTCATCATACTGCCATACATCTGATTCCCCTTCCCTCCACTTGCCTATCAAAGCTCTCGGCCTTAGTGAAAAGGGTCTACGGTCATCCTCACGATGCAATCTAGGCGGACAACTCCTACCTCCTTTACGATTTCTCGTATCAGGTGGTACTTGCACTCTATGTGTTTACTAGACTTATGGGCTCGTGGTTCCTTCGAGTTTGCAACTGCACCATTATTATCACAATTAATTGTGATAGTTCTGGGCAAACCAGGAATCACATCCAAGTCCATCAGGAAGTTCCTGAGCCACACAGCTTCTTTGCAGCCTCATGGTGCCTCGTACTCAACTTCCATGGTGGAGTCCGAGCATTCTGCTGGGCACTCCTCCATACAATGGCTCCACCTCCTAAAGTAAACACAAAACACAGGTAGACTTCTTTGTTATTCCTATTTTGATTGGAAATCGCAATCCATGCAACCCACAGGAGTAATTGGTGCCTTGGAACTAGCATATAATCCCTAGTCCTTCTCAGGCACTACAATATATGCTTTACCGCAGTTCAATGTCCCTGTCCTGGATTACTCTGATATCTGCTGACATTGCCTACGGCAAAGCAGATATTTGGTCTCGTACATAGCATACATTAGGCTTCCTACCACCGAAGCATAAGGAACTGCCTATATCTCCTCTATCTCTTCAGATGATCTAGGACACATCTGCTTAGATAAAGGAACTCCATGCCTGAAGGGTAGAAAACCCTTCTTGGTGTTTTTTATGCTAAAACGATCCAGAACCATGTCTATGTATGAAGCTTGGGATAAGCACAACAACCTTGATCCCTAATGTTGTGACCCACTTCTCCCAAGTCCTTCATATCATACTGTTTGGATGACCATACCCTTACGTCTGATAACACTTCGATGTTGTCGCCAACCACCAAAATGTCATCTACGTATAGTACAAAAATACCACTACGTTTCCGTCACATCTCTGATATACACAAGACTCCTCCAAACTTTGAATAAATCCATAAGACTGGATTTACCTCCTCAAAGCGGATGTCCCAAGACTTCAAAGCTTGCTTCAGTCCATTAACGGACCGATTAAGCTTATATACAATATGCTCTTTGCCCTTAGCAATGAATCCCTCTTGTCGCTTCATGTAGATGGATTCCTCAAGACTTCCACTAAGGAATGCTGTCTTGACATCCATCTGTCACGCCTCATAATCCATATGAGTTGCTATGCATGAGAGCTCCCAGACCTGATTTGAATCCATAGATTCAATCTCAGTATTCATTGCACTTTGCAAAGATGCTGTATTTATATCTTGGATTGCCTCGTCGTATGTCTAGGGATCAGGTTCATGTTTGCTAGGGACCAAATCAGAAGATTTGTCCAAAAACATGAATCTAAGAGGTTGTCTAACAACCCTCCCACTACGATGAGGTATCTTATGTATCCTCTGTGACCAGCGGTGCGATGACATGTGGTATGTCCTCTTGTACCGGTGGTACTAAAGAAGTGACTTCCCTTTTTAACTCCTCCAGAACAATTTTACCCTTGGGCTTGTGGCTTATCACATAGTCTTCCTCTAGAAATCTGGCATTCGTGTTAACGATCACCCTCTGATCTCTAGGACTATAAAACAAGTCAGAATAACTCATCATCGATCTAACCATCTCCATAAGAGTCCTATTCCTTCGCTCTGCTACACCGTTCTACTGGGGTGTGCCAGGTGCAGTCAATTGGAATTGAATCCCAACCTCTGATAAGTAGTTCCTAAACTCTCCCAAGAGGTTGTCACCACCACGATCAGATCGTAGTGTCATCCACATCTTGAATAATTGTCTACAAAAGAGACGAAATATTCAAGACCACCTCTTGCCTAGATAGTCATAGGACCACACAAATCGGAATGAACCATTTCTAACACATCTTTGACTCTATACCCCTTGGCCTTAAAAAGGCCTCTTGGTCATCTTACCCTCCAAGCAAGATTCGTAGGTTGGGAGATCCTCCACCACTAATGAACCCAAAGGTCCATCAGCTATCAACCTTTGAATTCTGCTTAGGTTAATGTGACCAAGCCTAAGAAGCCAAAGATATGTTTGGTTCATCTTCGAAGGTTCTTTTCTCTTATTGGAATTAGAAGATGAGTTATTAACTTCAATTTGCATCGTGGGAGGTTTTGGTTCAAATTTCCTTTCAATGTACCTGAATAGATATTCTCCCTATTCCTTTTTATAACAACTCTGTCATTAAAAGAAATAAAATATCCATCTATAATAATTTAGAAACTGAAACTAAATTCTTTCTAAATAAAGGTACATAAAGGGAATTTTCCAGAACCAAAGTTTTATTATTCTCTAGAGATAAATAAAACTTCTCCCACTGCAACAGCCGCCACCATCATGGCATTGCCCAAGTAATTGGTAATATCCCCTTTAGCTAGTCGTCGGGTTTCCTGGAACCCCTGCAAAGTATTGCAGACATGATTAGTGGCTCTCGTATCTACACACCAGGTGCCGGTAGATAACACCGCTAACCATGTTACAACGACTAGACCAAAAGATATACTTTTGTTCTATTTTGGATTGGGACAGTCCTTGTTCCAATGTCCATCCTGCTTGCAAGTGAAGTACTTCCCTTTCGGCTTCTTCACTCTTCCTTGAGATCCTCCCACCACATTTGCTCCACCTTGTTTCTCCTTCTTCTTGCCTTTCGGCTTAGAAGTAGAAACCTTTTTGAGCAACCATGGCTTGAGGATACTCTCCGAAGAGTGCATACTCATACTTCCTAGCATATAAGACAATATCTGGATTCTTTTCCAATCAACATTATTTGGGTACAGTAAGTTTATTTCCTTTAGTATCACAATAAGTGGACTGAAAGTCATTTTGAAAATCCTAAGAATCACAATAGATCATTACTTTAGATTTCAAAAAATTATTGATTCCTCTAACAATAAAATTTCGAAATCAACCAACACCTCAAAACACCGAGAATATCGCATGCCACGCAGTGTGGACGTATACGAATTCTACATTTGTAAGAGGAGGTTTTACCCATTAATTTTATTATCTTGTCAACCTTACTTTTTGACAAATAAAATTAATAGTTGGTTCCTCTTTGGCCCTACAAATAAAAGCAGTGACTCCGATGGGGAGGATACTTTATATTTGCATCTAAGTGTGCACCATTACACGATACTAAGGGAATTATTTCGGATTATGTGCATTACCGCTGTGGAAGTACACACGCTCCTAGATAATTTCCTATAACCATTATTTGACCTAGTGATCCACAAACAAACTCATCCGCAGGGAGGAAGGCACTGAGAGCCTACACACAAGTTTGTTGCATCACACATCAAATTGTAATGGAGGCTGCGGGAATTAATTAAAATGTCCCTCTCCCACTTAGTAAATTGACAATGAGGAATTTTCAAGCACACACAACATGCATATAAAACAAATCAGCAATAAATATGGAAAAATCAGAATTTTTCCAACTATTATGGCATTGTTCTCCAATATGCGTCCCGTCGTGTCGCCACCTCGTCCGCTCCTCCTACGCCATGTACGAGCCAACCGGAGATCCGAGCCGAGAATAAAACCTATTTTATTTTACATCCATCGATCCTATACTCCACGAGGGAGTGTAAATGAAATCTAGATCGAAAGTAAAATAAAATAAAGAGTGGCTAAACAATGTCGTATTCAATTACAAAAATTAAATACTAATTTAGCCTCGTCAACCCCGAGGATTCAAATAATATACAATCACACACACATGCAATCACATATACACATATATCACCATAATAGTTGGATCTTATGCCTGCAACCAAAAAGATAGCCTACGCACATCCTACTATTATCCGGCATACACAATATATGATAAGTGCGTGAAAGTAACTGAATCCAAAACACACAAAACCGGAAACCGTGGCTCTGATACCAATTGTTGGCGGATCGTGCTATTTCTCGGAATGCTCATAGGCTCCCATGTCCCCGGATTAAAATTTTCACTAATGAAAACTAATCCGGATGGGATGAGTTTCCTAAGCACAACCAATTCGTCGTCGTGCTAACGACTTGAGCGATCGCTTGAACAAACTAGTTGTTCAAGCAACACAACTCTTCTAGTTGGTTAGCCGCGGAAGAGACGACGCACGGATCACCGGTTTTTGTGTTTCTTATTCGGGGTCCATGATTATACAAATACATGCAAATGCAAACTAGTATAATCAACATATACTAACATAATGAACATAAGCTAGCATATCAAATAAGAACATGAAAAGAACAATAATAAAAGTTATGAAACTTTTATACCTCTTGATCTTCTATCGTCTGTCCTAACCTCCTTGTAGACTTCGTGTGGGCGAAGATCCTCAACAAGATGAAGCTTCCTAGATCTTCTTCAATCCAAAGAATGAAGAACTCTCTTTCCCTTCTTGCTTGAGCCAACCACCAATCCACAAAGGATTGATGCCGCCGACCCCAAGAATAGAGAGAATAATATGGAAACAACCAAGGAACCGAACTAGGGACAAACCCTAGTTTTGGTGCCGCCGGCCAAGATGGAGTGAAGAGGAGAATAGGAAATCGGTTGAGCCCCGACCAAGGTAGAAGGAAGAGAAGGTAGGAGCCGGCCAAACCTTAGGAAGAAGAAGAACCCTCTTCCTATATTTGCCGCCCACCTTAGCTTCCATAACCTAGCCGCCCAACCTCCTAACCTCCTAGGGTTTCTTGCCGCCCAACCAAAGATAGGCAAAACCCTAACTCCCTTAGGGTTTCTTGCTGCCCACTTTGGGTTTGGCAAAACCCAAATCTCAAAAACTAAATAACCAACCTAGATCAAAAGGAGAAGCATGGGCGCCGGCCAAACCATGGAGGAAGGAGGAAGAAGGATGCCGGCCACCATTAGGAAGAAGAAGAAGAAGCTCCCTCTCCTTTTGTGGCCACCCAAAAACCCTAGCTCCTCCACTTTCTTGCCGCCCAAGCCAAAGCCCCTCAATTAGGTTTTCCATGTTCCATCATCCATTTGCCGCCCACCCTAAGCCACCCTTTTATAGAGTTAGGGTTTTGGGCCTTGGTTTAATCTCCACCGTCGGTTCTAGGGTTTTAATCTCAACCGTCGGATCTAGAGATTTAATCTCAACCGTCGGTTCTAGGGATTTAATCCCAACCGTCGGATCTAGAGATTTAATCTCAACCATCGGTTCTAGGGTTTTAATCCCAACCATCGGATCTAGAGATTTAATCTCCACCGTCGGTTCTAGGGATTTAATCCCAACCGTCGGATCTAGAGATTTGTTTTTCCATCATTTGATCTAGACTTCATGAGGTTTATATTAGGCTACGATAGGGACCATGAGGAGGAGTTGGGTCTTGGCCACCCGATGGATCAGAACCACACAAACTTGATCCATCAATGATGTTCCATTCCACTAGAGAATCATCATCGAACTACCTCACCAACCCCATAAATTAATATGGGCTCCATATATTATTTGTACATCCATCTCCCCGTGTTTAAGACATCGAATGTCCGTCAATTAATTGATTTACTGACCATCAATTAATTAACATCTAACTCCTCGAGTAGTACCACTCAACCTTATCATCATGTTGACTAAGTCAACCTGCAGGGTTTACATGATGAACCTTATGAGCTCCTCAAGGGGACATCATCAACCTAATACATAGGACACGGATTCCTCCTATAATCAACGACACACCATGTAAATAATATCATTTCCCAACTTACCGGGCATATTGATTTAATCCATAGAAATCTCACCCTCTGGTAAATCAAAGAAATAAATATTAAGTACATGTGCCCGTTATTATATCGGGATTAAGAGCATGTACAACATAATATCCGAGGTCCGATTCAATTATGTAGTCAGCAATAAATTGAATCACCTCTATGTCGGTCCTGCTCAATACACCTGAGTGTACTAGTGTAACTCTATGTTCAAGATAAAACAATACCAAGCTACACTACAACCATGCCAATGGTTTGTCCAAAACCATCTTGGTTGTGAGCCTCTACTTATATTCTACAAGGGACTGATAACATGATCTTCTGTGCCACACCCAGGCACCATGTTATCTACAATGTAAAATATTAGACAATATGCACACATATAAATATAACGTGCAAACAATGATCATGTGATTCTTATTTCAAAATAAAGATGTTCATACAAAAGAGCTAGGCTTTCAGTATACATCCCAACAATAAGAGCCCAATTAGCAGGGTTCGCCCAGGGCCCAATTAGCAGGAAAATTTTCCCATAAGGAAATTATGTACATGACATAATTGTATGCCATGTATTTGCATTAGATGCATATCATAATGCCATGCGTGTCGTGACATGTAGATGTATGTCATGTATGCCATGCCATGTAGATAATAGTTATTTGCATGCAAAGAGGATGAGACATAAAAACCCTTACACAATATTAAAGCCTACACCTTCCATTAATATGGTACATGAACCAGAGTTCCGTTTCTTGTTTGGGTTGTTGGACTCTCTCCCAGCCCAGCTCGAACCCGAACATGTTCAAACCATGGAATAGTTTAATACTAATATGGTAAGAGTCAGAGGTCAATCATTAGCTTTGGTTGTTGGACTCTCTCCAAGCCGGGCTAATTGGTTGAATGTGCTCTAACCATATTAAAACTATTTCTCGATTAATGGGTTGGCTTTAACCCGGAGCATCGGCTTGTTGGACTCTCTCCAAGGTCGATGTAAATGGAGGTGAAGTTGGGTGCTATGCATATGATGCATACTTGTTAATGAGTTAACAACTCGATGTATGTGTGAACATTCAATAAGTTGATAGCACATTGTGATAGTTGCATATACGTGATATGCAATCGGTATAGTTGATACCTACCGTCGTAGTTATGAATGACTTGTTGGACTCTCTCCAAGGTTGTTCATATCTATGATGTCAAAATTCATTATGGATAAGAGCCCAATTAGCAGGATTCGCCCAGGGCCTTAAAATAAGATGGGATGGCCCTGATAAGGACAATGTTAGTTTCATCACAGTATAAGGTACTTTTTGTTATATTGTCATGCAATTCGGGTTAAAGAATGCTAGGGCTACTTATCAAAGATTGATGGATACAATTTTTGAGAAGCAATTAGGGAGAAATGTTGAGGTATATGTGGATGATATCCTTGTCAAGGCTTTACAAGTTGAGCAATTAATATCTTATTTAGAAGAAACCTTTAGCACTTTATGAAAATACTGAATGAAGCTTAACTCAAAAAAAATGTGTGTTTGGGGTCACTCAGGGACATTTTCTAGTGTGTGTAGTAATTGAGTAGTGTATACAAGATAATTCTGATAAAATTGATGCTATTCAACAAATGCATCCCACAAAGAATTTGAGGGAAGTGCAAAGGTTGTTAGGAAGAATTACTGCTCTTTCTCATTTGTTTTCTCGGTCGACAGATAGGAGTCTTCCCTTCTTTATGATATTAAAAAGAGCAACTCGCTTTCAATAGGATGAGCATTGTGATAAGGCCTTCCAATCATTTAAGGAATATTTGTTCGAACTGCCATTTTTTAGCTAAGTTATAGTTGGGAGAAGTATTGTGGGTGTATTTGTCTCTTTCAGAAGTTGTTGTATGTTCGATATTAGTATGACAAGAACAAGATAAATAGTGCTCGGTATACTACATTAGTTATCTATTAAAAGGGCAATATATTTTTTACACTAATTTGGAGAAATTAACTTGGGGATCAGTTTTGATTGCTCAAAGATTGCGTCCTAATTTTTTTATCACACCCCTTAGTAGTTCTTACTGATACCCCCTTGGGTTGTATACTTGCTCATTCAGAGGCTACTGGAAAACTTATTAAATGAGCTGCTGAGATTAGTGAATACAATATTACATATCAGCCTCGTCTCTCTATTAAGGATCAGGCTTTAGCTAATTTTTTAGTTGAGATAGTACATAGAGAGGATTATGATCCATGGATTGTGTATGCAAATGGATCATCTAAAGAGGAAGGCTATGAAGTGGGGATAATCTTGATTTTATCACAAGGAGAAAAAGTTAAATTGGTAGTCCGGCTTCAGTTCCGAGCTTCTAAAAATGAAGTTGAGTATGAAGCCTTACTTATAGCTTTGCAAGCTACTAGGAATGTTGGGGAAGAGTGGGTAATAATTCATATGGATTCTCAATTGGTTGTACAACAAACTAGTGGTGGGTTTGAAGTTAGGGATGACAAGTGTCATAATTATTGTGAGTTGGTGGAAAAAACTAGAGAGCATTTTACAAAAGTGATGTTTAAAAAGATTACCCGAGCAAAGAATCAAAGGGAGGATGAACTTACTCAGTTAGATAGTTCCCTAGACAAATTGGAGTACTCGGGAAGTAATTGCACAAATAGAACTGTTACCCCAGGCTGAGGTATCAAAGGAATTAGTAGAGAATGATTGGAGGAAGAAGTTTTGTTATTTTTCAATAAAATAATACGTCTGAAGATCCTATACGTGCTCGACAGCTCAAGAAGCAAGTTACTCATTTTTGTGTATTGAAAGGGGTTTTGTATAAAAGCGATAGTGTTGGGCCCTTATTACGATGTTTGGGAAGCATGGAGACGGATTATGTGTTGAGAGAGATACATGAAGGAGCTTGTGGAAGTCACATAGGGTGTAGATCACTTGGGATGCTACTCAATTGGTACAACAATGTGAAAGTTGTTAGAGGCATCATAATTGGCATTGTCCGTCAATTGAGTGAAGTCAGTGGTGTCGGCTTGTCCTTTTGATCAATGGAGTATGGATATAGTAGGACTATTTTCGATTGGGACTACTCAGAAAAAATTTTTCTTGGTAGCTATTGATTATTTTTCTATGTGGGTAGAGGCTAAACCTTTAGCTGGCATTATGGAACAAATTATGTTAAAATTTTTATGGAAAATATAGTATGTCATTTTGGTATACCTAGGCGGTTAGTACCAAATAATATGTGGCAATTTCAGGGAAAGAAGTTGGCAAAATGATGTCAAGATCTTAAAGTTGAACAAGTGTTTATGTCATTAGCATATCCTCAAAGTAATGGGCAGGCTGAAGTTATCAATAAAGAGTTGGTGCATGGATTAAAGACTAAGTTGGAGCATGTTGGGGGTATTTGGGTAGAATAATTGCCTAATGTGATATGGTCTTTTCACACTACTCCTAGGTGAGCCACGGGGGCAACTCCTTTTAGTATGGTGTATGGTACAGAGACAGTGTTACCCGTAGAAATAGGAGTGGAGTCTGCTCGGGTAACAACTTATACTCCTAGTAATAATGAGGTGGCTCGGCATATGGAGTTGGATTTGATTGAAGAAAGGAGAGGTCAAGCTTTTTATCATGCTAAAAAATATAGATCACAAATAGTTCGGGCTTATAATAAAAGGGTTGTGCCACATTCTTTTCAGGTAAGAGATTTAGTATTGAGAAAGGTGTTGCCAGAAGGCTCTAAAGGTAAGTTGAGACCTAAATGGGAGGGTCCTTTTCAGGTAGAAAGTCATGTAGGGATGGGAGCTTATTATCTGAAAGATGCACAAGGGAGGTTGTTAGCTCGACCTTGGAATGTATATACGATCAGATCGTAGTGTCTTGATACTTTTACTCTGATGTTTCTTCACATCAGCCTTGAATTCTTTGAACTAGTCAAAGCATTCAGACTTTCAGCGCATCAAATAAATGTATCCATACCTTGAATAATCATCTATAAAAGAGATGAAATATTCAAAGCCACCTCTTGCCTAGATAGATATAGGACCACACAAATCAGAATGAACCAATTCCAACACATCTTTGGCTCTATACCCCTTGACCTTGAAAGGCCTCTTGGTCATTTTACCTTCCAAGCAGGACTCGCAGGTTGGGAAGTCTTCCACCACTAATGAACTCAGAGGTCCATCAATTATCAACTTTTGAATTATGCTTAGGTTAATATGTCTATGCCTTAGATGCCAAAGATATGTTTGGTTCATCTTCGAAGGTTCTTTTCTCTCATGGGAATTAGAAGATGAGTTATTCACTTCTATTTGCATCATGGGAGATTTTGGTTCGAGTGTATACAAATTTCCTATCAATGCACCAGAATAGATAATCTCCCTATTCCTTTTTATAACAACTCTGTCATTAAAAGAAATAGAATATTCATTCATAAACAATTTAGAAACCGAAATCAAATTCTTTCTAAATAAAGGTACATAAAGGCAATTTTTAAGAACCAAAACTTTATTCCTTTCAAAAGATAAATAAACATCTCCCACTGCAACAGCCGCCACCTTTGTGGCATCACCCAAGTATCTGATAATCTCCTTGACCCGTCGGTTTCCTAGAACCGCAAAGTATTGCAGATATGATCGATGGCTCCGTATCTACACATTGTGTCGGTAGATAACACGCTAAACATGTTTCAGCACTAGACCAAAAGATATACCTTTTACGCTTCGGTTGGGCGGTCCTTCTTCGATGTCGATCTGCTTGCAAGTGAAGCATTTGCCTTTCGGCTTCTTCACTCCTCCCTGAGTTCCTCCCGCCTCCTTTGCCCCATTTGTTTCTTCTTCTTCTTCTTGCCTTTCGGCTTAGAAGTAGAAACCTTTTAGGCAACCATGGCCTGTGCTTGAGCACCCTGACGAAATAGCCCCTCTGCCTCCTGAAGTTCTGTAAGAAGCTCCGCCAACAAATACAACCTTTTATTCATAATGTAGTTCAGGCAAAACTGCTTAAAACTCCTAGGTAGAGACTAGAGAATGATATCGACCTAGGTTTCCCCATCGATCTCAGCTTCGAGGACTTCCAGCTCATTCAAATAAGCCATCATCTTGAGAACATGATCCCTCACGGGTGTTCCCTCGATCATGGTGGTCATCATCAAGTTCCTTATGGCTTCCTGCCTAGCAGCCCGATTCTGGTGTCCGAAAAGCTCTTTGAGATTGAGTATCATGTCATAAGCAGTGGGCATGGCTTGATGCTGATGTTGCACTACATTTGACATAGATGCCAAAATGTAACATCGCGCCATCTCATCAGCCTTAATCCACATCTTATAACTCTCCTTCTCCTTTTCACCAGAATCATCCGCAGGCTTAGGAGGGCACTCTTCGAGGAGAACATATTTGTATTCCTCAGCAGTCAAGACAATGTCAAGATTCCTTTTCCAATCAACATAATTGGGTCCAGTAAGTTTATTTTCTTTCAATATCACAGTAAGTGGGTTGAAAGCCATTTTGAAAAAAATCTAAGAATCACATAGATCAAAACATTATATTTCAAAAAATTATTGATTCCTTAAACAATAAAATTTTAAAATCAACCAACACCTCAAAACACCAAGAATATCGTATGCCACGATAGTGTGGACGTATACGAATTTTACATTTGTAAGAGGAGGTTTTACCCATTAATTTTACCATCTTGTCAACCTAACTTTTTGACAAATAAAATTAATAGTTGGTTCCTCTTCGGCCCTACAAATAAAAGCAGTGACTCCGATGGAGAGGATACTCCTATTTGCATCTAAGTGTTCACCATTACTCGGTACCAAGGTAATTATCTTGGGTTATGTGCCTTCCGATGGGGAAGTACACATGCTCCTTAATAATTTCCTATAACCATATTCGACCTTGTGATCCGCAAACAAACTCATCCGATGGGGAGGAAAACACTCAGAGCCGATGCACACGTTTGTTTGCATCACATGTCAAATCGTAATAGAGGCTGTGGGAATTTTTAAAAATATCCCTCTCCCACTTAATAATTTAAAATTGAGGAATTTTTTAGCCTACGACATGCATATCAAACAATGAGCATTAAATATGAAAAAGAAATATTTTCCAACTATTATGGCTTTTGTCTCCAATATACCTCCTATCATATCGCCTTCTCGTCTGCTCCTCCCTATGCCATTTACAAGCCATCCGGAGATCCGAGCCGAGACTAACTATTTTAAATTACATCCATGGATCCTATACTCCTCGAAGGAGTGTACATGAAACCTATATCACCAATCTTCCTTTCTTTGTTCACCCCGAACAAAGGAAGATTATAAAACAAAACTCTACTCTATCTAGGACCAACCAACATCCTCCAAACTTGAAGCTTGCCACCGGCCCAAAGAGAGGGGAAGGTGGACGCCAGTCAAGAGCTCCAAGGAACCACCCTTACCCTTGTTTCCACCGGCCAAGGAGAAGAAGAGGAATAGGTTGAGCGCCGGCCAAGGTAGAGGGGAGAAAGATGGGCGCTGGAAACTCCTTAGGAAGAAGGAAAAACATTCCAAAAGTGTGGCCACCCAAGCCTCCTCCAAAACCCGAGCCTCCCTTTTGTTTCTTTTCGCCCAAGCCAAAAGAAACAAAACCCTAATCTCTCAAGTCCTCTGCCACGCCCAAGCCTTGGCCTCCTTTTATAGAGTTAGGCTTAAGCCTTGTTTTAATCTCCATCGTCGGATCTAGGGATTTAATCTCAACCATCGGATCTAGAGATTTAATCTCAATCGTCAGATCTAGAGATTTAATCTCCACCGTCAGATCTAGAGTTTTATTTTTCATCATCGGATCTAGGCTCCATGAGGTTTTAATAGGCTACAATAGAGACCATGAGGAGGAGTTGGATCTTGGCCACCCAATGGATCAAGCCCACATAAAGTCCGATCCATTAATGATAATCCATTCCACTAGAGGATTATCATTGATCTACCTCACCAACCCCATAAGTTAATATGGGCTCCATATATTATTTGTACATATATCTCCCCGTGTTTAAGATCTCGAATGTCCGTTGATTAATTTATTTATTGACAATTAATTAATCGACTTCTAAATCCATGAGTAGTACCACTCAACCTTATCATCATGCCGGACCAAGTCCACCGATAGGGTTTACATGATGAACCTTATGAGCTCCTCAAGGGGACATCATCATCCTAATATATAGGACACAGTTTCCTCCTATAATCAACGACACACCATATAAATAATATCATTTCCCAACTTACCGAGCCTATCGATTTACTCTATAAATCTCGCCCATTGGTAAATCAAAGAAATTAATACTAAGTATATGTGCCCATTATTATATCGGGATTAATAGCATGTACAACATAATATCTGAGGTCCGATTCGATTATTTAGTCAGCAATAAATCGAATCACCTCTAAGTCGGTCATGCTCATTACACACAAAGTGTACTAGTGTAATTCTATGGTCAAGACAAACCAATACCAAATTACACTACAACCATACCAATGGTTTGTCCATAACCATCTCGGTTGTGAGCCTTTACTTATACTTTACAAGGAATTGATAACATGATCTCCCATGTGACACTACACACCGTGTTATCTACAATGTAATGTATTAGACAAAATGCATAACCATAAATAAACAAAAAATGATCATGTGATTCTTATTTCAAAATAAAGATGTTCATACAAAAGATAGACTTTTCAGTATACATCCCAACATCCTCGGGGTTGACGAGACTTGTATTTAACTTTTGTAATTAATTACGACATTGTTTAGCCACTCTTTTATTTTTGTTTACTTTCGATCTAGATTTCATGTACACTCCTTTGTGGAGTATATGATCGATGGATGTAAATTAAAATAATTTTTCTCGGCTTGGATATCCGGATGGCTTGTACATGGCATAGGGAGGAGCGGATGAGGTGGCAACACGACTAGAGGCATATTGGAGAACAAAAGCCAAAATAGTTGGAAAATTGTTTTTCATATTTATTGCTTTTGATTTATATGCTTGTTGTGCTTGCATAGTTAAAATTTATCAATTTTAAATTACTAAGTGGGAGAGGGATATTTTTTAAATTCCCATGGCCTCAATTACAATTTGACAAGTGATGCGAACAAACTTGCACGTTGGCTCTGAGTGCCTTCCTTCATATCGGATGAGTTTTTTTTGCAGATCACTAGATTAAATATGATTATAGGAAGTTATTTAAGAGCATGTGTACTTCCCCATCGGAAGGCACATAATCCATGGTAATTGCCTTAGTATCGGGTAATGGTGAACACTTAGATGCAAATACAAGTATCCTCCCCATCGGAGTCACTGCTTTTATTTGTAGGGCCGAAGAGGAACCAACTATTAATTGTATTTGTCAAAAATTAAGGTTGACAGGATAATAAAATTAATGGGTAAAACCTCCTCTTACAAATGTAGAATTCGTATACGTCTACACTATCATGGCATATGATATTCTCGATGTTTTGAGGTGTTGGTTGATTTTAAAATTTTATTATTTGAGGAATCAATAATTTTTTGAAATCTAAATGTTTTTTATTTATGTGATTCTTAGGTTTCTTCAAAATGACTTTCAACCCACTTGCTATGATACTAAAGGAAAATAAACTTATTGGACCTAACTATGTGAATTGGGAAAGGAATCTAGATATAGTCTTGACTGCTGAGGAGTACAAGTATTTACTTCTCAAGGAGTGTCCTCCTAAGCCTACGGATGATTCTAGGGAAAAGGAGAAAGAGAGTTATAAGAAGTGGATCAAGGCTGATGAGATGGCGCAATGTTACATTTTGTCTTTTATGTCAAATGTATTGCAACTTCAGCATCAGGCCATGACTACTGCTTATGACATGATGCTCAATCTCAAGGAACTTTTCGAACACCAGAATCGAGATGCTAGGCAAGAAGCCATGAGAAACTTGATGATGACCACCATGGTTGACGGAACACCCATCAGGGATCATGTTCTCAAGATGATGGCTCATTTGAATGAGCTGGAAGTCCTTGGAGTTGAGATCAATGGGGAAACCCAGGTCGATATCATTCTCCAATCTCTACCTAGGAGTTTTGAGTAGTTTCGCCTGAACTACCACATGAAAAAGAGGTTGTATTCATTGGTAGAGCTTGTGACAGAACTCCAAGCGACAGAGAGACTTTTTCGTCAGAGTTCTCAAGTTTTGGTTGCCCAGAAGGTTTCTACTTCTAAGCCGAAAGGCAAGAAGAAGAAGAAACAAGGTGCAGCGAAGGTGGTGGGAGGAGTGAAGAAGCCAAAAGGCAAGTGCTTCACTTGCAAGCAGACTGGACATTGGAAGCCTGACTGTCCCAATCGGAAGAAGAACAAAGGTATATCTTTTGGTCTAGTCGTCGAAACATGTTTAACGGTGTTATCTACCAGCACCTAGTGTGTAGATACGGGAGCCACTGATCATGTCTACAATACTTTGCAGGGGTTCTAGGAAACTAGACGACTAGCTGAGGGGGAGATTACCATCTACATGGGCAATGCTATGAAGGTGCTGGCTATTACAGTGGGAGATGTTTATTTATCTTTTGATAGGAATAAAACTTTGGTTATGAGAAATTGCCTTTATGTACCTTCATTTAGAAAGAATTTGATTTTAGTTTCTAAATTTTTTTGGGATGGATATTCTATTTCTTTTAATGACAGAGTTGTTATGAAAAGGAATAGGGAGATTATCTGTTCTGGTATGTTGGTAGGAAATTTGTATACTCTTGAACCAAAAGCTCCCACGATGCAAATAGAAGTAAATAACTCATCTTTTAAATCTAATAAGAGAAAAGAACCTTCGAAAATGAACCAAACATATCTTTAACATCTAAGGTTAGGTCATATTAACCTAAGTACAATTCAAAGGTTGATAGTTGATGGACCCTTGGGTTCATTGGTGGTGGTAGATTTCACAACCTGCGAATCTTGCTTGGAAGGTAAAATGACCAAGAGGCCTTTTAAGGCCAAGGGGTATAGATCCAAAGACGTGTTGGAATTGGTTCATTCTGATTTGTGTGGTCCTTTGTCTATCAAGGCTAGAGGTGGTTTTGAATATTTTGTCTCTTTTATAGACGATTATTCAAGATATGGATACATTTACTTGATGCGCTGCAAGTCTGAATGCTTTGACGGGTTCAAAGAATTCAAGGCTGATGTGGAGAAATATCAAGGTAAAAGTATCAAGACACTACAATCTGATCGTGGTGGTGAGTACCTCTTGGGAGAGTTTAGGAGTTACTTATCAGAGGCTGGGATTCAATCCCAACTGTCTACACCTAGTACACCCCAGCAGAATGGTGTGGTAGAGCGAAGGAATAGGACTCTTATGGAGATGGTTAGATCGATGATGAGTTATTCTGATTTACCATATTCGTTCTGGGGGTATGCTCTGGATACGGTAGTGTACATTTTAAACTTGGTACCATCTAAATCAGTACCTTCTACACCCATAGAATTGTGGACTGGACAAAAGCTTAGTATGAGACATATTCGGATTTGGGGTAGTCCGACACATGTGCTGAAGGTATATGCTAGTAAGTTGGAACCTCGTACAGAAGTGCATTTGTTCGTAGGCTATCCTAGAGGAACGAAAGTTGGTTTGTTCTATAGTCCTAGAGATCAGAGGGTGATTGTTAGTACGAATACCCGATTTTTAGAGGAAGACTATGTGATGAACCACAAGCCCATGAGAAAGATTATTCTGGAGGAGTTGAGAGGGGAAGTCACTACTTCCGTACCAACAGTACAAGAGGATATACCACAAGTGACTGCACCGCGTGTCACAGAGGATACACAGGTGATACCTTGTCATAGTGGGAGAGTTGTTAGACAACTTGAGAGATTTATGTTCTTAGAGGAATCTTCTGATTTGGTCCTGGCAAAAATGAATCTGATCCCTGGACATATGATGAGGCAATCCAAGACAAAGATGTGATATCTTGGCAAAGGGCCATGAATTCTGAGATAAAATCTATGGATTCAAATCAGGTCTGGGAGCTAGTAGAACCACCCAATGGTGTAAAAACCATTGGATACAAGTGGATCTTCAAAAGAAAGAGAGGAACAGACGAGAAGGTTGAGACCTTCAAAGCAAGGCTTGTTGTGAAAGGGTATACTCAGAAAGAGGGTATCGATTATGAGGAGACCTTTTCACCGGTAGCCATGCTTAAGTCTATCTGGATTCTCTTATCTATTGTTGCTCATATGGATTATGAGGTTTGGTAGATAGATGTCAAGACAGCTTTCCTTAATGGAAGTCTTGAAAAAAACATCTATATGGAGCAACCAGAGGGATTCATTGCAAGGGGCAAAGACCATCTTGGGTGCAAGCTTAATCGGTCCATTTATGGATTGAAGCAAGCTTCGAGATCTTGGAACATCCGCTTTGATGAGGTAATCCAGTCATATGGATTTATTCAAAGTCCGGATGAGTCTTTTGAATACAAGAGATGTGACAGAAATGCAATGGTATTTCTTATACTATATGTAGATGACATTTTGCTCATTAGCAACAATGTCAAAGTGTTGTCAGACGTAAGGGTATGGTTGTCCAAATAGTTTGATATGAAGGACTTGGGAGAAGTGGGACACATCCTTGGGATCAAAGTTATAAGGGATCATAAGAAAAGGATATTGTGCTTATCTCAAGCTTCATACGTAGACACTATTTTGGCTTGTTTTAGCATGCAGAACTCCAAGAAAGGTTTTCTACCTTTTAGGCATGGAGTACCTTTATCTAAAGAGATGTGTCCTAGAACATCAAAGGAGATAGACGAGACGAAGGTAGGTCCTTATGCTTCAGCGGTAGGACGCCTCATGTATGCTATGTTATGTATGAGGTCGGATATCTGCTTTTCCATGGGCAAGGTTAGCAGATATCAAAGTAATCCAGGACAGGGACATTGGACTACAGTAAAGCATATATTGAAGTACCTGAGAAGGACTAGAAATTATATGCTGGTATACTAGGTTGATCAATTGCTCCCTGTGGTTTACATAGATTCAGACTTCCAATCAGATAGGGATAATAGTAAGTCTACCTCGGGTTTTGTGTTTACTTTGGCAGGTAGAGCCATTGTATGGATGAGTGTCAAGCAGAAATGTATGGCAGACTCCACCATGGAAGTTGAGTATGTGGCAGCCTCTGAGGCAGCCAAAGAAGCTCTATGGCTCAGGAACTTCTTGATGGACATGGATGTGATTCCAAGTTTTCTCAGAACCATCATAATTTATTGTGTTAACAGTGGTGCAGTTGCAAACTCGAAGGAATCATGAGCCCATAAAGCATGTAAACACATAGAGTGCAAGTACCACCTGATACGAGAGATCGTAAAGCTAGGAGAAGTTGATGTCGCCAAGATTGCATCAAAGGATAACCTGACAGATCCTTTCACTAAGTCCCTTCCAGCGGGAGATTTTGATAGGCATGTGGAGGGAATGGAAATCAGATGTATGACACTTTGATGGCAGCATAGTCTTTTATTATAAGTGGGAGATTGTTGGGATGTATACTGAAAGCCTAATCTTTGTTTGGACATCTTCATTTTTAAATAAGAATCACATGATCATTGTTTGCATTTTATATTTATTATATGTGTGCATATTGTCTGATACTTTACATTGTAGATAACATGGTGTGTGGTGTCACACAGAAGATCATGTTATCAGTTCCTTGTAGAGTATAAGTAGAGGCTCACAACTAAGATGGTTTTGGACAAACCATTGGCATGGTTGTAGTGTAATTTGGTATTGGTTTATCTTGACCATAGAATTACAGTAGTACACTTTATGTGTATTGAGCATGACCGATTTAGAGGTGATTCAATTTATTGTTGACTACATAATTGAATTGGACCTCAAATATTATGGTGTACATGCTCTTAATCCAGATATAATAATGGGCACATGTACTTAATATTTATTTCTTTGATTTACCAATGGGCGAGATTTATGGGTTAAATCAATAGGCTCGGTAAGTTAGAAATTGATATTATGTAGATGGTGTGCCGTTGATTATAGGAGGAAATCGTGTCCTATGTATTAGGATGATGATGTCTCTTTGAGGAGCTCATAAGGATCATCATGTATATCATACAAGTGCACTTGGTCCAACATGATGATAAGGTTGAGTGGTACTACTCATGGAGTTAGATGTTAATTAATTAATTGTCAGTAAATTAATTAATTAACAAACATTCGATATCTTAAACACGGGGAGATATTTGTACAATTAATATATGGAGCCTATATTTAATAATGGGGGTTGGTGAGGTAGATCAATGATAATCCTCTAGTGGAATGGATTATCATTAATGGATCAGATTTTATGTGGGTCGGATCCATTAGGTGACCAATATCCAACTCCTCCTCATGGTCCCTATTGTAGCCTATTAAAACACTCAAGAAGCCTAGATCCAACGAACACGATTAAATGGAGGCTTGGGCGAAATCTATATATAGATTCCAAAGCATAGGCGGCAAGAGGGATGGAATAGAGTTGTGCTAGGGTTTTGGAGTTGGCTTTAGAGAGGCTTGGGCGGCAACCTAAGGTGGATTTTCTTCATTGGGCAATGCCTCCCTCTCTCTCTCTTCCTCTTTTGGTCGACAGCAAGAGTTAGGGTTTCTTCCCTTGGAGCTTTTGGCCGGCGCTCATATCTCCTCTCCCTCTCCTAGGTCCGGCGGCAACCCATCTTTGTGATTGGTGGTCAGCACAAGCTAGGAGAAGAAGGGAGTTTGTTCTTCGCTTGTTCAGAGCGAGCAAGGAAGGGAAGACGCGATCTTGGAGGCTTCATCTCTTGTAGGATCATTGCCCACACAACATCCAAGAGGAGGATAGGTCATACGATAGAAGATCAAGAGGTAAACAAGAGGTATAATTCTTGTTTATGTTTCTTTCTTGTTCTATGCAATTTGTTTGTAATTGTATGATCATGGACCCCGAAGATAAATGTTAGTAATATATGAGAGATGTCCTAAGGCAATCGCCTTATGTATGAACCATTTATATGATAAATGAAGATTCACTATTTGAGTATACATGTTTCATGTATTTGATTGGATCTTAAACTCATTTATCAATGTCACGATGTGATTCACAAAGATGAGAGAATTTGTGATTGGATCACAACTAGTGAGTATCTCTACATGTGTAATTGTGATGTATCGGAATTATCCCTAGTCGATGAATTGATGGATTTGGACACCATCAATTCTGTCGAGACTAGCACGAGGTATACTCCTTGGTGTATCCAAGCAGCTGATTCTCACTGGCTGGAGACATAGTGATGTCCAGAGTTAATCGTGGATGCTAGTTATGGTAACTAGTTCATTGGAGTGATCAGCCGTAAGACTTCATATGGTTCTCTGCATATATAGATATGTCAATGAAGTTCTTACTGTGGCTTAAGTGCGATGTTCCTTTGACTTGCGATATTCAAGTCATCTTGATCATGGAGACTTATGCTTTGACATCTTAAGCAAACATCTCTAAGGAGATGTGGACCCGGGATGATTGGGTATAAGTCGAAGTGATCGAAGGAGTTTGAATAGCCTATAAAGGATTCACCACTCCTTGCGAGGAGATGTATACCCATGGCCTCTCGTCGGATTGTTACTAAAGTCTTTGGCCAAAGCATTACATGTTTAGAGTAAGGTACTCTTCGATACATGTGGAGTAACTAGAATCCGTAGGATGAGGAAATGATACTTGGGCTAGGTGTGACGTAGTCAGCCTAGTGGGGACTGACACAATAGACCATGTCCTGAACTAAGTGGGTATAAGATGAGTGAAGGGAATGGGGCACGATTCATTCGAGCTACTGAAGGGTTTCAGAAATAGTTCTGGATCAACCGTTGATCTTTTCGGTTAATTGGGGATCATGATGTACTACTAGGTGCCACTCATGATCGTTCTATAATTAATGGTTAATTATAGACGGCCAACATAAACCGAGAATCTATTTGGTCACACGCACAACGAGTGTAATCCAAAGGATTTAAAACGAGCTTGAGAATGGGATTCTCAGACCGAGAGAAACTATGTTTGGTTGGACCAAACATAAAGCGAGCATGAAATTATTTCAGTCGCAATGGAAGCGTGGATGGGCCGTGTCTTATGAAGACATAATGGATGGACCAAAATGGTTTGGTTCTAATCCAATGGATGAGAATAAACCAAAGGGTTTGGTTTATATTAAACGAATGTACCAAAGGTTGGTTCGGTTCGTTTTAACTTAAAATAAACCATCATGGTTTGGTTTATTTTAACTTATCTTAATGGAGCGGATTAACGGGCTTTATGGATATGATCCATTAACCATTAAGAGAATTAGTTCTCTATAAAATAGGGCTTAAACCCTAATCCAAACCCTAGCCCTTGGTGTTGCCGCCCACCCCTTGAAGGAGTTTTCGGCGCCAACCCTAGTGTGCCGCCGCCCAGCCCCTTGTGCCGCCTTCCAACTTGTTGCCGGCGACCAAGCTTCAGCCGGTGAACCTCCGGCGACCCTCCGGCGATCTCCTTTGGGTTCGGTGATAAGGTGAGCTTCCATCTTTCCTTAGCCGGCCTCTATTTCTCCACCAAAAGCTGTCCAGTTTTTCTGGACAGCTTGTTTCTTTGTTGTCGGAGCGTCGTTTGGACGACGGTTAGTGCTCCGACAGCGGCTAACTTACCGGGGATTTGATCTCCGGTAATCCTCTGAGGTGGGGGACGAAGGATTCGTCAAACGGTTGACGAATACCTCTCCGGAGAAGCGAGTTTTGAGAACTCGTTTTAGGATCCGAATTTGGATTCGGATCGTGATCATCTCTCGATCACGTCGTCTTCAACACGAGGCTAGTAACCCATACGAAGGCGAAGCTCGTGACTTAGCGAAGTCATCCCGAGGAGCTCGGCGTGGATACGGATAGAGACGATTCTTACGATGATCGTTCCGGTTGATGACGTTCCTGCTACACGTCATACGAAAGGTATAAAGTAGATAATTTTCTTTTATTGCAAATTTTAATTTATGGTTATGTCTACACTTGTTGTAATATGCATGCGTGTGTTGTGTGTGTTGTAATAAATATAGATTTATTATTTTTAATTGGTTCCGCTGTGCTCATGTTTACGAAACATGATCGAACACACACATGTCGCAGTGCCGGAAACCCAACAGTGGTATCAGAGCCCAGGTTGTGTTTCGACATAATCGTAAAAATGGTTTTGCGATAGTCATAATGTATTTCTTGAAATTTTCTAAATTTTGGAAATTTAGAAGTATTTATGGAAATTTTTCAATTTTGGAAAGTCTAGAAGTATTTATGGAAATCTTCCACTTTTGGAAAGTTGGAAGTATTTATGGAAATTGATATTTTCCATAAATAAAATATTTGATTAGATTCTGGAAATTTGTTTCCTAATTTAATCATGATTTGATTTGGGAAATCAAATCTTAAAATATGTTATTTCCATAAATAGTTTTAATGATTTAGGAAATTGGTTTCCTAAATAGATTTTCCTTAATCAAATAATTCCATGAATAAAATATGTGATTAGATTTGGAAATTTGTTTCCTAATTTAATTATGATTTGATTTGGAGAATCAAATCTTAAACATATTTTATTTCCATAAATAGTTATGACATATAAGGAAATTATATACATGACATAATTGTATGTCATGTAATTGCATTAGATGCATAACATTATGCCATGCGTGTCGTGACATGTAGATGTATGCCATGTATGCCATGCCATGTAGATAATAGTTATTTGCATGCAAAGAGGATGAGACATAAAAACCCTTAATCAATATTAAAGCCTATACCTTCCATTAATATGGTTAGAACCAGAGTTCTGTTTCTTGTTTGGGTTGTTGGACTCTCTCCAAGCCCGACTCGAACCTGAATATGTTCAAACCATGGAATAGTTTAATACTAATATGGTAAGAGTCAGAGGTCAATCGTTAGCTTTGGTTGTTGGACTCTCTCCAAGCTGGGCTAATTGGTTGAATGCGCTCTAACCATATTAAAACTATGTCCCGATTAATGGGTTGGCTTTAACCTGGAGCATCGACTTGTTGGACTCTCTCCAAGGTCGATGTAAAGGGAGGTGAAGTTGGGTGCTATGCATATGATGCATACTTGTTAATGTGTTAACAACCCGATGTATGTGTGAACATTCAATTAGTTGATAGCACATTGTGATAGTTGCATATACGGGATATGCAATCGGTATAGATGATACCTACTGTCGTAGTTATGAATGGCTTGTTGGACTCTCTCCAAGGTTGTTCATAACTATGATGGATATCATCCCATTCGGAGATGGACCTACGATCTCCCGAAGTGATTTTGGGGTTTTTGAAATTCGAAAAATGAATGGGATTTATAAATGTATATTGATGCATTTTAAAATCATCTTTCTCATATATGCTCATTTTGTATTTCTAGGTCAATAAATTGATAATGATGTCTTTGAATTGCGTTCCATTTTGGATTTGAATAAATTGACTGGGCCGAGCTTCATGGACTGGCTTAGAAGCTTGAGAATTGTTCTCAAGGTTGAAAAGCTTGCAAATGTCCTCGAAGCGCCTCTTCCCGCCCATCCTAGTGACAATGCAACTCTGGACCAATTGTTGGCCTATCAGAAACATGAGTGATTCTGAACAAATGAGTTGCATCATGCTAGCCATGATGGAACCCAAGCTACGAAAACAACATGAGCATATGGATGCTCATATCGTAGTCCTTCATCTTTATGAGTTGGTTGATGAGCAAGTGAGATTCGAAAGGTTCGAAGTCTCAAAGCTCCTCTTCACCTCTGAGATGCTAGAAGGTTCATCTGTGGTACTGCTCAATATGCTGAAGACTGTGGAGTCTTCTGAGAAGCATGAGCAGGGGACGGTGCTGTTAGTTGATTCCTCGAAGAAAGGTTCTAAGAGGAAGTCAAAGGAACAGCAGAAGGGAAAGAAGAGAAAGGCTAAGAAGGTAGAACTAGCACAAAAGGAAACTTGCCATCATTATGGCAAGGAGAGCCATTTGCGAAGAAAGTGCAAGATTTATCTTGAGTCCGTGAAGAAGAATAAGGCATCGGATGCCCCATCTTCTTCAGATATCTTCATTATTGATTGTCATTCTATTTCCTCAAACACTTGGGTATTGGATACTGGGTGTGGCTCACATATATGTAATGACATACATGGGCTAAGGAATAGAAGAAGACTCGTCAAGGGAGAGTCAAATTTGCATGTTGGGAATGGAGCAAAGGTTGCTGCAGTCGCCATTGGAACGCATTTGTTGAAACTCCCTACAGGACTTGTCTTAGAACTGGACAATTGCTTTTATGTTCCTTCGTTGATAAAGAACATCATTTCTATTTCTTGTTTAAATAGAAATGGGTACCATTTGACTTTTAGTAACAATTGTTGTTACATAACTTTGAATGGAGTTCTTTATGGGACTGGAACTTTAAGCAATGGTGTTTATACGTTGGACGTATCCAGTGACATCTTCAATATCGAAGCGAGCAACACGCGTGCTGAAAAGGATAATCAAATAGACTCCTATATGTGACATTGTCATCTTGGCCATGTAAGCAAGAAACGCATGTCCGAATTACACAGATGTAGAATTCTGGAATCGTTTGAATTGGATTCATACGATACATGCGTATCATGCTTAAAAGGCAAGATGACTAAGTTACCTTTTACTGGAAAAGGTGAACGAGTGGGAGAGTTACTAGGTCTAATACATACTGATGTATGTGGACCTATGTCAACTCAAGCTTTAGGAGGCTATAGCTACTTCATTACCTTCACCGATGATCAATCACGGTTTAGGTATGTGTTCTTGATGAAACACAAGTCTGAAGCCTTTGAAAGGTTCAAAGAATTCAGAAATGAAGTAGAGAAACAACATGACAAGAGTATTAAAATACTTCGATCGGATCGAGGTGGTGAATACTTAAGTCAAGAGTTTCTTGATTATCTAAGAGACAATGGCATATTGTCTCAATGGACTCGCCCTATACACTACAAAGATAATGGTGTATCCGAGAGGCGAATCGGACCTTGTTGGACATGGTCAGTCAATGATGAATCATGCAACTCTTCCCAAGTCCTTTGGGGCTATGCACTTGCATAATTTACTTGTTAAATGTAATGCCTACCAAGGTAGTCTCAACTACTCCATATGAGATATGGAATAGTAAGAAACCTCATGTATCTTACTTGAAGATATGGGGTTGTCCTGCTTATGTGAAGCGGACTGTATCAGACAAATTGGATGCTAAGTCTGATAAATGTCTATTTATTGGATACCCTAAGGAAACAAGGGGTTACCAATTCTATCATCCTGTGGAACAAAAGGTGTTTGTTTCAAGGCATGTGTTTCTAGAGAAAGAGTTTCTCTTGCAAGAAAACAAGGGAGTGTCGTCGAGCTTGAGGAGGCTCGAGAGACTCAAATAGACATTAATGAGATACGGTGAACACAACCGATAACTCATAGTGATGAGCAATGGACCTATTGTAACACCACATCTTCAGAGATCCGTAGAACACGCAATATTCCCGAGAGATATGGATTTCGTAAGTGAATCGAACGACGTGTTACTCATTGATGATGAGGAGCCTACAGTTATGAAGAAGTGACAAGTTCAGAAGGGATAAGTGGCTTGGTGCCATGAAGTCGAAATGGATTCCATGTATGAAACCAAGTTTGGAACTTGGTTGACCCACCAAGGGATAAAGCCTATAGGGTGCAAGTGGGTTTTCAAGAAGAAAACCGACATGGATGGTAATGTGATTACCTATAAGGCTAGATTGGTGGCGAAAGGATATCGTCAAAAACAAGGTGTTGATTATGACGAAACCTATTCGCCTGTAGCTATGCTTAAATCCATTCGGATGCTCCTGGCCATAGCGGCTTATTATGATTATGAGATATGGCAGATGGATGTGAAAACAGCTTTCCTTAATGGAAACCTGCTCGAGGACGTGTATATGATACAGCCTGAGGGTTTCACATCGGTTGATAAAACCAAGGTATGCAAATTGCGACGATCCATTTATGGATTGAAGCAAGCATCCAGGAGCTGGAATATCCGTTTTGATGAGACAATCAAAAAGTTTGATTTCTCACAAAATCCAGACGAACCTTGTGTGTACAAGAAGGTTAGTGGGAGTGCAGTCGTATTCCTAGTATTGTATGTCGATGACATACTACTTATAGGAAACGATGTTTCAATCTTATAGTCAGTGAAGGTTTGGTTATCCAAGACATTCTCCATGAAAGACCTGGGAGAAGCAACCTACATCCTCGGGATTAAGATCTATAGAGATAGATCGAAACAGTTGCTTGGTCTTTCGCAGTCTACATATATAGACCGAGTGCTAAAGAGGTTTAGCATGTCGGAATCCAAGAAAGGTTTCCTACCCATCAGGCATGGGGTACACCTTTCGAAGTCTATGTGTCCGCGCACAAAAGACGAGAGGATTTGCATGAGTAAGATTCCCTATGCATCCGCAATAGGATCTATCATGTATGCTATGTTATGTACGAGGCCCGATGTATCGTATGCTCTGAGTGTCACGAGCAGATACCAGTCTGATCCAGGAATGGATCATTGGGTGACTGTTAAGATGATCCTTAAGTACTTAAGAAGAACTAAGGATGCATTCCTAATATATGGAGAAGGGTACATGGTGATACGTGGGTATACGGATGCCAGCTCCAGACAGACAAGGATGATTCCATGTCTCAGTCTGGGTATGTATTCACCTAAAATGGAGGCGCAATAAGTTGGAAAGGTTCCAAGCTTGACACTATAGCGGATTCTGCCACTAAGGCAGAATACGTTGCAGCTTCGGAAGCAGCAAAGGAAGCGGTTTGGATCAATAAGTTCATCTATCAACTTGATGTGGTCTCATCAATGATCCAAACATGTGCTTCACCGCTATCATCTTATCAGAGAGATCATCAGTAGGAACGAAATACAAATCGAGAAAATTCCCACTGAAAGGAACTTAGCGGATCCTTTGACTAAAGCATTACCTCAAAGTAAGTTTGAGGGTCATGTTAGAGCTTATGGTATAGGATACCGTAGCGATTGGCATTAGGCCAAGTGGGAGTCTGTTAGTAATATATGAGAGATGTCCTAAGGCAATCGCCTTATGTATGAACCATTTATATGATAAATGAAGATTCACTATTTGAGTATACATGTTTCATGTATTTGATTGGATCTTAAACTCATTTACTGAATGTCCACGATGTGATTCACAGCATGAGAGAATTTGTGATTGGATCACAACTAGTGAGTATCTCTACATGTGTAATTGTGATGTATCGGAATTATCCCTAGTCGATGAATTGATGGATCCGGACACCATCAATTCTGTCGAGACTAGCACGAGGTATACTCCTTGGTGTATCCAAGCAGTTGATTCTCACTGGCTGGAGACATAGTGATGTCCAGAGTATAGTGTCTAACGTTTTGTAGACAAGAGATATTGAGCTCATTTGTTTGAGTTAGTTTACTCAGGCTCGAATAGTACATGAGTAGTATAGTGGAACTACTGAAACGCATGGCCATGCTCGAATGAGTCAATATGAGATATTGAGCTCATTTGTTTGAGTTAGTTTACTCAGGGATCAAGAAACACATATATTGATCGAGGATGACATGGTCTATGCCTCATTGGTCAATCTGATATCAAGGATAGAAGGACACGGTCATACATTATAGTAGTCACGGAAAGGTTAGTCGGATCTTGACTTATCTCGTAACTTGGGTAGCAATGATGTATTGCTAGATGCCGCTCATTGCTTGTGTATCTAAAAGAGTTTAGATCCACTGCCAACGTTATGAGAGCCTATAGGGTCACACACAAAGAGCATGATGATTAGAAGAATTAGTGCATTCTAGTTTGACTAGAATAATTTGGGAATAAGCTTAAGTACAAAATGGTTTTTGGACTTTAAGCTTAATGAGAATTTTAGCTTATTGATTTAATGAGATTAATTCCGGACATCACTATGTCTCCAGCAGAGCACTATCGTAAGAAAGTCCCCAAATCTTTATATGGCAGTCGACAGCAGGGCACTATACATCCAAAAAAAATTGTTTTGTAGACGAGAGAATTCCGACATCCATCGTAAGAGGGCTATTCACCCCCCTCTAGCCGGCCAATCGATCACCAACATATTCCTCTCCGTGTCCTCTAATCTACACAGCCTTTTTTTTTAAACTACCCTAGGTGAAAAGTGCCCTAGTTGAATAGTTCCCAGGGCACTATTTCACCCCTATTCCCAAAATCTGCAAGTTCGCCATTTTTTTCCATAGTGCCCTCGGTGAACAGTTCCCAGGGCTCTATTTCTCCCCACATCCTCTAATCTACACTTTCCCAAAATCTAGCACAAGTTCACCATTTTTTTTTAACTGCCCTAGGTGAATAGTTCCCAGGGCACTATTTAACCCGTATTCCCAAAATCTATCACAAGTTCATTGTTTTTTTTAAACTCTACATGGATACATCCAGAGCTCTATATACATGTATCTGTATCCTCCTAAATATCCTCTCCTCATCAAACCAGGAATCCTCAAATCTGATCTCATTCCTAGCCTTCCAAACATAGTGTACTATCGCTCCTATGGCCAAATGTCATGCTCTCATCCAGTCTGAGTCCCTCCGATACTGAAGTCTATAGATACGTAGTGCTCGTCTGTACGTGCTCATCTCAGATCTCATCTGCAGCCAACCCCTAACCCGTCCCCACAACTGTTTGATGACCTAACATCTGAAGAATACATGAGCCTAGGTCTCCTCCTCCAGCCTGCAAAAGGCACATGTCCTGTCCTCTATGTAGCTTTGTCGATCTCTGGTGGGCAACCTCCCATTACCCAACAGCCACAGTGTGAACTGGTGGCTTGGCTGAATGTCCTTCTGCCATATAGTCCTGACCCAAGCTTTCTTCGGTCGGTGCTCTCTGAAATGATCATATGCTCGCCCCACTCCTCCTATCCCCCTGGTGAACCATGTAGCCAATGTGTGTAACGGTGCAGTGGGGATCCCTATAGTAGCCATGATACTATCTCTGATGTGCATAATCCTTTTCATGAGTGGAGAGTCTGTGTGCCTCAATGTCTATCCCCAAATACTGGACTGGTGGAGGTAGTGATGATGTACCCATCATATCCATAGTGAGTCTGGCTTGTCCTGTATACGTCATAGGACCTTTGCTAGCAATGCAAGGTTCCAAGACTTCAAGTCCCTCAAGCCTAGACCACCCTACTCCTTCGACCCACATATAGCTGACCACGCAATGGGGGGGGGGGGGGGGTTCTTGCTCGTCCACATGAATTCCCAACACATACTATGAATCCACTCGATAACTCCGGTTGGCAGGGGTAATATGGACATCTAGTAACACTTAACCCCCAGTAGAACCAATGCAATGAGCTGGGCTTTCCCTGCATAGGAGAGGATTTGTTTTGGCCATGCATTAATTCTCCTGGAGAGGCCCTCTAAAAGTATCCCATAATCAAAAATTTTCAGCTTTTTTGAGGCTAGTGGGATTCCCAGGTATCTGAAAGGCATCTCTCCCTAGTGGAAGCCGATGATAGTACATATTTGAGCTTTGGTATGCTCATCTATACTCGCCATGTAGCAGCTAGATTTGGTTGTATTGGCCGTAAGTCCTGCCATCTGTGAAAACTGTGCCAAACAATCAAGCAGTCGTCTAACCAAAGGTACATCTCCGCGGGATAGGAGCAGTAGATCATCTGCATATATCAGGTGGGAGATCCCCAAGTGCTCACATGTGGGATGAAATCTGAAATTGGATCTGGTAATAGCCCTCACCAAGGATCTGGATAGATACTCCATGAAAATGCCAAATAGATAAAGCGAGAGAAGATCTCCTTGCCTAAGCCCTCTGCCCCCCCCCCCCCACCTCCGAAAATGTCCATGTGTGTACCCATTGATCACTACAGAGAATGATGTGGTTGTGATACATTCTCTGATCCATGCGATGTAAGTGGGTGGGAACTGTAGGGAGCTGAGAACATACAATAAGAAATCCCAATGTACAAAATCAAATGCTTTCTGCAGGTCCACTTTCAACGTACATCTAGGAGAGATTCTTTTCCTGGTATAATGTCTCAGTAACTCCTGGGCTAACTGAATGTTATCTGTGATAGTCCTTCCCTTGACAAAAGTTGTCTGTGATAGGTTCAGTAGGTGATTTGTAACTTCTGATAATCGGCTAGGAAGGAGTTTGGAAATGACCTTATAAAACACTGTGTAGCAGGATATGGGTCTATAGTCTTGCATTTTGCTAGCATGTTCACTCTTTGGAACTAGACTGATGAGCGTGTGATTCCACGATTTGAGGAGCATCCCATTTTGAAAGAATTACATAATAGCTTCGGTGAAATCTTGTTCAATTGTTATCCATGCTTCTTTATAGAATTTGGAGCTATATCCGTCAGGCCCTAGTGCTTTGAGTTCACCTATGTTAAAGAGTGTCTTCTTGATTTCCTTAGCGGTAGGCATACGGATGAGCTGAATTTTCTGCTCTCTAGTAAGCATCTTCCCATGTTTCATACAATCGTTCCGAAATGTGGATCGGTCCCTCTTACCTCCCAGTTGTCCTTGGAAATAATCCACAAATATTTGAGCTACCTCACCGGCATCCATAGTGATCTCTCCATCTATTTTTCCCACCTCAACTATCTCCCTCCTATTGTTGTTCCTCTTCACCAAAGAATGAAAGAAAGGAGTGTTTCGATACACTTCCTTGAAGTATTTGTGTTTGTCCTTCTAAAGGTAGAAAAGATATTCTGCTTTGGCAAGTTTATTTGCTTTTTGCTTTGCCTCCTTGTAGTGATCATCCATGATCCCTTGACCTAGACAACTACTTTGCAGAATTTGAAGTTGCTCTTGGGCATTCTTTTAACGGCTTTGAATGTGTTGGAAGTGTTGTTGGTTCAAGAGCTTCAATCCCTTCTTAAGTATGGTAAGTTTCCTTTTAAGCCTATACTGAGTCGTTCCTTGTGAGCACCATGTTGTGGCTTGAATCCATTCCTCTTGCACTAGCTGTGGGCATTGAGGGTGTTGGGTCCACATATTAAAAAACTTGAAAGGTTTGACTTTACTTATTTGTTTCTCAAGAACTGAAACCACACATGAGGCATGATCTTAGTGAACTCCTGGTGCTTTCAATTCTGCAAAACTTCTTTGGTCCATCTCTAGCCAAAACCAGTTAACCATGGCATGGTCAAAATTGCTCACAACTCTACCATTTGTCCACGTGTATTGGCATCCTAGGGAATGTAGGTCCTCCACACATGCAAGCATTGTGAACTCTTGAAAGTCTGCAGTTGTATAGGTTGTGACATCCATACCCCCTCTCTTATCTGATGGTGTCAGAGGAGAGTTGAAATCTCCCATTATAAGCCAAGGTAGTGTCATTCTTTCTGCCAAAAGTTTGAGCCCATACCACATATCCCTACAAGAGGTGATTGATAGCTGCCCATAGACAAAAGTGAGTGCATATGTTTCCTTGGTGCCCTTGTCCAAAATTATTGCATGAATGAATTGGTCTTCCCATTGTTGTATTGTGAGGGTAATGTATCTAGCATCCCATATAAGTAGCATCCTACTCCTTCCAGATTCCCCCAGCTGCTGACTTGATTCCCATTGTTGTAGGCTATTGGATTTGAAATGATGATAAGCATGGCTGGTCAGTTTTGATTCCATTAGACTTAACACACCCAAATTCTTCATTTTGAGGAGTCTAGTGACTTCCCTGTGTTTGAGGCATGTGTTGAGGCCTCGGATATTCCACACTCCTATCTTCATAACATCCTTGCCGACATCTGCTGGCAACCATGCTTAACATTTCTCTCTTGCTTCTTGGTTCCTTTTTGCTGCTCCTCAACTGTAGATTGACCTTCCTTTTCCTCTGAACCATTCTGCTACCTTGGATTTTGTTCTGAATCCCTATTCTGAGCTACCTGATCCAACAAAGGTTCTTCCCCTTTATATTTGTCCCTTAGCCATTCTGAAGTTGGGAGCCCAAGTATGATTATGGGGTCCTTGGATGTAGTCCCTCTTTTGCCTATATTCCTCTCATCTACTTCCATACTGTCTGAATCTGGAAAGTCTACTTCTATGACCGAAGGTTGTGCCCTATCTATGATCAATTCTGGGAGAATTTCACCCTCCTCTTGGTCTATACTATCATCCCATTCAATCTGTGTTTCAGGCAACTATTGGGGATCTCCAATTGCTGTTGATTCTGTATGTAATACAGGTAATGTCTATTTTTGTTTGTCCAATTTTTGGATTTGCTATTGGGGTAATTCCTTTTGCTTCTTTTTCACTTCCAACCTTGCTTTCTTCTTGTATATTCGAGATCTGGTTTGAATTTTCCAAGGACTCCCCTCATCTTCTTTGTATTTCTGACTTTGCATATTAGGGACATTTGTCTCTTGAGTTTCTTCCTGCTGTCCAATTGGTATCATAGCGAGGTCGCTCTTCACCGGACTAACTGCCAAGGGAGCCAATGCTAGAGGAGTAAAAGGTCCATCGGAAGCATCTAGAGGAAGATGGAGTTCACCGATGGACTAGGATACGCCATTTAAGTACCACCTCTCTATGGATTCTATATAGTAGGAGGATATGGTCAATGGACGATAAGGATTGAGACGTTTCTTCAAATGGAGATTGAAGAGTGGTTCGTCTTGATGGATGGATTTGAGCTCCTATCAACAAGAAGGGAAAGATTCACAAAAGGAGCAAATGGACCGAGGAGGAAATCCAAAAATCCTAAACAAATAGGAAGGTAACAAAATTCTTGTTTATTTAACTCCTAATGACC
Source organism: Wurfbainia villosa (assembly GCA_025175895.1). Classification (NCBI taxonomy): domain Eukaryota; kingdom Viridiplantae; phylum Streptophyta; class Magnoliopsida; order Zingiberales; family Zingiberaceae; genus Wurfbainia; species Wurfbainia villosa. The sequence goes on from CM046002.1 coordinate 51,702,634, forward strand.
TATTGTGTAGGATATCAAATTATCAAGATGCCAAGGATTTATAGAGCAAACTTGCCAAGCTCAATGAAGAAACCTCACCAACCCAAATCCAAAGGAAAGATAATGATATGACCGAAGAAGAAAGCTCATAATCATCTCAAGAGTGTGACGATTTAGAGGTTGAAAGATGTTCAACTTCTGAAATAGATGAAATGGAAGAAGCCTCTGCCTCTAGGATTGAGGGGAGTGTTAGATCTTCGATGCCGAATCAAGAGGAGGAACCTTCCACATCTGGGAGTGATGAAGAACAAGTTAATGCCTACTCTACCATTGAAGGTAACTCAAATGCAATTATTAAAAATAAAAATCATATCACTTGATTTGAGTGTAGGGAACAAGGGCACTATAAGTGCAAGTGTCCAAAACATATCAAGAAGAAGGCTCAAGTGGTGACAAACACTAAGGAGTAGCCTAAGGAGGTTAGAGCCCTAATGCAAAAGGGAAGGAGCATATAGTGTGCTTCTCATTCAATGAGAAAGGATACTATCGGAGCTAATGTCCAAGGGGGAGGCTGTTGGATCGAGTGAATCGCTAGAGGGGGGGGTGGGGTGAATAGCGATCGTAAAAAGTTCTTTTCGTTTTCGTTGATAGCACAAGTAACACAGCAGAAATATAAAGTAATAAAGGTAAGGAGATAATTTGTTTTTACTTAGTTCACAACCTAAAGGTTGCTACTCGAAGGCCCCACGATCCTAGTGTAGGATCATAAGAGCACTAGAGGGGGGGGGTTAATAGCGCGCATCAAATCTTTTCGTCTATTCGTCAATTTGATAAACACTAAGAGTAAACTAGCGGAAAGTAAAACACACAATTTATTTTTATTTGGTTCACAAACCAACGGTTGCTACTCCAAGGCCCCACGATCCTTGGCCGCGTACGAAGGGGCAATCCACTATAGAGTCTCCTTCTCATTGGAGGTAGGAGACAACGATTACAAAAACCGAAATCTCGAGGATGAGGCAACAAACCTACCTCACCTCGTTATGATTAAAACCACGAATATAATGAATAAAAAAAAACTTGCTACTGCCGACGAAGAGGTTGTGAGCTTGGTGTTGTGTCGGTGTTATAACAATGTTACGACATTAGACCTTCGGCATTGTGGGAGTACTTTGATAGCAAGATTGATGATATTAGGATTCAAGTCCTCCCCTCCTTGTATAGACTTGTGCCTTGGAATAAGTCCAGATCCAAATCCACAACTTGTGGATCTTATCACGAGGGGACACTTTATCTTATCACGAAGTGGCGACATGAATCGTTATCTTTTTTTACCTTGTGTATTTGGCTGATTCATCTCCATCAGTTGACTGATGCCCTTCATCAGTCGACTGCTAGTAGCATCAGTCGATTTCTAATAGCCAACAGTTGACTGCTAGCTTTGTCACTCCCCTGCAATAAGAGGTTAGCACGGAATATGATATATATGACGGGTCCTTACCGTCCGATCTCTACCTACACCTTCCACTGGAAGACTTAGTCGGATCGCCACCTACGGTCGTCCTCGTACAAAGGACATGACCTTACCATCTCTCTTCGCACTCGTGCTTACCTCTGGTCCTTTATGACCTATCGCTTTGCTTCCGTTCTTCACCTGAGTTCTTCGACTCCATCTGAAGTTCTCCCGGTGTTGCCCGACCACCACGGTTTCTTGACTCGAGATTCTCCGAGTGTCGCTAACCTTCAGCTCAGCTTAAACACTTTTGCACACTTAAGAGTAGCTTATGAGATAACAATAACATCTTAACTTTGAACCTTTACCATAATCAAAACCTAGGCTCGATTATCTGGAGCCACTACACCAACAATCTCCCCCTTTTTGATCTATGGAAAATTGACACAAAGTTAAAGGAAAAATTAAGAATAAAAAGAATAATGAAGTAAACAATATGATTAAATGCTTTTTCAAACTCTCCCCCTTAACCCTTTAAAAAATTGTGTTACTCCCCCTTAACTTTTTCTCTTTTCCCCTTTTTTCATAAATCAAAAAACAAAATATATTTTGGGGGTGTATATATAAGATAGGGGTTTGAAGAAAAAACACAATGTTATAACTATTGCATACGTCTGAGTTACTAAGGAACGAAATCAAATATGAGTCCAAGCATGTGTCTCTACTTAGTTAAGTAGTTTGGTTCGAGGTATATCCCTCTGCACCAACAATTGTAAAACTAACGTAAATTTGTGAAACATAATTTTGATTTCAAAATACCATAAGTTTATTTTTCAAAAATACTTTAAAAGTTTGTAATATAGCCCTTAAGGTCAGTTTTCTCCCCCTTAGTCAAATACATAAGATATAAAAGATTTAGTGTTGGTGCAATCGGCACAGTTCACAATTGACCAGAGCTCGAGTTTGGCTCGAGTGATGTTTTGATGTGTTTTGATGTTTCGACAAAAACATATGACAATATAATTGTCATGGAAAGTCCAAGTTGGACACTTGGCATTTGGGAAAGTCCAAGTCCTGAGTACTTGGCAAATGAAAAGTCTAACATGTGTTGGCAAGGAAAGTCCAAGCATGGGTCTTGGCATGTAAAGTCCAAGCATGGGTCTTGGCATGGAAAGTCCAACATGGGTTGGCATTCGAAGTCCAAGGGGATTGATATTGGCGGCGTAAAGTCCAAGCGGTAGTCTTGACAGCATAAGTCCAATGGATGGTGGCGTAAAGTCCAAGCGGAGTCTTGGCGGCGTAATTCCAATGTACCTTGGCGGTGTAGACACCGTTAGCATGACATAGCCGATGGAAGCACCTAAAGGCTAGCGCGATGGATGAACAAGTCATGGATGACTTGGAGGGATCCGAGAGGCGTGAGGCTGATGGAGGTGGCTAGAAGGCTTAGGTCTAGGCTAAGGGTGGTCTAGCAAGTATGGGGGAACCATACTTGAGTTAAAACCTCATGTTTGAGATGCCATGCAAGTTATGGGCCTAGGCCATAGGTTGGCGATGATCGATGGCTCAGCGATCATGATCGATCGTGGTGATCGCCGATCGGGTGCTCGTGTCGAATTCGGCCACAGAATGGAGTCGAGACTCGACTGGTCGAGTGAGGACTCCATTAGTCGACTGATGGTCACAATCAGTTGACTGATGGTAGTTCCGTTAGACTTATCCAACGTGGAACTAGCCGTTGTCTCACGACAACAGTGGGATCAGTCGACTGATAGACTTTTTCCAACACAGATTGAAGCTATATATGGAGCTCGTGATGGAGGAAAAAGCAATCGGTTCTTGAGGGCTATTGGGGCGATTTGTTGGTGCAAATCAGGTCTCCAAGTGCAAGCAAGCAACCAAGCATTCAAGCAATCAAAACAAGTATTGTAAAGTCTTTTCTTTACTTGTATTTCATATTTACATTGTATATTGCTTGTATTTCATTCTTACTGTTGTAAGATCTATTGTAAGGGGTTTCTCCGCCTCCGACTTGTGTCGAGAAGGAGTGTTTATCATTAGTGAGTGCGTGTGCATCACTAGGGCTCTATAGAGCTCGATCCGTGGAGTAGGAACCGTGCGGTTCCGAACCAAGTTATATCATTGTGTTAGCTTGTTGTCTATTTCGTTATTGCTTTTATTATTTCTATTTCCGCTGCGCACTAACGAAATTGTAGACACTAACGCGATCGAATTACATCTACGCTATTCACCCCCCCTCTAGACATTCCAAGGGTCCTAACAAGTGGTATCAGAGCCCGGGGCTCTTCTACGGATTAACAACCCGGAGTCAAGAAGCTAGAGGGAAGAATATGGAATTTGAGGAAAGATTGGGTGACGACGTCAACATCCCACTTTCCTTCAACTGCGAACATTTTGCGTATTGGAAAGGTAGGATGAAATATTTTCTAATGACGAATATAGAAAATTGGTTTGCTGTGACTATAGGTTTTGATGCTCCGAGAGGAGAAAACGGCAAAATCCTCAAGATGAAGAGATGGACCGAAGAGCAACGGGAAAAATTCAAGACAACCGTTAAGGTAACAAAAATGTTGATTGATTTGATAGCTAACGATATTTTGTCTAGATTAGGAAGCTATACGGATGCCAAGGAGTTGTGGAACAAGTTGATCAAGTTCCACGACAATCCCGAATCGGTCCAAGAAGACTTGGAAGAGGAGAAGACCGAAGAAGAGTCATCATCTTCCTCACAAGAAAGTGAGGAGTCAACTTCCGGGTCGGAAGAGGTGGAGGAAGTGGAAGAAGCATCCACCTCAAGGATTGAGGGGGAGGAGAGAACCTTCATACCGGAACATCGAGAAGAAGAAGTTTTGACATCCGGTCATGATGAAGAAGCCCAAAGTCCAATTCCGGTCTCCACCACCATCGGTAACTCAAACACCTCAATTCAAAATAAAAATAACATTATGTGTTTTGAGTGTAGGAAATTTGGGCATTATAAGAGTATGTGCCCAAAGAAAGTCAAGAAAGCTCCTCCAGTGCCTAAAAGTCAATTAAAGTCAACGGATGCCGGTTCCTCAAGTATCAAGAGCAAGGAGCACATCATATGCTTCAAATGCAATGCAAAAGGACATTATCGGAGTCAATGTCCAAGGGGAAAGAAGAAAGGGCAAGAAGGAGCATCACAAGTAGGGGGAGCCACTAAGGCAAACCTTAAGGTATATTTAAATAATGCTCCGTCTAATTTAAATATTAAGAAGCATGCTAGAACTAATTTTAGCAATTTTGTTATGTATCATAAAGAGCATGCTAGAAGTAACAAACATATTTGTTTAGGAGCTAAGAATATTCACCTTAAGAATAAGGAGAAATTTGGGACTAATGTCCCTAAAAATATATTACCTAAGGAAAGCATTAAGAAAATAGGAGAACATCTAGGCTATAATGCTAAGGAATCTAGACATATGCCTAGAAATAGAAATATCTCAAGAGAAAATGAAAAATCAAAAATTGAGATATTAGAAAAGGAAAATCAAGCCTTGAGGTCAAGGCTTGAAAAACTTGAAAAGACCCTCAACATTATGCAAAATCAAATGCAAGGGTCAATTGGTCAAACTTTTAGGTCAAATAGTCCAAGTCAACAAGTAGGATCTAAAAGACAAAAGTCAACCAAAGGCAAGAAGGGTTTGGGTCAAAAACCTAAGCCTAAGGCGGCTTACCATAGTGTTCCATTTGACTATGGAACACTAACTAGGTCTAGGAAGACCAAGGTCAATGGGGAAGTCATTCCTAGAGTTGATCAAGGTTTGTGTCTATTGGCCAAGGTTTCGAAGAAACCTAGGATGGCCACTAAGAAGGTTATTAGGGAGGCAATCCCTAAGGTTAACCTAGGCAAGACCAAAATGACCAAGGCTAATAAGCCTAGGAGGGTCATTAGGAAGGTATCTAGGGAGGTTATCCCTAAAGAATATCTAATTAACCCTAGGAGCTCAAATCGGTTTTGGGTTCCTAAGAGCGTGATTGATTCACGCTAAGATGGGTTTAGGTTCTGCCAACCTTGATTAGATGGGTAGTTAACTCAACCATGATAAAGGTGGCACCTTAGGTTACTTTCAAGGTTATGGTTACCTTGGAAATATCCTTGAGCCTTAATTTTAAAGAATTTTAGGTTGTGTCAATATATATCATGAAAATATGAAAATCAATAAAATTGACACGATCTAGATTTAGAGGTCATAGTGTGTACCTTTGATTATTGGCACACTTTGGAAGGTCATGTATCAAGAAATGTGTGGTTAAGATGTAAAGGTAATATCTCGAGTGATACTCAAGTGCCACACAACTTGATGTCTTGTATTCACCATGCTTCATATGTTTTACCATATGTTTGCATGGAAGGAATGTCTAGGATAGATTACATCTCACAAAGCAAGTCTTTTACCTTGATTGTGTATTTCAACACTTAGAAAGGGTGAGATGTTAGGTTTTGGAAATAATTGAATGTTAATGTTTGCAAAAATGAAATAAAACATTAAAATACATTAACAAATACATGAATAAAAGTAAAACATCAATACATTCGATATACAAGATCTAACGTGATAAAATGGAAGAATTAAGATGATGAAATCGAGATCTTCTGATTTTGGAAATCGAGATATCGGTCGGCCCGATCGATTAACAATCATGGCGCGATACGATACAGCCATCAGTCGAGTGCTAGCTCCATGACTCGATTGATCGAACATCAGTCGACTGATGAGGTCCATCAGTCGACTGATGGTACTGTTCACCGAGGCCGAAGGCCATCAGTTGAGTGGTCGACGAGCAGTCGAGTGATGTGCACATCGATCCGATGCTATTGTAAGCGTTACGAAGGTTCATGACGCCGAGATCGATCGATCGGCCGACTCGGTAAACCCAGTAATAAACCACTATCAGTCGACTGATGCTCCACATCAGTCGACTGAATCGCATTTTTATAACGCCGAACTGCTAGGGTTTGACGTCTTCATGCAACGAACTCCTTCTTCTCCCTTCCATCTCCAATCGCCGGCTCCCTCTCCGACCAACTCTTCCGGCGTGCCAACCTTCCAAAGTCCCAGGTTTAATAAACAAGCCTCTCCTCTTCCATCTTTCACCTATTTTGGAGCCCTAGTTCGCGTGATTTAGGCTTTATTTCTCCTATTCCGATTAGGGTTCCGGCGTCTGACGCTTTCCAGCGATTCTCAGCAACATTTGAGTCTTCCCTCCGGCACACACATTCAAATGGCGCCTAAGTAACGATTTTTCTTTCAGAGCCCTAATTTTCATTTCCATTACAATTTAGGTTTATCTAATCGTGTATTGTTGCCATTACATGTCATATCATCACATTGCATTCATAATAGGAGAGCCCGTAGGAATGATCCACCCGAGGGTGTATCTCGATTGTACCAACCTATGTTGGTTAGGTACATCGATAGAAACTTTTTCAATAGGCATTGTAGTGACGTCATGGAATTAATTGCATACTACAATCTGATGAAAATCGTCTTGTGCACGCATCCAATTAATGATGACCTTATTAAGGAATTCTATCAAAACCTTAAAAAGGTGGATGACGACCCTACTTACACTACTCGTGTTGCAAAACGCGAGTTAGAGTTCACTCCTCCGATACTACAGGAGTTTCTCGAGTGTAGGCCTTCAGATAACACCTTTATCTTTTACCCTACCATGGACTTTCCTCTACCTGAGCCTTTTGATCATATCACTATGGAGTCCATGCATGAGCATATCTTTGGTTATCCTCATCCACTGGCCCAGAATTTATTTCCTATCACTGAGTTGTCTGCACCTGACAATGTCCTTTACAAGGTCATTGTTGGGTGTTTTCGCCATTGTCACTGGTCCGCCAAGATTCGCCTCCCCATCTTTTCTTCTATATGCCATGCGCCATCGCTAGATATAAACTTTGCATTAAACATTTTCCATTGCATTGCACTTCACTTCTGCAAGGGAAAGTGCATATGCCATTTGGTCATATCATCACAAGATGGCTCGACTCGTAGCGCCAATATCCATAGGGCTCTCTGAGCGCTTCTCGAGGTGTCTGATCAGATATCGATTCGTAACTTCGCGTTAGCGGCTTACGGATGGGCGCTGGACAGATGGAGTTGGCGCCACGACCACCACCCAGGGCGCACAGACAGCCTCCTCCGGCACCCAGAGAGGCGACAGAGGACCACGAGGATGCAGAGACCACGGATGAGGATGACCAGATGCCGGCAGACACATCAGCGGCAGGTCCATCAGATCGTCGTGGCCGGCTGGAGTCCAGATTTCAGGACTATCAGCAGTCGGTGGACTCTAGGTCGAGATATCGGCGAGTGCATCCTTCAGCGCACGTCTCGATAGGATGGAGGAGTCCCAGGGCCGCTTAGAGCAGCATCAGCTCGATATGCTAGAGATGATGCGGGCCTGGACTCTGAGTCAGCAGCCTCCTCCGCCGCCACCTCCTGCGGACGATTAGAGGATATTAGATTTTTTTGTGTTTGTCAATTTTTGTAGTGAGATTGAGCATAGCCAATCTCCATTTTGATTGTAAAAGACAAATTTTAAGTTAAATGAAATCTTTGTTTCTGAAAAATCTTGTGTGTATGTGGTATGTAAAAGATAAATTTTAAGTTATGAATATTTGTATAATTGTATTGCTATCATATACCATGTCATGACATTGTTTAGGGTTACTTTAGATGTCATGTGTTCTTAAATTTCATCATATGTCATGACATCATGATCCATGTTTTAATAATGCTATTATTTATGCCATGATCATACATTCATGCATTAACTTGATTAAAATTGATTTAAGGACTATGGCATGACTTGGAGTCCCAGTTATAAGGGAATCAAGTAGAGTTGCTTTAGAAAATGCATGAAACCTTAGTTTAGGGAGAACAAAACCCACATCTCACATCTAATTGACATGTATGTGTATTTATACACCATAGATACATGTGAGATGCTAGGATATGAGTTAAGTTCAAGGTGCATAGTTTTTGCATCTAGATGAACTAAAACTCATCCAATTCCATTTCGGATCATTAGGAATGCTTGTGTACAAGTCACGTACATAGAGCCCAAGGAATATGATCCGAGATAAGGTTTTGAAAAAATTTTAAAATCATTTTGAAAAACCTTGGTGAAGTCTATCTTTTGATAGCAATCACCATTGATGAAGTTGATACAAAGTAGGGCCAAAACATTGAAAATTTCAATGGTTTTGAACTTTGTACCAATTTCACTATTTAATGGGTAAAATAATTTTCAAACGTTTTTCACCCATTGTATTAGTCATAAGTATTATACGTATCAAATTTCGTGATTTTTCGATATACGTATAATTAGTTATAATTTTTCAAAAATCATTTCTGATAACTGAAAATCGGGATTTTAAGTTATCCGATCGCCTCGGGTGGCGATCGATGGAGGTTCCAAATGATCGATTTGAATCACTCAACTGGTAACCTGATTTCGGGGTAAACAAGGTTGTTTAACCCGATTTCAGCTACGGTTATGGTCCCTAATCACTCCTAACCCTAGGATATGCTTTGGGAAGCATTATAAAGGGTGTAAATCCATTGGATATTGATTAGGAGAAGTATTTGGGGTTTGTATCAATTTTAAGGTGTTGGAAAGTTCAATGTTTAATGTCTACCCTTAATTTTGATGATTTAAAGGTCCTATTGGCTTAGGGACTTCTCAAGGACATTGTTGGTGCAATGGTCAAGGGGGAGCAAGCCTTTAGGGGGAGGTATCCATCTTGGAATGATGGATGTGTTTTTCTCCTTGAAAAGGAGAAGCTTGGGACTTTTGAGAGACCCAATTTGGAAATTGGGAGAGTAAATAGGATTGTCTCTCTTGAGTGATATTGGACTTATCACTAGGAAGATGGTAGGCATCCTAAGTATTTTTGGACCAAGGGGGAGATTGTAAGATCTCATTGGGACATGAGACAATGACCCTCTTGGGGAGACAACTTTTCTTTGTTAGTCAAAGGGGAGAATGTTTGAGGAAAACATTTGGAAGTATTTACCAATTTGGGATAATTGGTAAAGAATTGATTAGTATTCTAACTCAATCATTTGTTTAGTTTTTGTCAAACATCAAAAAGGGAGATTGTTGGTGTAATGGCCCAGTCACAATTGACGAGCTCAGTATGGCTCAGTGATGTTTTGATGTGTTTTGATGTTTCGACAAAAACATATGACAATATAATAGTCATGCAAAGTCAAAGTTGGACACTTGGCATTTTGGAAAGTCAAGTCCTTAGTACTTGGCAAATGGAAAGTCAACATGTGTTGGCAAAGTCAAGCATGGGTCTTGGCATCTAAAGTCAAGCATGGGTCTTGGCATGGAAAGTCCAACATGGGTTGGCATTTGAAGTCCTAGGGGTTTGATATTGGCGGCGTAAAGTCCAAGCTGTAGTCTTGGCAGCATAAGTCCAATGATTGGCGTCGTAAAGTCCAAGCGGAGTCTTGGCGGCGTAAGTCCAATGTGCCTTGGCGGTGTAGACACCGTTAGCATGACATAGCCGATGGAAGCACCTGAAGGCTAGCATGATGGATGAACAAGTCATGGATGACTTGGAGGGATCCGAGAGGCGTGAGGCTGATGGAGGTGGCTAGAAGGCTTAGGTCTAGGCTAAGGGTGGTCTAGCAAATGGGAACCATACTTGAGTTAAAACCTCATGTTTGAGGTGTGCGGTCGACTAATGTCATGTGGCGGTCATTGGACCGAGTCAACTAGGGTTTATTGCGGGTTATGGCCTAGCGATCATTTGCCATAGGTTGGCGATCGGTGATGGCTCAGCGATCGACTAATCGTGTGATCAGTCGACTGGTGCTCGAGAATTCGGCCACAGAATGGAATCAAGACTCGACTGGTCAAGTGAGGACTCCATCAGTCGACTGATGGTCACAATCAGTCGACTGATGGTAGTTTCGTTGGACTTATCCAACGTGGAACTAGCCGTTGTCTCACGACAACAGTGGCATCAATCGGTGATGGGCCCGTCGATCGGTGATAGACTTTTTCGGCCTGATTGAAGCTATATATGGAGCTCATGATGGAGGAAAAAGCAATCGGTTCTTGAGGGCTATTGGGGCGATTTGTTGGTGCAAATCAGGTCTCCAAGTGCAAGCAAGCAACCAAGCATTCAAGCAATCAAAACAAGTGTTGTAAAGTCTTTTCTTTACTTGTATTTCATATTTACATTGTATATTGCTTGTATTTCATTCTTACTATTGTAAGATCTATTGTAAGGGGTTTCTCCGCCTCCGACTTGTGTCGAGAAGGAGTGTTTATCATTAGTGAGTCTGTGTGCATCACTAGGGCTCTTTAGAGCTCGATCCGTGGAGTAGGAACCGTGCGGTTCCGAACCACGTTATATCATTGTGTTAGCTTGTTGTCTATTTCGTTATTGCTTTTATTATTTCTATTTCCGCTGCGCACTAACGAAATTGTAGACACTAACGCGATCGAATTACATCTACGCTATTCACCCCCCCTCTAGCCATTCCAAGGGTCCTAACATTTAGGGGGCGCTAAACTTGGCTAGAGAGTTATACAATTAGTAATAGGCCAAACAAAACTATATGTTATATGTAACAATTAAGAAAATAGGTGTTTTTATAGTTTTGAAAGCATTTCGAAGAGTTATATTGTTCGTATTTCAATTATCCTTAACATCTCACCCATTCTAAGTGTCTCAAAGCATGTTCACCTTATATGTTTTGTGAGATGATTTCAATTCTCACTTGATTAAAGATAGGCAACCTTGGGTTAGATTCACATTTAGCCTTTAGATCGTTAAGTAGACTTTTCAAGAAAATGACTTCCAGGTCATGGTGAGGCACAAGGGCCTTCTTTGATCGGAACAATGACCACTTCCTTAGACAAAACTAATTTCAATAAAATATTTACTTAAGTCACTTAGAGTTACTTCCTGGTCTAACTAGTTTAGGATACAGCGAGGTAGCTTCAACTAGTTCCACTTTGCCGAGTGCAACAAGCTAGATACGCCTTATCTAGCTCAGATACACAGGACATCATTTTTCTAACGTACTATCATCTTATCGCATCCTGATACTATGTTATCAAGGTTGACTAACTATTGGTCATATCTAAGCATTCTAGAATTTAAAAGAAGAATTTAAACATGCAAAGATTCTATGAGAGTGGATACACAATTTTAGTACTAGCTCCCCTTGAACCATTAAACCAATTTAGTCTATCCACATAGTGGACTTGATCCTAGGGAATCCAATACTTATTAGTCCTTGTATGTGAATTCAACAAAATTTTTTGGACCCATGCTTGGACTCTTTGATGACTACGATTTATAATAGACATGTAGGATTTTTTCATAGTCGTTGACCTAAATCCAAGTCTGACTTTGTTGTACACGACTCTTTGGGTTCCAAGAAGTCAGTTAAGATTCTTGGATCCCAACGTGAATCTTTCCAACCTAGCTAGCCTCTAGCTCTTGAACTCATCCTTTCAAGAGATAATTCTCCTCCTCAAGCTTTTCAACTTGAGTTGACTTTCCCTCTTGAACTTTGACAAGTTGAAGAGGTTAGATTAGCCTCTTGCTTGAGGATTTCAACCTCTTCGAGCAACAACTCGACTTTAGACTCGGACTTAGTTAATTTCCTATTTAACAACTTAATTGCATGATATATGTTGGCTATTAATGAACGACTTACCTTGATTTTTTTTTTTTGACCCAGCTTTGAGTCTTGACTCGAATTTGTCCTCAGAGTCAGAGATGGATTCGCAGTCGGCTTCGGACTCGAACTCGAATTCTATAGATTTCATCATGAAGGCCAAGTCGTCATCTTTCTTTTCTTCTTCGTCCCACATCGCTTGAAATGTTTGCTTTGGTTTCTTGTGTTTTGGCTTCATTTTTGGGCAGTGTAACTTGTAATGCCCCTTCTTGTTGCACCCATAACATGTGTATGTTTGTGGGGGTTTCTTGTTCTTCAATTGCTCCCTTTCCATTTTTATCATTTTATGAACTAGATTGACTAGTTCAGCCTCCATCTCCACTTCGGATTCTGATTCGTATTCTCCTTCGAATTCGGATTCTTCTTCTTCAGGAGGTGGCTTGCTCTTCCCTTTTCTTCTTCATCCTGCAAACAATGCTACACCTTTCTCGACCGGGACCGTGTTAGATTGTTGGTGTAATTCAAATTCTGAAAAAAGTTAGTCTAACCTAACCTTAGATAGATCTCTAGATACCTTGTAGGCATCAACCATGGATGCCCACAAGGTGGTCCTAGGAAAAGCATTAAGAGCGTACCTTATTATATCTCAATTTTCTACCTTTTGTCCGATGGCGTGTAGGCCGTTCAGGATGTCTTGGATCCGCACATGGAGTTGCGAAGCGATCTCGTAATCCTGCATCTTTAAATTATACAATTTATTCAATAGTAAATCTCTTTTACATACATTAGCATCAGATGTCCCTTTGTGTAGCTCAACTAACTTGGTCCAAAGATCTTTGGCGCTAACGAATGGTCCAATCCGGTTGAGCTCCTCCTTGGACAAGCCACACTGCAACATTTGGGTTGCTTTTGCATAAGCCTTGATTTGCCTCTTGGTTGTGTTGGTCCATTTGTAAAAATCCAAAGGCTTCCCTTGATCATTATTGGGTAGAGCAAAGGCAGTTTGGATTATTATCCATGTCTCGACTTGTGTTTTCAAGAAACACTCCATCCGACCTTTTCAATAAAGGAAATCATTTCCGTTAAAGAACGGAGGTCGGGTGGTGCTATACCCCTCAATGTGGGTCATTAATTATCTTGCAAAATATGAATAAAAATCAAAAGGAATTCCAAGATTTCATCTTGGATTAGTAGTGCGGGAGAAATAATAAGAAGAAACCTTAAAATAATTCATGAATCGAAAGATACGAAAACAAAGCCAAAAAGTGCTAGATTGGTGGTTACACCAAATCTTAGCATCCCTAGTTTAATACCAATTGTAGGATCGTAAGAGCGTTAGAGGGAGAGGGGGTGAATAGAGTGCATCAAATCTTTTCGTCTATTCGTCGATTCGAAAAACGCTAAGAGTAAAGCAACGAAAAGTAAAAGGCACAATTTGTTTTTACTTGGTTCACAACTCAACGGTTGCTACTCCAAGGCCCCACAATCCTTAACCACGTACGAAGAGGCAATCTACAATAGAGTCTCCTCCTCGTTGGAGGTAGTAGACAACGATCACAAAAACTGAAAGCTCGAGGATGAGGCAATAAACCTACCTCACCTCGTTACGATTAAAACCATGAATACAATGAATAAAAACAAACTTGCTGCTGCAGACGAAGAGGTTGTGAGCTTGCCGTTGCATTGGCATTATGATGACATTTCGGTATTACGACGTTACGGCGTTAGAGCTTTGGCATTGTGGCAGTACTTTGAGAGCAAGATTTATGATATTAGGGTTCGAGTCCTCCCCTCCTTTTATAGACTTGTGCCTTAGAATAAGTCCAGATCTAGATCCACAACTTGTGGATCTTATCATGAGGTGGCACCTTATCTTATCTCGAAGTGGAAACATCAATCGTTATCTTTTTTGACCTTGTGTATTTGGATGATTCGTCACCATCAGTCGACTGATGCCCTTCATCAGTCGACTGCTAGTAGCATAAGTTGACTGCCAAAATCCAGCAGTCGACTGCTAGCTTGGTCACTCCCCTGCAATAAGAAGTTAGCACGGAATATGATGAATATGATGGTTCCTTACTGTCCAATCTCGACCTAGACCTTCCACTGGAAGTCTCAGTCAGATCGTTGTCTACGGTCGTCCCCGTACAAAGGACATGACCTTACCATCTCTCTTTGCACTCGTGCTTACATCTGGTCCTTTATGACATGTCGCTTTGCTTCCGGTCTTCACCTTGTTGGATCGACATGCATCGCTAGAGAAGGGGGGGGTGAATAGCGAGCGTAAAACTTTTCTTTTCGTTTGATATACGAGCAAGCACAGTGGAAAAATAAAAAGGATAAGTTTATTTTTACTTGGTTTGCAATCCAACGGTTGCTACTCCAAGGCCCCGCGATCCTTGACCGCGTACGAAGGGGCAATCCACTATAAGGTCTCCTCCTCATTGGAGGTAGGAGACAACGAACACAAAATCGAAAGTACGAGGATGAGGCAACAAGCCTACCTCACCTCGTTACGATTAAAACAAAGAATACAGTAAACAAAAATATTACTTGTTGTTGTTGTCGACGAAGAAGATGAAAGCTTGATGTTGCGTCAACGTTATGACGGAGTTGGAGCTTTGGCGTTGTCGGAGCACTTAAGATGAATCTTGATTGATGTTTGGGTTGGAGTCCTCCCCTACTTTTATAGAGTTTTGCCTTGGAATAAGTCTCCTCATCTTTTGGAACTGATCATGAGGTGGTATCATATCTTATCGCAAAGTGGTCGCGTCATACATTATCCATTTTGACCTAGCGCACAAGGGTGATTCATCGCCATCAGTTGACTCATGCCTTCCATCAATCAACTAATGTGCATAGGTCGACTGCCCAATGACCAGCAGTCGACTGTCAGCCTGGCCACTTCCCTGCAGCAAGAGGTTAGCACAGAAAATGGTAGATGCGACAGTTTTTAACCGTCAGATCTCGACCTAGACCTTCCACAAGAAGTCTTAGCCAGATCGTCGTCTATGGTCATCCCCATACAAAGGACATGACCTTACCATCTCTCACTCACACGAGCTTACCTCTGGTCCTTTATGACCTGTTGTTTTGCTTCCGGTCTTTCACCTAGGTTCTTTGACTCCCATGAAGTTCCCTCGGTGTCGCTCGACCACCACGGTTTCCCGACTCGAGATTCTCCGGGTGTCGCAAACCTTCGGCTTAGAATAACCATTTCCTGCACACTTAATTCAGCTCATGAGATAACAATATGACCTTAACTTTGGAACTTTACCATAATCAAAACATAAGTTCGATTATCTAGTGCCCCTGCACCAACACACCTGGGTTCTTCGACTCCATTTGAAGTTCTCCTAGTGTTGCACGACCTATTAGGGCAATCTCTTGCCATGATTAGGTTTTGATGTGTGTGGCAATGGGTTTAAGTTAGTTTGTTATGTTGATTTGATATGTGCGTTGAAGTCGTGCAGGACTTAGTAATTCGCACATGGTGTCGTGGCGAGTTTCACATCTCATAACTCGGTCCTTGAGTCGGTGAAGGATAGCTTTGCGGAAGCCGTGCGCTTGGAGCATCCGAGGGACCGCCGAACGAGGAGCTTGGAGTGAAGCCGGAGGAAGTAGACTTTGAGGCAAGAGACACGAAGGAGCATTGCAGAGCCATGCGCCTGATGCTGCCGAGGGACGTGGCCGCGAACGAAGAGAACTTCGAAGGCGAGGGACTCCGAGGGATGAGAGTGAGCGAATGTAACCCGGGAAGGGGTAGTAGCTCGTAAGTGAAACTTGGCCATTTGGCTAAGTGTCGGATGGGATTTCGTGACACCAGTCGACTGCCATGGAATGGCAGTCGACTGCTCTGAGTCGATTGGGTTCGACTGGTGTCTGACTCATGGGCATTTGGCCCAAGCATTCGACTGCCCTGGAGTGGCTGCCATTCCGACATCGACATCACCGATCGCTAAGGGACGATACGATCGATAACACCGCGGCACGCACGGATAGAGTCGATCTCGCAGAGCACTCGACTAATTGACATTAGTCGACTGATGGGTGCCATCAGTCGACTGATGCCAATACCGTTGGTTGGAATCCAACATGGAAAGCAGCCGTTATTGGGCAACGGCTACAGGACCAGTCGACTGATCGAGGGCATCAGTCGACTGCTCCTGTGTCAACGGGAAGAAACCCTCTTCCTCTATAAAAAGGAAGGGGATGGGGCTTTGGGAGGCTAATGCTTATGCTCTAATACTCTCCCAAAGTTCCCTAAAGCTTTCCATCCTCTTACTCAAGCTTATTTCCATTATATTTGTAAGAGGAGTGTTTTTGTGTAAAGAGGTTACCTCCACCTAGCTTTGTGCAAAGGAGAGATCTAGTGGATAGATTGCGGAGTGATTCACCGTGGACGAATCGGACCGTGGATTAGCGGCGTAGCCGTGAACCACGTTACATCTTCTTGTTAGCGTTTGCTTTCTTGTAATTTCTATTTTCTTGTCTTTATTTGCATATTCTGCTTGCGCTAATCTTTTGTAGATGAGCAAAATACGATATCCATCGTAAGAGGGCTATTCACCCCGTCTCTAGCCAGCCAATCGATCCCCTACAAGTGGTATCAGAGCGAGGTTGCTTATCACCGGACTAACCACCGCAACAAGCTCTACATCAAAAATGGCCGGCTCAAACATTCATCCACCGAAGTTTGAAGGGGAATTCGCTTGGTGGAAGAAGCGAATGGAGGTATTCTTCGAAACCGACTTTGAAATCCTTTTAATAATGGAAAACGGTTTCGAGTTGCCTAGGAACGAAGATGGGGAGCCATTGGAGAAATCAAGGTGGAGCAAGAGGCAAAGAGAAGAATACTTGGCAAATTCAAAGGCCAAGCATCATCTATACAATGTCCTCCCCCAACAAGAAGTCAACCAGATAGGAGAGTGTGCTAGCGCCAAGGAAATGTGGGACAAACTAATAGAGATCCATGAAGGCACATCCGAGGCGAAGCTAGCAAGGAGAGATGTCCTTCACTCCCAATTGTCCAATATCAAACTCGAAAAGGGAGAGAAGGTAAAATCCCTACGCTCTAGATTTAAGAAAATTCTAACCGGTTTGACAAGTGTAGGTGAAAAGCTCTCCAACCGGGATATGGTAATGAAGGCCATAGATGCCTTTCCCCGGTCCTCAAGATGGAGCTCCATGGTGGATTCGTTTTACATCTCCAAGAACTTGGAAGTAAGTACCTTGGAGGAGTTTTTCTCAACAATGGAGCTCCACGAAACGAGGCTTGAAGGAATACAAGAAGAGCCAAGAATCCAACCTTCAAGAGGAGTAGCTTTGATGGCAAATAAGGGGAAGAAGAAGATGGAAATCCCCTCCTCATCCGATGAAGCCTCTACCTCCTCCATGGATAACACGGAAGAATCCTACATGGTAAGGAAGGTAAGGCGTGCATTTAAGAATTTTAGATTTGATAAATCTCATGATAGGAATAGAAGACCAAGAGGGAAAATTATCTGCTACAATTGCCAAGGAGAGAGACACATAAGGGACAATTGTCCTCTCCTAAACAAGAGCAAGGAGGAGAAGAGAAAGAAGGAAGAAAAGAAGAAGAAAAAGGGGAGTAAAAAGAAGGAAGAAGAAAAGAAGGCCAAAGAAAAAGGAAAGGCCATGACACTCAAAGCGAAGACATGGGATGACCTTGCTTCTTCATCCTCATCCGAAGAAGAAGAGCATGTCTATTCCAACCTTGCATTAATGGCCTTTGACGACTTGGATTGCTCCTCCTCCTTAAATGAAGAATCAAGCTCAAGTGGAGAGAGCTCAAGTGAAGGGGGAGCCTCTACATCCTCCTCATCCGAAGAAGAAGAAGAGGACATGGAAACTATGGTAACGAATGCCTCTCCTAAGAAAATAGCTTCCATAATTTCTAGTTTAACTAAGGACTTATTTGGAATGAAAAAGAAAAATAAAAGCATGCTTGATCAAATTAAGGCATTGGAAAATAAGCTAGAAAATGCATGCTTAAATGATAATGATAATATTTCTTCTAGCTTAAATGATGCATGCTCACATGAATATATGCCATTTAATGTTAGTGATGCTTGCATGGATGAAAATAGGGCTCTAAGGGAAAAGGTAGATTACTAGACAAAAGCCCTAGAAAAATTCACTATAGGCTCCAACACCTTGAACATGATCATAGGGAGTCAAAGAGCTAGCTTTAATGAGAAAGGCCTAGGATACAAAGAAAAGAAAAATGAAAAGGCCTATAAATGCCTAATTGCTAGGGGACAAGATAAAAAGAAGGTAATAGCTAGGAAATGGATCCCCAAAGAGTATCTTGTGAACCCCATAGGAAAGAATTTGTTTTGGGTTCCAAAATCCATCCTTAAGGGTTAGAAAACCCCTAGGGTAGTCAACCATATGCAATTGACCTATATCATATTTTGGTTGACTTAGGATGGCGGGACAACATTTTTAAATAGTGTTAGGTGATGATAACGTGCCTATAAATAGTTAATAATGCTTAAATCATGATGATTAATGTAATTGTTATGTATGTTTGCAATCATGATTTATGATTTTTATGATTTGGCACATCATCATGAGAAATATGGTTAAATCATGCCTTAGATGATATTTTGCTTATTATCATCATATAATACCTAATGCATGATTGTAATTTGATGAAAACATGTATTTCATGATCATAATGTGCAATCAATTCATATATATCTTTATGATCATGTTGAGTGTTAGGATGATACTTAACCTTGATAGAATTGTATGAATATAGTGGTTAAGTATATACAAATACCCTCTAGGATGCATCTCACACTCACCATAGGCTACTTTGATTGAAAACTTAGCATGGGTGAGATGTTATGATGATACAAATGTCCACTAATGCCTATGGCATTTAGATGGTCATTTAAAGTATCAAAATAGCAATAATATACCAATCATGGGGAAGGCTTATGTTTAGTTCATAGACATATTGCCCAAAGATCATGGTTGGATATTTCATATGTTTTCAAAACAATTTCTTACCTTAAAATACATGTATTCATGTTTTGAAACAATTGGATGCAAAACTAGGTGTTAAACTTGATACTATCATTATCAAAAACCTAGTAGTTTTTAAACCTTTTGGATTTTTGGCAAATACGTGAAAATATGATTATTTTCATAAAGACCTATTTTTCACTGATAAATAATCTTACAAGAAATATGTTTCCTAAATTTCATGATTTTTTGAATTTTTTGGAATTTTTAATGCATTTTTGAAATTCGGTTCGAAAATCAGAAAGTTCTGAATTGCGTGGTCGATCGTAGTCCGAACCGATCGATGGCTAAAATCGAAACAAGAAAGTCCAATTCAGATTTTAGACTAATGTTTGGTATTTTCCTTCTATTATACTTGATGCCATGAGTTTATAACTTAGTGTTAATCTTTTTGATGGTGTCAAATGGGGAGAATTAATTATGTTTAAGTAATTTGTGATAGGGGGAGAAATTGCTAAAATGTGATAGGGGAGAAATATGTATGGGGAGTTTCATGGATTAAGGGGGAGTTGCATGTTGCTATGTCATGTTTATGTTTACATGCTTTCTTACCTTAGAAATTTTTATCAAATGTTTTTACCTAACTTAAACGGATTGCCACACATCAAAAAATGGGAGATTGTTAGGGCAATCTCTTGCCATGATTAGGTTTTGATGTGTGTGGCAAAGGGTTTAAGTTAGTTTGTTATGTTGATTTGATATGTGGTTTGAAGTCGTGCAGGACTTAGTAATTCGCACATGGAGCCGTGGCGAGTTTCACATCTCATGACTCGGTCCTTGAGTCGGTGAAGGATAGCTTTACGGAAGCCGTGCGCTTGGAGCATCTGAGGGACCGCCGGACAAGGAGCTTGGAGTGAAGCCGGAGGAAGTAGACTTCGAGGCAAGAGACGCGAAGGAGCATTGCAGAGCCGTGCGCCTGATGCTGCCGTGGGACGTGGCCACAAATGAAGAGAACTTCGAAGGCGAGGAACTCCGAGGGATGAGAGTGAGAGAATGTAACCCGGGAAGGGGTAGTAGCTCGTAAGTGAAACTTGTCTATTTGGCTAAGTGTCGGATGGGATTTCTCGACACCAGTCGACTGCCATGGAATGGCAGTCGACTGCTATGAGTCGATTGGGTTCGACTGGTGTCTGACTCATGGGCATTTGGCCCAAGCGATGATCGCCATGGAGTGGCGATCATCGACATTAGTCGATCGCCAAGGGACGATGACCGATAACACTATGCACGGGCGCACAATGGAGTCGATTCGCGGAGCACTCGGATCGATTAACATCGATCGATGGGTGCCATCACCGATCGATGCAATCGCTGGATGGAATCCAACGCGTGAAAGCAAAGCCGTTATTGAGCACGACTATATGACCATCGAGGTGATCGAGGGCATCAGTTGACTGCTCCTATGTCAACGGGAAGAAACCCTCTTCCTCTATAAAAAGGAAGGGGATGGGGCTTTGGGAGGCTAATGCTTATGCTCTAATACTCTCCCAAAGTTCCCTAAAGCTTTCCATCCTCTTACTCAAGCTTATTTTCATTATATTTGTAAGAGGAGTGTTTTTGTGTAAAGAGGTTACCTCCACCTAGCTTTGTGCAAAGGAGGTCTAGTGGATAGATTGCGGAGTGATTCACCGTGGACGAATCGGACCGTGGATTAGCGGCGTAGCCATGAACCATGTTACATCTTCTTGATAGCGGTTGCTTTCTTGTAATTTCTATTTGCTTGTCTTTATTTTCATATTCCACTTGCGCTAATCTTTTGTAGACGAGCAAAATACGATATCCATCGTAAGAGGGCTATTCATCCCCCCTCTAGCCGGCCAATCGATCCCCTACACGACCACTACGGTTTCTCGACTCGAGATTCTCCAGGCGTCGCTGACCTTCAGCTCAGCTTAAACACTTCTGCGCACTTAAGAGTAGCTTATGAGGTAACAATAACATCTTATCTTTGATCCTTTGCCATAATCAAAATCTAGGTTCGATTATCTAGTGCCACTGTGCCAACACCTAGACTGTGTACAAAGGGGAAATCCACTATAAGTCTCTTCCTCGCTGGAGGTAGGAGACAACGATTACAATGAAAACACAATTGCTCGAGGTTGAGGCAACAAGCCTAACTCACCTCGTTACGATTGAAGCTCGAGTATAATGAATTAAAGCAAAGTAAATATCAACTCTAACTTAAAGTAGCGATGGAGGAATGGAAACTTGGTGCAGCATCGGTGCTCCGGTGGCGTAGTGTCGTCGTTGAAGCATAGCATTGTTGGAGCACTTTGGGAGCGAAGAATGATGATCCAAAAGAGTGAAACCCCCCTTCTTTTATAGCCCTCCAAACCTTAGCTCGTTGAGATCCAGATTTGGGTCAAAGGGACACATCTCCCCAAGATAAGGTGATCTTATCTTGACCTTCATTGAGCTGGCCAATTTGAATATAAGTTTGTCAGTCGACTGTTGGACCGGTTTCTCAACTGCAGCAAAGAGTTAGCACATAAAATAGAAGTAATGATAAATACGATGGCTACTTACCATCCAATCTCAACCTAGACCTTCCACTGGAAGTCATAGTCAGATTGTCGCCTAAGCTGGTCCCCATACAGAGGACACGACCTCACCATTACTCCGCACTCATACTTACCTCCAGTCATTTCTGACCTGTCGCTTAGCTCCCGGTCTTCCATCGAGGTTCCTTGACTCTACGAGGTTCTCCTGGTGTTGCCCGACCACCAAGGTCTCTCGTCCCGAGATTCTCCGAGTGTTGCTCGATGTTTAGCTTAGCTTAAACACTTCCTACACACTTAACATAACTTATGAGATAACAATAACAATTTAACTTTGAGCCTTTGCCATAATCGAAACCTAGGTTCGATTATCTGGTATCCCTGCACCAACAATCTCCCCTTTTTTGATCTATGGTAAACCGATTCAAAGTTAAGGTAAAATTTAAGCATAAACTGAAGTAAAAGTAACATGTAAGAAACTAGTAATGAACATGAGTAAATAATCATGTAGCACATGATTAACCGCTTTTTCAAAACCTCCCCCTCAAGGCTACCTCCCCCTTAACCCTAGATTAGTTTTAAAAAAGACACTTTAAAGTTAATGATTTGCTTTACTCCTCCTTAACTTTTCCCTCTTCCCCCCTTTTGCCATAAATCAAAAATACTTGGGGGTGTATATATAGGATAGGGTTGTATTTAACGAAAAATGAAACGTCATAAGCATAAAATGTTCTTGTAAAATTATTAAAAAGAGAAATCAAATATAAGAGTCCAAGCATGTGCCCTTTTGAAGTCCATTTAGTCAAGTATAACATTCTAAGGGTGTAGAATTGATTCGAGGTGTATCCCTCTACACCAACAATTGTAAAACTAGTTTTACTAAAGTAAGTTTTTGAAACTATTCAAAACATAATTTTAATTTCAAAATGCCATAAGTACATTTTCAAAATACTTTAAGGAGTTTGTAATATAACCCTTAAGGTTAGTTTTCTCCCCCTTAGTCAAATACATAGAGTCTAGAAGATTTAGGGGGCTAAACTTGGCCTAGAGAGTTATATATTTAGTATTGGCCAAACAAAACTAGTAACTATATGTTAAATGTAACAATTAAGAAAATAAGTGTTCTTATAGTTTTGAAAGAATTTCGAAGAATTATATTATTTGTATTTCAATTATCCTAAACATCTCATCCATTCTATGTGTCTCAAACCATGTTCACCTTATATGTTTCTGTGAGATGATTTCAATTTTAACTTGATTGAAGATAGTCAACCTTGGGTTAGATTCGGATTTAACCATTAGATCATTAAGTGGACATTTCAAGAAAATGGCTTCCAGGTCGTGACGAGGCACAGGGGCCTTCATTGATCGGAACAACGATCACTTCCTTATACAAAGCCAATTTCAAGAAAATATTTACTTAAGTCACTTAGGGTTACTTGTTGGTCTAACTAGTTTAGGATACAGTGAGGTAGCTTCAGCTAGTTCAACTTAGCCAAGTGCACCAAGATAGATATGCCTTATCTAGCTCGGATACACAAGACCTCATTTCCCTAACGTACTATCATCTCACCGCATCCTAATACTATGTTATCAAGGTTGACTAACTATTGGTTCTATCTTGCCGTTCTAGAAATTAAAAGAAAAACTAATCATGTAAAGTTTTACTAAGAGATCGGGTACACAATCTTAGTACTAGCTCCCCCTAGACCATTGACCCAATATGGTCTATCCACATAGTGGACTTGATCTTGGGGAATCCAATATTTATTAGTCCTTATATGATAAAATTTTAGGGACCCATGCCTGGATTCTTTGATGACTATGATTCACAATCGACATGTACGATTTGTTCATAGTCATTGACCTAAACCCGAGTTCGGCTTTGTTGTACACGACTCATTGAGTTCCAAGGAGTCGGTTAAGATTCCTGGATCCCAAAGTGAACCTTTCCAACCTAGCCTCGAGCTCTTGAACTTTCCCTTTCAAGAGAGAATTCTCCTTCTCAATTTGAGTTGAATTTCCCTCTTGAACTTGACTAGTTGAAGAAGTTAGGGTAGGCTCTTGCTTGAGGATTTTAACCTCCTCAAGCAATGACTCGACCCTAGACTCGGATTTAGTTAACATCCTATCTAACAGTTTAATGGCATGATATAAATTTGCAATTAATGAACAACTTACCTTGATATTTTATTTTGATCCGGCTTTGAGTCTTGACTCGAAATCATCCTCGGAGTCGGAGTCGGAGTTGGATTCACAATCGGCTTCGGATTCGGACTCGGACTCTACCGGTTTCACCATGATGGCAAAGTCGTTGCCTTGGTCTTCTTCTTCCTCCCAAGTTGCTTGAAATGCTTTCTTTGGTTGCTTGTCTCTTGGCTTCATTTTTGAGCAGTCTGAGTTGAAATGCCCCTTCTTGTTGCACTCATAGCACGTGTAGTTCTGTGGGGTGTTTCTTGTTCTTTGATTGCTTCCTTTCCTTTATGATCATTCTCCGAACTAGATTGACTAGTTCGACCTCTATTTCTTCTTCGAATTCCGATTCAGATTCACCTTTTGATTTGGACTCTTCTTCTTCGGGAGATGGCTTGCTCTTCCCCTTTCTTCTTTGTCCTACAAACAATGCTACACCTTTCTCGACTTTGGTCTTGGATTAGTAGTGCGGGAAAAAGAATAACAAAAAACTTAAATTGAAGAATACAAAAAGAAAAACAAAATGTGCTAGATTGGTGGTTGCACCAAATCTTAGCACCCCCACTCTGATATCAATTGTTGGATCAAGTGAATCGCTAGGGGGGGGGGGGTTAATAGCAATCATAAAAAGTTCTTTTTGTTTTCGTCGAAAGCACAAGTAACACAACAGAAATGTAAAGTAATAAAGGAAAGAAGACAATTTGTTTTTACTTGGTCCACAATCTAAAGGTTGCTACTCCAAAGCCCCGCGATCCTAGACAAAGGGACAATCCACTATAAGTCTCCTCCTCGTTGGAGGTAGGAGACAATGATTACAATGAAAACACAAATGCTCGAGGTTGAGGCAACAAGCCTACCTCACTTCGTTACAATGAAAGATTGACTATAATGAATTAAAGAAAAGTAAATATCAACTCTAACTTAAAGTATCGATGGAGGAATGGAAACTTGGTGTGGCATCGATGTTTCGGCGGCGTAGCGTCATCGTTGAAGCGTAGCATCGTTGGAGCACTCTGAGAGTGAAGAATGATGATCCAAAAGGGTAAAACCTCGCTTCTTTTATAGCCCTCCAAACCCTAGCTCATTGAGATCTAGATCTGGGTCAAAGGAACACATCACCCCAAGATAAGGGGATCTTATCTTTACCTTCATCGAGCTGACCAGTTTGAATATCAGTCGATTGATGACCCTCAACAGTTGACTGATGCTAGGATTAATCAACTGCCAATACCTGTCAATCGACTGTTGGACTGGTTTCTCAACTACAATAAAGAGTTAGCATAGAAAACAAAAGTAATGATAAATACGATGACTTCTTACTGTCCAATTTTGACCTAGACCTTCCACTGGAAGTCTTAGTTGGATTGTCGTCTAAGCTCATCCCCATATAGACAACACAACCTCACCATTACTCCACACTTGTGCTTACCTCAGGTACTTTCTGACATATCTCTTAGCTTCTGGTCTTCCACTAAGGTTTCTTGATTCCACGAGGTTCTCCTTGTGTCGCCCGGCCACCACAGTCTCTCGTCCCAATATTCTCTAGGTGTCACTCGACCTTGAGCTTAGCTTAAACACTTCCTGCACACTTAACATAGCTTATGAGATAACAATAACAACTTAACTTTGAGCCTTTTCCATAATCAAAATCTATGGTTCGATTATCTGGTGCCCCTGCACCAACAGAGGCACCCTATGAAGGACAAGGTAGAGAGCTCAAGTGTAGGAGGTGCTCCTAAGGCAAAGCCTAAGGTATCACCTTTAAAAGCAATTTCTTTTTGTCATGATAAGAAGCATGATAGAAATAAATTTTATTGTTTAAATGCTAAACATCATGATAATATGCCTCAGGATAATTCTAGAGTGGTTACCTTAAGAACTAGCCTACCTAAGGAAAATATTAGAATCTTTAAAGGTATACCTAGTTTATATAGGGATAGGAAGAATGACAACAATCTTGACAATAATCCCAAAAAGAATAGACATATGCCCAGAAAGAAGAAGAATGTTCAAAAATATAATGGACAAACAAAACTTGATAAATTAAAAGAAGAAAATAAGCTTTAAGTTCATAGCTTGAAAATTTTGAAAAGACCCTTAGAAGAATGAAAAATATGCTTATTGAGTCAAATGGACAAAATGCAAGTTTTAGGAGGCACGAACCATCTAAGGACAAGAAGGGTTTGGGTTACGAGCGTAAGTCCAAGAAAATCATGCAATCCTATATCATAATGTTCCATTTAACTATGGAACCAATCCTAGGTCTAGGAAAGTCAAGGTTACAAGGGAAGTCATCCCTAGAGTTGATCTTGATGAGAGTCAAGTGACTAAGGCTTCCAAAAAACCTAGAAAAGTCACTAAGAAGGTTACATGGGAAGGTATCTCTAGAGTTAACCTTAATGAGACCTCAATGACTATGGCTTTCAAGAAGCATAGGAGAGTCATTAGGAGGGTATCAAGGGAAGTCATCCCTAGTGGATACATAGAAAATCGAAGGAGCTCCAATAGGTATTGGGTTCCTAAGAGTGTAATTCCTTTACAGTAGATGAGTAAAGGGTATTTCAACTTAAAATGAAAAAACAGTTAATCTAACCATATGGAGTCGACACTTTAGAACATTTTTTAGATATATTGATACTTTGAAAATGAATTTAAAATTTAATTCTAAAATATTTTAGAATGTGCCAATAAAAATAATGAAAGGTTGAAAATTTGTCATGATTGACACAATTAAGTTAGAGTCAATAGTGTGCCAAAGTGGGATTTTAGCACACTTGAGGGAGTTGATACATTATCATGTCAAATTGATTATTTGATATAATTCAAGACAATGACAATTAAATTCAAAACTTAGGTATTTCTATACCTTCATATTATAAAATTTTTCATGCTTTGTTTGCCAAAATCTGTCATGACTTCATATATCACATGATTATTTAAAATTGCATTCTAATACTTAGATTATTTTTATCATGTCATGACAACATATATCATTAGCAATGTTTTGAAATTATGTACATCTAATATTTCATGATCATGTTCATGCATTGGTTATTAAATTGGAATTAAGGACAATTGGCATCATTTGACACTAGGTAAGATGATTAAATTGGGATGCCCAGATAGCAATGCATGCCCCTTAGTTTAAGGAAGAACCAAGCTACTGTTGGGTTTCCAACACTGCGACGAGTGTGTGTTCGAACATATTTCGTAAACATGTGCACAGCAGAAGGATTAAAAAGAAATAAATCTAATTTATTACAACACACACATCACACACAAGTATAGTACAACATGTGTAGACATAATCGTAAATTCAAATTTTGCAATAAAAGAAATTACTCTAGTTATACCTAACGTATCACGTGCAGCGGGAATGACATCAACCGGAGCGACTCTCGCTAGAATCGCCTCTATCCTTATCCACGCCGAGTATCATCGGGATGACTTCACAAAGCCACGAGCCTCGTCTTCGTAGGAGTCACTAGCCTCGTGTCGAAGACGATGTGATCGAGAGAAGATCACAATCCGAATCAAAATTCGGATTAGAAATCGAGTCCCCAAAACTCGCTTCTCCGGAGAGGTATTCATCAACCGTTTGACGAATCCTTACTCCTCCACCTATGAGGATTGCCGGAGATGAAATCCTCAGTAAGGTAGCCACTGTCGGAGCTCCAAACATCTTCCAAACAACTCTCTGACACGAAAGGAAACAAACTGTCCAGAAAAATGGAGGATTTGTGCTGGCCCAAAGGAGGATGGTCGGCTGCACCTTGGTCATCGGAGCCAAGGGATGTTGCCGGAGGGTCGTCGGAGGATGACCGATAGTAGCTTGGACGCCGACAACAAGGTGGATGATAGTACAATGGCTAGCGACAGCAAGGTTGGGCGGCAACCTTGTTGGGTGGCAAGGAGAGGAGAAGGGCATGGGTGGCTAGGGTTTCCAAAGCACAAAGTTCTCCATGAAAAACCCTTAAGCCTTGTTTTATAAAGAACACATTCTCCTAACGGTTATTGGTTCATAACCAAAACCCGATAACCCACTCTAATAACTTAAGTTAAAATAAACTAAACCACGTTGGTTTATTTTATGTTAAAACGAACCAAACCAACTTTGGTTCATTTGTTTAAAAAAAAACAAACCCCTTTGGTTTATTCTCCACCATTGGATTAGAACCAAACCAATTTGGTTCATCCATCATGTCTTCACAAGACATAGCCCATCCATGCTTCCATTGTGATTGAAACAATTTCATGCTCACTCCTTGTTTGGTCCAACCAAACCTAGTTTCTGTCGATATGAGAATCTCATTCTCAAGCTTGTTTTAAATCCTTCGGATTACGCTCGTTGTGTGTGTGACCAAATAGGTTCTCGATTTATATTGGCCGTCTATAATTCACCATTAATTATAAAACGATCATGAGTGACACCTAATAGTACATCATGATCCCTAATTAATTAGAAAATCAACGGTTGATTCTAGAACCATTTCTTAAATCCTTTAGTAGCTACATTGAATCGTGCCCCGTTCCCTTCACGAATCTTATACCCAATTGGTTCAAGACATGGTCTATAGTGTCAGTCCCCACTAGGCTGGCTACGTCACACCTAGCCCAACTATCATTTCCTCGTCATGCGGATTCTAGTTCTTGCACATGTATCCAAGAGTACCTTACTCTAAACATGTAATGCTTTGGACAAAGACTTTAGTAACAATCCAATGAGAGCCCATGGGTATACATCTCCTCGCAAGGAGTGGTGAATCCTTTATAGGCTATTCAAACACCTTCGGTCACTTCGACTTATACCCAATCATCCCTGTGTCCACATCTCCTTGGAGATGCTTGCTTAAGATGTCAAAGCATAAGTCTTCATGATCAAGATGACTTTAATACCGCAAGTCAAATGAACATCTCACTTAAGCCGTAGTAAGAACTTCATTGACATATCAATATATACAGAGAACCATATGAAGTCTTACAACTGGTCACTCCAATGAACTAGTTACCATAACTAGCATCCACGATCAACTCCGGACATCACAATGTCTCCAGCCAGTGAGGATCGACTGCTTGGATACACCAAGGAGTATACCTCGTGCTAGTCTCGACAGAATTAATGGTGTCCATATCCATCAATTCATCGACTAGGGATAATTCCAATACATCACAATTACACATGTAGAGATACTCACTAGTTGTGATCCAATCACAAATTCTCTCATACTGTGAATCATATCGTGGACATTTAGTAAATGAGTTTAAGATCTAATCAAATACATAAAAACATGTATACTCAAATAGTGAATCTTCATTTATCATATAAATGGTTCAAACCTAAGGCGATTGCCTTAGGACACCTCTCATATATCACTAACAAACTCTCACTTGGCCTAATGCCAATAACCACAGTATCCAATACCATAGGCCCTACATGACCCTCAAACTTACTTTGAGTTAAGGCCTTAGTTAAAGGATCCACTAAGTTCTTTTCAGTGGGAATCTTCTCGATTTGTATTTCCTTCCTACTAATGATCTCTTTGATCAGATGATAGCGGCGAAGCAAATGTTTGGATCATTGATGTGACCACATCAAGTTCAGAGATGAACTTCTTGATCCAAACCACTTCCTTTGCTACTTCCTAAGTTGCAATGTATTCTTCCTCAGTGGCAGAATCCGCTATAGTGTCTTGATTGGAACCTTTCCAACTTATTGCACCTCCATTCAAGGTCATATGTGTCTATCTGGAAGCTGGCATCCGTATACCCTCTTATCATCATGTCTCCTTCTCCATATATTAGGAACACATCCTTAGTTCTTCTAAAGTACTTAAGGATCATCTTAATAGCCACCCAATGATCCATTCTTGGATAAGATTGGTATCTTCTCGTGACACTCAGAGAATATGATATATCAGGTCTCGTACATAACATAACATACATGATAGATCCTATTAAGGATGCATAGGGAATCTTATTCATCCAAATCCTCTCATCTTCTGTGCGTGGATACATAGACTTCGAAAGGTGTATCCCATGCCTGATGGGTAGGAAACCTTTCTTGGATTCCGACATGCTAAACCTCTTTAGCACTCAGTCTATATATGTAGATTGTGAAAGACCAAGCAACCGATTCGATCTATCCCTATAGATCTTGATCCCGAGGATGTAGGTTGCTTCTCCCAGGTCTTTAATGGAGAATGTCTTTGACAGCCAAATTTTAACTGACTATAAGACATATACATCATTTCCTATAAGTAATATGTCATCGACATACAATACTAAGAACACGACTACACTCCCACTAACCTTCTTGTACACACAAGGTTCATCTGGATTTTGCGAGAAATCAAACTTTTTGATTGTCTCATCAAAATGGATATTCCAGCTCCTGGATGTTTGATTCAATCCATATATGGACCGTTGCAATTTACATACTTTGGTTTTATCAACCGATGTGAAACCCTTAGGATGTATCATATACATGTCCTCGAGTAGGTTTCCATTAAGGAAAGATGTTTTCATATCCATCTACCATATCTTATAATCATAATAAGCCGCTATTGCCAGGAGCATCCAAATAGATTTAAGCATAGCAACAGGTGAATAGGTCTTGTCATAATCAACAGCTTGCTTTTGACGATACCCTTTCGCCACTAATCTAGCCTTGTAGGTAATCACATTACAATCCACGTCAATTTTCTTCTTGAAAACCCACTTGCACCCTATGGGGTTTATGCCTTCAGGTGGGTCAACCAAGTTCCAAACTTGATTTTTATACATGGAATCCATTTCCGACTTCATGGCATTAAGCCATTTATCCCTTTCTGAACTTTTCAGAACTTCTTCATAACTGGTAGACTCCTCATCATCAATGAGTAACACATCGTTCGATTCACTTACGAGAAATCCATATCTCTCTGGTGTAGGGTGATCGTTGGAACGCTAGAGGGGGGGTGAATAGCATCGTGCTCGTACGTTGACGGAATTCGTTCGCGTTCGTCTCTACAAAACTCGTTATGCGCAGTGGAATATAGATAATAGAAATAAAAAAAATAAGACAAACACGAACACAAGAATATAATGGGGTTCGGAACCGAATGGTTCCTACTCCACGGATCGAGCTCTAAAGACCTCTAGTGATGCTACAAATACACCACTCTGCAAACACTCCTTCTTGACACAAGTCGGAGGTGGAGAAACCTCGAACAATTGATTACAACAGTAATACGAAAGACAAACAAGCAAATACAATGCAAATACGAAAACAAGTAAAGAGAACTTTACAACACTTTGCTTTTGATTGCTTGAATGCTAGGTTGATTGAGTAGCACTTGGAGACCCTGAATTGCAGTAGCAACTCACCCCAAATTACCTCAAAGAACCATGGCTTTTTCCTCCTTCACGAGCTCCATTTAAAGCTTCAACCTGTGCTGAAAAATGCCGATCAGTCGACTGCTCAGGACCATCAGTCGGCTGATGCCACTGTTGTCGTGAGACAACGACTAGATCCACGCTAAAAAAATCCAACAAATCCATCATCAGTCGACTGATTATGACCATCAGTCGACTGATCAAGCCATCACTCGACTGTTGACCGAGCGGTCTAGTGAGACTCCATTCTGTGCTCCAAAACCCGAGCACCAATGGACTGATCACACGGGCCGATCGTTGTCAATCCCGATCGCTCTTATCCGCAATGATCGCTAGGATAATTTTCACAGTCAAACCCTAGTTGACTCACACCAGTCGACTGCCATATTACAGTAGTCAACTAGCACACCTCAAACATGAGGTTTTATCCCAAGTATGATTCCCCCATACTTGCTAGACCACCCTTAGCCTAGACCTAAGCCTTCTAGCCACCTCCATCAGCCTTACGTCTCTCAGATCCCTCCAAGTCATCCATGATTTGTTCATCCATCGCGCTAGCCTTCAGGTGCTTCCATCAGCTATGTCATGCTAATGATGTCTATACCGCCAAGGCACATTGGACTTATGCCGCCAAGACTCCACTTTGACTTTACGCTGCTAACCTTTAGACTTATGCTGCCAAGACTCCCGCTTGGACTTTACGCCGCCAATATCAAACCCCTTGGACTTCTCAAATGCCAAGACTCAAGCTTGGACTTTCCCTTGCCAACCCATGTTGGACTTTCCATGCCAAGACCCATGCTTGGAATTTTCCTTACCAAGACCCATGCTTGGACTTTACATGCCAAGTACTCAAGACATGGACTTTCCATGACATGTCAACTCCAGTCAACCATTAAAGTCTCACTCGAGTACAACTCGAGTCCGATTAAACATAACCCGGGTTGATTGTATAAACAATCTCCCCAAAATATCAACAGACATTAATGTCAAACATCAATGTCAACTCACTTTGTCAAACATCAAAATATCACTCGAGTCAAACTCAAGTCCGATCAATCGTGATCTTGGCCGATTGTACTGTTGGACTTTCCGAGCCGCAAAAATCGCTTTTTGCATTGCAGAAACCTCGGAAGCCCGACCACGGATCCGTGTGAAGATATATAAAAATAAATTCATGTATGTGTTTATAAAACCCTAAATCTACCTTAGATCTAGAAGGTGAGAGTATTACCCTCGTAGTGATGCCCTTCGCTTATCCCACTCGTCCAAACGCTTTGCCGAAACTCAAGAATGTTAAGTGTACACTCCTCTACAAGTATCCACACGGACAAATGGTGGAGAAAAACACCTTAGAGTGTGCTATCACCCTTTAGGTATTTCGGCCAAGGAAGTCTTGGGAGAGCAAGAAGGAGAGCTAGGAAAAGATTATGAAGTTACAAACCAAAAATGAATCCATTCATCAAGGAATAGTGGCCGACCACTTATTGTTGGGGGGTTACATGCATGCATGTAACTCCAAGAGCCTATGGCTCTTGGTCTCCCTCATGAGGTGGCACCACATGATAAGTCCATGATGATGTGGAACATCATCATTGCCCGGCCCCCATGCCAAGTCACCATGACATGGCAATTGGTCAAGTCAAAATTGACCATTAATCTTCCATCTCAAGTCAAGTCAAACTTGACCTCTTATCTCCCATGTTTGATCAAATCTAACCACTTGATTCAAGTCAATTTGATTTAATGAATCTCTATTCATTAATTAAAATTGATTCAATGAATCAAATATAAATCAAACTCATTCAACACTTGAATCAAAATGAGTCTAACTCAATTAGTCTAATTTGGATTACTCTTAATCCAATTTGGGTCATCCCATGAACCTAATTCTCATTGTTCATTATATGAATCTAATCTCCATCTAATTGTCCTTTGTGTGTGACCCTATAGGTTCTTGTAATGTTGGCAATGCTCCTAAATAGATTTAGGAACATAAGCAATGAGAGGTATCTAGCAACACATCATTGCTACCCAAGATACAAGAATGTTGAGCTCCAACATCACCTTTGTGACTACTAATTGTGACTCTCACAATATGTGACAATGTTCTTCTATACTTGACATCTAGATTGACCAATTGAGGCATAGACCGTGTCATCCTCAGTACAATCTATATCTTGAACTCCAAGTAGACTCACTCTAATCAAATGAGCTCAATATCTCATATTGACTCATTTAGGCATGGTCATGCACTTCATGGTCTCACTCTATCAAGAATAACGATGTCACTCTCATCATATAGGAGGGATAGATCCCATTTACATCACTCACATCCCTCTACATAATTTGTTACATACCCAGTAATCGCTTTTATGATCCACCTATTTACGGGTGACGTTTGACGAAGCCAAAGTATGCAACTCCTAATGTAGGGAACCGTGGTGACTTCAGGTCCTAGAACTAATAGTCATACTAATAGTCACATGAGAAAGTATATGACACTCATATAACAATCCATGATACTTTCTCATGGTGGGTCATTCAGTATACATTCTCCAATGCATACCCATGTGTCAACTTGATATCTCATATCCATGACTTGTGAGATCAAGTCATCATGTTGACCTACATTCACAGACTGTAGCGAAGGGATGTCATTCCCAATGAGTAGTATGTCATCCACATACAATACAAGGAAGACAACTGTGTTCCCATTAACCCTCTTGTAGACATAGGGTTCATCTTCATTCTTGATGAAACCAAACTGTTTGATCGCATCATCGAATTAAAGATTCCAGCTCTGAGAAGCTTGCTTTTGCCCATAAATAGACCTTTGCAGCTTGCATACTTTCCTAGTATGTTGTGGATCTAGAAAACCCTCAGGTTGTATCATGTACACATCCTCGAGTAAATTTCCATTCAGAAATGTGGTTTTGACATCCATCTGCCAGATCTCATAATCGTGGTATACTGTAATAGCAAGCATGATCCGAATGACCTTATACATCGCCACTGGAGAAAAGGTTTCATCATAGTCAATACCATGAATTTGCTTGAAACCTTTAACCACCAATCGGCCCTTATAGCTATGCGTATGTCCATCCATGTCAGTCTTTCTCTTAAAGACCCACTTACACCCAATTGGTTTGACCCCTTCAGGTGGATCAACCAAAGTCCATACTTGGTTGGTGTACATGGATTCCATCTCGGATCTCATGGCCTCTAGCCATTTCTCAGAGTCTGGGCTCATCATAGCTTCCTAATAGGAGGTAGGCTCATTCTCAATGAGCATAACGTCATCATGGTCAGACAAGAGAAATGAGTATCTCTCAGGCTGACGACATACCCTATCAGACCTGCGAAGAGGTAGGTCTACCTGAACAGGTGGTTGTTCCATAAATCTTTGTGCAATAACCTCATGACCAACAATACTTTGTGGTTCCTGTTCAACCTCCATCAAGGCCTCAGTGCTATGACCCTGATCTTGAATTTCTTCAAGATCGAATGTACTCCCACTAGTTTTTCTAGAAACAAAATCCCTTTCTAGAAAAACCCCAGTCTTTGCCACAAACACTTTGTGCTAACTGGGAATGTAGAAGTAATATCCCTTCGTGTCCTTGGGATATCCAAAAAAATAACACCTATCAGATTTGGGTCGCAGTTTGTCTGAGACTTGATGTCGAACGTAAGCCTTAAAACCCCAAATCCTCATGAAAGACGTCTTGGGATTTCTCTTTGTCCATATCGTATATGGTGTCTTTATCACAGTCTTGGATGGTACATGGTTAAGGGTGAAGGCTGCTGTGTCTAGAGCATATCCCCAAAAGGATATAGGAAGATCTGTGTGACTCATCATATATTCTACCATATCAAATAGGGTATGATTCCTCCTTTCGGATACACCATTCCACTGTGGTGTTCCAGGAGGAGTGAGTTGGGATAGAATCCCACACTCAGCTAGATAGTCATGAAACTCATGGCTAAGGTATTCACCACCTCGATCTGATCGAAGTATCTTAATACTCTTGCCAAGCTGGTTTTGTACTTCATTCTTGAATTTCTTTAAACTTTTCAAAGGATTCTGATTTATGTGTCATGAGATATACATAACCATATCTACTGAAGTCATCAGTAAATCTAATGAAGTACCTGTAACCACCTCTAGCAGCAACATTGAAAGGGCCACATACATCACTATGTATAAGTACTAACAAGTCTATTGCTCTTTCACTGTGTCCACTAAAGGGAGTCTTGGTCATCTTGCCCAAAAGGCAAGACTCGCATGTCTCATATGATTCAAAATCAAATGAGTCTAGCAGCCCATCCTTATGGAGCTCAGATAAGCGACTCTCATTTATGTGACCTAAGCGACATTGCCAGAGATAGGTTTGGTTCAACTCATTTGACTTGAACCTTTTGGTACTTATGTTATAGATAGGGCTCTCTAAGTCTAGAAAGTAGAGTCCGTTCATTAGAGGTGCACTACAATAGAACATATCATTTAAATAAACTGAACAATATTTATTCTTTATTATAAATATAAATCCTTTCTTATCCAAACAAGAAACCGAAATTATTTTCTTAGTTAAAGCAGACACATAACAACATTCATTTAATTATAGTACAAGCCCAGAGGGCAGAGATAGATCATAAGTTCCTACAGCAACAGCAGCAACCCTTGCTCCATTGTCTACTCATAGGTCCTCCTCGCCCTTGTCAATTCCCTGCTATTTCTCAGCACCTGCACATTGGTACAAATGTGAGATGCACATCCGGTATCTAATACCCATGATGAAGAAATAGATAGATTGACTTCTATAACATTTATACCTGAAGTAGAAGTCTCATTTCTCTTTTTCTTAAGATCTTCCAGGTAACCTTTGCAGTTACGCTTCTAGTGTTCAACTTCTTTGCAGTGGAAGCAAGCCCCTTCCTTGGCCACCCCTCCTTTCGGTTTTAGTTCTTTGCCTTTGCCCTTGGCTTGGGACTTTCCCTTACCTTTTGGCTTGCCCTTGCCTTTCTTCTTTTGCATTATCAAAATAGAGTCAGATTTTCCCTTCTTAAGGTTAAGCTCAGCAATTCTCAACATGCTGAGCATCTCAGGCAGTGGCTTATCAATTTCATTCATGACAAATTGATTATAGATTTGTGTCAAAGACTGCAAGATCAAGTCAGTGGCAAGCTCTTGGCCAAGTGGGAATCACAATCTCTGTAGGTTTTCTACATACCCAATCATCTTGAGTACATATGGACCTACGGGAGTCCCTTCTTGCAATTTGGACCCAAACAATGCCTTAGAGACTTCATATCTCTCGTGCCTTGCTTGTCCTTGATATAGTTGAAGAAGATGTTCAACCATATCATAAGCATTCATGAACTCGTGTTGCTTTTGAAGCTTAGAGTTCATGGTCGCGAGCATTAGACATGACACATCTAATGCATCATCTTGATGCTTCTTGTAAGCATCTTTGTCACCTCGCGAGGTAGTGGCAGGAGGTGCCTCCGGAATGGACTGCCCCACGACGTACAGTTTTCTTTCTTGGGTGAGAATGATTCTCAGGTTCCTGTACTAGTCCAAGAAATTTGCTCCATTGAGCTTGTCCTTCTCAAGTACAGAACACAGGGAGAGAGTGTTCGTGTTTGTCGACATAGTTATCTACAACATATACAATGTAGAAAATTAATATCATATTCATTTTATCATTTAATTAGGCCATTAATCACATGATGCTCCCACTGAATTATAGGAATTTTGTAGAATCGAGTTATGAATATGGTCAAACCATATTACTAGATTCATACAAACTAGCTATAATTCCTGCGGGATAAGATCCACATCATACTAAGCCTTGAGTTTGTTGGATCGAGAAGCGTCGCTAGAGGGGGGGTGAATAGCGAGCATAGAATTTCTTTTCGTTCGTTAAAACATGAGTAGACACAGCGAAAAAATAAGAAGACAAGTTTATTTTTACTTGGTTCAGAACCCAACGGTTGCTACTCCAAGGCCCTATCGGTCCTAGACCACGTACGAAGGGCAAAGCACTATAACGTCTCCTCCTCGTTGGAGGTAAGAGACAACGATCACAAAACCGAATGTACGAGGATGAGGCAATAAGTCTACCTCACCTCATTACGAAAAAACAATGAATACAATATCAAAATATATTACTAGATGCTGCTGCCAACGAAGAAGATCTGAACTTATTGTCGCGTCGGCGTTATGACGGTGTTGGAGCGTTGCCGTTGTAGGAGAACTTGATGAATAAACTTGA
The DNA here is from genome assembly GCA_025175895.1 of Wurfbainia villosa. NCBI lineage: Eukaryota > Viridiplantae > Streptophyta > Magnoliopsida > Zingiberales > Zingiberaceae > Wurfbainia > Wurfbainia villosa. The sequence goes on from CM046002.1 coordinate 51,740,174, forward strand.
TGATATTTGGAGTTGGAATCCTCCCCTCCTTTTATATATTTTGGCCTCTGAATTTTTCTCCTCATATTTCGGAACAGATCACGAAGTTGTATAAATTTTATCACGAAGTGGCCGCATCAAACCTTATCCGTTTTGACCTAGCGCAAGGGTTTATTCGTCGCCATCAGTTGACTGATACCTCCCATCAGTCGACTGCCCCATGTCCAGCAGTCGACTGCCATCCTGGCCACTTCCCTGCAGTGAGAGGTTAGCTTGGAAAATGATAAATGCGACGATTTCTAACCGTCCGATCTCGACCTAGACCTTCCACAAGAAGTCTTAGTCAGATCACCGCCTACGGTCGTCCCCGTATAGAGGACACGACCTTACCATCTCTCACTCACACGAGCTTACCTCGATTCTTACTGTGTCGCTTTCTCTTCCAACCTTCCACTCGATTCCTTCGGCTCCCTCCGAAGTCACTCGAGTGTCGCCCGACTACCGCGGCTTCCTCCGGGTGTCGCTAGCCTTCAGCTCTAGCTTTAGTACTTTTCTGCACACTCGATTTAGCTCGTGAGATAACGATGTAAACTTAACTTTGTGTCTTTGCCATAATCAAAACACAGGTTCGATTATCTAGTGCCCCTGCACCAATAGAGTTAGCTTTGGCTAAATCGCCCAAGACTTAGTATGATAGGTGGGTAACACATTACCGATTACATCTCTATGCAACTCTTGTTTATAGGATCAAGACCCACATTTACAAAAGACCATGAGTTAGCTTTAGCTAAATCGCCCAAGATTTAGTGTAAATGCGATCTTATCCTATCTTTCAACGGTTGGAATATGCCTATAGTTCTACTCGATCCAATTGAGTTAACTAGTTTTACTCAATCTAATTGAGCTTACTCTAACCCAAGCCGTGATAGGCGGGACCAAGATTGTCCCTCCGCACCCTACCAAGATAATATGCGTTGCTCTGCTTTGGCAGATTCAATAACTACAAATGATCGAGGAAGTGATGGGTATCAAGGACTTGGTAGGCATTTTTGAGTTGATTCGATTAAGATCTAATTTAATCGTAATGTGTATCATATACGCATTGAGGCCTTTATTATCCTATACTAGCTTGCATCACATACATACAAGCATTATTCTAGCATGCATCATATACATACAAGCATTATTCTACTAGCATGCATCACATACATACAAGCATAACAAATATATATATATATATATATATATATATATATATATATATATATATATATATATATATATATATAATTTAATTGTGATTAGGTCATGGCCCTACTACGATCTTCTCAAGCCAATGAGAAGATCGGACGGTCAACCTAGGGTTAGCGGGTTCTCTAAGCATCTCCTTTAACCGCCATGTGTCGTCGGCACCCTGCTCGTAACTCCGTCTAGAAGTGGACCTTCCACTGCTCCATTTTTGTACATTACAAATATGAAACTCGAGTTACATTCGAGTCTAAAACTATTTACAACTAGAATTTTAAAATAAGAGGTATGACGCGCTGGTCGCATACCCTATACAACATGCACAACCACAAAAACGGCACACAGGCTGTATTATGAATTACAACACATCATCATCCAATCATATTGGGGTTCTTGGGTCATGACCATCACAGAATTATACATAATTCTAAATTATGTATTTTACAGAAAATATCTATAATTTTTCCTATTTTTTTTCAATTTTATGAGTCACCTCTCCGTAATGGTCCCGCTAAGCGATTTTTGGGCGCGATCGCGGGACAAGGCCCCTTTCAGGGATAGGGGCAGTGCCCCTACTCGCAAAATAAACTTTGCGAGTGTCCCTACTACGATCTTACAGAGACTTAAGTTGTTGTCCCAAAAATCTAAAGCGAGAACTCACTGTTTCGGAGAGTTTTTCTCGGTGGTTGAAGCCTACAAGTGTCCCAACACTCGTTGCTTCGACTCTTCGAGAAAAATACCCAAACATTCTATAAAAATAGGAAATTTACAGAAACATAAAAATCTGTAATTTTTATATCTAATACAAAAACTACAAATATGAAACACATACATGCTTCGCACGTGGCTCTAATACCACTGTTGGACTTTCTGAGCCGCAAAAACCTCTTTTTGCATTGCGGAAACCTCGGTTGCCCGACCACGGATCCATGTGAAGATATATAAAACTAAATTCATGTATGTTTTTATAAAACCCTAGATCTACCTTAGATCTAGAAGGTGAGAGCATTACCCTCGTAGCGACGCCCTTCGCTTATCCCGCTCATCTAAATGCTTTGCCGGAACTCAAGAGTGTTAAGTGTACACTCCTCTACAAGTATCCACACAGACAAATGGTGGAGAAAAACACCTTAGAGTGTGCTAGCACCCTTTAGGTATTTTGGCCAAGGAAGTCTTGGGAGAGCAAGAAGGAGAGCTAGGAAGAAGATGATGAAGTTACAAACCAAAAATGAATCCATTCATCAAGGAATAGTGGACGACCACTTATTGTTGGGGGGTTACATGCATGCATGTAACTCAAAGAGCCTATGGCTCTTGGTCTCCCTCATGAGGTGGCACCACATGATAAGTCCATGATGATGTGGAACATCATCATTGGTCGGCCCCTATGCCAAGTCAAAATTGACCATTCATCTTCCATCTCAAGTCAAGTCAAACTTGACTTCTTATCTCCCATGTTTGATCAAATCTAACCACTTGATTCAAGTCAATTTGATTTAATGAATCTCTATTCATTAATTTAAATTGACTCAATGAATCAAATCTAAATTAGACTCATTCAACACTTGAATCAAATTGAGTCTAACTCTATTAGTCTAATTTGGATTACTCTTAATACAATTTGGTTCATCCCATGAACCTAATCCTCATGGTTCATCATATGAACCTAATCTCCATCTAATTGTCCTTTGTGTGTGACCCTATAGGTTCTTGTAACATTGGCAATGCTCCTAAACCGATTTAGGAACATAAGCAATGAGCGATATCTAGCAACACATCATTGCTACCCAAGTTACAAGAATGTTGAGCTCCAACATTACTTTTGTGACTACTAATTGTGACTCTCCCAATATGTGACAATGTCCTTCTATCCTTGACATCTAGATTGACTAATTGAGGCATAGACCGTGTCATCCTCGGTACAATATATATCATGAACTCAAAGTAGACTCACTCTAATCAAATGAGCTCAATATCTCATATTGACTCATTTGGGCATGGCCATGCACTTCGTGGTCTCAATCTATCAAGAATAACGATGTCACTCCCATCATATAGGAGGGAAAGATCTCATTTACATCACTCACATTCCTCCGCATAATTTGTTACATACCCAGTAATCGTCGTTATAGTCCACCCATTTACGGGTGACGTTTGATGAAGCCAAAGTATGTAACTCCTTATGTAGGGAACCATGGTGACTTCATGTCCAAGAACTAATAGTCATACTAATAGTCACATGAGCAAGTATATGACACTCATATAACGATCCATGATACTTTCTCTGTTGGATCGATTTGAGCGCTAGAGGGGGGGGTGAATAGCGATAGAAAATTTTTCTTTTTCGTTGTTCATGTTAAAAACTCAAGAGATAATTAATCGCAGCGGAATGTAAATGTAAAAACAAGAGAGACAAAGGTTTTACTTGGTTCGTAGCCGTAGGCTACTACTCCAAGGCCCTAGTGGTCCTTGACCACGCACGGAGGGCAAATTACTAAACAAACTCCTCCTCGTTGGAGGTAGGAGTTAATCAATACAAAAAAACTTAAGGTAGAGGGACACTCCCCCTCTCCTCGTTACGATAAAAAAAAGCTTCGAAGAATGTAAATGAGCAACGACACTAAAATTAAAGCCGACGTACAAAAATAAAGGAAATGAAACCTAGACGTCAGAGAAGAAGAAGCACGTTGTTGTCGGTAGCTTTGCGGAGACTTTTTGGAAGCTTAGAATTGTTATTAAAACCCTAGGTTTGGCCCTCCTTTTATAGCCTTTGAGCCCCTTTTCGAGTGGGTCTTCAACCAATCACAAATGGACACCAAACCGCTTTGAGGTGGAGTGATAAGCCTTGACTCCTCGAATCTGATCATTGACCATCAGTCGATTGATGACCTTCGACAGTCGACTGATACACGGCAGTCGAGTCCTCCAAGCTGGCAGTCGACTGATGCTTACTGCAAGTCAAAGTTAGCTCAACAAAAACATACTTCCGACGGTCTTCGACCGTTCGATCTCGACCTAGACCACCTATGAGATGTCTTGGGTCGGATCTACGCTTAAGATCATCCCCGTAAAGAGGATACGACTTCACTTACGCTCACACACACGAGCTTACCTCGATACTTACGTATTGCTTTTGCTTCCGGCCTTCCACTCTATTCCATCGGCTCCCTCTGAAATCACTCGAGTGTCGCCCGACCACCGCGGCTTCCTCCGGGTGTCGCTAGCCTTCAGCTCCAGCATTGAGACTTTTCTGCACACTTGATTTAGCTCGTGAGATAACAATACAAGCTTAACTTTGTATCGTTTGCTATAATCAAAACTTAGGTTCGACTTAGGTGCCCACTGCACCAACAATCTCCCCCTTTTTGATTTATGGCAAACCCACATACAAAGTTAAGTAAATAGCAAGCATGAAGAATAATGTGCATGGAAAAAAAAATTAAGTTGGAGCAGTAAGGATTTTCTTCAAGTACTCCCCCTTGAGGAAACCTCCCCCTTGACCGAGGGTGAGTACTTGAAAAAGACTTTTAGTTCTCCAAACACAAAAGGTAATGAGTTAAGTAAATGGCATTACTTAACTTAGGCCTTTAAAGTTTTCAATTCTGAAGAGTTGAAACCTAAACCTTACTCCCCCTTAACTTAGGCCAGAATCAAAGTTAAAATTTGAAATTGAACCCTAACTTTGGCCTTTGGCTCTTTCTCCCCCTTTTGACATAAATCAGGAAAAAGTGGGGGGGGGGGGGGGTTTAAGAAAACCTTAAGTCCAAGCATGATGATTTTGAAAATAGTATGTGAAAATAATTCATCTAAATGTTCAACTCTAGTTTGACTTGATTGAAATGATATTATCAACAAGTCCTTATTAGAGTTGGTTAATATTAGTTGCATATTTATACTCCGAGGTTCATATTGACGCACTTGATCTACATCTTGGAACCTGGAGTAGGGTCCTAACATCTCACGCCCATCTACATGGCTAAGTACACAAACACATTAGTCCTATGTGTTGTGAGATGTACTGGCTCCTTAAATCTATAGGTGCATGATATCTAAGGTATGTCCTATGCTAGTTCCATCAAAATGAAAAATAAGAAATAGTAGTAAGAAAATATAGTTTGCAAGTTCTTATTCTATTACGCACATGCCCAATTTTCGTCTTAATAGACTAAATTCGGCTTCGGGTAGGGGTTTAGTAAATAGGTCTGCTAGGTTAGATTTCGATTCGACGTACTCGAGTTGTATGGCTCCGTTGGCCACATGTTCTCGAATGAAATGGTGTTTGACTTCTATATGTTTGGTCCTAGAGTGACATATTGGATTCTTGGTAAGATTAATTGAACTAATGTTATCTACGTGAAGTTTAGTATTCGTAAAGTCTAACTTAAAGTCGCGGAGAGTGTGCTTCATCCAAAGAAGTTGAGTGACACACTCACCCATCGCGATGTATTCGCTTCTGGTAGATAAGGCAACACAATGTTGCTTCCATCGCACTAACTCACTAGACTCGAGCCGAGTAGTTGACAACAACCACTGTGCTTTTCTATCGAGTTTACTACCGCATAATCCAATCGGAGTAGCCGATTAGTTCAACTCGTAGATCTAGGATACCAAATACCACATTAAGTGTACCCTTTAGATATCTAAGGATACGCTTAACTAGGGTTAGGTGAGACTCTTAGCACAGTTTGAAACTCCGCACATACTTATCAGCGAATAGGATGTCGGGTCGATCATAGCTTAAGTATAGAAGACTTCCTATTGCGCCCTATAGTACTTTAAGTCAATGGACTTACTTTCTAGGTCTTCCTATGTTAACATTAATCGCCATTGGGGTGTTTATTACCTTAGCGCCTTGCATTCCAAATCTTTAATTAACTCCTTAGTGTATTTTTGTTGATATAAGTATATACCATCCTTAGTTTGTTTAATTTGTACACCTAAAAAGAAACTTAACTCGCCTACCAAGTTCATTTCAAACTCACTTTCCATGAGTGAAACGAACTCGCTTAGTAAGGCCGAGTTAGAGGTTCCAAAATTATATCGCCTACGTAAATTTGAGCTATGAATATTTCTTTACCTAAGGTTTTTACAAAGAGAGTTGGGTCAACTAAGCCTTGGTTAAACCCTTTTGACTTAAGATGGATTGAAAGTTCTCGCATCAAGCTCGAGGAGCTTGTTTAAGTCCATAGAGAGCTTTCTTAAGTTTTAGAACATGGTCGGGTTTATCTAGATTTTCAATCCGGGGTTGGCTAACATAAACTTCTTCTTTAATGTATCCATTTAGGAATGCCGACTTAACATCCATTTGAAATTTAAATCCTCGAGTGATAAGCTAGCAACATTCGAATGGATTCGAGTCTAGCTATGGGGCATAGGTTTCATCGTAATCTAAGCCTTCGACTTGACTAAACCTTTGGCGACTAACCTAGCCTTGTTTCTAACTACTTCACCTTTATCATCAAGTTTATTTCAAACACCCACCTTGTTCCAATTATCGCTTTGTCTTTAGGTGGTGGTACTACACTTCATTCCTAGTAAATTGAGCTAGCTCTTCTTGCATTGCAATAATCCAATCGGATCAAGAAGAGCTTGTTCAATTGATTTGGGTTCTATCTTTGAAATTAAGGAAATTTGACTAAGGTTCCTATAGGATGCTCTAGTTCGAACTCCTAGATTAGGATCTCCTATCACTTGATCGATAGGGTGGTTAGTCCGAGTCCTAGATTGGGTGGGTTTGTGTTACCTAATGCTTGATCAATGGGGTGACTTGGTCAACACTAGTTTGGTTGGAGTCATCTATCACTTGATCAATAGAGTGACTAGGTTGACTTAGGTTAGATTAACACTAGACCTGATCTCCAGATCAGAGTCAGGTCTAGTATGAATCGGCTCGCTAATTGGGGTTGACTGGGGTTTTGTAGGTTCATGTCCTTCATCTAATACTACATTGAAAGTCTCATCGACTCTAAGGGTTTCGTCGTTATATACTCTATAAGCTCTAATTGTAGTTGATTATCCTAGAAAGATTCCGGTCGTGGTTTTGGATGTAAATTTCCCTAGGTAATCCTTAGTGTTTAGGATATGTACCTTACACCCAAATACCCTAAAGTACTTGATGTTAGGTATTTTATCGTGATAAATCTGCACGAGGTCTTAAGGTGCCTCTTTACCATAAGGATCCTATTTTGGACATAGCGTCGCTAACTATCCTCGCCCAAAACCTATCGGGTAGGTCGTATTCGTTCAACATGGTCCTAGCGGCTTCTTGTAGAGTTCGGTTTTTCAGCTCCACTAGGCCATTTTGCTGAGGGGTCCTAGGGCAAGAGAATTCATGGTGGTATCCGCTTTAGGTTACGTGGTCGGTGAACCTTTGATTTTCGAATTCACCACCATGATCGCTTCTAAGTCTTTTAACCTTAAGGTCTTTTTGATTCTCGATTAATTTGAATAGATTAGTTAATTGATCTAGGTATCATTTTTATGTTTGATGAACCTAACCTGAGTAAACTCGGAGTAGTCGCCAATTATGACTAAGCAATATTGACTTCTATTGAGTGACTTGGCTCCATGTGAATCGAATAGATCCATATGCAGGAGCTCAAGTACACTTTGAGGTTCTGCTTCTGGTTAGTTAACTTGTGTTGTGTTCTAGGTTGTTTTCCTTGTTGACAAGCATTACAGATTTTATTAACAGTTGTTGAGGTTGGGTAAGCCTCGACTAGTTCACTCGACTCATCTTGTGGATGAGTCTCGGGTGTGAGTGACCGAGTCGTCGGTGCCACAACCATGATTCCTCTTGCCGTGTCATAAGACACTTAGTTGAGGAGTTGGTTAAGTTGATCGTATAAATGTTGTTATTTCTAGTTCCTTTAAGAATTGTTTTAGAGGTTTCTTTGGTATTAATTACGCATTCATTTTCTAGAAATATAACCTTATAGTTATTATCACACAATTGGCTTACACTAAGTAAGTTATATTCAAAATTCTCTACAAGTAATACATTTTTAATAACAAAATTCGTGTAAAGCTCGATATCACCTGATCCGATGATTTTGAGCTTGCCGTTATTCCCAAAGGCTACCGATCCTTGTCGTTTGAATCGAAGCTTTGCGAATTTGAGTTGATCCCCGGTCATGTGTCGGGAGCAACCGCTGTCCAACATCCATTGATCCTACACACAAGGTGGTTGGATTGGATGTTAGATTTTTGTTAAGAAAATTGGTTGTAAGTTGTTAACCCTAGGTCATCTCACCGGAGTCTATATGATCAAGCATGTTATACTTATGTGTTTTTGAGATGACTTCCAATTAAGTTGATTAAGTGGATTTAGGTTCAAGTAATTTTATGTTGAGATGATTTCCAATTAAATTGATTAAGTGAATTTAGGTTCAAGTAGATTTAGGTTCAAGTGATTTTATGTTGAGATGATTTCCAATTAAATTGATTAAAAGAATTTAGGTTCAAGTAGATTTAGGTTCAAGTGATTTTATGTTAGATTTGGATTTAACCCTAGGCTTGTCAAGTTTACCTTTTCAAGATCATGGCTCCAGGTCGTGGCGAGGCACAGGGGCCTTCTTTTATCGGATCATCGACCACTTCCTTAGACAAAGCCATTTTCAAGAAAATGATGACTTGACTCACCTAAAATTATTTCCTCGTCTAACTAGTTATTTTTGAAAAGAGGCTCCCCGAGGCTCAATCTTTTCGAAGGATTTTAGTTGATTATTTGAAAAGAGGCTCCCCGAGGCTCAATCTTTTCAAAGGATTTTAGTTGATTATTTACGTGTTCTAAGTGAGTTCACGAAAAAAAAACAAAAACAACAAAAAAATCTAAGCATGCAATTTCTAAGTTAAAACACAAACATGTTTTGTACTGGCTCCCCTTAGACCGTTGAATCGGTTCGGTCTATCCACATAGTGGATTTGGTCCTTGGGAACCCAGTACAAGTAGGATCCTAGAGTTTAAATCAAAGTAGTCTTAGGAACCCATGCTTGGACACATTTTTTATGTCTACTTACGATTGACATATATGACTTATTGGTCGTGTTTCAGTTAAACCCTAGTCCGGCCTTGTTGTACACGGCCCTTTGCGATCCAAGTAGGAGGTCAAGTCCATTGGATCCCAAAGTAAACCTTTCCAACGTATTCCTAAGATCTTCGACTTGACTCTTCAAGAGTGAGTTCTCAACTTCGAGTTTTTCAACCAGAGTTGAGTCCTTCTCTTGAACTCGACTAGTCGAAGAGGTTAGGGAGACCTTGTGTTTGAGGAGTTTAACCTCCTCAACCAGGGTCTCGACCTTGGACTCGGATTTAACTAATTTCCTAGACAAAAACCTAACCGTATTATGTAAGGTATTAAATAAAGCTCGACTTACTTTAAGGGTATCTTTTGAACCGGATGCGTATCCGTGGCTTGACTTGAAGGTAGCTTCGTAGTCCGAGTCATCCTCGGTCGACTCAAGTTGGGCTGGCCTCCGTGTCCGACTCAATTGATTTCGACCATGAAGACGTGGTCTTCGTCTTCTTCTGATGACGCTTCTTCCCATGTCGCGTTTAGGGCCTTCTTGTGCTTAGGTGGTTGGTGTTTGAGCTTAGGGCACTGGGACTTGATATGTACAAACCTGTTACACTGTTAACACCTAATTTTATAACTTTTAGGCTTACCTTGGTTGGGTCGAGTCGTAGTTCGCTCGTCCCCTTGGCTATCCTTCGAGCTAGGTTCATTAGTTCGGCAACAACTCGGTCAACTTCTTCTTCGGACTCGTCTTCCTCCTCGGTTGGTGGTGGCTTGCTTGCGATTTTCTTCTTCTTTGAACCTGCAAACAAGGCTATACCCCTCTCGGGTTCCGAGTTGGATTGTTCATGTAATTCAAAATCCAAAAGAGTTCTCTAACCTAATTTTAGAAAGGTCCTTGGAGACCTTATAGGCATCAACCATGGATGCCCATAAGGTAGTCCTCGAAAAGAGTTTAGGACATACCTAATAAGGTCGCGTTTTCGACCTTTTGCCCGATTGCGTGTAGGTTGTTGACTATGTCTTGGACACGGCATGGAGTTGCATCGCGACTCGTGTTCTGCATTTTTAGTGTGTACAATTTATTGAATAACAAATCACGCTTGCAAACCTTAGCTTGATCCGATCCTTCGTAACTCGATTAGCTTTGTCCAAAGATCCTTTGCGCTATGAAGGGGCCGACGCGATTTAGCTCCTCCTTGGACAAGCCGATCGAGGATTTGTGTTGCCTTGGCATCGGCTCGACTTGTCGTTTTTGTTGCGGTCCATTGATCATAATCCAAGGAGTCACCCACTTCATTAGTCGAAAGTGTGAAACCCGTTTGGATTATGATCCACATCTCGATTTGGGTTTTGAGAAAGCATTCCATCCGACCTTTCCAGTAACGGAAATCATCTCCGTTGTAAAACGGAGGTCGGACGGTGCTAAAACCCTCGAGATGGGCCATTAGAACAAAAAGACAAGGAGACTAAAATGAAAACCTAGCAACAACAAAAACACACGAAAGTACCAAGACTTGCGTCTTGGATTAGTAGTGCGGGAAATAAAAAGAAATAAACGAAAAATAGAAAGTTAAGCAAAGAAATAAGAAAATAAATAAAAAGTAAGTACTCACAACCTTCGATGTCCCCGAAAGGCTACTAAACGCCGATTTTTGAGGATGAAAACAGCTAGTTACGGGGGTAAACCCCCCAGTAAGAAGTGTAGATCTCTGCGAGAGCTTCGATTTGGTAGGTAGACCGTGTCGTGGGTCAACTTGTACGAAAAGTTATGCCCGTTTGACCGTCGGCTACTCCAAAAGCGAATACTTGCAAAACAAAATCAAACGAAGAGTACCAAGACTTCGTCTTGGATTAGTAGTGCGGGAGAAAAATTTAAACGAAAAACAAATCTGGAAAAAAAATGTTATATTGGTGGTTTCACCAAATCTAAGCGCCTACTCGATACCAAATTGTTGGATCGATTTGAGCGCTAGAGGGGGGGGTGAATAGCGATAGAAAATTTTTCTTTTTCGTTGTTCGTGTTAAAAACTCAAGAGATAATTAATCGCAGCGGAATGTAAATGTAAAAACAAGAGAGACAAAGGTTTTACTTGGTTCGTAGCCGTAGGCTACTACTCCAAGGCCCTAGTGGTCCTTGACCACGCACGGAGGGCAATTATTAAACAAACTCCTCGTTGGAGGTAGGAGTTAATCGATACAATAAAACTTGAGGTAGAGGACACTCTCTCCTCGTACGATAAAAAAAGCTCAAGAATGTAAATGAGCATCGACACTAAAATTAAAGCCGACGTAAAAATAAAGGAAATGAAACCTAGACGCTCGGAGAAGAAGAAGCACGTTGTTGTCGGTAGCTTTGAGACTTTTTGGAAGCTTAGAATTGTTATTAAAACCCTAGGTTTGGCCCTCCTTTATAGCCTTTGAGCCCTTTTCGAAGTGGGTCTTCAACCAATCACAAATGGACACCAAACCGCTTTGAGGTGGAGTGATAAGCCTTGACTGACTCGATCATTGACCATCACGATCGATGGCCATCATCACGATCGATGGCGACATCGATCGATTGATGACCTTCAATGATCGACGATATCGCGATGAGTCCTCCAAGCCGGCAATGATCGATGCCATCGCAAGTCAAAGTTAGCTCAACAAAAACATACTTCCGACGGTCTTCGACCGTCCGATCTCGACCAAGACCACCTATGAGATGTCTTGGGTCGGATCGACGCTTAAGATCATCCCCGTAAAGAGGATACGACTTCACTTACGCTCACACACACGAGCTTACCTCGATACTTACGTGTTGCTTTTGCTTCCGGCCTTCCACTCGATTCCATCGGCTCCCTCTGAAATCACTCGAGTGTCGCCCGACCACCGCGGCTTCCTCCGGGTGTCGCTAGCCTTCAGCTCCAGCATTGAGACTTTTCTGCACACTTGATTTAGCTCGTGAGATAACAATATAAGCTTAACTTTGTATCGTTTGCTATAATCAAAACTTAGGTTCGACTTAGGTGCCCACTGCACCAACATTCTCATGGTGGGTCTTTCAGTATATATTCTCCAATGCATACCCATGTGTCAACTTGATATCTCATATCCATGACTTGTGAGATCAAGTCATCGTGTTGACCTACATACTAGTCTCTACGCATTAACATTGTCCCTGAATGTTAATACTTGACTAGAAATGATTAAGAGTAGTGTTCTCTATATCATCTCATTATCGATTCTACCAATCGATTGATATAGATAAGAACCTACTACTCAAGGACGTTATTATACTTAGTTATTTGGCACCAATACAAGTAAATATAATAACCATGTCTTTATAAATAGGAATATGATACAATAAAGTCCATACAACAATCATCACATGATTGACTCTAGGGCTTTCACTAACATGCACCAATAATCTCCTCCTTTTTGATGTTTGACAAAAACATATACCTTTGAGTTAGAACACTAACTCAAATTGGTAAGTTCACATTCTCCCCCTTTTTGACATACATCAAAAAGGTTTACTCTCCAAGGAGGTCAATGTCTCATATCCAATGAGATCTTACAATCTCCCCCTTGGTCCAAGGATATTTAGGATGCCTATCATCTTTCTAGTGATAAGTCCCATATCACTCAAGAGAGGCAATCCTATACTCTCCCAATTTCCAAATTGGGTATCTTAAAATCCCATTTTCCTTCTTATGAGGAAAAATATTATTCATCATCCCATGACGGATACCTCCCCCTAAAGGCTTGCTCCCCCTTGACCATTGCACCAACAATCTCTTTGGGAAGTCCCTAAGCCAATAGGAACTCTAAACCATCAAAAATAAGGTTAGAAATTCTATATTGATCTTTCCACACCTTAAATTTGATACACACCCTAAACAACTCTCCTAATCCATATCCAATAGATTTTCATCCTTTATAATGCTTCTCAAAGCATATCCTAGGGTTAGGAGTGGTTAGGGAACCCTAACATAGCTGAAGTGGGGTAAACAAACCTTGTTTTCCTGAAATTAGCTTGGTAGTCGACTCTCTCAGCTACTACGATCATTGCCACATCATCGATCGCCACCAAGAGCGTCGATAATCAAATATTACAATTTCAGTTATCAAAAATGAAATTCAAAAATTCATAAATAATTATATGTATATCGAAAAATCATGAAAATTCATACGTATACTACTTATGACCAATACAATGGGTCAAAAATATTTGAAAATTATTTTACCCATAAAATATTGAAATTGATACAAAATCCAAAGGTGAATAAAAACTTCAAAGTTTTAGCTCACTTTGTATTAATCTCATCAATGGTGATTGCTATCAAAAAATAGACTTCACTAAGGTATTTCAAAAAGATTTTAAAATGTTTTCAAAACCTTATTTTGGATCATATTCCTTGGGCTCAATGTACATGACTTGTACACAAGCTTTCCCAATGATCCACTACTCATATAAGATGAGTTTTGGTTCATCTAGATGCAAAAACTATGCCCCTTGAACTTAACTCATATCCTAGCATCTCACATGTATCTAGGGTGTATAAATACACATACATATCATTGTAATGTGTGATGTGGGTTTTGTTCTCCATAATCTAGAGATTCATGTATTTTTCTAAGGCAACTCTACTTGATTCCCTTATAAATGGGACTCCAAGTCATGCTATTGTCTTTAAATCAATTTTAATTAATTTAAATGCATGTAATGATCATGGCATAACGATAGCAAAAATTAAGCATGGCCAATGAACATGATGTCATGACATATGATTAAATTTAAAAATACATGACATTTAATCCTTAATCTTAAACATGATCATGACATATAAATGATAAAATTAAACATGATGTCATGACATGTTATATGGCAAACAAAGTATGACATATAAAAAGTATAGGTATAATAATACCTAAATTTTAATATTAGTTGTCATTTTTTATAATTATATTTATTTTGCTATATTACTTAAATTTTCCAAAATGTGCCAAAAACCTAAAAATGGAACACTAAAGACCTCTAAACCTAATTGTGCTGATTTAATTTATATTCCAAAAATGTATTGGCTCATCCTAAAATCTTTTAGGATCATAAGATCAATTCTATTTTCAATTTATCCATAACCTTGAAAATATCCTAAAATGCCACCTTTACTATGGTTGAGCTAACTACTCATCCAATCAAGGTTGGCACACCCTAAACCAATCTAGTGTGAATCAATCACGCTCTTAGGAACCCAAATCCTATTTGAGATCCTTGGGTTAATTAGGTATTCCTTAGGGATAACCTCGCTAGATATCTTCCTAATGACCCTCCTAGGCTTGGTAGCCTTGGTCATTTAGGTCTTACCTAGGTTGACTCTAGGGGTAACTCCCCTTGCAACCTTCTTAGTGGCCACCCTAGGTTTCCTTGAAACCCTAGCCACTAGGCACATACCTTGGTCAACTCTAAGGATGACTTCCCTATTGACCTTGGTCTTCCTAGACCTAGTTTGTGTTCCATAATCTAATGGAACACTATGATAAGCCACCTTAGGCCTAGATTTGTGACCCAAACCTTGCTTGGCCTTCGATGACTTTTGTTTCTTAGGTCCTAGGTGTTGACTTTGAGTTCTAGACCTAGAAGTTTGACCATTTGACCCTTTAAATTGATTTTGCATGTTTGCAAGGGTCTTCTCAAATTTCTCAAGCCTTGACCTCAAGGCTTGATTTTCAACCTCTAATTGTCCAATTTTAGAATTTTGATTTAATCCTTGGGCATGGTTCTTCCTAGGCATATGTCTAGTCCATTTAGGGTTAAAACCTAGGTGCTCTTATATTTTCCTAATAGATTCCCTAGGTAAGGTTTTTCTAGGGACATTAGTCCTAAATTTCTCCTTATTTCCTAAGTGGACACTTTTAGCTCCTAAAACAAAATATTTATCTCTAGCATGCTTTTCATGATGAATTGCAAGAGAATTAAAATTTCTAGCATGCTTTTGACTTTTAAATTTAGAAGGTGCATAATTAAAATATACCTTAGGGTTAGCCTTAGTTCCCCTACTTGTGATGCTCCCCTTTGAGTCTTCTTCTCCCCGTTTGGGCATTGATTCCGGTAGTATCCCGGTTGTTGACATTTGAAGCAAATCACTTGCTCCTTACTTTTGGTTGTTGGGGGACCGACATCCTTAACTTTTGGTGCCGGTGGAGCTTTTCTTACTCTCTTTGAGCATTTTTCTCTTGTAATGTCCACTTTCCCGACACTCAAAGCAAATTATATGATTTTTATTTAAATTTAAATTGCTTGAGTTACCTAGGGTATTTGTGGTGGTGATCGGAGTGGGTTCCTCATCCCTCCCGGAGGTTGAGGCTTCTTCTTGATTTAGCTCCGGCTCCGGTGTGGATGGTCTCTCCTCCGCCTCAATCCTTGAAATGGAGGCTTCTTCCACTTCTTCCACCGATCCAGAAATTGATTCCCTATCTACTTCCGAATCCTCATGCTCTTTAGATGATGATGTACTTGCTTGAGCTTGAGAGGGTGAGCACTCCTCTTCTTCTTCTTCTTCTTGGATTGATGATGAATTTTCATGAAGCTTGGCCAAATCGCTCCATGGCTCCTTGGCATCCATGCACTCAACTAGGCTACACAAGAAGTCATTAGGAATTAAATCAAAAATGAAATTGATTACCTTCTTATTTTTCTCAAATCTTTGGAGTTGATCTTCACTCCATTTCTTCTTCTTGAGGAAGCCACCTTTTGGTCCTTTTGGATATTCAAATTCTTCCATCAAAATAGACCACTCCTCAAGGTCTCTCATCATCAAAAAGTTTTGAATTATCGCCTTCCAAGAATTGAAGCCTTCTCATCCATAGAAGGCATAGGGAATTGGGGTGTTTATATCCAATCCCAATTGTTCTTCCAACTCCATCTTCACCCTCTAGCGTGCTCCCTTAGTTGTTAAACTTAGAAGAGCGGCCTCACTCTGATACCACTTGTAGGGTGATCGTTGGAACGCTAAAGAGGGGTGAATAACGTCGTGCTCGTACGTTGATGGAATTCGTTCGTGTTCGTCTTTACAAAACTCGTTATGCGCAGCGGAATATAGATAATAGCAATAACAAAAAAAACAAGACACACACGAACACAAGAATATAATGTGGTTCGGAACCGAATGGTTCCTACTCCACGGATCAAGCTCTAAAGAGCCCTAGCGATGCTACAAATATGCCACTATGCAAACACTCCTTCTCGACACAAGTCGGAGGTGGAGAAACCTCGTACAATTGATTACAACAGTAATACGAAAGACAAACAAGCAAATACAATGCAAATACGAAAAACAGTAAAGAGAACTTTACAACACTTTGCTTTTGATTGCTTGAATGCTAGGTTGATCGAGTAGCACTTGGAGACCCTGAATTGCAGCAGCAACTTGCCTCAAATAACCTCAAAGAACCATGACTTTTTCCTCCTTCATGAGCTCCATTTAAAGCTTCAACCTATGCTGGAAAATGCTGATCAGTCAACTGCTCGGGACCATCAGTCGACTGATGCCACTATTATCTTGAGACAACGGCTAGATCTACGCTAGAAAAATCCAATGGATCCATTATCAGTCAAATGATTATGACCATTAGTCGACTGATCAAGCCATCACTCGACTGTTGACCCCAACGGTCGAGTGAAACTCCATTCTGTGCTCCAAAACCTGAGCACCAGTCGACTGATCACATGATCAGTCAATCGCTCGGCCAATTAGTCGACTGGCCTTCTCTGGCAGTCAACTGCTAGGCCAATTTCCACAGTCAAACCCTAGTTGACTCACACCAATCGACTGACACACCTCAAACATGAGATTTTAGCCCAAGTAGGGTTCCCCCATACTTACTAGACCACCCTTCGCCTAGACCTAAGCCTTCTAGTCACCTCTATCAGTCTCACGCCTCTCGGATCCCTCCAAGTCATCCATGACTTGTTCATCCATCGCTCTAGCCTTCAGGTTCTTCCATCGGCTATGTCATTCTAACAGTGTCTATACCGCCAAGGCACATTGGACTTATGCCGCCACGACTCCGCTTGGAATTTACGCTGCTAACCATTGAACATATGCTGTCAAGACTCCCGCTTGGACTTTACGCTGCCAATATCAAACCCCTTGGACTTATCAAATGCCAAGACTCAAGCTTGGACTTTCCCTTGCCAACCCATGTTAGACTTTCCATGACAAGACCCATGCTTGGACTTTTCCTTGCCAAGACCCATGCTTGGACTTTACATGCCAAGTACTCAAGACTTGGACTTTCCATGACATGGTCAACTCCAGTCAACCATCAAAGTCTCCCTCGAGTCAAAGTCTAGTCTAGTTAAACATAACCCGGGTTGATTGTATAAACAATCTCCCCAAAACATCAACAGACATTAATGTCAAACATCAATGTCAACTCACTTTGTCAAACATCAAAACATCACTCGAGTCAAACTCGATTCTAGTCAATCGTGACCTGGGATGATTGCACCAACATCTGGAATGTTGCATGTTCTACCAGATCTACTAAGATGTGGTTTCACAATAGGTCCAGCCGATGGCTCATCACTATGAGTTATCGGTTGTGGTGCTTCACCAGGTATCTCATCAATGTCTATTGGAGTCTCTCGAGCCTCCTCAAGCTCAACGACACTCCCACTATTTTCTTGCAAGAGAAACTCTTTCTCTAGAAACACAGCATGCCTTGAAACAAACACCTTTTGTTCCACAGGATGATAGAATTGGTAACCCCTTGTTTTCTTAGGGTATCCAATAAATAGACATTTATCAGACTAGCATCCAGTTTGTCTGATACAGTCCGCTTTATATAAGCAGGACAACCCCATATCATCAAGTAAGATACATGAGGTTTCTTACTATTCCATATCTTATATGGAGTAGTAGAGACTACCTTAGTTGGCATTCTTCTTAGCAAGTAAACAACTGTCTTAAGTGCATAGCTCTAAAAGGACTTGGAATGATTCGCATGATTCATCATCGACCTTACCATGTCCAACAAGGTCCGGTTATGCTTCTCAGATACACCTTTATGTTGTGGTGTATACGGCGGAGTCCATTGAGACAATATACTATTGTCTCTTAGATAATCTAGAAACTCTTGAGTCAAGTATTCACCACCTCGATCAGATCGAAGTATTTTAATACTCTTGTCAAGTTATTTCTCTACTTAATTTCTGAATTCTTTGAACCTTTCAAAGGCTTTAGACTTATGTTTCATCAAGAACACATACCCAAACCATGAGTGATCATCGGTGAAGATAATGAAGTAGTTATAACCTCCTAGAGCTTGAGTTGACATAGGTCCGCATACATCAGTATGTATTAGACCAAGCGACTCACCCACCGATTCACCTTTTCCAGTAAAAGGTAACTTGATCATCTTGACTTTTAAGCATGATTCACATGTATCGTATGAATCTAATTCAAACGATTCCAGAATTCCACATCGATGTAATTTGGACATGCGTTTCTTGCTCACATGGCTAAGACGACTATGCCACATATAGGAGTCTAATTTCGAGCATGCTTGTTGCTTGCTTCGATATTGAAAATGTCATTAGATACGTCCAACATATAAATACCATTGCTTAAAGTTCTAGTCCCATAAAGAACGTCATTCAAAGTTATGTAACAACAATTGTTACTAAAAGTTAAATGGTACCCCTTTATATTTAAAAAAGAAATAGAAATGATGTTATTTATCAACGAAGGAATATAAAAGCAATTGTTCAGTTCTAAGACAAGTCTTGTAGGGAGTTTCAATAAATGCGTTCTGATGGTGAGTGCAACAACCTTTGCTTCATTCCCAACAACTAAATTTGACTCTCCCTTGACTAGTCTTCTTCTATTTCTTAGCCCATGTATGTCATTACATATATGTGAGCTACACCCAGTATCCAATACCCAAGTGTCTAAGGAAATAGAATGACAATCAATAACGAAGATATCTGAAGAAGATGAGGCATCTGGTGCCTTATTCTTCTTCACTGACTCAAGATAAATCTTGTAGTCTCTTCGCCAATGGCTCTCCTTGCCATAATGATGGCAAGTGCCCTTTTGAGCTGGTTCTGCCTTTTAAGACTTTTTCTTCTTCCTCTTCTGTTGTTCCTTTGACTTCCTCTTAGAACCTTTCTTTGAGGAATCTGTTAGGGCAATCTCTTGCCCTAATATGGTTTTGATGGTGTGGCAAAGGGTTTAAGTTAGTTTGATATGTGATTTGATATGTGCGTTGAAGTCGTGCAGGACATAGTAATTCGCACATGGAGCCGTGGCGAGTTTCACATCTCATGACTCGTGCCTTGAGTCGGTGAAGGATAGCTTTGCGGAAGCCGTGCGCTTGGAGCATCCGAGGGACCGCCGGACGAGAATCATGGAGTGAAGCCGGAGGAAGTAGACTTCAAGGCAAGAGACGCGAAGGAGCATTGCAGAGTCATGCGCCTGATGCTGCCGAGGGACGTGGCCGAGAACGAAGAGAACTTCGAAGGCGAGGGACTCCGAGAGATGTGAGTGAGCGAATGTAACCCGGGAAGGGGTAGCTCTTAGGTGAAACTTGGTCATTTGGCCAAGTGTCGGATGGGTTTTCCCGACACGCCGATCGCCATGACATGGCGCGATCGCTTCTCGAAGTCGAATTTATTTCGGTATCGTATCCGGATTATGGCGGTGATCGGCGCGCGATAGGGCGCATCCAAGACCATCAGTCGACTATTGAAGGCAGCAGTCGACTTGTTAATAGGGTTTTGGCCACAGAACCGCTCGTAGCCGATTGGGCAGTCGACTACGGAGGCAGCAGTCGATTGGTGAGGTCCATCAGTCGACTGCCAAGAGTTCCGTTGGACTACAACGGTCGGGATCTGACATGTTTGGAGGCCGTTGTAGTGACGGCAGTCGACTGCCAAGGGCAGCAGTCGGCTGGTGGCGGCCAACGGGAAGAAATCAGCCCTCTCTATAAAAAGAGAGGGTGTAAGCCTTTGAGAGGCAAATGCTTATGCTCCAAGTGATCTTCCTAGTGCCCCACAAGCTCTAAACTCTTCTTACTTGCTTTTACTTCATTCTATTTATAAGAAGAGTGATCTTGATTGTAAAGGTTACCTCCACCTAGCTTGGTGCAAAGGAGAGACCATTTAGTGGATTGGTTTAGCGGAGTGATTCATCGAGGACGAATCAGGGATCGTGGATTAGCGGCATAGCCGTGAACCACGTTACATCTTCTTTGTTAGCGTTTGTATTTTCGTTTATTGCTTTGTCTTTATTGTTTATGCTTTCGCTTGCGCTAACGATTGTGTAGACGAGCAAACAAACGAGAAAATTCCGACATCCATAGTGAGAGGGCTATTCACCCCCCTCTAGCTTGCCGTTCGATCCCCTACAGAATCTACTAACAGCACCGTCCCCTACTCATGCTTCTCAGAAGGCTCCATAGTCTTCAGCATGTTGAGTAATACCACAGATGAACCTTCTTGCATCTGAGAGGTGAAGAGGAGCTTGGAGACTTCGAACCTTTCGAATCTCACTTGCTCATCAAAAAACTCATAAAGAAGGACTATGGTATGAACATTCATATGCTTATGCTACTTCCGTAGCTCGGGTACCATCGCGGCTAGCATGATGCAACTCACTTGCTCAGAATCACTCACATATTTTTGATGGGCCAACAATTGGTCTGGTGTTGCATCATCACTAGGACGGGCGGGAAGAGACACTTCGAGGACATACTCAAGCTTTTCTGCCTTGAGAACAATTCTTAAGTTTCTAAGCCAGTATAAGAAGTTCGGCCCAGTCAATTTATTTGAATCCAAAACAGAGCACAAATTCAAAGATGTCATGATCAATCGATTAACCTAGAAATATAAATCGAGCATATATGAGAAAGATGATTTAAAATGCATCCACATACATTTACAAAATCCCATTCATTTTTCTAATTCAAAAACCCTCAAAATCAATTTGGGAGATCGTAGGTCAATCTCCGAATGGGCTAATATCCTACATAGATAAGAATAACCTTGGAGTGAGTCCAACAAGCCATTCTTAGCTATGATGGTGGGTATCAAGTATACCGATTACATATCACGTATATGTAACTATCACAATATGCTATCAACTAATTGAATGTTCGCACATACATTGGGTTGTTAACACATTAACAAGTATGCATCATATGCATAGCACCCAACTTCACCTCTCTTCGCATCGACCTTGGAGTGAGTCCAACAAATCGATACTCCAAGTTAGAGCCGACCCATTAATCGCGAAATAGTTTTAATATGGTTAGAGCATATTCAACCAATCAGCCAGGCTTAGAGTGAGTCCAACAACCCAAACTAACGATTGACCTCTGACTCTTACCAAATTAGTGTTAAACTATTCCAATGATTTGAACATGTTCATGTTCGAGCCAGCCTTGGAGTGAGTCCAACAACCCAAACAAGAAACAGAACTCTGGTTCTAATCATATTAATGGAAGGTGTAGGCTTTAATATTTTATAAGGGTTTTAATGTCTCATCCTTTTTGCATGCAGATAACTATTATCTACATGGCATGATATACATGACATACATCTACATGTCACGACACGCATGACATAATGATATGCATCTAATGCAATTACATGACATACAATTATGGCATGTAGAATAATTTCCTTATATGTCATAACTATTTATGGAAATAAAATATCTTTGCGATTTAATTCCCCAAATCAAATTATGATTAAATTAGGAAACAAATTTCCAAATCTAATCACATATTTTATTTATGGAAGGTCTCAATTAATGAAAGTCAAATTTTATTTAGGAAACAAATTTCCTAAATTTTCAAAATTATTTATGGAAATAAAATATATTTTAGATTTGATTTCCCAAATCAAATCATGATTAAATTAGGAAACAAATTTCCAAATCTAATCAAATATTTTATTTATGGAAAGTGTTAATTTCCATAAATACTTCTAACTTTGCAAAAGTAGAAGATTTCCATAAATACAATTAGCAAATTTCCATAAATACTTTTAAACTTTCCAAAAGTAGAAAATTTACATAAATACAATTATGACTATCGCAAAACAATTTTACGATTATGTCGGAACACAACCTGGGCTTTGATATCACTGTTGGGTTTCCGGCATCGTGGCGAGTGTGTGTTCGAACATGTTTCGTAAACATGTACACAGCGAAAGGATTAAAAAGCAATAAATCTAATTTATTACAACACACACATCACATGCATACATAGTAAAACATGTGTAGACATAATCATAAATTCAAATTTTGCAATAAAAAATATTACTCTAGTTATACCTGACGTATCACGTGCAGCGGGAATAGCATCAATCGGAGCGACTCTCGCTAGAATTGCCTCTATCCGTATCCACATCGAGTATCATCGGGATGGTTTCACAAAGCCACGAGCCTCGTCTTCATAGGAGTCACTAGCCTCGTGTCGAAGACGATGTGATCCAGAGAGGATCCCAATCTGAATCAAAATTCGGATTAGAAATCGAGTCGCCAAAATTCGCTTCTCTGGAGAGGTATTCGTCATCCATTTGACGAATCCTTGGTCCTCCACCTATGAGGATTGTCTGAGATCAAATCCCCGGAAAGGTAGCCACTGTCAGATCTCCAAACATCGTCCAAACGACTCTCCGACACAAAAGAAAACAAGCTGTCCAAAAAACTGAATAGCTTGGTGGAGGATTTGCTCCAGCCCAAAGGAGGAAGGCTGGCTACACCTTGGTCACCGGAGCCAAGGGATGTCTCCAGAGAGTCGCCGAAGGATGACCGACAGTAGCTTGGACGCGCGGCAGCAAGGTGGATGGCAGCAAGGTTGGGCGACAACCTTGTTGGGTGGCAAGGAGAGGAGAAGGGCTTGGGTGGCTAGGGTTTCCAAAGTACAAAGTTCTCCACGAAAAACCCAAGTCATGTTTTATACCCACTTGGTTCAGGACATGGTCTATAGTGTCAGTTCCCACTAGGCTGACTACGTCACACCTAGCCCAAGTATTATTTTCTCGTCCTACAGATTCTAGTTACTGCACATGTATCCAAGAGTACCTTACTCTAAACATGTAATGCTTTGGCCAAAGACTTTAGTAACAATCCAACGAGAGGCCATGGGTATACATCTCCTCACAAGGAGTGATGAATCCTTTATATGCTATTCAAACACCTTCGGTCACTTCGACTTATACCCAATCATCCCAGGTCCACATCTCCTTGGAGATGCTTGCTTAAGATGTCAAAGCATAAGTCTTCATGACCAAGATGGCTTGAATACCGCAAGTCAAAGAAACATCACACTTAAGCCGCAGTAAGAACTTCATTGACATATCCATATATACAGAGAACAATATGAAGTCATACAGCTGGTCACTCCAATGAATTAGTTACCATAACTAGCATCTATGATCAACTCCAGACATCACAATGTCTCCAGCTAGTGAGAATCGGCTGGTTGGATACACCAAGTAGTATACCTCGTGCTAGTCTCGACGGAATTGATGGTGTCCATATCCATCAATTTATCAACTAGGGATAATTCCAATACATCACAATTACACATGTAGAGATACTGACTAGTTGTGATCCAATCACAAATTCTCTCATGCTATGAATCGTATCATGGACATTCAGTAAATGAGTTTAGGATCTAATCAAATACATGAAAATATGTATACTCAAATAGTGAATCTTCATTTATCATATAAATGGTTCAAACATAAGGCGATTACCTTAGGACACCTCTCATATATCACTAACACCTACATTTCACAAAAAACATAGGATGACATGTGTGTGTATTGAAATACTCTGTACACATGTGAGATGGTAGGAAAATGAGTTAAGTTCAAGGTGCTTATATGTTGCATCAATATGAACTCAAACTCTTTAAATCAAATGATTGAATCATAAGGAAAGCTAATATACAAGTCATGTACACTTTGCCCATAGTGTTGGGAATTCGACCGTCACTAAAGGGGGGACAGGGTGAATAGTGTTTCTTACGTCGATGGAATTCATTCGCGTGCTTGCTACAATTTGATTAGTACACAGTGGAAATAATAGAAAATACAATACAAATACAAATACTGTAGGGATGTATACTGAAAAGTCTACCTTTTGTATAAACATCTTTATTTTGAAATAAGAATCACACGATCATTGTTTGAATTTTTATGGTTATGCAATATTGTCTAATACATTACATTGTAGATAACATGATGTGTGGTGTCACATGGGAGACCATGTTATCGGCTCCTTGTAAAGTATAAGTAAAGGCTCACACCCGAGATGGCTTTGGACAAACCATCGGAATGGTTGTAGTGTGATTTGGTATTGGTTTGTCTTGACCATAGAATCACACTAGTGCATTTTGTGTGTATTGAGCAGGACCGACTTAGAGGTGATTCGATTTATTGCTGACTACATAATCGAATCGGACCTCAAATATTATTATGTACATGCTCTTAATCCCGATATAATAACGGGCACATATACTTAGTATTCATCTCTTTGATTTACTAATGGGCGAGATTTATTGATTAAATCGATAGGCTCGGTAAGTTGGGAGATGATATTATTTATATGGTGTGTCGTTGATTATAAGAGGAAATTGTGTCCTATATATTAGGATGATTATGTCCCCTTGAAGATCTCATAAGGTTCATCATGTAAATCCTGCAGGTGGACTTGGTCCGACATGATGAAAAGGTTGAGTGGTACTACTCATGGAGTTAGATATTGATTAATTAATTATCAGTAAATTAATTAATCGACAGACATTCGAGATCTTAAACATGGGGAGAAAATGTACAAATAATATATAGAGCCCATATTATCATATGGGGGTTGGTGAGGTAGATCAATGATGATCCTTTAGTGGATTGGATCATCATTAGTGGATCGGACTTTATGTGGGCTTAATTCATGGGTGGCCAAGATCCAACTCCTCCTCATGGTCCCTAATGTAGCCTATTAACACCTCATGAAGCTTAGATCCAATGGATAAAAACAAAACTCTATGATCCATAGGTAGAGATTAAATCTCTAAGATCCGACAGTTGAGATTAAATCTCTAGATCCGACGGTTGAGATTAAATCCCTAGAACCAATGAAGGAGATTAATTCATGACTTATACCTAACTCTATAAAAGGAGGGCAAGGGAGTTGGCATGAACAACATTAAGAGAGATAGGGTTTTTGGGCAGCAAGGGAGAGGAATCCTAGTAGAGATAGGATTAGGGTTAGGGTTTGGAAGCTAGGGTGGCACCAATTAAGGAAGGTGATTGCTTTAATCTTCCTCCTTCATTGGCCGACGTCCAGCAGCCCTTCCAGCCCTTGGCCGGTGGCCAAAACCCCTCCTTTCTTCTCCTTAGGTGGTGGAAACAAGATATAGGGCTTCCCTTGGTGTCTTGGTTGTTTTCCATCATCTTCTCCTCCTTCTAGTTGGCCGACAGCACGGAGTTTGTGTGCTCCTTGTTGGTTGGTTTTAGGGAGGAGAAAAACCTTGTTTCTATTCTTCCTCTTGATTTGGAAGAGACAGGAAGGAAGATTTGCAATCTAGGAGCTTCGACTTTTGGTAGATCGTCGCCCACACGACGTTCAAAAGGAGGAAGGTCATACATTAGAAGATCAAGAGGTATATCTATTCTCTTTTCTCTTTTGTTTCTTGCTTGTTTTTGGTTTTCAATTATAAGCATTTTATAAATCTGTAAATGGATAAATAATACTTGGATCCCGAGCATAAACACGAAAACCGGCGATCCGGACATTGTCTATTCCGCGGCTACTCGTAGAATAGAGGATGGTCGCTTGAACAACTAGTTTGTTCAAGTGACCTCTCTAAACGAATAGCACGACGATGACTTGGTTGTTTGGGCAATCCTTTTTGTCTAGGATTAAATTTTTAAAATCTAGGGACATCGAGGGGATCACCATGAACAAACGACCAAGGTGAAGTGGGAAGCGAAGTTTCCCCTCATGGACTTGATAAGCAAAAAACCTACAATTGGTATCAGAGCCAAGGTTTTCCGGTTTTGTATGTTTAGGATTCGGTTAATTTTTATGCACTTTTTCATATATTATATGTGCCGAATAATAGTAGGATATGCGTAGTTTAACTCTTTGATTGCAGGCATAAGATCCGACTATTATGGCCATATATGTGTATGTGATTGTATGTGTGTAAATATTTATTTTGTTGAATCCTCGGGGTTGACGAGGCTAGTATTTAATTTTTGTAAATTAGATATGACATTGTTTAGCCACTCTTTATTTTATTTTACTTTCGATCTAGATTTCAAGTACACTCCCTCATGGAGTATAGGATCGATGGATGTAAATTAAAATAGGGTTTAGTCTCGGCTCGGATCTCCAGATGGCTCGTACATGGCGTAGGAGGAGTGGACGAGATGGCGATGTGACGGGAAACATATTGTAGACAAAAGCTATAATAGTTAGAAAATAATTTATTTTTCATATTTATTGCCTTTTGTTTGATATGCATGTGGTAGGCTAGGAAAATTCCTCAATTCCAAATTACTAAGTGGGAGAAGAAAATATTTTAAAAAATTCCCATGGCCTCCATTACGATTTGATAAGTGATGCAAACAAACTTGCGCATCAGCTCTGAGTGCCTTCCTCCCCATCGGATGGGTTTGTTTTCGGATCACAAGGTCGAATATGGTTATAGGAAATTATTAAGGAGCGTGTGTACTTGCCCATCGTAAGGCACATAACCCGAGATAATTACCTTGGTACCGAGTAATGGTGAACACTTAGATACAAATATAAGTATCCCCCCCATCCAAGTCACTGCTTTTATTTGTAGGGCCAAAGAGGAACTAACTATTAATTTTACTTGTCAAAAAGTTAGGTTGACAAGATAGTAAAATTAATGGGTAAAACCTCCTCTTACAAATGTAGAATTTGTATACGTCCACACTATCGTGGCATACGATATTCTCGGTGTTTTGAGGTGTTGGTTGATTTTAAAATATTATTGTTTGAGGAATCAATAATTTTTTGAAATCTAATGATTTGATTTATGTGATTCTTAGGTTTTCTTTCAAAATGACTTTCAACCCACTTGCTGTGATACTGAAAGAGAACAAACTTACTGGACCCAACTATGTAGATTGGAAGAGGAATGTAGACATTGTCTTGACTGCTGAGGAATTCAAATATGTGCTCCTCGAAGAGTGCCCTCCCAAGCCTACAGATGATTATGGGGAATAGAAGAGAGAGAGCTATAAGAAGTGGATCAAGGCCGATGAGATGGCGCGGTGTTACATTTTGGCATCTATGTCAAATGTACTGCAACATCAGCATCAAGCCATGTCCACTGCTTATGATATGATGCTCAATCTCAAGGAGGTTTTCGGACACCAGAATCGGGCTGCGAGGCAAGAGGCCATGAGAAACTTGATGACGACCACCATGATCGAGGGAACACCCGTGAGGGATCATGTTCTCAAGATGATGGCTCATTTGAATGAGCGTGAGTTCCTTGGAGCTGAGATCGATGAGGAAACCCAAGTCGATATCATACTCCAATCTCTACCTAGGAGTTTTGAGCAGTTTCGCATGAACTACAACATGAACAAGAGATTGTATTCGTTGGCGGAACTTCTGACAGAACTCCAGGCGGTAGAGGGACTATTTCGTCAGAGTGCTCAGGCGTATGCCATGGTGACCCAAAAGGTTTCTACTTCTAAGTTGAAAGGCAAGAAGAAGAAGAAACAAATTGGGGCGAAGACGGTGGGAGGTACTCAGGGAGGAGTGAAGAAGCTGAAAGGCAAGTGCTTCACTTGTAAGTAGACTGAACACTGGAAGAAGGACTGCCCCAACCACAAGAACAAAGGTATATCTTTTGGTCTAGTCGTTGAAACATGTTTAGCGGTGTTATCTACCGGCACCTAGTGTGTAGATATGGGAGCCACTGATCATGTCTGTAATACTTTGCAGGGGTTCCAGAAAACTAGACGACTGGCTGAGGGGGAGATTACCGTGTACTTGGGCGATGCCACGAAGGTGGCAGCTATTGCAGTGGGAGACGTTCATTTATTTTTTGAGAAAAATAAACTTTTGGTTCTTAAGAATTGCCTTTATGTACCCTTATTTAGAAAGAATTTAATTTCGATTTCTAAATTGTTTATGGATGGATATTCTATGTCTTTTAATGACAGAGTTGTTATAAGAAGGAATAGGGATATTATCTGTTCAGGTGCATTGATAGGAAATTTGTACACACTTGAACCAAAACCTCCCACAATGCAAATTGAAGTTAATAACTTATCTTCTAATTCCAATAAGAGAAAAGAACCTTCGAAGATGAACCAAACATATCTTTGGCATCTTAGGCTTGGTCACATTAAC
This sequence comes from Wurfbainia villosa, assembly GCA_025175895.1. Classification (NCBI taxonomy): domain Eukaryota; kingdom Viridiplantae; phylum Streptophyta; class Magnoliopsida; order Zingiberales; family Zingiberaceae; genus Wurfbainia; species Wurfbainia villosa. The sequence continues at coordinate 51,768,819 of CM046002.1, forward strand.
CTAAGCAGAATTCAAAGGATGATAGCTGATGGACCTTTGGGTTCATTAGTGGTGGAGGATCTCCTAACCTGTGAATCTTGCTTGGAGGGTAAGATGACCAAGAGGCCTTTTAAGGCCAAGGGGTATAAAGCCAAAGATGTGTTAGAATTGGTTCATTCGTATTTGTGTGGTCCTATGTATATCCAGGCTAGAGGTGGTTTTGAGTATTTCGTCTCTTTTATAGATGATTACTCGAGATATGGAAACATTTACCTGATGCGTCACAAGTCTGAATGCTTTGACAAGTTCAAAGAATTCAAGGCTGATGTGGAGAAACGTCAAGGTAAAAGTATCGAGACACTACGATCTGATCGTGGTGGTGAGTACCTCTTTGGAGAGTTTAGGAACTACTCATCAGAGGCTGGGATTCAATCCCAATTAACTGCACCTGGCACACCCCAGCAGAATGGTGTAGCAGAGCGAAGGAATATGACTCTTATGGAGATGGTTAGATCGATGATGAGTTATTCTGAGTTGCCAAGATTCATTCTGGGGATATGCTCTAGATACGGCGGTGTACATTTTGAACTTGGTTCCATCTAAATCAGTGCTTTCTACTCTCACAGAATTGTGGACTGGGCTAAAGCCTAGTCTAAGACATATTCGGATATGGGGGAGTCCAGCAAATGTTCTGAAGGCAGATGCTGGTAAGTTGGAACCTCATACAGAAGTATGCATGTTCATTGGCTATCCCAGGGGAATGGAGGCTGGATTGTTTTATAATCCTAGAGATCAGAGGGTGATCGTTAGCACAAACGTCAGATTTCTAGACGAAGACTATGTGATGAGCCACAAGCCCAAGAGTAAAATATTTCTAGAAGAATTAAAAGGGGAAGTCACTTCTTTAGTACCATCGGTACAAGAGGATATACCACATGTCACTGCACCGCGTGTCATAGAGGATACACAGGTGATACCTCGTCGTAGTGGGAGGGTTGTGAGATAGCCTGATAGATTCATGTTCTTGGAAGAATCTTCTGATTTGGTCCCTGACGAACATGAACCCGATCCCTGGACATATGACGAGGCAAACCAAGATAAAGATACAATATCTTGGCAAAGTCTTTATCACGCGCCCTTAGGGACCCTAAATGTCGGAGGCGTAGCGTGTATGACACATACATTACATACAGCGGAAGACTTTAGACATACTTCTTAATACTTACAGCGGAAGACTTTAGACATACTTCTTAATACTTTTTTTTTTCTTTTAAACATAAACATGCGTTAACACATATATACATATATATATACATACTTCTTCTTCTTAGCATAGAGTATGCTTCATAGCGTGGATAGATACTTCTTCTTACTTCTTCTTTACTTCTTCTTCTTAACATAGAGCATGCATCATATATGTAGATACTTAGTGCTTAGTAAATTCATAACATCATCATCATAAGGAGACATAAGTGAGGACATGAATAGACATCTTTATCATAGGTAAACATGTTTAGACCTAACGGATCTTCTCCACCATGCCACTACCACACACATTGGCCCCTCCTTTGCTCCTTTAGTTTATCCATCCCTTACCCTTATCTCCAAGAAGGAAAGATAAACTATAAGCACATAGGCTTAGTAAGATCCTGTCCTACTCACTAAAACCATACATTATCATTAATCATGGCATGCAGCATTCACAACATAGAAGCGATATGACTTGTAACATACTTGGTGTCATCAACTTAACAAGTAGCATAAGTAACGTAAGTGAAATATAGCATGGATCACCGTATCATCAAACATAACTTGTAATGTGTCTAACGTAAACATGTAAACATTCATAGCATATCATAAAGCATAACTTTCATAACGTCTCTAGCGTAAGCATGTAAACATTCATAACATATCATAAAGCATAACTTTCATAACATATAACTTAACATTCTTGGCATATCGTTTAACATAACATGTAACTTAACAATCATGGCATATTATTTAACATACATGTAACTTAACAATCATGGCATATCGTTTAACGTAACATGTAACTTAACAATCATGACATACATTTAACGTAACATGTAACTTAACAATCATGACATACATTTAACGTAACATGTAACTTAACAATCATGGCATATTATTTAACATACATGTAACTTAACAATCATGGCATATCGTTTAACGTAACATGTAACTTAACAATCATGACATACATTTAACGTAACATGTAACTTAACAATCATGACATACATATGCAAGATGCTTTTGAAAATATATATATTAGGTACGTAAATATAAATCTCAACATATTTGGGCCCGGCATTGTACCACTTCTTCATTATCATAGCGCGCATCCCTAAATAGGCCCGAGGTAGCAAGTCTCGAACCTAATAGGTTTCTAGGCCCGAGTCTTATTCCATCGACCTAGGGCAATCGTCATAGCGTAGAAGCCCATCCTAGGCCCGAGTCTTACTCCATCGACCTAAGGCATCTTGGAGCCCATCCCGTACTAGGCCCGAATCTTATTCCATCGACCTAGGGGCAATCATACATAGAAGCCCATCCTAGGCCCGAGTCTTATTCCATCGACCTAGGGCATCTTAGGAGCCCATCCCTTCTTGGACCTTGTTAAGGTCTTGGTACGCCATGTAGAAGGTAAAATACTTATATGCTTACTGTACTACATGTCTTATTAACATAGCATAGCATACTTCATTTCATACACCTCATGCTTCACTTCATTAACATAGCATAGCCTACTTCATTTCATACACATCATGCTTCATTTCATTTTCATGACATGGCATAATTCATTTCATACACATCATGCTTCATTTCATTTTCATGACATGGCATAATTCATTTCATACACATCATGCTTCATTTCATTTACATAGCATGGCATACTTCATTTCATAACAACATAACTTATTTCATTAACATAGCATGGCATACTTCATTTCATAACAACATAACTTATTTCATTAACATAGCATGGCATACTTCATTTCAGTAATAACATAACTTATTTCATTAACATAGCATGGCATACTTCATTTCATAACAACATATCCTATTTCATTAACATAGCATGGCATACTTCATTTCCTAACAACATAACTTATTTCATTAATATAGCATGGCATACTTCATTTCATCACAACATAACTGATTTCATTAACATAACATAGCATACAATTCATGGTATGGACTTCATTGTACCCTAAAGACCCAAGGTGGCCGAATGGTCCATGTAGGGCCTTTAGGTTTAACTTTGACCTAATCCCCTTTTTAAACCTTAACCTCATCATCTAGTTACAAAACATAGTATGAAACTTCATTGAAACCCTATGGTGGGGTTTGGCCGAATAGGTCTTATTGTTCCTTAGGGTTAGCTTTTGTTCTAATCCATTTTAAACCCTAAAATCATCATCTAGTTCCCATAGTATGGCATGGAACTTCATTGAAACCCTAAAAGTAGGGTTTGGCCGAATAGAACTATGGTGTTCATTAGGGTTAGCTTTTGTTCTAACCCACTTTAAACCCTAAAATCATCATCTAGTTCCCATAGTATGGCATGGAACTTCATTGAAACCCTAAAAGTAGGGTTTGGCCGAATAGAACTATGGTGTTCATTAGGGTTAGCTTTGTTCTAACCCACTTTAAACCCTAAAATCATCATCTAGTTCCCATAGTATGGCATGGAACTTCATTGAAACCCTAAAAGTAGGGTTTGGCCGAATAGAACTATGGTGTTCATTAGGGTTAGCTTTTGTTCTAACCCACTTTAAACCCTAAAATCATCATCTAGTTCCCATAGTATGGCATGGAACTTCATTGAAACCCTAAAAGTAGGGTTTGGCCGAATAGAACTATGGTGTTCATTAGGGTTAGCTTTTGTTCTAACCCACTTTAAACCCTAACACCATGATCTAGTTATAAACATAGCATAAACATAGCATAGAGCTTCTTTGAGACCCTAGTTCATGACTTAATGGGTCATGGGGGCCTCTAGAGTTAGATCTTTATCCTAATCCCTATAACATGCTAACATCATCACTTGCAAGCAAAAACAAGATATAACTTCAATAAAACACTAACAAAACCCATGTTGGCCGAATGGTTCATAGGGTTTCCTAGGTTTAACTTTTGACCTAATCCATTTTAAGCCCTAACATCATCATCTAATTACAAAAGCATGGCATACAACTTCATGGAAACCCTAGATCATATCTTGGCCTAATATAACAATATAGATTTCTTTTATAAAACGTCAACCGCAAGCTACTCGTATGCGGTGAGGGATACTTACATCCTTCGTTGCTTTTGGTGGAGAAGACAACCTAAAGAACCAACCTAGCCCTAGCTTTCTTGCTTGGATGAGGCTCGGCCAACAGAGGGGAAATGGAGAGGGAAGCCTTAGAATTTCGGTGAGAAGAGGAAGAGAAGAAGAGAGGAAGTAAACAATTTCAATCTTCCCTCTTCTTTATAAAGGGGGGAGGAAGAGAAGTTCCTCTTTTCTTTTTCTATGCCTCTTCATTTACCCTTAGTTCCATTTATCTATAGTCCCCCCCCTTTCCTTAATCATACAATCCTATTGGGCTTATGGTTAGTGGGTACATCTATAGGGCTTGGCTATCTCTAGAGGTCTGGAGTTCAATTCCTAGGTCTTGTATCCATTTTTTTTTGGCTTATTTTCTTTTGTTTTGGAAAAAGGCCTACATAAAGCCCATTATCATCAAGAAAAATTCTTGTAAAATTGCTAGGAATTTTACCCATAATCCTTCATACCTTTAAAAGTTTCATCCTCGAAACGTATAACAATTGAGGGTACTTCTTCTTCTTGTCCTCCTCGCGATCCCAGGTAGCCTCCACGTACCGTTGAGTCTGCCACAGGACCTTTACTAAGGGTACCTCTTTGTTCCTTAGCCTCTTGATTTCTCGGTCTAGTATTTGGATAGGCCGACTTTCAATACTTAGGTCCTCTTGAACTTGTACTGTTTGTGGCTCGATCACTTGGTCTGTACTGGAAATGCATTTCTTGAGCACAGAGACATGGAACACGTTGTGAATAGCCGACATCTCTTGAGGCAGCTCTAGCTTGTAAGCTACATTGCCGATCCTCTGCGATATCGGATACGGTCCCACGTAACGTGGACTCAGTTTACCCTTCTTTCCGAACCTCATTACTCCCTTCATGGGAGCCACTTTGAGGAATACTAGGTCCCCAACCTCGAATTCTAATGGTCTACGCCTCTTATCCGCATAGCTCTTTGTCCGGCTTTGGGGCGCTTTCAATTCTCGCGGATGTTCAGATAGCTCGTGGTGTCATCGATGAAATCCGTCTAGAGTCCCATCCTCTTCTTTTCACCACCCTCGCATCAAAGATATGGGAGATCTACATTTCCTCCCGTATAGAGCCTCAGAGGGTGCCATTCCAATAGTAGCTTGGTAGCTATTATTGCTGACTCGCCAAACATAAGTATCGACACGGCTACCTAAGTCCAGCGCGGGCTCTTAACATATCTTCCAAGATTTGATATTTACCCTTTCGTCCGTCTGGTCTGCGGGATGGAAGGCGATCGAACAATAGCCTTGTGCCTAAGGCCTTCTGAACGCACTCCCAGAAATGGGAAATGAAGCGACCATCTCTATCAGAAATGATGGTCTTAGGAATTCCATGGAGTCGGATGATTTCCTAGCATATAATCGAGCCAGTTGCTCGTCGAATAGGTCATCTTGATTGCTAAGAAATGAGCGGACTTCGTCAATCTGATCTACAATCACCCATATAGCATCATAACCGCTTGTCGTCTTGGGCAATCCGAGATGAAATCCATAGAAATGTCCTCCCATTTCCATTCTCGAATCTGGATCTACCGCAGTGTTCCTCCAGTCTTTGGTGCTCGCCTTAACCCTTTGGCTGTCGTGCAAGTCTTGACATACCGAGCCACATCTCTTTTCATTCCAAACCACCAAAACTTTCGTTTCAGGTCTTGGTACATCTTTGTGGTTCCAGGATGCATCGCATAAGGAGTCCCGTGAGCTTCCTCAAGTATCTCCTTCCGTAATTCTGGATCGTCGGGAATACACAAGCGATCCCTGAGGTAGAGTACTCCACTATCAGAGATCCGAAACCCGTCGTCCTTTCCCTCTAGGACCTCTTGCTTGATCCTCTGAAGGCTTGGGTCACGGGCTTGCTTTTCGATATCATCGAACAGCGTCGGTGCTATCGCCAGGGTTGAGAGCCATCCGGAAATGATTTCCACCCCGTAACGCGTAATCTCTTTTTCTAAGGGTCGAGATAGCACTGAGAGGGACATCAAGGTGGCGCAGGACTTCCTGCTGAGTGCATCAGCCACCTTGTTAGCTTTCCCCGGATGGTAAAGAATCTCGCAGTCATAATCCTTGACGAGCTCGAGCCATCTGCGCTGTCTCATGTTCAGGTCCTTCTGTGCGAAGAAATATTTCAGACTCTGGTGGTCTGTATAAATCCTACACTGAGCTCCATAGAGACAATGCCTCCATGTTTTGAGAGCAAAGACCACGGCTGCTAGCTCTAAATCGTGGGTGGGGAAATTCCTTTCGTGTTCCTTGAGTTGCCTAGAGGCGTAGGCAATGACCTTGCCATTCTGCATAAGTACAGCTCCGAGTCCCATCTTGGAAGCATCACTGTACATGTCGAAGCCTTCATTCTTGTCCTAAGAGCAAGAATTGGAGCGTGGTCACTCTCCTTTTCAACTCTGAAACTCCTCTCGCAGTGTCCGCCCACTCATATTTCTTGTCCTTTCTAACCGATTGATCAACTATACCACATACATCCCATGCAATGGGACTAATCACTAATTCAAGGAATGAGCTCATCATTTCTTATTCATACTTTCGAAGGAAAAATGTTAACATATAACATTCCTTATTTCTAATCGAAACAAAACTACTTGAGAAGATAGTTTATTACTCCCACTAGGACAAACCCTAGTGCTTGTAATCATTTTTAGTCCTATCTTCCTTGGCCTTATTAGGGTAGTCTCAAATGGAAGTTGTAGAACCCTCCACATTCTTCTCGAGGCGAGTTACCACGAGATTCTCTTGAACCTTGTGCTCCAGTAGTTCGGCCACGGCGATAGGTTATCCGCCTTCAGTAACAACCCCACCGTGGTGTGAACTACCATGAACTCATTTGGCGAGACGGACCAAGGCCCATATCTTATAATTGTCGATGCTTGGAAACTCTTGCCGCTCGAGTCTCCTAAAAAGACAATCGAGCCTTTTCATGTGTCTGATGACCCCACCGTCTGGTTTATAAACTATCTCTTCAATAGCTTCCCTTAATCGGTTTCGTGACACATCATGACGGGTCATGGTGGTCATCGTCCGTGCCATCTGAAATTGAAATAATTGAAGTCGATTGCAAAACCGACCAACAAATGCGAAGCGCTTAATTGATTCGATGAGCATAGACCTTACAAATAATTACGAAAATCAATTTTCGTAACAAGAAAGTATTTTATTTATTTATTTATATATATATATATATTCGTGTAATTAAACTAAGGCTAGCATAAGGTCGTTTTAAGCTTCATTCATGTTCCCATGCATAAGTTAAACTTAAGGTATTTTACATCATGCCAGAACAAGCATAAGGGTATCCTATTTTCATGCATATTTAAGTTAGAAACATTTCCTATTATTCACGAACAAGCATAAAGTAAAGGCATTTTATATCATACATGAATAAAATAAGCTAAGTTAGAGTAGACATAGAATTCTTACTTGGAGCGGCAGGATTGGAGCTTGATGTGTGTGTAGTGGAAAGGCGGATCCGCTCTCGATACCAACTGTCACGCCCTTCCGGGACCCTAAATGTCCGGAGAGGCGGCGCGTGACGCGACCGTACATACATTACATACAGCGGAAGACTTTAGACATACTTCTTAATACTTACAGCGGAAGACTTTAGACATACTTCTTAATACTTTTTTTTTTCTTTTAAACATAAACATGCGTTAACACATATATACATATATATATACATACTTCTTCTTCTTAGCATAGAGTATGCTTCATAGCGTGGATAGATACTTCTTCTTACTTCTTCTTTACTTCTTCTTCTTAACATAGAGCATGCATCATATATGTAGATACTTAGTGCTTAGTAAATTCATAACATCATCATCATAAGGAGACATAAGTGAGGACATGAATAGACATCTTTATCATAGGTAAACATGTTTAGACCTAACGGATCTTCTCCACCATGCCACTACCACACACATTGGCCCCTCCTGCTGCTCCCTTTAGTTTATCCATCCCTTACCCTTATCTGCAGTACGAGGGAAAGATAAACTATAAGCACATAGGCTTAGTAAGATCCTGTCCTACTCACTAAAACCATACATTATCATTAATCATGGCATGCAGCATTCACAACATAGAAGCGATATGACATGTAACATACTTGGTGTCATCAACTTAACATGTAGCATAAGTAACGTAAGTGAAATATAGCATGGATCACCGTATCATCAAACATAACTTGTAATGTGTCTAACGTAAACATGTAAACATTCATAGCATATCATAAAGCATAACTTTCATAACGTCTCTAGCGTAAGCATGTAAACATTCATAACATATCATAAAGCATAACTTTCATAACATATAACTTAACATTCTTGGCATATCGTTTAACATAACATGTAACTTAACAATCATGGCATATTATTTAACATACATGTAACTTAACAATCATGGCATATCGTTTAACGTAACATGTAACTTAACAATCATGACATACATTTAACGTAACATGTAACTTAACAATCATGACATACATTTAACGTAACATGTAACTTAACAATCATGACATACATTTAACGTAACATGTAACTTAACAATCATGGCATATTATTTAACATACATGTAACTTAACAATCATGGCATATCGTTTAACGTAACATGTAACTTAACAATCATGACATACATTTAACGTAACATGTAACTTAACAATCATGACATACATATGCAAGATGCTTTTGAAAATATATATATTAGGTACGTAAATATAAATCTCAACATATTTGGGCCCGGCATTGTACCACTTCTTCATTATCATAGCGCGCATCCCTAAATAGGCCCGAGGTAGCAAGTCTCGAACCTAATAGGTTTCTAGGCCCGAGTCTTATTCCATCGACCTAGGGCAATCGTCATAGCGTAGAAGCCCATCCTAGGCCCGAGTCTTACTCCATCGACCTAAGGCATCTTGGAGCCCATCCCCTAGGCCCGAATCTTATTCCATCGACCTAGGGGCAATCATACATAGAAGCCCATCCTAGGCCCGAGTCTTATTCCATCGACCTAGGGCATCTTAGGAGCCCATCCCTTCTTGGACCTTGTTAAGGTCTTGGTACAAGCCCTGCAGAAGGTAAAATACTTATATGCTTACTGTACTACATGTCTTATTAACATAGCATAGCATACTTCATTTCATACACCTCATGCTTCACTTCATTAACATAGCATAGCCTACTTCATTTCATACACATCATGCTTCATTTCATTTTCATGACATGGCATAATTCATTTCATACACATCATGCTTCATTTCATTTTCATGACATGGCATAATTCATTTCATACACATCATGCTTCATTTCATTTACATAGCATGGCATACTTCATTTCATAACAACATAACTTATTTCATTAACATAGCATGGCATACTTCATTTCATAACAACATAACTTATTTCATTAACATAGCATGGCATACTTCATTTCGTAACAACATAACTTATTTCATTAACATAGCATGGCATACTTCATTTCATAACAACATATCCTATTTCATTAACATAGCATGGCATACTTCATTTCCTAACAACATAACTTATTTCATTAACATAGCATGGCATACTTCATTTCATCACAACATAACTGATTTCATTAACATAACATAGCATACAATTCATGGTATGGACTTCATTGTACCCTAAAGACCCAAGGTGGCCGAATGGTCCATGTAGGGCCTTTAGGTTTAACTTTGACCTAATCCCCTTTTTAAACCTTAACCTCATCATCTAGTTACAAAACATAGTATGAAACTTCATTGAAACCCTATGGTGGGGTTTGGCCGAATAGGTCTTATTGTTCCTTAGGGTTAGCTTTTGTTCTAATCCATTTTAAACCCTAAAATCATCATCTAGTTCCCATAGTATGGCATGGAACTTCATTGAAACCCTAAAAGTAGGGTTTGGCCGAATAGAACTATGGTGTTCATTAGGGTTAGCTTTTGTTCTAACCCACTTTAAACCCTAAAATCATCATCTAGTTCCCATAGTATGGCATGGAACTTCATTGAAACCCTAAAAGTAGGGTTTGGCCGAATAGAACTATGGTGTTCATTAGGGTTAGCTTTGTTCTAACCCACTTTAAACCCTAAAATCATCATCTAGTTCCCATAGTATGGCATGGAACTTCATTGAAACCCTAAAAGTAGGGTTTGGCCGAATAGAACTATGGTGTTCATTAGGGTTAGCTTTTGTTCTAACCCACTTTAAACCCTAAAATCATCATCTAGTTCCCATAGTATGGCATGGAACTTCATTGAAACCCTAAAAGTAGGGTTTGGCCGAATAGAACTATGGTGTTCATTAGGGTTAGCTTTTGTTCTAACCCACTTTAAACCCTAACACCATGATCTAGTTATAAACATAGCATAAACATAGCATAGAGCTTCTTTGAGACCCTAGTTCATGACTTGGCCGAATGGGTCATGGGGGCCTCTAGAGTTAGATCTTTATCCTAATCCCTATAACATGCTAACATCATCACTTGCAAGCAAAACAAGATATAACTTCAATAAAACACTAACAAAACCCATGTTGGCCGAATGGTTCATAGGGTTTCCTAGGTTTAACTTTTGACCTAATCCATTTTAAGCCCTAACATCATCATCTAATTACAAAAGCATGGCATACAACTTCATGGAAACCCTAGATCATATCTTGGCCGAATTTAACAATATAGATTTCTTTTATAAAACGTCAACCGAAGCTACTCGTATGCAGGTGAGGGATACTTACATCCTTCGCGTTGCTTTTGGTGGAGAAGACAACCTAAAGAACCAACCTAGCCCTAGCTTTCTTGCTTGGATGAGGCTCGGCCAAAAGAGGGGAAATGGAGAGGGAAGCCTTAGAATTTCGGTGAGAAGAGGAAGAGAAGAAGAGAGGAAGTAAACAATTTCAATCTTCCCTCTTCTTTATAAAGGGGGGAGGAAGAGAAGTTCCTCTTTTCTTTTTCTATGCCTCTTCATTTACCCTTAGTTCCATTTATCTATAGTCCCCCCCCTTTCCTTAATCATACAATCCTATTGGGCTTATGGTTAGTGGGTACATCTATAGGGCTTGGCTATCTCTAGAGGTCTGGAGTTCAATTCCTAGGTCTTGTATCCATTTTTTTTGGCTTATTTTCTTTTGTTTTGGAAAAAGGCCTACATAAAGCCCATTATCATCAAGCCAAAAATTCTTGTAAAATTGCTAGGAATTTTACGGGCGTTACAAGTGCAATGAATGCTGAGATTGAATCTAAGGATTCAAATCAGGTCTGGGAGCTAGTAGAACCACCCGATGGTGTAAAAACCATTGGATACAAGTGGATCTACAAGAGAAAGAGAGGAATAGATGGGAAGGTTGAGACCTTCAAAGAGAGGCTTGTTGCGAAGGGGTATACTCAGAAAGAGGGTATCAATTGTGAGGAGACCTTTTCGCCGGTAGCCATGCTTAAGTCTATCTGGATTCTCTTATGCATAGCAGCTCATATGGATTATGAGGTGTGGCAGATGGATGTCAAGACAACTTTCCTCAATGGAAGTCTTGAGGAAAATATCTACATGAAGCAACCAGAGGGATTCAATAGTAAAGGCAAAGAGCATCTTGTGTGTAAGCTTAATCGGTCCATTTATGGATTGAAGCAAGCTTCGAAGTCTTGGAACATCCGCTTTGATGAGGTAATCTAGTCTTATGGATTTATTCAAAGTCCGGATGAGTCTTGTGTATACAAGAGATGTGACGAACACGTAATGGTATTTATTGTACTATACATAGATGACATTTTGTTGATTGGCAATAATATCAAGGTGTTATCGGACGTAAGGGTATGGTTGTCCAAACAGTTTGATATGAAGGACTTGGGGGAGGTGAGACACATCCTTGGGATCAAGGTTATAAGGGATCGCAGGAAACGGATGTTGTGCTTATCCCAAGCTTCATACATAGACACGATTATGGAGCGTTTTAGCATGCAGAACTCCAAGAAGGGTTTTCTACCTTTCAGGAATGGAGTTCCTTTATCTAAGGAGATGTGTCCTAGATCATCTGAGGAGATAGAGGAGATGAAGGTGATTCCTTATACTTTAGCAGTAAGAATCCTTATGTATGCAATGCTCTGTACGAGACCAGATATCTGCTTTGTCGTGGGCATGGTCAGCAGATATCAGAGTAATCCAGGACAGGGACATTGGACTACGATAAAGCATATATTGAAGTACCTGAGAAGGACTAGGGATTATATGCTGGTTTATCGGGCAGACCAATTACTCCCTGTGGGTTACACGGATTCCGACTTCCAATCTGATAGGGATAACCGTAAGTCTACCTCAGGTTTTGTGTTTACTTTGGGAGGTGGAGCCATTGTATGGAGGAGTGTCAAGCAGAAGTGCGTGGCGGACTCCACCATGGAAGTTGAGTATGTGGCGGCCTTTGAGGCGGCCAAAGAAGCTGTATGGCTCAGGAACTTCCTGATGGACATGGATGTGATTCCTGGTTTGCCCAGAACTATCACAATTTATTGTGATAATAGTGGTGCAGCTGCAAACTCGAAGGAACTACGAGTCCATAAGGCTAGTAAACACATAGAGCGCAAGTACCACCTAATATGAGAAATAGTAAAGAGAGGAGAAATTGCTGTGGAAAAGATTGCATCGGAGGATAACCTTACATATCCTTTCACTAAGGCCCTTCCGGCGAGAGCTTTTGATAGGCATGTGGAGGGAATGGGGATCAAATGTATGGAAGTTTGAGGACAGTGTAGTCTTTTAGTATAAGTGGGAGATTGTAGGGATGTATACTAAAAAGTCTACCTTTTGTATAAACATCTTTATTTTGAAATAAGAATCACATGATCATTGTTTGCATTTTTATGGTTATGCAATATTGTCTAATACATTACATTGTAGATAACATGGTGTGTGGTGTCACACGGGAGATCATGTTATCGGCTCCTTGTAAAGTATAAGTAAAGGCTCACAATCGAGATGACTTTGGACAAACCATCGGAATGGTTGTAGTGTGATTTTGTATTGGTTTGTCTTGACCATAGAATCACACTAGTGCACTTTGTGTGTATTGAGCACGACCGACTTAGAGGTGATTTGATTTATTGCTGACTACATAATCGAATCGGACCTCATATATTATTTTGTACATGCTCTTAATCCCGATATAATAATGGGCACATATACTTAGTATTCATCTCTTTGATTTACCAATGGGCGAGATTTATAGATTAAATTGATAGGCTGGGTAAGTTGGGAGATGATTTTATTTATATGGTGTGCCGTTGATTATAGGAGGAAATCATGTCCTATATATTAGGTATTAGGATGATGATGTCCCCTTAAGGAGCTCATAATGTTCATCATGTAAACCCTTCAGGTGGACTTGGTCCGACATGATGAAAAGGTTGAGTGGTACTACTCCTGGAGTTAGATATTGATTAATTAATGATCAATAATTTAATTAATCGACGAACATTCGAGATCTTAAATATGGGAAGAAAATGTACAAATAATATATGGAGCCCATATTATCATATGGGGGTTGGTGAGGTAGATCAATGATGATCCTTTAGTGGATTGGATCATCATTAGTGGATCGGACTTTATGTTGGCTTGATCAATGGGTGGCCAAGATCCAACTCCTCCTCATGGTCCCTAATGTAGCCTATTAACACCTCATGAAGCTTAGATCCAATGGATAGAAACAAAACTCTAAGATCCATAGGTAGAGATTAAATCTCTAAGATCCGATAGTTGAGATTAAATCTCTAGATCCGACGGTTGAGATTAAATCCCTAGAACCCATGGAGGAGATTAATTCATGACTTATCGCTAACTCTATAAAAGGAGGGCAAGGGAGTTGGCGTGAACAACATTAAGAGAGCTAGGGTTTTTGGGCGGCAAGGGAGAGGAATCCTAGTTGAGATAGGATTAGGGTTAGGGTTTGGAAGCTAGGGTGGCACCAATTAAGAAAGGTGATTGCTTTCATCTTCCTCCTTCATTTGCCGGCATCCAGCAGCCCTTCCAGCCTTTTTCCAGCCCTTGGTCGGCGGCCAAAGCCCCTCCTCTCTTCTCCTTAGGTGGTGGAAACAAGATATAGGGCTTCCCTTGGTGTCTTGGTTGTTTTCCATCATCTTCTCCTCCTTCTATTTGGCCGGCGGCAAGGAGTTTGTGTGCTCCTTGTTGGTTGGTTTTAGGGAGGAGAAAAACCTTGTTTCTATTCTTCCTCTTGCTTTGGAAGAGCAAGGAAGGAAGATTTGCGATCTAGGAGCTTCGACTTTTGGTAGATCGTTGCCCACACGACGTCCAAAAGGAGGAAGGTAATACATTAGAAGATCAAGAGGTATATCTATTCTCTTTTCTCTTTTGTTTCTTACTTGTTTTTGGTTTTCAATTATAAGCATGTTATAAATATGTAAATGGCTAAATAATACTTGGATCCCGAGCATAAACACAAAAATCGGCGATCCGGACATCATCTATTCCGCGGCTACTCGTACAATAGAGGATGGTCGCTTGAACAACTAGTTTGTTCAAGTGACCTCTCTAAACGAATAACACGATGATGACTTGAGTGTTTGGGCAATCCTTTTTGTCTAGGATTAAATTTTTTTAATCTGGGGACATTGAGGGGATTGCCATGAACAAACGATCAAGGTGAAGTGGGAAGCGAAGTTTCCCCTCACGGACTCGATAAGAAAGAATCCTACAAATACAAGCACACTACATAAGATATAACATGGTTCGGAACCTCAAGGTTCCTACTCCACGGGTTGAGCTCAACAAGCTCATGTGATGACAACACCACTAATAAAACTCCTTAACAACACGTCGGAGGTGGATAAACTTCGTATAAACGATTACAATAGTAATATAAAATACAACAAGAAAATACAAAGTAAATATGAAAGACAAGTAAAGAAAACTTTACAACACTTTGTTTTGAATGCTTGCTTGTTGATCGCCTTGGACTAGCCTTGAAGGTCTGGATTACAGTAGCAAATCCTCTCCAAATTGCCCAATAAAATCGCTGTGGAAATCCTTCCTGTTGAGCTCCTTTTAAGCCTCCTCGCGGCCTAGATTTTCGCTTGACAGTTGACTGCCAACAATGTCGTTGTCTCACAATAAACTTAATCAACATTGGCATGCAAGCTAACGGATACACTGGCAGTCGACTCCATTACCCAGCAGTCGATTGTAGGGTCATAGCCGACTGACCAATCAACTACCAAGCATTTTGCTCTTATAACCCCGACCAATGTCATATGGCATAATGATCGCTCAAGCTTATCGATCGATTGCTCAATCGGCGATTATCGCCAGTTATTTTTTTATCGAACACCTGCCCAAGTCCGGCAGGTTCAACTGGCCATGATCCCAATCGACTATTGCACATCGACTCGGCTGCCAAGTGTCAAAACACTTGACTAATCAATTGGTCCAAAGCCCTAGTCGACTGATAACCTCAACCATGAGGTTTTAAACCAAGTATGACGCCCTCATACTTGCTAGACCACCCTTAGCCTAGACCTAAGCCTTCTAGCCACCTCTGTCAGCCTCACGCCTATCAGATCCCTCAAAATCATCCATGACTTGTTCATCTATATGCTAGCCTTCAGGTGCTTCCATCGGCTATTATGATGCTAAGCTGGTCTATACCGCCAAGGCATATTGGGCTTACGCTACCGCTTGGACTTTACGCTGCCAACCATTGGACTTATACTGCCAAGACTCCACCCTTAGACTTTACGCCGCCAATATCCCCCCTTGGACTTTCCTTGCCAACCCATGTTGGACTTTTCATTTGCTAAGACTCAAGCTTGGACTTTCCTTTGCCAAGACCCATGCTTGGACTTTCCATGTCAACCCATGTTGGACTTTCCCATTGCCAAGTGTCCCACTTGGACTTTCCATCATATGGTCAACCCCATGTCAACCATATTATCAAACAATGGTCAAACTATCATCAAGCATCAAAATACCACCCGAGTCAAACTCGAGTCTGATCAATCGTGACCCGGGTCGATTGCACCAATAATCTCCCCAAAACATTGTCAAACATCAAAACACTACTCGAGTCCAACTCGAGTCTGGTCAATTGTGACCTGGGCCGATTTCACCAACACATACATCACGATTGAAAATAAGATTTGAACACAATTTTAAAATCATTTTGAAAAACCTTGGTAAAGTCTATCTTTTGATAGCAATCTCCATTAATAAGATTGACACAAAGTTAGGCAAAAAATATTAAAGTTTTCAATGATTTTTAACTTTCTATAATTCTTTCAAAATAATGGGTATTTTAATAGAAATCTATTTTTCTCTCATAGTATTTAGGATAAGTAATGAGTGTATGAAATTTCATGATTTTTCAAAAATCATAGAATTTCTTGTGCATTTCCAAAACTCAATTGAAAAACTTTGATTTCTGAAAAATCAGAAATCACTTGACTACCACATAGACAAGTCGACTGGTACTAGTACCAGTCGACTGGTTACTGATAGCAATCGACAAGTAGGTTGATTTTGGCTTAACATGGTCAATTTAGCTTTTTATTAGCAATCCTATGTACCCTAACCACTTCTAACTCTATGATATGCTTAGACGAACATTGAGAGGCTGAGATTTACAATGAAAATGATTAAGAGTGTTAATTATGAATCAAATTTTAAGAGATGTTAATATTTAAGTGTGAACATTTACCCTTATTTTTGATTATGTAGATTTCCTATACGCTCAGGAACTTTCTAAGGATATTATTGGTGCATTAATCAAGGGGGAACATGCCTTTAGGGAGAGATTATGCATCTAGGTATGATGATTTTTAAGAAGTAATGAAGAATTGATTTTTATTTAGTAATAAGTGTTTATCACTAAGAATGAAAGGGATTAAAGATGAAGGATTGGAAAAATGGGAGAAAGAAGGATCTCATTGGAATTTGAGATACTTTTTGATGTGTGTCAAAGGGCGAGAAGTGAAGAATTTAAGTTAGGAAACCTTCATTATGCTTTTGCATAAGAAGAGGCAAGTTGGGCTTATGGGATAGCCTAACTTAAAGGTATTGTCAAACATCAAAAAGGGGGATATTGTTAGTGCAATCACCCTTGGGTCAAGGTTGACCAGCTCGAGTGAAACTCGAGTAGAGTTTTGATGTTTGACTATAGTTTTGATAATGTGTTTGACAATACGTATGACTAGATGTCATGGGACATCTGTAGTCATATGAAGTTATTAATTGAAAAGTCAGGTAGTTCAAGATTGACTAGAGACTTGATTGAAAAAGTCCAAGTATGGATACTTGGTGAGGGAAGTCCAAGTATGGATACTTGGCAAGGGAAGTCTAAGTTTGGAGACATGGCAAGGAAAGTACAAGTATGGATGCTTGACAAGGGAAAGTTCAAGTATGGAGACTTGACAACGAAAAGTCCAAGTGTGTAGTCTTGGTCATGTAAGTCCAAGTATATAGTCTTGGTGGTAAAGATCCAAGGGTGTAGTTTTGGTTGTGTAAGCCCAAGTGTGTAGTCTTGGAGTCGAATGTCCAAGTATGGAGACTTAACAATGAAAGTCTCGGAGGCATGACCTTTTGGCAAAGGAAGATCTGTTAGCATGATAAAGACGAAGGAATCACTTGAAATCTAGTACAAGGGGTGAGTTATCGTGGACTCAACCTGAGAGTGTGAGGCTGATGAAAGTAGCTTGAAGGCTTCGGTCTAGGTTAAGGGTACCCAATAACATGACGAAGCTGAAGGAAGCACTTGAAGGCTAGCACAAAGGGTGAGGAGTCGTGGACTCAACCTAAGGGTGTGAAGCTGATGGAAGTAGCTTGAAGGCTTAGGTCTAGGCTTTGATGGTTAAACCTTTGTTTTGAGGCATACCAGTCAACTAGTATACGTGACTAGTTGAGTGCTCGGTCAAGAGAGGAATGCTTGGGAAGTCGACTAGTGGTTTAGACCAATCGACTTGTCCAGTGGTCAACACTCGGGCACTCGGGAAGGAGTGCTCAGGAGTTGGGCGATGAGGGAAACCGAGTCGGGCTTGAGAAAGTCGAGTGGTGGTTGGGCAGTCAACTGTTGTGTGGAGCAGTTGACTGGTCGCGAGTACTCAGATGACGCCCAACTCAGGAAACTTAGCGGTGCTCAGGAAACCAAGCAATGTTCGGGAAGCCCAAGCATCACTCAACACTCGACACTCAGGTGTTGCGGTACTCAAGCACTGCGGTGCTCGAGCAACAAGCAAGTGTGAAAGCGATGCTCGGGAGACTGCGACTCGGTAGCAACTCGACAGTCGACTGCTGTGGGAAGAAGTCAATTGGATAAAGGAGTCGGGCAATTAAGAAACAATGCTCGGCACTATGAGTGCTCAGGCAATGCGCGAGAGTTTCTCAAGATGGGAAATGAGGTTCTTGGGCATGTTTCAATGAAGCAGTCGACTGCCATGGATGGGCAGTTGACTCGCTTCAGTGGTCAGGCACATATAGAGTCGTGGAATTGACTGGCCAGTCGATTGGTGGCTCAAACAGTAGACTGATGGCTATGACCAGTGGATTGCTCGACTATTTTCAAACCACGTAAAATCTATGTGTAGTGTATGTGAGATTGTTGCATTTTTTTTCTTGTTTGTTTGTGTTTCCGCTGCTAACATTTTGTAGAGAAAAAACAAACGAAAGTAATCGAAAGATCTATTTGAAGAAATGCTATTCAATTCCCCATCTTGCGAACATCAAGGTCCCAACAGAAATTGTTTAACTTTGATGTGATCATGATAGTGAGTTCATTCTAATATACATATTCCCAACTTCCATCGTAGATGACTAAATTCAATTTCTGGGAGTGGTTTAGTGAAGATGTCAGCTAGGTTGGCATTGGACTCGACATAATTTAGTATAATATCTCCTCTAGCTACATGATCTCTGATAAAATGGTGCTTCACCTCAATGTGCTTTGTTCTTAAATTGTGAACTGGATTTTTGATCAAGCTTATTGTGCTCACATTATCACATATGACTTGTATGTTTTTGTAGACGAAGCCATAGTCCTCTAATGTGTAAGCCATCCATAACAATTGTGATACACACTCTCCCATAGCAATATACTTAGCTTGGATTGTTAAGAGTGCTACACAATGTTGTTTACTACTTGACCAACTAACTAAGGACAGACCGAGAAATTGGCACCCTTCACTAGTACTTTTCTAATCCAATTTGCATCCAACATAATTGGAGTTGGAGTATCCTACAAGATCAAATGTTTTAGTACTAGGATACCATAATCCCACCTTTTGGGTTCCCTTTAAGTATCATAGTATTCTTTGTTACTGCGTTAAAGTGTGATTCCTTGCCACAAGATCGATATCTTGCACACATTCCCACAGCGAACAAAATATCGGGTCGACTTGTTTAGAGATATAAGAGACTACCTATAGCACTAAGATACAAATTTAAATCAACTTGTTTTCCTTCAAGACCATTGTCTAACTTAGTATTAGGAGTCATGGGTGTTGTTATTATAGGATCCAGTCTATCGAGAGAGGAGGGTGAATCTCGATGTTTACAATATTTTATTTTAATTTTCAAATTCTTTTCTTTTGTCTTTTGAAATCAAGAGTAATGCAGCGGAAATTAAATAGAGACAATTGTTTTTTTTTACTTGGTTGACAACCCGAGTCGGGTTGCTACTCCAAGGCTCGTGACTCTCCGAAAGTCACCTCGATGGGCAATTCACTAAAGTCCCTCCAAATCGAGAACCTTCGATCTCGGAGGATTTCACTTTTACAAATATTAGTAGGAAAGGTAACAAGCTACCTTCCCTCTTGAATTTTAAGTACAATAAGCAAAAATTAGGTAAGTACAATTCTATACCGAAACATGAATAAGTGTAGAGGTTGCTCAGAGTGTCGATGGGTTTGCATAGTGGCGATGTGACGAAGAACTTGTGGATAGCAAATGAAGTAGAAACACTTGAATGAGTAGTTGTTCTTCTTGTTTCGGAGAAGACCCTCCATTTCTTTTATAAGCCCTTTCCAGTCGACTGGAACACCCTCTAGTTGACTTAAAATCAGTTTGTCGATTTGGTATTCTAGGCTTTCCAATCAACTCCATGTCAGCTGACTCCTCTCCTCTACAGTTTCAGTATTTTCCTATCCCAGTCACCTAGACCTGGTCCAGTCGACTGTAATACCTGCCTCGTTGGTTGCACAATCTCTAATCGATCAACAACTCCTCTTGCCATCTCATCATCTAGTCGCCTGGACCTAGTTCAGTTGACTGGGTCGGAGGCGCCTAGACCCTTTCTAGTTGCCAAAAGACCTACACAATCAGATTAGCACAAAACATAATATAATATCATTTGGTAGTAGTAATACTACTCGATCTTTACTTCTAAGTCCAACACTGAACCTCCATTGGATCGACTTCTAGCTTTGTCCCCACCTGAGGACTTGGCCTCACCTCTTCACTCGAGCCTTACCTATCGACTATCCAGCCGGATTTACTTTGCTTGACATCTGATCTGATGCACCAATGCTTCATGCCAACTATCTGGTCTCCCTGACCCAGTTGGACTTCCTGCCAGCTGTCGATCTCCCTGACCTAGTCAATCTTCTGCCAAATATTCAGTCTACTAGACCCATCTGGACTTCATGCTTGGTGTCCAATCCTCCTGATCTGTCAAGACTCTTGCCTAGTATTCAGTTAACACAACCAACTAGGACTTTTCTATTAAACCTGCATACTCAACATCCACATTAGGTCACAAGCATATCCTAACTTTAACCATGGTTCATACATCAAACCTCAGGAGTGGTCCTCTCTGGACTAAGAGTTATGACTTTTTCATATTTTGATTAATGAATGTATATTCCCTCTTTAGTTTGTTTGATTTGTAGTCATAAGAAAAATGTCAACTCACCAACCAAACTCATTTCAAATTTACTTTCCATGTTATTTATAAACTCGCTTAAGTAATCCATATTTGTTGACCCATAAATAATATCATCCACATATACTTGGTCAATAAAGACTTCTTCTCCACTATTTTTCAGAAACAGTGTGGGGTCAATTTGACCTCTATGAAATCCTTTAGACACTAAGAATATTGACAACCATTCAAACCAAAGGTCAGGTGCTTATTTTAGCCCATACAATGCCTTTTTCAATTTAAATACATGAGTTGGAATTTTAGAATTTTCAAATTCCGGTGGTTGTTCAACATAGACTTCTTCCTTAATGAATTCATTTAAAAATGTTGACTTCATGTCCATTTGATACAACTTAAATCCTTTGTGAGAAGAAAAAGCTAACATAGTTCTAATGGATTCTAATTGTGCCACATAAGCATATGTTTCATCATAAACCAACCCACCTACTTGATTAAATCCCTTAGCAACTAGTCTAGTGTTACATCTCACAACCACACCTTTATCATCAAGTTTGTTTCTAAAAGCCCATTTTTTATCAATATTTGAACTTTATTCAGGTCTAGGAACCAAGTCCCAGACTTGACTTCTCTCAAACTGAGCTAATTCCTCTTGCATTGCTAAAATCCAGTGCGGATCAAGCATGACATTCTCAATGGTCTTTGGTTCAACTTGACAGATTAATGCCACTTGGCTTCCTTCATTTCTAAAGTATGATCAAGTTCTCATTCCTTGGGTAATATTTCCCACAACTTGATATAGGCGGTGATTTGAACTGATCCTATTGGATCTTGGTACATTAGTTGTGTTAATGACATTTCCAGTGATGACCCTTCTATTTTACTTTGTTCATTTTCAGATTCTTCTTTAACTCCCCCTTGATCATTGCTCGTTTTCACGCTTAGTTTCTTAAGTTCAAATAATATGTTATCAGCAACTCTTTGCACAACACTTGGCAATAAATTTTCTTCAAACACCACATTTAATGATTCTTTGACTAATCGTGTTCTTTTTTTTTTTTGTAAACCCTATAGGCCTTGCTAACATTAGAGTATCCAACGAGAATACCCTCACTAGCTTTAGTCATAAATTTTCCTAACTGTTCCTTAGTATTTAGAATGTAGACATTACAACCAAACACTGTAAGGTGTTTAATTGTTGGAGGTTTACTAAACTAGAGTTCATGTGGAGTTTTTGTTAGGACCGATGCTCCAGCTAGAAGGGGGGATGAATAGCCTTTCTTAATTAACTACAAGAGTTATTAGTAGAAGCACAAATAAAAATAAATACTAAAACAAAATTAAGAAAGAACATTGCTAACAAAAGCCTTTAACATGGTTCACGACCTCTTACCACTAGTCCACAACAATCCTTTAGGTGGATCACTCCTTCAACCCTTCCACTATTTTTTCCTTTAGATGAACACAAGGTGGAGAAGGACCTTCTTAGAATAACCCCTCTTCTTACAAGATGATAGAAGTAAGATAGTGAAGAATAGAATAAAAAACTCTTAGAAAACTTGGAGAGCTTGAGAATATGATTTAGAGTGAAAGCATTAGCCTACTCAAGCCTCCCATGGCCTCCTTTTATAGAGAGGAGGCAGTTTTTCCCATTGGATATGCAACAATTGACTCCTGCATGCCAGCAGTCGATTGTCGCTATAGCTGACCGACTCTAATGGCTTCTGACCAAGCTTGATCCACGGTCATCGCAGCTTAATGGTACACTGATCACTCAACTACTCACACTGGCAGTCGACTGATCCAGCTATCAGTTCGACTGCTCCAAGTAATCAGTCGGCTATGAGAGGTTTTGTGCACGTGTCCACTTATAATAGTTGACTGCTGATGGACTAGTCGACTACTAAACCCTAGCAGTCAACTAATGGCCACAAAACCTCACCCAATAGCAGTCAACTGCTTGACAAGTCGACTGATACCTATATCAGTCGACTAGCATCAGGTAAAACCTCAAACAACGATGTTTGAGCATCTAACACTTGGTCTTTGCCATTTGGCCAAGTTCACCTAAGTTGAACTAACTAATGCACATGAACGCGACCTCAAATCTCATGACGGAGACCATCAAGAACTCGAAGCTCGCGCTCAATGCCTGCAAGTGCACGGATGTCATCAAGTAATAAAAAGATTTATCAAAACCACAGGGACTGAGATTCGAGTACCAATCTATTTGGTGGACATTATTGTTCGGAATTCAGTTCTAATGGTTGTGCTTAGGAGGGCGTCGGTGGTCTGAACTGAGTACGGTGTTACATGGAGGATGAGAAGGGTCATTACGAGTCTTTAGATGGGATTCTAGGATTTCAGTTTCGTTTGTGTGTCACAGAACACGTTGTCAATTGAGTTTTGTCTAGGTTTCTAACTACGATTTTGTAGAAAATACATCATACACTCCCCCGATGAGCCTTCGCATCTATCGAAAGCTACCTCTACCATACCAGGTCGACCCCTGATTTTACTACGGGAGAGTCGATACGAGGATGCCTTATCGATCCCTGCAATGAGTCAAAAATGGGGCGTGTTTCCTACTCTATCGCATCCTTCTACACATGGTTACAGACAATGAGGCCAACCCCTAGGTTCCTCCTTAATTTGCCTAAATCTTTGATACGAGGGATGTCACCCCTCGTATCGGCTAGCACAGTAGATAGAGAATCAAAACAATAGCTATAGATCTAAACTAAATGCCAATTGCAAATATAAATTCAAGAACGAGAAAATATTGATCCAACATGTTCTAACTCAACACAAACTACTCCCTAGTCCTAGAATCAGAGAATCTACTCCATGAATATGAGAAAAGAAACAGTAGGCATTATCGAATTCATAAATACAAGATAAAGCATGGAAAGAATATAGATTACAATGCGATGGTGCTCTTCTCCTTGGTATTGAGGTGCAGAATTGATGCACGTGAATGCGAGCTCAAATCTCGCGATGGAGACTGTCGAGGACTCAAAGCGCATGCTCGTGCTCAACGCCCACAAGTGCATGGATGCCGTCAAGTAATAAAAAGATTTATCGATCACACAGGGACTGAGATTCGAGTATTGATCTATTCGGTGGACGTTGTTGTTCGGAATTCAGTTCTAATGGTTGTGCTTAGGAGGTCATCGGTGGTCCGAATTTCGTATGATGCCACACGGAGGAATAGAAAGGTTGTTACGAGTCTTTAAATGGGATTCTAGGATTTCGGTTTCGTTTGTGTGTCGCAGAACACGTTGTCAATTGAGTTTTGTCTAAGTTTCTAACTATAATTTGGTGGAAAGGACATCATACACTTCCCCGATGATCCTTCGCATCTATCGGAAGCAACCTCTACTATACCAAGTTGACCCCTAGCTTTAGGATGGGATAGTCGGTACGAGGATACCAAATTGATCCCTATGACTAGTCAAAAATGAGGCGTGTTTCCTACTCTATCGCATCCTTCTGCCCACGGTTATCGGCGATGAGGCCAACGCCTAGGTTCCTCCTTAATTCGCCTAAATCTTTGATATGAGGGTTGTGACCTCTCGTATTGGCTAGCATAGTAGATAGAAAACCAAAACAATAGCTATAAATCTAAACCAAACGGTAATTGCAAATATAAATTAAAGGAAGAAAAGATTTTTTAACCAACATGTTCTAACTCAATACAAACTACTCCCTAGTCCTAGAATCAGAGAATCTACTCCATGAATATGAGAAAAGAAACACAAGGCAATGTCAAATTCGTAAATACAAGATAAAGGATCGAAAGAATATAGATTACAATGCGATGGTGCTCTTCTCTATAGCGTTGAGGTACAGAATTTGTATCTTCGGTGACTTTCTTCCTCCCTGATGCGAGTTTTCGGTGCTTTTTAGGGCACTGGTGTGACGTCCCGACCATCATTCCTCTCCCCTAGGGTTTGGGTGTAGCTTTGCTTATATAGACATCACGCTGGATCCTTGTTAAATTTGGAAAACCCCCTGGCCGCATCAAGTTTCCTTGCCGCCACAAGGCCGTGTGTAAGGCTGTGGCGGCCATTTTCGAACCCTAGACACAACCATGTGTAGCCACACACCCAGGTCGTGTCCCACTCTGTGTCCAGCTGCCAAATGCCTCCTTTTTTCTTCGAAAGCATGTCATTTTTCCCATGGAATGCTATCCTGCACACAAAAGTACAGAGAGCAGATCTCCGAACTAGAAAATAGGAAATGCATACAAAATAAAGTAGAATATACGTGAAACAAACATAAAATGAAACGAGATGTGAGCGAAAACTACTCCTAAAACCCTATATGTTTCACTCACATCAATTCCCCCAGACTTAGATCTTTGCTTGTCCTCAAGCAAACCTCAGTGCCATGAAATTTTAAAAAGGTATTGTTCCATACTTAGCATGTTAACTAGATTTATCAAGTGGTATTTGCAATCAAAGCAAAATATATATATTCTAGAAATTCACTAAGTTAGCTCCTCGTGCTCGTGCCAAGTGAATCTTCTTAGGGGATACTCATTCCATGATAAGTTAAGTCGTCATCCTATAGATTTCCTAAGGTCTCCAACTCTTAGGCACTTACCTGCCCAAAGCGAGAGTTGTTCCCTAGATCTAGCACAAAGTCTCAAAGGCGTGCTCAGTATTGAGAGAAATTGGTAAGTGTTTCCCCATTAACCTAACTCGGTCTCAAAGGGGCACCTAACCATTTCCACCCACAACAACTATTTTTTTATCTCTCATAATGTCTTTTTCTTATTTCTTTTCTTTTTTCATTTCTTTTTTTCTCTCCTTTATTTATTTTTTTTATTTTTTTTTATTTTTCGGCTCACTGGGATTTTGATTCTTCTGAATGGGCTTACACAATCCGAGCATCTCCAGTAACTAAAATGCTAAACTTAGGGTCACCTGTGGATTCCAAAGTACTAGACTACTGAGATGAATCATAACTAGGTATGTACTAGACTCTCCATTTTAGAAAGTTCATTATGTGTATGTGTAAAATAAAATCTAACTAGTGTAAGACTAGAACATTGATTAGAGAAAATAAAATAAAATACCACGAGGTAAATAAAGTTAAGCTAAGCTACCCATGGAAACAACTCATAAAGGAAAACTCTAAAAATACTACTGAGGTAGCTTAAAGATAGCAAAAATTAAGTACCGACGAACCTAAATACTCAATGTATGAAAAAATGAATGCTAACTAAAAAAAATGCAAATGATAGAAAATAAACTATTGCTATAAACAAAATAAATCAAAACTTGGGCCCCCCCCAGACTTAAGCGAAGCATACCTCTAGTATAGTGGACGAGGTGGAAAGTCTGATAGCCTCGGCATCTCGGGATCCTGGGAGAACCTGCTGTTGAGACACTAATGCCACTTGTACATGTAGTCGATCTGAGAGCTGGTGGATGCAACGACTACTCTATGCTCCTCCTCCCTAGCCCACTCTGCCTGCTGGGCTCGCATATGCTGCCGCATCTTTTGACGATAGGTGACTTCTGCCTAGCGATGGGTAGCCTCCTCCTAGAAGTAGACGCGGGCCTTGCTGTAGAACTACTCAGCCTACTGGAAGTGCCCTTGAAAACCCTAAAACTCTGCCTGTGTTAAAGCGCTCTGCTCCTCCCATTGCTGCTTCTGCGTCTGCTGCTCGGCAGATATGTCATCGAGGCATGATCAGAACTTCGAAAAATCAAAGAAAGATGTACCTGCATCCTGCTCAAAAGTAGAAAAAGGTGGTGGTGTAGGTGCAGGTTCATGTCGACGTGGACTAGGTGGGCTCCTATGAATGTGTGGATTGGAGGGAGAGTGATGTAAAGGGGCGAAACGAATGGTGTAGTGCCCTTTATCCCTTGCGCAACACGACCATATGAAAACACATGGCCAGACCGTGTGTGATGCTGGAATGTGGGGAACAACCATGTGAAAGCACACGGCCAAGCCATGTGCCCCACGTTTCTCTCTTATGGATCACAACGATCAAAATTCTCCTTACACGCTCAGTCGTGTAGGTTCAAATTGATTTTTTTTTGTTTCTACCTAACAAGTCCTTTCTAGTCCTAATTTATTTACAAAATGCTAAATGTAATAAATTAAAGTTCAAATTATCCAAATGAATGCAATAAAATAAAAAGAGAACATAAAAACTAAACTTAGGTTGCCTCCCAAGAAGCACTTTGTTTAAGGTCTTTTAGCTCGACCTTATTCCTACGTTTCATTTGATGTGTTTGAATATTGCTTGTGGGGGAGCAAGATATTTGCTCACCTTACACCTCCTCCCTTGTGGTCCCTTATCACCATATCTGTTAAATCTTGCTCGTGGAGGGGCAAGATATTTATTGGCTGTCTTCCTTGGTTCGAGAGTGAACATGCTTATCTTTAAAGAATCATAAAGAGTTTGATCATGATATTTTGTTTCATCCATATGCTTTGAATAATGTAACTCACCACAAATATCCTCACCAAAAGATTGATCAGCCGATTCTATTATGTCAAATGAAATTTTATCATTATAAATCACTAAATGGGCTTCGTTATTGGTAGCTAAAGTTTCGGTGAGGGTTAAGGTAGGCTCTTCTAGACCCTTGAGGTTAGGAGGTGTTTGGAT
Organism: Wurfbainia villosa; assembly: GCA_025175895.1. NCBI lineage: Eukaryota > Viridiplantae > Streptophyta > Magnoliopsida > Zingiberales > Zingiberaceae > Wurfbainia > Wurfbainia villosa. The sequence goes on from CM046002.1 coordinate 51,796,653, forward strand.
TGAAGCAATGCACTCCTCAATTAAAGTATCAATTATATAATCCTCAAATTCTTCTTCTAGTGGTGATTGAATGGATTGTCCTTCTTCACTTCCTATGTCATCTACGTCGTCCTCATTCATTCGCTGAAAGTGAGTCTCTGCCATATTAGGTGTAATCCAGTCATCAAAGCTACCTTCTAGTCATTTGGTTTCTTCATCTACTAGATTTTGTCGTATAAACTCCATGAATTGTTGACTATGCTCCTTGCATTCCCTAGTAACTTTATCTTCCAAGGCTTCTGGGTGGAGACTTGGTTCTGGATAAAATTCGTATGGTGATTCATAGCACTCGTTCTCGCTTGGGAAATAATATTGAGTCTTTGTCTGCGAATGTCTCTGTCGGAATTCATCATTCGCCACTTGTTGTGTTTGAATGAAATCTTCTATCATCAGCTCATGTCAAGATTTAGGCGGATAGTGTTGAGGGTTTAAGTAGCCAGGGTCATAACTATATAAATAGGAGTCATCTTGTGACCATTGGTTATAGTTGTAGGTGGCATCTTCTTGTTCAAATTGTGAAGGTTCAAATATATTTGGACAATCGTTTATGGTATGCCATGTTTCACCACAATGCTCACAATAAATGTTACCAAAGCTCAAAACACTAAATTGACCATAATAATGAGTAAAAACATGCATTGTTATATGTAGGAAATTATAAATAAGGAAAGAGCAACAAAATTAATAAAATAAAACAAGAAAAGTAAATCTAGCCTAAGTCTGATCCAACTATCCACTTCTTGGTTCGATATCGAATCAATCAGTCCTCGGCAACAGCGCCAAAAACTTGATGCACGTGAACGCTGAAGGGAGGGGAAACTTCGCTTCCCACTTCAACTCGGTCGCTTGTTCATGGCGATCCCTTCTACGTCCCCGGATAAAAATTTATCCTTGACAATGTGAGAGTGGTCACTTCTACGTACCCAAGCTACCATTTCATCGTCGTGCTATTCGATTAGAGTGGTCACTTGAACAAACTTGTTGTTCAAGCAACCTACCTCTATTCTCCGAATAGCCACGGAATAGACGATGTACGGATCGCCGATTTTTGTGTTTGTATTCGGGGTCCAAGTAAATTAGCCACATAACACAAACATACAACATGCAAAGGAACAAAAGGAAAACAAAACAAAATTTATACCTCTCGATCTTCTATTGTATGTCCTTCCTCCTTTTGGACGTCGTGTGGGCGACGATCTTCCAAAAGTCGAAGCCTCCTAGATCACAATCTTCCTTTCCTTGTTCACTCCGAACAAGAGGAAGTATATAATCAAAACTCTCCTCTATCTAGGACCAACGAACAAGCTCCAAACTTGAAGCTTGCCGCCGGCCCAAAGAGAGGGGAAGGTGGGCACCGGCCAAGAGCTCCAAGGAACCACCCTTACCCTTGTTTCCACCGGCCAAGGAGAAGAAGAGGAATAGGTTGAGCACCAGCCAAGGTAGAGGGGAGAAAGATGGGCGTCGACAACTTCTTAGGAAGAAGGAAAAACCTTCCAAAATTGTGGCCGCCCAAACCTCCAAGCCCTAGCTACCCAAACCCTAATCCCCTCTTCAATGATGTTGTTGCCTAAGCCATAAGCCCTTATTTATAGAGTTGGGCTCAAGCCTCCCTTTAATTGAAGGGTTTTAGCTTATCGAGTCTGTGAGGAAAAACTTCGCTTCCCACTTCTCCTTGGTCATTTGTTCATGGCGATCCCCTCGATGTCTCCGGATTAAAAAATTTAATCCTAGACAAAAGGGATTGCCCAAACAACCAAGTCATCATCGTGCTATTCGTTTAGAGAGGTCACTTGAACAAACTAGTTGTTCAAGCGACCATCCTCTATTCTACGAGTAGCCGCGGAATAGGCGATGTCCAGATCGTTGGTTTTTGTGTTTATGCTCGAGATCCAAGTATTATTTAGCCATATACAGATTTATATGATGCTCATAATTGAAAAACAAATACAAACATGAAACAAAAGAGAAAAGAGAATAGATATACCTCTTGATCTTCTAATGTATGACCTTCCTCCTTTTGGACGTCGTGTGAGCGACGATCTACCAAAAGTCGAAGCTCCTAGATCGCAAATTTTTCTTCCTTGGTCTTCCAAAGCAAGAGGAAGAATAGAAACAAGTTTTTTCTCCTCCCTAAAACAAACCAACAAGCAACAAGAAGAATGCTTGCCGCCGGCCAACAAGGAGAAGGAGATAATGGTGGAAACCGGCCAAGACACCAAGGGAAAGCCCTATATCTTATTTCCACCACCAAAGGAGAAGGAGAGGAGGGTCTTTGGATGCCATCCAAGGGCTGGAAAGAAGGTTGTTGGCGCCAGCCACCAAGGGAGAGGAAGAAGAAAGAAAACTACTTCCTTATTTGGTACCGCCCAAGCCTCCTAAACCCTAAGCTTCCAAACCCTAATCCTAGCTTTCCTTATTGCCGGCCATGGAAGAGGGGAAGAAGAATAGGATGAGCTCATGCCAAGGTAAAGGGAAGAAGAATAGGGGCCGGCCAACCTTAGGAAGAAGGAGAAAAGAGCTTCATCTTCTTGTTGCCGCCCACCCTAATCCCAAAACCCTAACCCTAGCCCCCACTCCCAATCCTAATCTAATTAGGATTGGTTGCCACCCAAGGGACAAACCCTAATCTCCTCATCCATCATCCATCTTGCCGCCCACCCTATGATCTCTAATTATAGAGTTGGTCTCAAGCCATGATTTAATCTCCTCTATTTGTTCTAGGGATTTAATCTCAACTGTCGGATCTAGAGATTTAATCCCAACCATCGAATCTAGAGATTTAATCTCTACCTTTGGATCTAGAGTTTTGTTTCTATCCATTGGATCTAAGCTTCATGAGGTGCTAATAGGCTACATTAGGGACCATGAGGAGGAGTTGGATCTTGGCCACCCAATGGATCAAGCCCACATAAAGTCCGATCCACTAATGATAATCCAATCCACTAAAGGATCATCATCGATCTACCTCACCAACCCCCATATGATAATATGGGCTCCATATATTATTTGTACATTTTCTCCCCGTGTTTAAGATCTCGAATGTCTGTCGATTAATTAATTTACTGACCATTAATTAATCCACATCTAACTCCTTGAGTAGTACCACTCAACTTTTTCATCATGCCGGACCAAGTCCACCTGCAGGGTTTACATGATGAACCTTATGAGCTCCTCAAGAGGACATCATCATCCTAATATATAGGGCACGGTTTCCTCCTATAATCAACGGCACACCATATAAATAATATCATCTCCCAACTTACCGAGCCTATCGATTTAATCTATAAATCTCGCCCATTGGTAAATTAAAGAGATGACTACTAAGTATATGTTCCCATTATTATATCGAGATTAAGAGCATGTACAAAATAATATCTGAGGTCCGATTCGATAATGTAGTCAGGAATAAATCGAATCACCTCTAAGTTGGTCCTGCTCAATACACACAAAGTGCACTAGTGTGATTCTATGGTCAAGACAAACCAATACCAAATCACACTACAACCATTCCGATGGTTTGTCCAAAGCCATCTCGGTTGTGAGCCTTTACTTATACTTTACAAGGAGTCGAAAATATGCTCTCCCGTGTGACACCTCACACCATGTTATCTACAATGTAATGTATTAGACAATATTGCATAACCATATAAATATGCAAACAATGATCATGTGATTCTTATTTCAAAATAAAGATGTTCAAACAAAAGATAGACTTTTCAGTATACATCCCTACATTAATCTCCACCGTCGGTTCTAGGGATTTAATCTCAATCGTCGGATCAAGAGAATTAATATCAACCATCGGATCTAAAGATTTAATCTCCACCATCGGATCTAGAGTTTCATCTTCCACCATCTGATCTAGAGTTTCATCTTCCACCATCGGATCTAGGCTCCATGAGGTTTTAATAGGCTACAATAGGGACCATGAGGAGGAGTTGGATCTTGGCCACCCAATGGATCAAGCCCACATAAAGTCCGATCCATTAATGATAAACCATTCCACTAGAGGATTATCATTGATCTACCTCACCAACCCCCATAAGTTAATATGAGCTCCATATATTATTTCTACATTTATCTCCCTATGTTTAAGATCTCAAATGTCCATCAATTAATTAATTTACTGACAATTAATTAATCAACATCTAACTCCATGAGTAGTACTACTCAACCTTATCATCATGCCAGACCAAGTCCACCTGCAGGGTTTACATGATGAACCTTATGAGCTCCTCAAGGGGACATCATCATCCTAATATATAGGACACGATTTCCTCCTATAATCAATGACACCATATAAATAATATCATTTCCCAACTTACCGAGCCTATCGATTTACTCTATAAATCTCGCCCATTGGTAAATCAAAAAAATGAATACTTAGTATATGTGCCCGTTATTATATCAGGATTAAGAGCATGTACAAGATAATATTTGAGGTCCGATTCGATTATGTAGTCAGCAATAAATCGAATCATATCTATGTCGGTCCTGCTCAATACACACAAAGTGTACTAGTGTAATTCTATGGTCATGACAAACCAATACCAAATCACACTACAACCATTCCAATGGTTTGTCCATAACCATATCGGTTGTGAGCCTTTACTTATACTTTACAATAAACCGATAACATGATCTTGTTTGTGATACTACACACCATGTTATCTATAATATAATGTATCAGACAAATATGCATAACCATAAATATGCAAACAATGATCATGTGATTCTTATTTCAAAACTAAAGGTGTTCATACAAAATATAGAATTTTCAGTATACATCCCAACAATCTCCCACTTATACTAAAAGACTATGTTGTCCTTAAACTGCCATACATCTGATTCCCATTCCCTCCACATGCCTATCAAAAGCTCTCGCTGGAAGGGCCTTAGTGAAAGGATCTGCCAGGTTATCCCTTGATGCAATCTTGGCCACAGCAACTTCTCCTCGCTTTACGATTTCTCGTATAAGCTGTTGGAGTATTGGGAATACAATCAAAGTCCCACATTGGTAAGACATGGAAAAGATCATGTGCTTATAAGATGAAAAGATATCTCCATTGGTATGAGGCCTTTTGGGTAAAGCCCAAAAACAAAACCATGAGGGCTTGGGCCCAAAGTGGACAATATCATACCATTGTGGAGATATGTGGATCTTATATGCACTAACATAAGCTGGTACTTGCGCTCTATGTGTTTACTTGTTTTATGGGCTCGTGGTTCCTTCTAGTTTGCAACTGCAACACTATTATCACAATAAATTGTGATAGTTCTGAGCAAACTAGGAATCACATCCAAGTCCATCAAGAAGATCCTGAGCCACACAGCTTCTTTAGCCGCCTCAGAGGCTGCCACATACTCAGCTTCCATGGTAGAGTCCACCATGCATTTCTGCTTTACACTCCTCTATACAATGACTCCACCTCCCAAAGTAAAGACAAAACCTGAGGTAGACTTACTGTTATCCCTATCTGATTGGAAGTCGGAATCTGTGTAACCCATAGGGAGTAATTGGTCTGCCTTATAAAATAGCATATAATCCCTAGCCCTTCTCAGGTACTTCAATATATGCTTTACTGCAGTCCAATGTCCCTGTCATGGATTACTCTGATATCTGATTACCATGCCTACGGCAAAGCAGATATCCGGTCTCGTATATAGCATCGCATACATGAGGCTTCTTACTGCCGAAGCATAAGGAACCGCCTTCATCTCCTCTATCTCCTCAGATGTTCTAGGACACATCTCATTAGATAAAGGAACTCCATGCCTGAAAGGTAGAAAACCCTTCTTGGAGTTTTGCATGCTAAAACGATCCATAATGGTGTATATGTATGAAGCTTGAGATAAACACAACATACTTTTCCTGTGATTCCTTATAACCTTGATCCCAAGGATGTGTCCCACTTCTCCCAAGTCCATCATATCAAACTGTTTGGACAACCATACCCTTACGTCTGATAACACCTTGACATTGTTGTCAATTAACAAAATGTCATCTACGTATAGTATAAGAAATACCACTACGTTTCCGTCACATCTCTTGTATACACAAGACTCATCCGGACTTTGAATAAATCCATAAGACTGGATTACCTCATCAAAGCGGATGTTCCAAGACCTCGAAGCTTGCTTCAATCCATAAATGGACCAATTAATCTTGCACACAAGATGCTCTTTGCTCTTTGCAATGAATCCCTCTGGTTGCTTCATATAGATGTTTTCCTCAAGACTTTCATTAAGGAAAGTTGTCTTGATATCCATCTGTCATACCTCATAATCCATATGAGCAGCAATACATAAGAGAATCCGGATAGACTTAAGCATAGCTACCGACGAAAAGGTCTCCTCATAATCGATGCCCTCTTTCTGAGTATACCCCTTCGCAACAAGCCTCGCTTTGAAGGTCTCAACCTTCCCGTCTATTCCTCTCTTTCTTTTGTAGATCCACTTGCATCCAATGGTTTTTACACCATCGGGTGGTTCTACTAGCTCCCAGACCTGATTTGAATACATAGATTCAATCTCAACATTCATTGCACTTTGCCAAGATACCGCATCTTTATCTTGGATTGCCTCGTCATATGTCCAGGGATCAGGTTCATGTTCGCCAGGGATCAAATCAGAAGATTCTCCCAAGAACATGAATCTATCAGGCTGTCTCACAACCCTCCCACTACGATGAGGTATTACATGTGTATCCTCTGTGACACGCAGTACAGTGACTTGTGGTATATCCTCTTGTACGGTGGTACAGAAGTAGTGACTTTCTCTTTCAATTCATCCAGAACAATATTACTCATAGGCTTGTGGTTCATCACATAGTCTTCCTCTAGATATCTGGCATTCATGCTAACGATCACCCTCTGATCTTTAGGATAATAAAACAAACCACCTTTCGTTCCTCTAGGATAACCAACGAACATGCGCACTTCTGTACAAGGTTCCAACTTACCAAAGATTCCGCCTTCAAAGACATGTGCCGACTTCAAATTGAATATGTCTCGCATCAGGCTTTCGCCACCCACAATTTTGTGGGAGTAGAAGACATTGATTTAGATGGAACCAAGTTCAGAATATACACTGTCGTATCTAGAGCATATCCCCAGAACGAATCTGGCAACTCAGAATAACTCATCATCGATCTAACCATCTCCATAAGAGTCCTATTCCTTCGCTCTGCTACACCATTCTACTGGGGTGTGCCAGGTTCAGACAATTGGGATTGAATCCCAGCCTCTGATAAGTAATTCCTAAACTCTCCCAAGAGGTACTCACCACCATGATCAAATCCTAGTGTCTTGATACTTTAACTCTGGCGTTTCTCCACATCAGCCTTGAATTCTTTGAACTTGTCAAAGCATTCAGACTTGCAACGCATCAAGTAAATGTATCCATACCTTGAATAATCGTCTATAAAAGAGATGAAATATTCAAAGCAACCTCTTGCCTGGATAGACATAGGACCACACTGTTGGGTTTCCGGCACTGCGGCGAGTGTTTGTTCGAACATGTTTCGCAAACATGTGCACTGCGGAAGAAATAAAAATAATAAATCTACATTTATTACAACACACACATCACACGCATGCATACTACAACATGTGTAGACATAACCGTAAATTTAAATTTTGCAATAAAATGAAATTTAACTACGTATACCTTTCGTATCACGTGTAGCGGGAATGACATCAACCGGAACGATCCTCGCTAGAATCGTCTCTATCCGTATCCACGCTGAGTATCCTTAGGATGACTTCGCTAAGCCACGAGCTTCATCTTCGTACGGGTTACTAGCCTCGTGTTGAAGACGACGTGATCGAGAGATGATCATGATCCGAATCCAATGACGAGTCCTCAAAACTCGCTTCTCCGAAGAGGTATTCGTCAACCGTTTGACGAATCCTTCGTCCTCCACCTATGAGGATTACCGGAGATCGAAACCCCGGTAAGTTAGATGCTGTCGGAGCTCTAAATGTCGTCCAAACGACGCTCCGATGAGAGAAGAACAAGCTGTCCAGAAAATTGGATAGCTTTGGTGGAGGAGTAGGCGCCGGCCAACCAAGGGAAGCCAAGTGCTCACCTTATCGCCGAAGCCTAGGAAGATCACCGGAGGGTCGCCGGAGGATGACCGGCTGAAGCTTGGACGCCGGCAAGGAGTTGGACGGCGGCACAAGGGGCTGGGCGGCAACCTAGGGTTGGCGCCGAAAATCCAAGGAGAGGATGGAGAGGTGGGCGGCAACCACAAGCTAGGGTTTTTGGATTAGGGCTTAACAATCTCTTAAGCCCTCTTTTATAGAGAACTAATTCTCTTAATGGTTAATGGATCATATCCATAAATCCCGTTAACCCGCTTCATTAGTATAAGTTAAAATAAACCAAACCATGATGGTTTATTTTAAGTTAAAACGAACCGAACAAACTTTTGGATCATTCGTTTAAAATAAACCAAACCCTTTGGTTTATTCTCCTCCATTGGATTAGAACCAAACCATTTTGGTTCATCCATTATGTCTTCATAAGACACGGCCCATCCACGCTTCCATTGCGACTGAAACGATTTCATGCTCGCTTCTTGTTTGGTCTAACCAAACCTAGTTTCTCTCGGTCTGAGAATGCCATTCTCAAGATCGTTTTAAATCCTTCGGATTACGCTCGTTTTGCGTGTGACCAAATAGGTTCTCGGTTTATGTTGGCCGTCTATAATTAACCATTAATTATAGAACGATCATGAGTGGCACCTAGTAGTACATCATGATCCCCAATTAACCGAAAAGATCAATGGTTGATCCAGAACTATTTCTGAAACCCTTCAGCAGCTCGAATGATTCGTGCCCCATTCCCTTCACTCATCTTATACCCACTTGGTTCAGGACATGGTCTATAGTGTCAGTCCCCACTAGGCTGACTACATCACACCTAGCCCAAGTGTCATTTCCTCGTCCTACGGATTCTAGTTACTGCACATGTATCGAAGAGTACCTTACTCTAAACATGTAATGCTTTGGCCAAAGACTTTAGTAACAATCCGACGAGAGGCCATGGGTATACATCTCCTTGTAAGGAGTGGTGAATCCTTTATAGGCTATTCAAACACCTTCGATCACTTCGACTTATACCCAATCATCCCGGGTCCACATCTCCTCGGAGATGTTTGCTTAAGATGTCAAAGCATAAGTCTCCATGATCAAGATGACTTGAATACCGCAAGTCAAAGGAACATCGCACTTAAGCCACAGTAAGAACTTCATTGACATATCTATATATGCATAGAACCATATGAAGTCTTACGGCTGGTCACTCCAATGAACTAGTTACCATAACTAGCATCCACGATTAACTCCGGACATCACAATGTCTCCAGCCAGTGAGAATCAGCTGCTTGGATACACCAAGGAGTATACTGTAAGTTAGTCTCGATGCACTGATGGTGTCCAAATCCATCAATTCATCGACTAGGATAATTCCATACATCACAATTACACATGTAGAGATACTCACTAGTTGTGATCCAATCATAAATTCTCTCACGCCGTGAATCGACGCGACATTCAGTAAATGAATTTAAGATTAAATCAAATACATGAAAACATGTACACTCAAATAGTGAATCTTCATTTATCAAATAAATGGTATGACCATAAGGCGATTGCCTTAGGACACCTCTCATATATTACTAACAAACTCCCACTTGGCCTAATGTCAAACACTACGGTATCCAATACCATAGGCTATAACATGACCCTCAAACTTACTTTGAGTTAATGCCTTAGTCAAAGAATCCACTAAGTTCCTTTCAAAGGGGGTTTAGCCTGATTTGTATTTCCTTCCTACTAACTACTAATGACTGACGATGATAGCTACGGGCTAATATGTTGGATCATTGATGAGACCACATCAAGTTCAGAGATGAACTTCTTGATCCAAACCGCTTCCTTTGCTGCTTCCAAAGTTGCAATGTATTCTGCCTTAGTGGCAGAATCCGCTATAGTGTCAAGCTTGGAACCTTTCCAACTTATTGCGCCTCCATTCTAGGTGAATACATACCCAGACTTAGACATGGAATCATCCTTGTCTGTCTGGAGCTGGCATCCGTATACCCACGTATCACCATGTACCCTTCCTCCATATATTAGGAACACATCCTTAGTTCTTCTCAAGTACTTAAGGATCGTCTTAATACCACCCAATGATCCATTCTCGATCGGGATCGTATCCGCCGCGACACTCGTGAGCATACGATACATCGGGCCTCGTACATAACATAGCATACATGATAGATCCTATTGCGGATGCATAGGGAATCTTACTCATGCAAATCCTCTCGTCTTAAGTGCGCGGACACATAGACTTCGAAAGGTGTATCCCATGCCCGATGGGTAGGAAACCTTTCTTGGATTCCGACATGCTAAACCTCTTTAGCACTCGGCCTATATATGTAGATCGCGAAAGACCAAGCAACCATTCGATCTATCTCTATAGATCTTAATCCCGAGGATGTAGGTTGCTTCTCGTGTCTTTCATGGAGAATGTCTTGATAACCAAACCTTAACGATCAGTAAGATTGAAACATCGCTTTCCTATAAGTAATATGTCATCGACATACAACACTAGGAACATGACTGCACTCCCACTAACCTTCTTGTACACACAAAGTTCGTCTGGATTTTGTGAGAAATCAAACTTTTTGATTGTCTCATCAAAATGGATATTCCAGCTCCTGGATGCTTGCTTCAATCCATAAATGGACCGTCGCAATTTGCATACCTTGGTTTTATCAACCGATGTGAAACCCTCAGGTTGTATCATATACATGTCCTCGAGTAGGTTTCCTTTAAGGAAAGCTGTCTTCACATCCATTAGCCATATCTCATAATCATAATGAGCCGCTATGGCCGTGAGCATCCGAATGGATTTAAGATAGCTACAAAGTAATAGGTTTCTCATAATCAACACCTTGCTTTTGACGCATATCCTTTCGCCACCAATCTAGCCTTATAGGTAATCACATTACCATCCATGTCGGTTTTCTTGAAAACCCACTTGCACCCTATAGGCTTTATCCTTCAGTGGGTCAACCAAGTTCCAAACTTGGTTTTCATACATGGAATCCATTTCGACTTCATGGCACCAAGCCACTTATCCCTTTCTCAACTTGTCAAGACTTCTTCATAACTGTAGGCTCTCATCATCAATGAGTAACACGCCGCTCGATTCACTTACGAGAAATCCATATCTCTCAGAATATTGTGTTCTACCAGATCTACGAAGATGTGGTGTTAATAGGTCCAAATGATTGCTCATCACTATGAGTTGCCCTGTGCTTCACTGTATCTCATCAATGTCTATTTGAGTCTCTCGAGCCTCCTCAAGCTCGACGACACTCCCACTATTTTTCTTGCAAGAGAAACTCTTTCTCTAGAAACACAGCATGCCTTGAAACAAACACCTTTTGTTCCACAGGATGATAGAATTGGTAACCCCTTGTTTCCTTAGGGTATCCAATAAATAGACATTTATCGACTTAGCATCCAATTTGTCCGACATACACCGCTTCACATAAGCAGACAACCCCATATCTTCAAGTAAGATACATGAGGTTTCTTACTATTCCATATCTCATATGGAGTAGTAGAGACTATCTTGGCATTCTGCTTAACAAGTAAACAATTGTCAAGTGCATAGCCCCAAAAGGACTTGGGAAGATTCGCATGATTCATCATTGACTGACCATGTCCAACAAGGTCCTTACGCCTCCTCGAGATACACCATTATGCTTGTGGTGTATATGGCGGAGTCCATTGAGACAATATGCCATTGTCTCTTAGATAATCAAGAAACTCTTGACTTAAGTATTCACCACCTCGATCCGATCAAGTATTTTAATACTCTTGTCATGTTGTTTCTCTACTTCATTTCTGAATTCTTGAACCTTTCAAAGGCTTCAGACTTGTGTTTCATCAAGAACACATACCCAAACCGTGAGTGATCATCTGAAGGTAATGAAGTAGCTATAGCCTCCTAAAGCTTGAGTTGACATAGGTCCACATACATCAAGATGTATTAGACCTAGTAACTCTCCCACTCGCTCACCTTTTCCAAAGAAAGGTAACTTAGTCATCTTGCCTTTTAAGCATGATTCGCATGTATCGTATGAATCCAATTCAAACGATTCCGTAATTCCACATCGGTGTAATTCGACATGCGCTTTTTGCTTACATGGCCAAGACGACAATGCCACATGTAGGAGTCTAATTGATTATCCTTTCGAGCATGCTTGTTGCTCGCTCGATATTGAAAATGTCACGATACGCCCAACGATAAACACCATTGTTAAAGTTCCAAATTCCATAAAGAACTCCATTCAAAGTTATGTAACAACAATTGTTACTAAAAGTCAAATGGTACCCATTTCTATTTAAACAAGAAATAGAAATGATGTTCTTTATCAACGAAGGAACACAAAAGCAATTGTCCGCTTCTAAGACAAGTCCCGCAGGAGTTTCAACAAATATGTTCCGATGGCGAGTGCAAAGAACCTGCTCCATTCCCAACACGTAAATTTGACTCTCCTCGACGAGTCTTCTTCTATTCCTTAGCCCATGTATGTCATTACATATATGTGAGCCACACCCAGATCCAATACCCAAGTGTCCGAGGAAATAGAATGACAATCAATAACGAAGATATGTCAAGAAAAGATGGAGCATCTTATGCCTTATTCTTCTTCACTGACTCAAGATAAATCCTTGCCATAATGATGGCAAGCTCTTGCTAGTTCTACCTTTTAGCCTTTTTCTTCTTCCTTCTCGCTGTTCCTTTGACTCTCTTAGAACCTTTCTTCGAGGAATCAACTAACAACACCGCCCCTCGCTCATGCTTCTCGTAAGGCTCCACAGCCTTCAACATGTTGAGCAAGACTACGATGAACCTTCTTGCATCTCGAGAGGTGAAGAGGAGCTGAGACTTCAACCTTCAATCTCACTTGCTCATCAAACAACTCATAAAGATGAAGGACTACCATATGAGCATCCATATGCTTTCGTAGATTTGGGTTTTATCATGCTAGCATGATGCAACTCATTAGTTCGTAATCACCACATGTTTCGATAGGCCAACAATTGGTCCAGAGTTGCATCGTCACTAGGATGGGCGGGAAGAGGCGCCGAGGACATACTTTGCAGCTTTTCACCTTGAGAACAATTCTCAAGTTTCTAAGCCACCCAAGAAGTTTGGCCCATACTAATTTATTCGAATCCAAAATGGAACGCAAATTCAAAGACATCATGATCAATTTTAGAAATACAAAATGAGCATATATGAGAAAGATGATTTAAAATGCATCAACATACATTTATAAATCTCATTCATTTTTCGAATTTCAAAACCCCAAAATCACTGAGATCGAGGTCCATCTCCGAATGATATCCATCATAGTTATGAACAACCTTGGAGAGAGTCCAACAAGCCATTCATAACTACGACGGTAGGTATCAACTATACCGATTGCATATCACGTATATGCAACTATCACAATGTGCTATCAACTAATTGAATGTTCACACATACATCGGGTTGTTAAAACATTAACAAGTATGCATCATATGCATAGCACCCAACTTCACCTCCCTTTACATCGACCTTGGAGAGAGTCCAACAAGCCGATGCTCTAGGTTAAAGCCAACCTATTAATCGAGAAATAGTTTTAATATGGTTAGAGCACATTCAACCAATTAGCCCAGCTTGGAGAGAGTCCAACAACCAAAGCTAACGATTGACCTCTGACTCTTACCATATTAGTATTAAACTATTCCATGGTTTGAACATGTTCGGGTTCGAGCCGGGCTTGGAGAGAGTCCAACAACCCAAACAAGAAACGGAACTCTGGTTCTAACCTTATTAATGGAAGGTGTAGGCTTTAATATTGAGTAAGGGTTTTTATGTCTCATCCTCTTTGCATGCAAATAACTATTATCTACATGGCATGACATACATGGCATACATCTACATGTCACGACACGCATGGCATAATGATATGCATCTAATGCAATTACATGGCATACAATTATGTCATGTATATAATTTCCTTATATGTCATAACTATTTATGGAAATAAAATATGTTTAAGATTTGATTCTCCAAATCAAATCATGATTAAATTAGGAAACAAATTTCCAAATCTAATCACATATTTTATTTATGAAAATAGTTGATTAAAGAAAATCAATTTAGGAAACAAATTTCCTAAATCATCAAAACAACTTATGGAAATAAAATATTTTAAGATTTGATTTCCCAAATCAAATCATGATTAAATTAGGAAACAAATTTCCAAAATCTAATCAAATATTTTATTTATGGAAAATATCAATTTCCATAAATACTTCCAACTTTCCAAAAGTGGAAGATTTTCATAAATACTTCTAGACTTTCCAAAATTGAAAAATTTCCATAAATACTTCTAACTTTCCAAAAGTAGAAAATTTCCAGAAATATCATTATGACTATCGCAAAACCATTTTACGATTATGTCGAAACACAACCCGGGCTCGATACCATCTGGGTTTCCGATCATGTAGTGTGTGTTCGAACATGTTTCGCAAACATGTGCACAGCGGAAGAAATAAAAATAATAAATCTACATTTATTACAACACACACATCACATGCATGCATAGTACAACATGTGTAGACATAACCGTAAATTTAAATTTTGCAATAAAAGGAAATTTAACTACGTATACCTTTCGTATCACGTGTAGCGGGAACGACATCAACCGGAACGATCCTCGCTAGAATCGTCTCTATCCGTATCCACGCCGAGTATCCTTAGGATGACTTCGCTAAGCCACAAGCTTCGTCTTCGTACGGGTTACTAGCCTCGTGTTAAAGACGACGTGATCGAGAGATGATCATGATCCGAATCCAAATTCGGATCCAAAGACGAGTCCTCAAAACTCACTTCTCCGGAGAGGTATTCATCAACCGTTTGACGAATCCTTCGTCCTCCACCTATGAGGATTACCGGAGATCGAAACCCCGGTAAGTTAGGCACTGTCGGAGTTCTAACCATCGTCCAAACGACGCTCCGACGAGAACAAGCTGTCCAGAAAACTTGGACAGCTTTGGTGGAGGAGTAGGCGCCGCCAACCAAGGGAAGCCAAGTGCTCACCTTGATGCCAAACCCTAAGGAAGATCACCGAGGGTCGCCGAGGATGACTGCCGAGCTTGACGCCGCAAGGAGTTGGACGGGCAGCACAAGGGGCGGCAACCTAGGGTTGGCGCCAAATCCAAGGAGAGGATGGAGAGTGGGCGGCAACCACAAGCTAGGGTTTTTGGATTAGGCTTAACAATCCCTTAAGCCCTCTTTATAGAGAACTAATTCTCTTAATGGTTAATGGATCATATCCATAAAGCCCGTTAACCCGCTCCATTAAGATAAGTTAAAATAAACCAAACCATGATGGTTTATTTTAAGTTAAATGAACCGAACCAACTTTTGGTTCATTCGCTTAAAATAAACCAAACCCTTTGGTTTATTCTCCTCCATTGGATTAGAACCAAACCATTTTGGTTCATCCATTATGTCTTCATAAGACACGCCCATCCACGCCTTCCATCATCATCAAACGATTTCATGCTCGCTTTTGTTTGGTCCAACCAAACCTAGTTTCTCTCGGTCTGAGAATCTCATTCTCAAGCTCGTTTTAAATCCTTTGGATTACGCTCGTTGTGCGTGTGACCAAATAGGTTCTCGGTTTATGTTGGCCGCCTATAATTAACCATTAATTATAGAACGATCATGAGTGGCACCTAGTAGTACATCATGATCCCCAATTAACCGAAAAGATCAACGGTTGATCCAGAACTATTTCTGAAACCCTTCAGTAGCTCGAATGAATCGTGCCCATTCCCTTCACTCATCTTATACCCACTTGGTTCAGACATGGTACTAGGTCGACTACGCCACACCTAGCCCAAGTATCATTTCCTCCCACGATTCTAGTTATCGCACATTACATGTATCAAGAGTACCTTACTCTAAACATGTAATGCTTTGGCCAAAGACTTTAGTAACAATCCGACGAGAGGCCATGGGTATACATCTCCTCGCAAGGAGTGGTGAATCCTTTATAGGCTATTCAAACACCTTCGATCACTCGACTTATACCCAATCATCCCGGTCCACATCTCCTGAGATGTTTGCTTAAGATGTCAAAGCATAAGTCTCCATGATCAAGATGACTTGAATACCGCAAGTCAAAGGAACATCGCACTTAAGCCACAAGAAGAACTTCATTGACATATCTATATATGCAGAGAACCATATGAAGTCTTACGTCACTCCAATGAACTAGTTACCATAACTAGCATCCACGATTAACTCCGGACATCACAATGTCTCCAGCCAGTGAGAATCAGCTGCTTGGATACACCAAGGAGTATACCTCGTGCTAGTCTCGACAGAATTGATGGTGTCCAAATCCATCAATTCATCGACTAGGGATAATTCCGATACATCACAATTACACATGTAGAGATACTCACTAGTTGTGATCCAATCACAAATTCTCTCATGCTGTGAATCGTATCGTGGACATTCAGTAAATGAGTTTAAGATTCAATCAAATACATTAAACATGTATACTCAAATAGTGAATCTTCATTTATCATATAAATGGTTCATACATAAGGCGATTGCCTTAGGACATCTCTCATATATTACTAACAGACTCCCACTTGGCCTAATGCCAATCGCTACGGTATCCAATACCATAAGCTCTAACATGACCCTCAAACTTACTTTGAGGTAATGCCTTAGTCAAAGAATCCGCTAAGTTCCTTTCAGTGGGAATTTTCTCGATTTGTATTTCCTTCCTACTAATGATCTCTCTGATCAAATGATAGCGGCGAAGCACATGTTTGGATCATTGATGAGACCACATCAAGTTCATAGATGAACTTCTTGATCCAAACTGCTTCCTTTGCTGCTTTCAAAGTTGCAATGTATTCTGCCTTAGTGGCAGAATCCGCTATAGTGTCAAGCTTGGAACCTTTCCAACTTATTGCGCCTCCATTCCAGGTGAATACATACCCAGACTGAGACATGGAATCATCCTTGTCTGTCTGGAGCTGGCATCCGTATACCCACATATCACCATGTACCCTTCTACATATATTAGGAACGTATCCTTAGTTCTTCTTAAGTACTTAAGGATCATCTTAACAGTCACCCAATGATCCATTCTTGGATCAGACTTGTATCTGCTCATGACACTCAGAGCATACGATACATCGGGCCTCGTACATAACATAGCATACATGATAGATCCTATTGCGGATGCATAGGGAATCTTACTCATGCAAATCCTCTCGCCTTTTGTGCACGGACACATAGACTTCGAAAGGTGTATCCAATGCCTAATGGGTAGGAAACCTTTCTTGGATTCCGACATGCTAAACCCCTTTAGCACTCAGTCTATATATGTAGACTACAAAAGACCAAGCAACCATTTCGATCTATCTCTATAGATCTTAATCCCGAGGATGTAGGTTGCTTCTCTCAGGTCTTTCATGGAGAATGTCTTGGATAACCAAACCTTAACTGACTGTAAGATTGAAACATCATTTCCCATAAGTAATATGTCATCGACATACAATACTAGGAACATGACTGCACTCCCACTAACCTTCTTGTACACACAAAGTTCGTCTGGATTTTGTGAGAAATCAAACTTTTTGATTGTCTCATCAAAATGGATATTCCAGCTCCTGGATGCTTGCTTCAATCCATAAATGGACCGTCGCAATTTGCATACCTTGGTTTTATCAACCGATGTGAAACCCTCAGGCTGTATCATATACAAGTCATCGAGTAGGTTTCCTTTAAGGAAAGCTGTCTTCACATCCATTAGCCATATCTCATAATCAATATGAGCCGCTATGGCCAGGAGCATCCGAATGGATTTAAGCATAGCTACAGGCGAATAGGTTTCGTCATAATCAACACCTTGCTTTTGACGATATCCTTTCGCCACCAATCTAGCCTTATAGGTAATCACATTACCATCCATGTCGGTTTTATTCTTGAAAACCCACATGCACACAATAGGCTTTATGCCTTCAGGTGGGTCAACCAAGTTCCAAACTTGGTTTTCATACATGGAATCCATTTCACTTCATGGCACCAAGCCACTTATCCCTTTCTCGAACTTGTCAAGACTTCTTCATAACCGTAGGCTCCTCATCATCAATGAGTAACACGTCCGCTCGATTCACTTATGAGAAATCCATATCTCTCAGAATATTGTGTGTGTTCTATCAGATCTACGAAGATGTGGTGTTACAATAGGTCCAAATTGATTGCTCATCACTATGAGTTGTCACCAGGTGCTTCACCAGGTATCTCATCATCAATGTCTATTTGAGTCTCTCGAGCCTCCTCAAGCTCGACGACACTCCCACTGTTTTCTTGCAAGAGAAACTCTTTCTCTAGAAACACAGCATGCCTTGAAACAAACACCTTTTGTTCCACAGGATGATAGAATTGGTAACCCCTTGTTTCCTTAGGGTATCCAATAAATAGACATTTATCAGACTTAGCATCCAGTTTGTCTGATACAGTCCGCTTCACATAAGTAGGACAACCCCATATCTTCAAGTAAGATACATGAGGTTTCTTACTAGCCCATATCTCATATGGAGTAGATAGCTTAACAAGTAAACAAATTGTCAAGTGCATAGCCCCAAAAGGACTTGGGAAGATTCGCATGATTCATCATTGACCGACCATGTCCAACAAGGTCCTACGCCTCTCGGATATACACCATTATGCTGTGGTGTATAGGGCGGAGTCCATTGAGACAATATGCCATTGTCTCTTAGATAATCAAGAAACTCTTGACTTAAGTATTCACCACCTCGATCCGATCGAAGCATTTTAATACTCTTGTCATGTTGTTTCTCTACTTCATTTCTGAATTCTTTGAACCTTTCAAAGGCTTCAGACTTGTGTTTCATCAAGAACACATACCCAAACCGTGAGTGATCATCGGTGAAGGTAATGAAGTAGCTATAGCCTCCTAAAGCTTGAGTTGACATAGGTCCACATACATCACATGTATTAGACCTAGTAACTCTCCCACTGCTCACCTTTCCAAAAAGGTAACTTAGTCATCTTGCCTTTTAAGCATGATTCGCATGTATCGTATGAATCCAATTCAAACGATTCCGCATTCCACATCGTGTAATTTGACATGCATTTCTTGCTTACATGGCCAAGACGACAATGCCACATGTAGGAGTCTAATTGATTATCCTTCGAGCATGCTTGTTGCTCGCCGATATTGAAAATGTCACCGGATACGCCCAACGATAAACACCATTGGTTAATGTTCCACCTCCATAAAGAACTCCATTCAAAGTTATGTAACAACAATTGTTACTAAAAGTCAAATGGTACCCATTTCTATTTAAACAAGAAATAGAAATGATGTTCTTTATCAACGAAGGAACATAAAAGCAATTGTCCGTTCTAAGACAAGTCCTGCAGGAGTTTCAACAAATATATGTTCAGTGAGTGCAAAGAACCTTTGCTCCATTTCCCAACACGTAAATTTGACTCTCCTTGACGAGTCTTCTTCTATTCCTTAGCCCATGTATGTCATTACATATATGTGAGCCACACCCAGTATCCAATACCCAAGTGTCTGAGGAAATAGAATGACAATCAATAACGAAGATATGTGAAAAGATGGAGCATCTTATGCCTTATTCTTCTTCACGGACTCAAGATAAATCTTGCAATTTCTTCGCCAATGGCTTTATTGAGCTGGTTCTGCCTTTTTAGCCTTTTTCTTCTTCCCTTACATTGTTCCTTTAACTCCTCTCTAGAACCTTTCTTCGAGGAATCAACTAACAACACCGCCCCCTCGCTCATGCTTCTCAGAAGGCTCCACAGTCTTCAACATGTTGAGCAGTACCACAGATGAACCTTCTTGCATCTCAGAGGTGAAGAGGAGCTTGGAGACTTCGAACCTTTCGAATCTCACTTGCTCATCAAACAACTCATAAAGATGAAGGACTACCATATGAGCATCCATATGCTCATGTTGCTTTCGTAGATTTGGGTTTTATCGCGGCTAGCATGATGCAACTTGTTAGTTCAGAATCAGTCACATGTTTCTGATAGACCAACAATTGGTCCGGAGTTGCATCGTCCCTAGGATGGGCGGGAAGAGGCGCTTCGAGGAAATACACAAGCTTTTCACCTTGAGAACAATTCTCAAGTTTCTAAGCCAGTCCATGAAGTTTGGCCCAGTCAATTTATTCGAATCCAAAATGGAACGCAAATTCAAAGACATCATGATCAATTTTAGAAATACAAAGTGAGCATATATGAGAAAGATGATTTTAAAATGCATCAATATACATTTATAAATCCCATTCATTTTTCGAATTTCAAAAACCCCAAAATCACTACGGGAGATCGTAGGTCCATCTCCGAATGGGCTGATATCCATCATAGATATGAACAACCTTGGAGAGAGTCCAACAAGCCATTCATAACTACGATGGTAGGTATCAACAATACCGATTGCATATCACTATATGCAACTATCACAACGTGCTATCAACTAATTGAATGTTCACACATACATCGGGTTGTTAAAACATTAACAAGTATGCATCATATGCATAACACCCAACTTCACCTCCCTTTACATCGACCTTGGAGAGAGTCCAACAAGCCGATGCTCCAGGTTAAAGCCAACCCATTAATCGAGAAATAGTTTTAATATGGTTAGAGCACATTCAACCAATTAGCCCGGCTTGGAGAGAGTCCAACAACCAAATCTAACGATTGACCTCTGACTCTTACCATATTAGTATTAAACTATTCCATGGTTTGAACATGTTCGGGTTCGAGCCGGGCTTGGAGAGAGTCCAACAACCAAAACAAAAATGGAACTCTGGTTCTAACCATATTAATGGAAGGTGTAGGCTTTAATATTGAGTAAGGGTTTTTATGTCTCATCCTCTTTGCATGCAAATAACTATTATCTATATGGCATGACATACATGACATACATCTACATGTCACGACACGCATGGCATAATGATATGCATCTAATGCAATTACATGGCATACAATTATGTCATGTATATAATTTCCTTATATGTCATAACTATTTATGGAAATAAAATATGTTTAAGATTTGATTCTCCAAATCAAATCATAATTAAATTAGGAAACAAATTTCCAAATCTAATCACATATATTATTCATGGAATTATTTGATTAAGGAAAATCAATTTAGGAAACAAATTTCCTAAATCATCAAAACTACTTATGGAAATAAAATATTTTAAGATTTGATTTCTCAAATCAAATCATGATTAAATTAGGAAACAAATTTCCAAAATCTAATCAAATATTTTATTTATGAAAAATATCAATTTCCATAAATACTTCCAACTTTCCAAAAGTGGAAGATTTTCATAAATACTTCTAGACTTTCCAAAATTGAAAAATTTCCATAAATACTTCTAAATTTCCAAAATTAGAAAATTTCCAGAAATACATTATGACTATCGCAAAACCATTTTACGATTATGTCGAAACACAACCTGGGCTCTGATACCACTGTTGGGTTTCCGATCACTGAGTGTGTGTTCGAAATGTTTCTAAAACATGTGCACAATGAAGAAATAAAAATAATAAATCACATTTATTACAACACACATCACATGCATGCATAGTACAACATGTGTAGACATAACCGTAAATTTAAATTTTGCAATAAAAGGAAATTTAACTTTGTATACCTTCAGATCACGCGTAGGAACGACATCAACCGAACGATCCTCGCTAGAATCGTCTATATCCGTATCCACGCCGAGTATCCTTAGGATGACTTCGCTAAGCCACAAGCTTCGTCTTCGTACGGGTTACTAGCCTCGTGTTGAAGACGACGTGATCGAGAGATGATCACGATCCGAATCCAAATTCGGATCCAAAACGAGTCCTCAAAACTCGCTTCTCCGGAGAGGTATTCGTCAACCGATTGACGAATCCTTCGTCCTCCACCTCAGAGGATTACCGGAGATCAAACCCCGTAAGTTAGGCGCTGTCGAGCTAACCATCGCCCAAACGACGCCCGACGAGAGAAGAACAAGCTGTCCAGAAAATTGGACAGCTTTGGTGGAGGAGATAGGCGCCGCCAACCAAGGAAGATGTGCTCACCTTGATGCCAAACGCTAAGGAAGATCACCGAGGGTCGCCGAGGATGACGGCTGAAGCTTGACGCCAAGAAGGAGTTGGACGCACGGCCAAGGGCTGGGAAGGCAACCTAGGGTTGGCGCCAAATCCAAGGAGAGGAGGTGGGTGCGGCAACTACAAGCTAGGGTTTTGGATTAGGGCTTAACAATCCCTTAAGCCCTCTTTTATAGAGAACTAATTCTCTTAATGGTTAATGGATCATATCCATAAAGCCCGTTAACCCGCTCCATTAGTATAAGTTAAAATAAACCAAACCATGATAGTTTATTTTAAGTTAAAATGAACCGAACCAACTTTTGGTTCATTCGTTTAAAATAAACCAAACCCTTTGGTTTATTCTCCTCCATTGGATTAGAACCAAACCATTTTGGTTCATCCATTATGTCTTCATAAGACACGGCCCATCCACACTTCCATTGCGACTGAAACGATTTCATGCTCGCTTCTTGTTTGGTCCAACCAAACCTAGTTTCTCTCGGTCTGAGAATTCCATTCTCAAGCTCGTTTTAAATCCTTTGGATTACGCTCATTGTGCGTGTGACCAAATAGGTTCTCGGTTTTTGTTGGCCGTCTATAATTAACCATTAATTATAGAACGATCATGAGTGGCACCTAGTAGTACATCATGATCCCCAATTAACCGAAAAGATCAACGGTTGATCCAGAACTATTTCTGAAACCCTTCAGCAGCTCGAATGAATCGTGCCCCATTCCCTTCACTCATCTTATACCCACTTGGTTCAGGACATGGTCTATAGTGTCAGTCCCCACTAGGCTGACTACATCACACCTAGCCCAAGTGTCATTTCCTCGTCCTACGGATTCTAGTTACTGCACATGTATCGAAGAGTACCTTACTCTAAACATGTAATGCTTTGGCCAAAGACTTTAGTAACAATCCGACGAGAGGCCATGGGTATACATCTCCTTGTAAGGAGTGGTGAATCCTTTATAGGCTATTCAAACACCTTCGATCACTTCGACTTATACCCAATCATCCCGGGTCCACATCTCCTCGGAGATGTTTGCTTAAGATGTCAAAGCATAAGTCTCCATGATCAAGATGACTTGAATACCGCAAGTCAAAGGAACATCGCACTTAAGCCACAGTAAGAACTTCATTGACATATCTATATATGCATAGAACCATATGAAGTCTTACGGCTGGTCACTCCAATGAACTAGTTACCATAACTAGCATCCACGATTAACTCCGGACATCACAATGTCTCCAGCCAGTGAGAATCAGCTGCTTGGATACACCAAGGAGTATACCTCGTGCTAGTCTTGACAGAATTGATGGTGTCCAAATCCATCAATTCATCGACTAGGGATAATTCCGATACATCACAATTACACATGTAGAGATACTCACTAGTTGTGATCCAATCATAAATTCTCTCATGCTGTGAATCGTATCGCGGACATTCAGTAAATGAATTTAAGATTCAATCAAATACATGAAAACATGTACACTCAAATAGTGAATCTTCATTTATCAAATAAATGGTATGACCATAAGGCGATTGCCTTAGGACACCTCTCATATATTACTAACAAACTCCCACTTGGCCTAATGTCAAACACTACGGTATCCAATACCATAGGCTATAACATGACCCTCAAACTTACTTTGAGTTAATGCCTTAGTCAAAGAATCCACTAAGTTCCTTTCAGTGGGGTTTAGCTCGATTTGTATTTCCTTCCTACTAATGATCTCTCTGATCAAATGATAGCGGCGAAGCACATGTTTGGATCATTGATGAGACCACATCAAGTTCATAGATGAACTTCTTGATCCAAACTGCTTCCTTTGCTGCTTTCAAAGTTGCAATGTATTCTGCCTTAGTGGCAGAATCCGCTATAGTGTCAAGCTTGGAACCTTTCCAACTTATTGCGCCTCCATTCCAGGTGAATACATACCCAGACTGAGACATGGAATCATCCTTGTCTGTCTGGAGCTGGCATCCGTATACCCACATATCACCATGTACCCTTCTACATATATTAGGAACGTATCCTTAGTTCTTCTTAAGTACTTAAGGATCATCTTAACAGTCACCCAATGATCCATTCTTGGATCGGAGATCGCATCCGCCATGACACTCAGAGCATACGATACATCGGGCCTCGTACATAACATAGCATACATGATAGATCCTATTGCGGATGCATAGGGAATCTTACTCATGCAAATCCTCTCGCCTTTTGTGCACGGACACATAGACTTCGAAAGGTGTATCCAATGCCTAATGGGTAGGAAACCTTTCT
This sequence comes from Wurfbainia villosa, assembly GCA_025175895.1. Lineage (NCBI taxonomy): Eukaryota > Viridiplantae > Streptophyta > Magnoliopsida > Zingiberales > Zingiberaceae > Wurfbainia > Wurfbainia villosa. The sequence continues at coordinate 51,821,250 of CM046002.1, forward strand.
TGGATTCCGACATGCTAAACCCCTTTAGCACTCAGTCTATATATGTAGACTACAAAAGACCAAGCAACCATTTCGATCTATCTCTATAGATCTTAATCCCGAGGATGTAGGTTGCTTCTCTCAGGTCTTTCATGGAGAATGTCTTGGATAACCAAACCTTAACTGACTGTAAGATTGAAACATCATTTCCCATAAGTAATATGTCATCGACATACAATACTAGGAACATGACTGCACTCCCACTAACCTTCTTGTACACACAAAGTTCGTCTGGATTTTGTGAGAAATCAAACTTTTTGATTGTCTCATCAAAATGGATATTCCAGCTCCTGGATGCTTGCTTCAATCCATAAATGGACCGTCGCAATTTGCATACCTTGGTTTTATCAACCGATGTGAAACCCTCAGGCTGTATCATATACAAGTCATCGAGTAGGTTTCCTTTAAGGAAAGCTGTCTTCACATCCATTAGCCATATCTCATAATCAATATGAGCCGCTATGGCCAGGAGCATCCGAATGGATTTAAGCATAGCTACAGGCGAATAGGTTTCGTCATAATCAACACCTTGCTTTTGACGATATCCTTTCGCCACCAATCTAGCCTTATAGGTAATCACATTACCATCCATGTCGGTTTTCTTCTTGAAAACCCACTTGCACCCTATAGGCTTTATGCCTTCAGGTGGGTCAACAAAGTTCCAAACTTGGTTTTCATACATGAAATCCATTTCCGACTTCATGGCACCAAGCCACTTATCCCTTTCTGAACTTGTCAGCACTTCTTCATAACTGGTAGGCTCCTCATCATCAATGAGTAACACGTCGTTCAATTCACTTATGAGAAATTCATATTTTTCAGGAATATTGTGTGTTCTATCAGATCTACGAAGATGTGGTGTTACAATAGGTCCAGCCGATTGCTCATCACTATGAGTTGTCGGCTGTTGTGCTTCACCAGGTATCTCATCAATGTCTATTTGAGTCTCTCGAGCCTCCTCAAGCTCGACGACACTCCCACTGTTTTCTTGCAAGAGAAACTCTTTCTCTAAAAACACAGCATGCCTTGAAACAAACACCTTTTGTTCCACAGGATGATAGAATTGGTATCCCCTTGTTTCCTTAGGGTATCCAATAAATAGACATTTATCGGACTTAGCATCCAATTTGTCTGATACAGTCCGCTTCACATAAGTAGGACAACCCCATATCTTCAAGTAAGATACATGAGGTTTCTTACTATTCCATATCTCATATGGAGTAGTAGAGACTATCTTGGTTGGCATTCTGTTTAACAAGTAAACAGTTGTCTGAAGTGCATAGCCCCAAAAGGACTTGGGAAGATTCGCATGATTCATCATTGACCTGACCATGTCCAACAAGGTCCGGTTACGCCTCTCAGATACACCATTATGCTTTGGTGTATATGGCGGAGTCCATTGAGACAATATGCCATTGTCTCTTAGATAATCAAGAAACTCTTGACTTAAGTATTCACCACCTCGATCCGATCGAAGCATTTTAATACTCTTGTCATTTTGTTTCTCTACTTCATTTCTGAATTCTTTGAACCTTTCAAAGGCTCCAGACTTGTGTTTCATCAAGAACACATACCCAAACCGTGAGTGATCATCGGTGAAGGTAATGAAGTAGCTATAGCCTCCTAAAGCTTGAGTTGACATAGGTCCACATACATCGGTATGTATTAGACCTAGTAACTCTCCCACTCGTTCACCTTTTCCAGTAAAAGGTAACTTAGTCATCTTGCCTTTTAAGCATGATTCGCATGTATCGTATGAATCCAATTCAAACGATTCCAGAATTCCACATCGGTGTAATTCGGACATGCATTTCTTGCTTACATGGCCAAGACGACAATGCCACATGTAGGAGTCTAATTGATTATCCTTTCGAGCACGCTTGTTGCTCGCTTCGATATTGAAAATGCCACTGGATACGTCCAACGTATAAACACCATTGCTTAAAGTTCCAGACCCATAAAGAACTCCATTCAAATTTATGTAACAACAATTGTTACTAAAAGTCAAATGGTACCCATTTCTATTTAAACAAGAAATAGAAATGATGTTCTTTATCAACGAAGGAACACAAAAGCAATTGTCCAGTTCTAAGACAAGTCCTGCAGGGAGTTTCAACAAATATGTTCCGTTGGCGAGTGCAGCAACCTTTGCTCCATTTCCAACACGTAAATTTGACTCTCCCTTGACGAGTCTTCTTCTATTCCTTAGCCCATGTATGTCATTACATATATGTGAGCCACACCCAGTATCCAATACCCAAGTGTCTGAGGAAATAGAATGACAATCAATAACGAAGATATGTGAAAAGATGGAGCATCTTATGCCTTATTCTTCTTCACGGACTCAAGATAAATCTTGCAATTTCTTCGCCAATGGCTTTATTGAGCTGGTTCTGCCTTTTTAGCCTTTTTCTTCTTCCCCTTCTGTTGTTCCTTTAACTCCCTCTTAGAACCTTTCTTCGAGGAATCAACTAACAACACCGTCCCCTGCTCATGCTTCTCAGAAGGCTCCACAGTCTTCAACATGTTGAGCAGTACCACAGATGAACCTTCTTGCATCTCAGAGGTGAAGAGGAGCTTGGAGACTTCGAACCTTTCGAATCTCACTTGCTCATCAAACAACTCATAAAGATGAAGGACTACCATATGAGCATCCATATGCTCATGTTGCTTTCGTAGATTTGGGTTTTATCGCGGCTAGCATGATGCAACTTGTTAGTTCAGAATCAGTCACATGTTTCTGATAGACCAACAATTGGTCCGGAGTTGCATCGTCCCTAGGATGGGCGGGAAGAGGCGCTTCGAGGAAATACACAAGCTTTTCACCTTGAGAACAATTCTCAAGTTTCTAAGCCAGTCCATGAAGTTTGGCCCAGTCAATTTATTCGAATCCAAAATGGAACGCAAATTCAAAGACATCATGATCAATTTTAGAAATACAAAGTGAGCATATATGAGAAAGATGATTTTAAAATGCATCAATATACATTTATAAATCCCATTCATTTTTCGAATTTCAAAAACCCCAAAATCACTACGGGAGATCGTAGGTCCATCTCCGAATGGGCTGATATCCATCATAGATATGAACAACCTTGGAGAGAGTCCAACAAGCCATTCATAACTACGATGGTAGGTATCAACAATACCGATTGCATATCACTATATGCAACTATCACAACGTGCTATCAACTAATTGAATGTTCACACATACATCGGGTTGTTAAAACATTAACAAGTATGCATCATATGCATAACACCCAACTTCACCTCCCTTTACATCGACCTTGGAGAGAGTCCAACAAGCCGATGCTCCAGGTTAAAGCCAACCCATTAATCGAGAAATAGTTTTAATATGGTTAGAGCACATTCAACCAATTAGCCCGGCTTGGAGAGAGTCCAACAACCAAATCTAACGATTGACCTCTGACTCTTACCATATTAGTATTAAACTATTCCATGGTTTGAACATGTTCGGGTTCGAGCCGGGCTTGGAGAGAGTCCAACAACCAAAACAAAAATGGAACTCTGGTTCTAACCATATTAATGGAAGGTGTAGGCTTTAATATTGAGTAAGGGTTTTTATGTCTCATCCTCTTTGCATGCAAATAACTATTATCTATATGGCATGACATACATGACATACATCTACATGTCACGACACGCATGGCATAATGATATGCATCTAATGCAATTACATGGCATACAATTATGTCATGTATATAATTTCCTTATATGTCATAACTATTTATGGAAATAAAATATGTTTAAGATTTGATTCTCCAAATCAAATCATGATTAAATTAGGAAACAAATTTCCAAATCTAATCACATATTTTATTTGTGGAAATAGTTGATTAAGGAAAGTCAATTTAGGAAACAAATTTCCTAAATCATCAAAACTACTTATGGAAATAAAATATTTTAAGATTTGATTTCTCAAATCAAATCATGATTAAATTAGGAAACAAATTTCCAAAATCTAATCAAATATTTTATTTATGAAAAATATCAATTTCCATAAATACTTCCAACTTTCCAAAAGTGGAAGATTTTCATAAATACTTCTAGACTTTCCAAAATTGAAAAATTTCCATAAATACTTCTAACTTTCCAAAAGTAGAAAATTTCCAGAAATATCATTATGACTATCGTAAAACAATTTTACGATTATGTCGAAACACAACCTGGGCTACCCTTTGTTGGGTTTCGACTGCTGGTAGTGTGTGTTCGAACATGTTTCGCAAACATGTGCACAGCGGAAGAAATAAAAATAATAAATCTACATTTATTACAACACACACATCACATGCATGCATAGTACAACATGTGTAGACATAACCGTAAATTTAAATTTTGCAATAAAAGGAAATTTAACTTTGTATACCTTTCGTATCACGTGTAGCGGGAACGACATCAACCGGAACGATCCTCGCTAGAATCGTCTCTATCCGTATCCACGCTGAGTATCCTTAGGATGACTTCGCTAAGCCACAAGCTTCGTCTTCGTATGGGTTACTAGCCTCGTGTTGAAGACGACGTGATCGAGAGATGATCATGATCCGAATCCAAATTCGGATCCAAAGACGAGTCCTCAAAACTCACTTCTCCGGAGAGGTATTCATCAACCGTTTGACGAATCCTTCGTCCTCCACCTATGAGGATTACCGGAGATCGAAACCCCGGTAAGTTAGGCACTGTCGGAGTTCTAACCATCGTCCAAACGACGCTCCGACGAGAGAAGAACAAGCTGTCCAGAAAATTGGACAGCTTTGGTGGAGGAGTAGGCGCCGGCCAACCAAGGGAAGCCAAGTGCTCACCTTATCGCCGAAGCCTAGGAAGATCACCGGAGGGTCGCCGGAGGATGACCGGCTGAAGCTTGGACGCCGGCAAGGAGTTGGACGGCGGCACAAGGGGCTGGGCGGCAACCTAGGGTTGGCGCCGTAAATCCAAGGAGAGGATGGAGAGGTGGGCGGCAACCACAAGCTAGGGTTTTTGGATTAGGGCTTAACAATCCCTTAAGCCCTCTTTTATAGAGAACTAATTCTCTTAATGGTTAATGGATCATATCCATAAAGCCCGTTAACCCGCTCCATTAGTATAAGTTAAAATAAACCAAACCATGATAGTTTATTTTAAGTTAAAATGAACCGAACCAACTTTTGGTTCATTCGTTTAAAATAAACCAAACCCTTTGGTTTATTCTCCTCCATTGGATTAGAACCAAACCATTTTGGTTCATCCATTATGTCTTCATAAGACACGGCCCATCCACACTTCCATTGCGACTGAAACGATTTCATGCTCGCTTCTTGTTTGGTCCAACCAAACCTAGTTTCTCTCGGTCTGAGAATTCCATTCTCAAGCTCGTTTTAAATCCTTTGGATTACGCTCGTTGTGCGTGTGACCAAATAGGTTCTCGGTTTATGTTGGCTGTCTATAATTAACCATTAATTATAGAACGATCATGAGTGGCACCTAGTAGTACATCATGATCCCCAATTAACCGAAAAGATCAACGGTTGATCCAGAACTATTTCTGAAACCCTTCAGCAGCTCGAATGAATCGTGCCCCATTCCCTTCACTCATCTTATACCCACTTGGTTCAGGACATGGTCTATAGTGTCAGTCCCCACTAGGCTGACTACGTCACACCTAGCCCAAGTTTCATTTCCTCGTCCTACGGATTCTAGTTACTGCACATGTATCGAAGAGTACCTTACTCTAAACATGTAATGCTTTGGCCAAAGACTTTAGTAACAATCCGACGAGAGGCCATGGGTATACATCTCCTCGCAAGGAGTGGTGAATCCTTTATAGGCTATTCAAACACCTTCGATCACGACTTATACCCAATCATCCCGGGTCCACATCTCCTTAGAGATGTTTGCTTAAGATGTCAAAGCATAAGTCTCCATGATCAAGATGACTTGAATACCGCAAGTCAAAGGAACATCGCACTTAAGCTACAGTAAGAACTTCATTGACATATCTATATATGCAGAGAACTATATGAAGTCTTACGGCTGGTCACTCCAATGAACTAGTTACCATAACTAGCATCCACGATTAACTCCGGACATCACAATGTCTCTAGCCAGTGAGATTCAGCTGCTTGGATACACCAAGGAGTATACCTCTTGCTAGTCTCGACAGAATTGATGGTGTCCAAATCCATCAATTCATCGACTAGGGATAATTCCGATACATCACAATTACACATGTAGAGATACTCACTAGTTGTGATCCAATCACAAATTCTCTCATGTTGTGAGTCGTATCGCGGACATTCAGTAAATGAATTTATGATTCAATCAAATACATGAAAACATGTACACTCAAATAGTGAATCTTCATTTATCAAATAAATGGTATGACCATAAGGCGATTGCCTTAGGACACCACTCATATATTACTAACACACACAAATTAGAATGAACCAATTCCTACACATCTTTGGCTCTATACCCCTTGGCCTTGAAAGGCCTCTTGGTCATTTTACCTTCCAAGCAGGACTCACAGGTTGGGAAGTCTTCCATCACTAATGAACTCAGAGGTCCATCAGCTATCAACCTTTGAATTTTGCTTAGGTTAATATGTCCAAGCCTTAGATGCCAAAGATATATTTGGTTCATCTTCGAATGTTCTTTTCTCTTATGGGAATTAGAAGATGAGTTATTCACTTCTATTTGCATTGTGGGAGATTTTATTTCGAGTGTATACAAATTTCCTATCAATGCACCAGAACAGATAATCTCCCTATTCCTTTTTATAACAACTCTGTCATTAAAAGAAATAGAATATCCATCCATAAACAATTTAGAAACCGAAATCAAATTATTTCTAAATAAGGGTACATAAAGGTAATTTTTAAGAACCAAAACTTTATTCCTCTCAAAAGACAAATTGACATCTCCCACTGCAATAGCCGTCAACTTTGTGGCATCGCAAAAGTATATGGTAATATCCTCTTCAGCCAGTAGTCCAGTTTCCTGAAACCCCTACAAAGTATTGTAGACATGATCAGTGGCTCCCGTATCTACACACCAAGTGCCAGTAGATAACACCGCTAAACATGTTTCAACGACTAGACCAAAAGATATACCTTTGTTCTGCATCCGGTTGGGGCAATCCTTCTTCCAGTGTCTAGTCTACTTGCAAGTGAAGCATTTGCCTTTCGGCTTCATCACTCCTCCCTGAGTTCCTCCCACCACCTTTGCCCCAGCTTGTTTCTTCTTCTTCTTGCCTTTCAGCTTAGAAGTAGAAATCTTTTGGGCAACCATGGCTTGCGCCTGAGCACTCTGACGAAATAGCCCCTCTGTCACCTAGAGTTCTGTTAGAAGCTCCACCAATGAATACAACCTCTTGTTCATGCTGTAGTTCAGGTGAAATTGCTCAAAACTCATAGGTAGAGACTGGAGAATGATATCGACTTGGGTTTCCCCATCGATCTCAGCTCCGAGGACTTCCAGCTCATTCAAATGAGCCATCATCTTGAGAACATGATCCCTCATGGGTGTTCCCTCGATCATGGTGGTCGTCATCAAGTTCCTCATGACTTCCTGCCTAGCAGCCCGATTCTGGTGTCCGAAAAGTTCTTTAAGATTGAGCATCATGTCATAAGCAGTGAGCATGACTTGATGCTGATGTTGCAGTACATTTGACATAGATGCCAAAATGTAACACTGCGCCATCTCATCAGCCTTAATCCACTTCTTATAACTCTCCTTCTCATTTTCCCCAGAATCATCCATAGGCTTAGTAGGGCACTCTTCGAGGAGTACATATTTGTATTCCTCAGCAGTCAAGACAATGTCAAGATTCCCCTTCCAATCGACATAATTGGGTCCAGTAAGTTTGTTTTCTTTCAGTATCATAGCAAGCGGGATGAAAGTCATTTTGAAAAACCTAAGAATCACATAGATCAAAACATTAGATTTCCAAAAATTATTAATTCCTCAAACAATAAAATTTTAAAATAACATCGAGAATATAGTATGCCACGATAGTGTGGACGTATACAAATTCTACATTTGTAAGAGGAGGTTTTACCCATTAATTTTACCATCTTGTCAACCACACTTTTTGACAAATAAAATTAATAGTTGGATCCTCTTAGGACCTACAAATAAAAGCAGTGACTCCGATGGGGAGGATACTCTTATTTGCATCTAAGCGTTCACCATTACTCGGTACCAAGGTAATTATCTCGGGTAATTTGTCTTTCGATAGGGAAGTACACACACTCCTTAATAATTTCCTATAACCATATTTGACCTTGCGATCCGTAAACAAACTCATCCGATGGGGAGGAAGGCACTCCGAGCCGACGTGCAAGTTTGTTTGCATCACATGTCAAATCGTAATGGAGGCCGTGGGAATTTATAAAAATATTCCTCTCCCACTTAGTAATTTAAAATTGAGAAATTTTCTAGCCTACGACATGCATATCAAACAATAAGCAATAAATATGAAAAAGAAATATTTTCCAACTATTATGGCTTTTGTCTCCAATATGCCTCCCGTGGTATCGCCATCTCGTCCGCTCCTCCCTATGCCATGTACAAGCCATCCGGAGATGCGAGATGAGAAAAAAACTATTTTAATTTACATCCATCGATCCTATACTCCACGAAGGAGTGTACATGAAATCTAGATCGAAAGTAAACTAAAATAAAAAGAGTGGCTAAACAATGTTGTATTTAACTACAAAATTTAATACTAGCCTCGTCAATCCCGAGGATTCAAATAATATACAATTACACACATACAATCACATACACACATATGACCATAATAGTTGGATTCTATGCCTGTAAACAAAAAGTTAACCTATGCACATCCTACTATTATCCGGCACATATAATATATGATAAGTGCATAAAATAACTGAATCCTAAACACACAAAACCGGAAACCGTGGCTCTGATACCAGTTGAAGGGAGGGGAAACTTCGCTTCTCACTTCAACTCGGTCGCTTGTTCATGGTGATCCCTTCTACGTCCCCAGATAAAAATTTATCCTTGACAAAGTGAGATTACCCAAGCTATCGTTTCATCGTCGTGCTATTCGATTAGAGTGGTCACTTGAACAAACTTATTGTTCAAGCAACCTACCTCTATTCTCCGAATAGCTGTGGAATAGACAATGTATGGATCGTCGGTTTTTGTGTTTGTATTCGGGGTCCAAGTAAATTAGCCACATAACACAAACATACAACATGCAAAGGAACAAAAGGAAAACAAAGCAAAATTTATACCTCTCGATCTTCTATTGTATGTCCTTCCTCCTTTTGGACGTTGTGTGGGCGACGATCTTCCAAAAGTCGAAGCCTCTTAGATCACGATCTTCCATTCCTTGCTCACTCCGAACAAGAGGAAGTATATAATCAAAAATCTCCTCTATCTAGGACCAACCAACAAGCTCTAAACTTGAAACTTGTCACCGGCCCAAAGAGAGGGGAAGGTGGGTGCCGGCCAAGAGCTCCAAGGAACCACCCTTACCCTTGTTTCCACTGTCCAAGGAGAAGAAGATGAATAGGTTGAGCACCGGCCAAGGTAGAGGGGAGAAAGATGGGCATCGGCAACTTCTTAGGAAGAAGGAAAAACCTTCCAAAATTGTGGCCGCCCAAGCCTCCAAGCCCTAGCCGCCCAAACCCTAATCCCCTCTTCAATAATGTTGCCGCCCAATCCATAAGCCCTTATTTATAGAGTTGGGCTCAAGCCTCCCTTTAATATCCACCGTCGGTTCTAGGGATTTAATCTCAACCATCGGATCTAGAGAATTAATCTCAATCGTCAGATCTAAAGATTTAATCTCCACCGTCGGATCTAGAGTTTCATCTTCCACCATCGAATCTAGGCTCCATGAGGTTTTAATAGGCTACAATAGGGACCATGGGGAGGAGTTGGATCTTGGCCACCCAATGGATAAATCCCACATAAAGTCCGATCCATTAATGATAATCCATTCCACTAGAGGATTATCATTGATCTACCTCACCAACCCCCATAAGTTAATATGGGTTCCATATATTATTTCTACGTTTACCTCTCCATGTTTAAGATCTCTAATGTCGGTCAATTTATTAATTTATTGACAATTAATTAATCAACATCTAACTCCAAGAGTAGTACCACTCAACCTTATCATCATGCCGGACCAAGTCCACCTGCAGGGTTTACATGATGAACCTTATGAGCTCCTCAAGGGGACATCATCATCCTAATATATAGGACACGGTTTCCTCCTATAATCAACGACACAACATATAAATAATACCATTTCCCAACTTACCGAGCCTATTGATTTACTCTATAAATCTCGCCCATTAGTAAATCAAAGAAATAAATACTAAGTATATGTGCCCGTTATTATATCGGGATTAAGAGCATGTACAAGATAATATCTGAGGTCCGATTCGATTATATAGTCAACAATAAATCGATTCACCTCTATTTCAGTCCTGCTCAATACACACAAAGTGTACTAGTGTAATTCTATGGTCAAGACAAACCAATACCAAATCACACTACAACCATTCCAATGGTTTTTCCATAACTATCTCGGTTGTGAGCCTTTACTTATACTTTACAATGAATTGATAATATGATCTCCTGTGTGACACAACACACCATGTTATCTACAATGTAATGTATCAGACAAATATGTATAACCATAAATATGCAAACAATGATCATGTGATTCTTATTTCAAAACAAAAGATGTTCATACAAAAGATAGACTTTTCAGTATACATCCCAACAAATGCGACCTCAAATCTCGTGACGGAGACTGTCGAGGACTCGAAATGCGCACTCAACAGTCGCAAGTCCACGAATGTAGTCAAGTAATAAAAAGATTTATCGATCCCACAGGGACTGAGATTCGAGTACCGATCTATTCGGTGGACGTTGTTATTCGAAATTCAGTTCTAATGGTTGTGCTTAGGAGGTCGTCGGTGGTCCAAACTCAGTATGGTGTCACACGGAGGAAGAGAAGGGTTGTTACGAGTCTTTAGATGGGATTCTAGGATTTCAATTTCGTTTGTGTATCGTAGAACACGTTGTCAATTGAGTTTTGTCTAGGTTTCTAACTACTATTTTGTAGAAAGGACATCAAACACTCCCCTGATGAGTCTTCGCATCTATCGGAAGCTACCTTTTCCATACCAGGTCGACCCCTGGCTTTAGGACGGGATAGTCGGTACTAGGATGCCGAATTAATCCCTATGATGAGTCGAAAATGGGGCATGTTTCTTACTCTATCGCATCTTTCTACCCACGGTTATTGGCGATGAGGCCAACCCCTAGGTTCCTCCTTAATTCGCCTAAATCTTTGATATGAGGGTTGTCACCCCTCATATCGGCTAGCACAGTAGATAGAAAACCAAAACAATAGCTATAGATCTAAACCAAATGCCAATTGTAAATATAAATTCAAGAACGAAAAGATATTTGAACCAACATGTCCTAACTCAACACAAACTACTCCCTAGTCCAAGAATCAGAGAATCTACTCCATGAATATGAGAAAAGAAACACAAGGCATTGTCAAATTCATAAATACAAGATAATGCATGGAACGAATATAGATTACAATGCGATGGTGCTCTTCTCCATGGCGTTGAGGTGCAGATTTTGGATCTCCGGTGACTATCTTCCTCACCGATGTGAGTTCTCGGTGCTTTTTAGGGCATTGGTGTGCCGTCCCAACAATCGTGCCTCTCCCCTAGGGTTTGGGCATTGCTTTCCTTATATAGGCATCACGCTGGATCCTCGCAAAATCTGGAAAAACCCCTGGTCATATCAAGTTGCCTGACCGCCACATGGTCGTGTGAAAACACATGGCCAGCCCTTGTGTAAGGTTGTGGCGGCCATTTTTAAACCCTGGACACGACCATGTGTATCCACATGCCAAGGTCATGTCCCACTCTGTGTCCAGTTGCCAAATGCGTTCTTTTTCCTCCAAAAGCGCATCATTTTCCCTATGGAATGCTATCTTACACACAAAAGTTCAAATAGCAGATCTCCGAACTAGAAAAAAGGAAATTCATGTAAAATAAAGTAGAATATGCATGAAACAAACATAAAATAAAATGAGATGTGAGCAAAAACTACTCCTAAAATTCTATATGTTTTGCTCACATCGATTCCCCCATACTTAGATCTTTGTTTGTTCTCAAGAAATCCTCAGTGACATGAAATTTTAAAAAGGCATTGTTCCATACTTATCATGTTAACTAGATTTATCAAGTGGTATTTGCAATCAAAGCAAAATAGATATGTTCTAGAAATTCACTAAGTTAGCTCCTCATGCTCGTGCCAAGCGAATCTTCTTAGGTGATACTCATTCCATGATAAGTTAAGTCGTCATCCTATAGCTTTCCAAAGGACTCCAGCTCTTAGGCACTTACCTGCTCAAAGCGAGGGTCATTCTCTAGATCTAGCACAAAGTCTCAAAGGCGTGCTCAGTATTGAGAGAAATTGATAGGTGTTTCCCCAGTAACCTAACTCGGTCACAAAGGGGCACCTAACTATTTCCACCCACGACAACTATTTTTTTATCTCTTAAAATCTTTTTTTCTTCTTTATTTTTTTCTCATTTCTTTTTCTCTCTCCTTTTTTTTTATTTTTTTTATTTTTTGACTCACTGGGATTTTTATTTTTCCGAATGGGCTTACACAATCCGAGCATCTCCAGTAACTAAAATGCTAAATGAAGGGTCACCTATGGATTCCAAAGTACTAGACTACTGAGATGAATCATAACTAGGTATGTATTAGACTCTCCCTTTTAGAAAGTTCATCATGTGTATGTGTAAAATAAAAGCTAACTAGTGTAAGACTAGAACATTCATTAGAAAAAATAAAATAAAATACCACGAGATAAATAAAGTTAAGCTACCCATGGAAATAACTCATAAAGGAAAACTCTAAAAATACTACTGAGGTATCTTAAAGATAGCAAAAATTAAGTACTGACGAAACTAAAAACTCAATGTTTGAGCAAATGAATGCTAACTAAAACAAATGCAAATGACAGAAAAGAAACTACTGCTAGAAACAAAATTAACCAAAACTCGGGCCCCCCCCCAGACTTAAGCAAAGTATACCTCTAGTATGGTGGACGAGGTGGAAAGTCTGGTAGCCTCAGTATCTCAGGATCCTGGGAGAACCTGCTATTGAGTGACTAATATCTCATGTACATATGGTCGATCTGAGAGCTGGTGGATGCAACGGCTGATCGGTGCTCCTCCTCCCTAGCCCACTGTTGGGCTCGCATATGCTGTCGTATCTCTTGACGGTAGGTGGCTTTCGCTTGGCGACCGGTAGCCTCCTCCTGGAAGTAGACGCGTGTCTCGCCGTAGAACTCCTCAGCCCGCTGGAAGTTTCCTCAGAAACCCTGAAACTCTGCCTGCTTGAAAGCACTCTGTTCCTCCCATTGCTGCCTTTGCGTTTGTTGCTCGGCATATATCTCGTCGAGGCGCGATCGAAACTCCAAAAAATCATAGGCAGATGCACCTGTATTCTGCTCAAAAGTAGAAAAAGGTGGTGGCGAAAGTGCAGGCTCATGTCGACGTGGACTAGGTGGGCTCCTATGAATGCATGGACTGGAGGGAGAGTGATGTAAAGAGGCGAAATGCACAGTGCAGTACCCTTTATCCCTTGCACAACATGACTGTGTGAAAACACACAGCCAGACCATGTGTACAGTTGGAATGTGGGGCACGACCGTGTGAAAGCACATGGCCAGACCGTGTGAAAGCACACGGCCAGGCCGTGTGTCGCTCGTTTCTCTCTCAAGGTGTACAACGGTCCAAATTCTCCTTACACGCTCAGTCGTTTAGGTTCAAAATGATTTTTTTTGTTTCTACATATCAAGTCCTTTCTAGTCCTAATTTATTTGCAAAATGCTAAATGTTATGAATTAAATTACCCAAATGAATGCAATAAAATAAAAAGAGAACATAAAAACTAAACTTGGGTTGCCTCCCAAGAAGCACTTTGTTTAAGGTCTTTTAGCTCAACCTTATTCCTACGTTTCATTTGATGTGTTTGAATCTTGTTTGTGAGGGAGAAAGATATTTGTTCACCTTACGCCTCCTCCCTTGTGGTTTCTTATCACCAAATCTCTTAAATCTTGCTCATGGAGGGGCAAGATATTTATTGGCTGCCTTCCTTGGTTCGAGAGTTAACATGCTTATCTTTAAAGAATCATCAGAAGTTTGATCATGATATTCTGTTTCATCCATATATTGTGAATAATGTAACTCGCCACAAATATCCTCACCAAAAGATTGATCAGGCGATTCTTTTACCTCAAATGAAAATTTATCATTACAAATCACTAAATGGGCTTCGTTATTGGTAGCGAAAGTTTCAGTGAGGGTTAAGGTAGGCTCTTCTAGACCCTTGAGGTTAGGAGGTGTTTGGATTGAAGCAATGTGCTCCTCAATTAAAGTATCAATTATATAATCCTCAAGTTCTTTTTCCAGATGTGATTGAATGGATTGTCCTTCTTCACTTTCTATGTCATCTAAGTCCTCCTCATTCATTCGCTCAAAGTGAGTCTCTGCCATATTAGGTGTAATCCAGTCATCACAGCCACCTTCTAGTAGTTTGGTTTCTTCATCTACAAGATTTTGTCGCATAAACTCTGTGAATTTTTGACTATGCTCCTTGCATTCCCTAATAACTTTATCTTGCAAGGCTTTTGGGTGGAGACTTGGTTCTGGATAAAATTCGCATGGTGATTCATAGCACTCGTTCTCGCTTGGGAAACAATATTGAGTCTTTGTCTGTGAATGCCTCCGTAGAAATTCATCGTTCGCCACTTGTTGCGTTTGAATGAAATCTTCCATCATCTGCTCAAGTCGGGATTTAGGTAGACAATATTGAGGGTTTAAGTAGCCAGGGTCATAACAATATGAATAGGAGTCATCTTGTGACCACTAGTTGTAGTTGTAGGTGACATCTTCTTGTTTAAATTGTGAAGGTTCAAATATATTCGGACAATCGTTTATGGTATGCCATGTTTCACCACAATGTTAACAATAAATGTTACCAAAACTCATAGCATTAAATTGACCATAATCATGAGTAAAAGTAGGCATTGTTATATCCAGGAAATTATAAATAAGAAAAGAGCAATAGAATGAAAAAAGCTAAAATAAAATAAAATAAAACAAGAAAAGTAAATCTAGCCTAAGTCCGATCCAACTATCCACTTCTTGATTCGATATCGAATCAATCAATCCCCGACAACGATGCCAAAAACTTGATGCACGCGAACGTAACCTCAAATCTCGCGACGGAGACCGTCGAGGACTCGAAGTGCGCGCTCGAACTCATTGCCCGCAAGTGCATGGATGTCATCAAGTAATAAAAAGATTTATCGATCCCACAGAGACTGAGATTCAAGTACCGATCTATTCGGTGGATGTTGTTGTTTGGAATTCAGTTCTAATGGTTGTCTTAGGAGGTCGTCGGTGGTCTGAACTCAGTACGGTGTCACACAGAGGAAGATAAGGGTTGTTATGAGTCTTTCGATGGGATTCTAGGATTTAGGTTTCTTTTGTGTGTCACAGAACACGTTATCAATTGAGTTTTGTCTAGGTTTCTAACTACGATTTTGTGGAAAGAACATCATACACTCCCCCGATGAGCCTTCGCATCTATCGGAAGCTACCTCTGTCATACCTGGTCGACCCCTGGCTTTAGAACGGGAAAGTCGATACGAGGATGCCTTATCGATCCCTGTGACGAGTCGAAAATGGGTCGCATTTCCTACTCTATGGCATCCTTTTACCCACATTTATCGATGATGAGGCCAACCCCTAGGTTCCTCCTTAATTCGCCTAAATCTTTGATATGAGGGTTATTACCTCCGTATCGGCTAGCACAGTAGATAGAAAACCAAAACAATAGCTATAGATCTAAACCAAATGCCAATTGCAAATATAAATTCAAGAATGAAAAGATATTTTAACCAACATGTTCTAACTCAACACAAACTACTCCCTAGTCCTAGAATCAGAGAATCTACTCTATGAATATGAGAAAAGTACAAGGCATTGTCGAATTCGTAAATACAAGATAAAGCATTGAAAGAATATAGACTACAATGCGACGGTGCTCTTTTTCTTGGCGTGGAGGTGCAGAATTTGGATCTCTAGTGACATTCTTCCTCCCCGATGTGAGTTCCTGGTGCTTTTTAGGGCACCGGTGTGCCGTCCCAGCCATCGTACATCTCTCCTAGGGTTTGGGCATATATTTCCTTATATAGACATCACGTCGGATCCTCGCAAAATCTGGAAAACCCCTGGTCATATCAAGTTGCCTTGCCGCCACACGGCCGTGTGTAAGGGTGTGGCGGCCATTTTTGAACCCTGGACATGGCCGTGTGTAGCCACACGCCCAGGTCATGTCCCACTCTGTGTCCAGATGCCAAATGCCTCCTTTTTGCTCTGAAAGCGCACCGTTTTCCCCATGGAATGCTATCCTGCACACAAAAGTACAAAGAGCAGATCCCCGAACCAGAAAATAAGAAATTCATGCAAAATAAAGTAGAATATGCATGAAACAAACATAAAATGAAACTAGATGTGAGCGAAAACTACTCCTAAACCCCTATATGTTTCGCTCACATCACTAACCACCCTAGGTTACAATCGCTCAACTCTCATCTTCCCATGGAGCCTTCTATCGAAGCTCTCTTCCTTCGGCTTGCGTCCTCGGATGCACTAAGCTCACGACTTCTCCCGTGCCATATTTTGCATCTTGCCCATAAGTCTACTTCCTTTGGCTTAACTCTATTTCTCCTCGTCCGGTGGTCCCTCGGATGCACTAAGCTCACGACTTCTCCTCGTGCCATCCTTCACCAACTCAAGGACTTGAGCCATGAGATGAATGAACTTGCCAATGCTTGACCGTATCAAGCTACTCATGTGTGATTCACCATGTCCTGCACAACTTAGAACACACATCAAAAGCATAGTCATCCTAACTTAAACCCTTTGACACACACATCAAAACCATGATCATACTTGGGTTGATTTCCCTAACAATCTCTTTTTTTTTATGTGTGGCAATATGTTTAAGTTAGGTAAAAATACTTAAGGAAAAGTGAAGTATGAGAATCAAAATCCCCCATAAAACATGCAAACTCCCCCTTAATACATGCTCAAAAGTGTTTAACTTAAACTTTAACATTCTCTCCCTTTGACACCAGCAAAAAGATCATACAAATCTTATACAAGGTGGTATCATGATTTAAGGGAATGAAAAACACCCAAAATAGTTTTGAAAAACCCAAAAACTCTGTTTTTATAGCTACTAGTCGACTGATATCAAGCTATAGTTGAATGGCATATTCATCAGTCGACTCGTATATCCATTAGTCGACTATTTTCTGATAGTGCTAAAAACTAGATTTCTAAAGCAAACTTCAGAAATGCACGAAAAATTAAAAAAAAAATCAAAAAATCATGAAATTTTGAGAACACATTTATTATGAATTCCTCTATCAGGGAAAAATAAGTTATCATGAAAATATATAAATTTTTCAAAAGTTAGGATAAAGTTCAAAAGTTTTAAAATTGTCTAATGTTGTATCAACTTTGAAATTTAGTTTTACCTTTAAATGTTTCAAAGCATTAACTCAAGGTTTTCAAAACATGAAATGTTTTCAAATTATCAAGAATATCCAACTATGATCTTTGGGCAAGATGTTAATGAGTTAAACATTTGCTTTCCCCATAGTTTGTCAATGATTGCTATATCATGATACATTTAATGTCTCATCAAAATGTCTTAAGCATTAGTGAATCATTTGTATCAACCTAACATGTCACCCATGGCTATGATTATCAATCAAGTTATCCTTATAGTGGGTTGTGAGATGTAACTAAGGGAATTCTACTTAAACAAAAATTTTCATGCAATGCTACCCAAGTTAAGTATTATCCAATTGTTGGGTTTCCGGCACCGCGGCGTGTGTGTGTTCGATCATGTTTCGTAAACATGAGCACAGCGGAAGCAATTAAAAAATAATAAATCTATATTTATTACAACACACACAACACACGCATGCATATTACAACAAGTGTAGACATAACCGTAAATTATGATTTGCAATAAAAGGAAATTAAACTACGTTATACCTTTCGTATGACGTGTAGCGGGAACGGCATCAACCGGAACGATCCTCGTAAGAATCGTCTCTATCCGTATCCACGCCGAGCTCCTCGGGATGACTTCGCCAAGCCACAAGCTTCGTCTTCGTACGGGTTACTAGCCTCGTGTTGAAGACGACGTGATCGAGAGATGATCACGATCCGAATCCAAATTCGGATCTAAAACAAGTCCTCAAGACTCGCTTCTCCGGAGAGGTATTCGTCAACCGATTGACGAATCCTTCGTCCTCCACCTCAGAGGATTACCGGAGATCAAATCCCCGGTATGTTAGCCGCTGTCGGATCACTAACTGTCGTCCAAACGACGCTCCGACGAGAGGAGAAGAAGCTGTCCAGAAAACTGGACAGCTTGGTGGAGGAGTAGGCGCCGGCCAAAACAAGGAGAGAAAAGGCTCACCTTGATGCCGAACCTATAGGAGATCACCGGAGGGTCGCCGGAGGTTCACCGGCTGGAGCTTGGACGCCGGCAAGGGTCTTGGACGGCGGCACAAAGCTGGGCGGCGGCAGCTTGTAGTTGGGCGGCAACTAGGTTTAGGGTTTTGGATGATTAGGGTTTAACAATCCCTTAAGCCCTCTTTTATAGAGAACTAATTCTCTTAATGGTTAATGGATCATATCCATAAAGCCCGTTAACCCGCACCATTAGGATAAGTTAAAATAAACCAAACCATGATGGTTTATTTTAAGTTAAAACGAACCGAACCAAGCTTTGGTTCACTCGTTTAATATAAACCAAACCCTTTGGTTTATTCTCATCCATTGGATTAGAACCAAACCATTTTGGTCCATCCATTATGTCTTCATAAGACACTGCCCATCCACGCTTCCATTGCGACTGAAACAATTTCATGCTCGCTTTATGTTTGGTCCAACCAAACATAGTTTCTCTCGGTCTGAGAATCCCATTCTCAAGCTCGTTTTAAATCCTTTGGATTACACTCGTTGTGCGTGTGACCAAATAGGTTCTCGGTTTATGTTGGCCGTCTATAATTAACTATTAATTATAGAACGATCATGAGTGGCACCTAGTAGTACATCATGATCCCCAATTAACCGAAAAGATCAACGGTTGATCCAGAACTATTTCTGAAACCCTTCAGTAGCTCGAATGAATCGTGCCCCATTCCCTTCACTCATCTTATACCCACTTGGTTCAGGACATGGTCTATTGTGTCAGTCCCCACTAGGCTGACTACGTCACACCTAGCCCAAGTATCATTTCCTCATCCTACGGATTCTAGTTACTCCACATGTATCGAAGAGTACTTTACTCTAAACATGTAATGCTTTGGCCAAAGACTTTAGTAACAATCCGACGAGAGGCCATGGGTATACATCTCCTCGCAAGGAGTGGTGAATCCTTTATAGGCTATTCAAACACCTTCGATCACTTGACTTATACCCAATCATCCGGGTCCACATCTCCGTTGAGATGTTTGCTTAAGATGTCAAAGCATAAGTCTCCATGATCAAGATGACTTGAATACCGCAAGTCAAAGGAACATCGCACTTAAGCCACAGTAAGAACTTCATTGACATATCTATATATGCAGAGAACCATATGAAGTCTTACTACCTGGGTCACTCCAATGAACTAGTTACCATAACTAGCATCCACGATTAACTCCGGACATCACAATGTCTCGGCCCGAGAATCGGTGCTTGGATACACCAAGGAGTATACCTGCGTGCTAGTCTCGGTGTCCAAATCCATCAATTCATCGACTAGGGATAATTCCGATACATCACAATTACACATGTAGAGATACTCACTAGTTGTGATCCAATCACAAATTCTCTCATGCTGTGAATTGTATCGTGGACATTCAGTAAATGAGTTTAAGATCCAATCAAATACATTAAACATGTATACTCAAATAGTGAATCTTCATTTATCATATAAATGGTTCATACATAAGGCGATTGCCTTAGGACATCTCTCATATATTACTAACAGACTACCACTTGGCCTAATGCCAATCGCTACGGTATCCAATACCATAAGCTCGAACATGACCCTCAAACTTATTTTGAGGTAATGCCTTAGTCAAGGGATCCGCTAAGTTCCTTTCAGTGGGAATTTTCTCGATTTGTATTTCGTTCCTACTTATGATCTCTCTGATAAGATGATAGCGGCGAAGCACATGTTTGGATCGTTGATGAGACCTTGGCTCTTTCGCCTGTGCAATTGCTCCATTGTTGTCGCAGTAGACCGGTATTGCTTCAACAATGGCTGGAATCACACCAAGTTCATGAACGAACTTCTTGATCCAAACCGCTTCCTTTGCTGCTTCCGAAGCTGCAATATATTCTGCCTCAGTGGTAGAATCCGCTACAGTCTCTTGTTTGGAACTTTTCCAACTCACTGCGCCCCCATTCAAGGTGAACACGTATCGGTGAGACACGGAATCATCCTTGTATCTGTCGAAGGCGCATCCGATACATGTCCCTTCTCCATATATTAGGAACACATCCTTAGTTCTTCTCAAGTACTTAAGGATCGTCTTAACAGCAGCCCAATGATCCATTCCTGGATCAGATTGGTATCTGCTCGTGACACTCAGAGCGTACGATACATCGGGCCTCGTACATAACATAGCATACATGATAGATCCTATTGCGGATGCATAGGGAATCTTACTCATGCAAATCCTCTCGTCTTCTGTGCGCGGACACATAGACTTCGAAAGGTGTTCCCCATGCCTGATGGGTAGATAACCTTTCTTGGATTCCGACATGCTAAACCTCTTTAGCACTCGGTCTATATATGTAGACTGCGAAAGACCAAGCAACCGTTTCGATCTATCTCTATAGATCTTAATCCCAAGGATGTAGGTTGCTTCTCCCAGGTCTTTCATGGAGAATGTCTTGGATAACCAAGCCTTAACTGACTGTAAGATTGACACATCGTTTCCTATAAGTAATATGTCATCGACATACAATACTAGAAACACGACTGCACTCCCACTAACCTTCTTGTACACACAAGGTTCGTCTGGATTTTATGAGAAATCAAACTTTTTGATTGTCTCATCAAAACGGATATTCCAGCTCCTGGATGCTTGCTTCAATCCATAAATGGATCGTCGCAATTTGCATACCTTTGTTTTGTCAACCGATGTGAAACCCTCAGGCTGTATCATATACACATCCTCGAGCAGGTTTCCATTAAGGAAAGCTATTTTCACATCCATCTGTCATATCTCATAATCATAATGAGCCGCTATGGCCAGGAGCATCCGAATGGAGTTAAGCATAGCTACAGGCGAATAGGTTTCGTCATAATCAACACCTTGTTTTTGACGATATCCTTTCGCCACCAATCTAGCCTTATAGGTAATCACATTACCATCCATGTCGGTTTTCTTCTTGAAAACCCACTTGCACCCTATAGGCTTTATGCCTTCAGATGGGTCAACCAAGTTCCAAACTTGGTTTTCGTACATGGAATCCATTTCCGACTTCATGGCACCAAGCCACTTATCCCTTTCTGAACTTGTCAGCACTTCTTCATAACTGGTAGGCTCCTCATCATCAATGAGTAACACGTCGTTCGATTCACTTACGAGAAATCCATATCTCTCAGGAATGTTGCGTGTTCTACCAGATCTACGAAGATGTGGTGTTACAATAGGTCCAGTCGATTGCTCATCACTATGAGTTGTCGGCTGTTGTGCTTCACCAGGTATCTCATCAATGTCTATTTGAGTCTCTCGAGCCTCCTCAAGCTCGACGACACTCCCACTGTTTTCTTGCAAGAGAAACTCTTTCTCTAGAAACACAGCATGCCTTGAAACAAACACCTTTTGTTCCACAGGATGATAGAATTGGTAACCCCTTGTTTCCTTAGGGTATCCAATAAATAGACATTTATCAGACTTAGCATCTAGTTTGTCTGATACAGTCCGCTTCACATAAGCAGGACAACCCCATATCTTCAAGTAAGATACATGAGGTTTCTTACTATTCCATATCTCATATGGAGTAGTTGAGACTACCTTGGTAGGCATTCTGTTTAACAAGTAAACAGCTGTCTGAAGTGCATAACCCAAAAAGGACTTGGGAAGAGTCGCATGATTCATCATTGACCTGACCATGTCCAACAAGGTCCGGTTACGCCTCTCAGATACACCATTATTTTGTGGTGTATATGGCGGAGTCCATTGAGACAATATGTCATTGTCTCTTAGATAATCAAGAAACTCTTGACTTAAGTATTCACCACCTCGATCCGATCGAAGTATTTTAATACTCTTGTCATGTTGTTTCTCTACTTCATTTCTGAATTCTTTGAACCTTTCAAAGGCTTCAGACTTGTGTTTCATCAAGAACACATACCCAAACCGTGAGTGATCATCGGTGAAGGTAATGAAGTAGCTATAGCCTCCTAATGCTTGAGTTGACATAGGTCCACATACATCAGTATGTACTAGACCTAGTAACTCTCCCACTCGTTCACCTTTTCCCGTAAAAGGTAACTTAGTCATCTTGCCTTTTAAGCATGATTCGCATGTATCGTATGAATCCAATTCAAACGATTCCAGAATTCCACATCGGTGTAATTCGGACATGCGTTTCTTGCTTATATGGCCAAGACGACAATGCCACATATAGGAGTCTATGTGATTATCCTTTCGAGCACGCGTGTTGCTCGCGCCGATATTGAAAATGTCACTTTGATCGTCCAGCGTATAAATGCCATTACTCAAAGTTCCAGTTCCATAAAGTCGCCATTCAAAGTTATATAACAACAATTGTTACTAAGCGTTAAATGGAAACCATTTCTATTTAAGCGAAATAGAAAACAATGTTCTTTATTAGAGAAGGAACATAATAGCAATTGTCGAGTTCAAGACTAGTCCACTAGGGAGCTTGACAAATAAGTTCGATGGCGGCCGGCAGACCTTTGCTCCATTGCGACTCATGAATTTGACTCCCCTCGACAAGTCTTCTTCTATTCCTTAGCCCCTGTCATTACATATATGTGAGCTACACCCAGTATCCAATACCCAAGTGTCTAAGGAAATAGAATGACAATCAATAACGAAGATACCTGAAGAGGATGGGGCATCGGATGCCTTCTTCTTCTTCATGGACTCAAGATAAAGTCTTGCGATTTCTTCGCGGTGGCCTTCCTTGCCCGATGATGGCAAGTGCCCTTTTTATTTGGTTCCGCCTTCTTTGCCTTTTTCTTTCCTTTCTTACATTCTTTTGCCTTCCTCTTAGAACCTTTCTTTGAGAATCAACTATGAGAACCGCCTTCTCCTCATGCTTCTGAAGGCTCCCAGTCTTCGACATATTAAGGAGCTCGGGAATGGTGGATTCCAATTTGTTCATCCGATAGTTCATCACAAATTGCGAGAAGCTCTTGGGCAAACAATGCGAAATTAAGTCAATACTTAACTCATGATCCATCACAAAAGCGAGGTAGCTAGCCGCTCGATGTACCCGTTCATCTTTAGCACAAAGCGCACTTCTGAACCTTCTTGCATCTTCGTAGTGAAGAGGAGCCTAGAGACCTCGAACCTTTCGGATCTAAACGCTTGCTCATCAGAACAACTCATGAAGATGGAAGACCATAGTATTAGCATCCATATGCTCATCTTTGCTTTTGCGGCTCGGTACCATCGCCGCTAGCATGATGCAACTCGCCCGGCTCGAGAATCGCCACATGTTTTGATAGACCAACATTTGAGTGCAGGTTGCATCGTCCTTAGGGCCATCGGGAAGAGGCTCTTCAAGGACATATGCAAGCTTTTCGCCTTGAGAACAATTCTCGAGTTTCTAAGCGATCCGAGGAAGTTAGGCCCGGTCGGTTTGTTCGAATCAAAATAGTGCGCAAATTCAAAGATGTCATGATCAATTTATTGACCTAGAAATACAAAGCGAGCATATGAGAAAATGATTTTAAAATGCATCAATATACATTTATAAATCCCATTCATTTTCAATTTCAAAAACCCTTAAAATCACTTCGGGAGATCGTAGGTCCATCTCCGAATGGGCTGATATCCATCATAGATAAGAAAAACCTTGGAGTGAGTCCAACAAGCCATTCTTAGCTATGATGGTGGGTATCAAGTATACCGATTACATATCATGTATATGTAACTATCACAATGTGCTATCAACTAATTGAATGTTTACACATACATTGGGTTGTTAACACATTAACAAGTATGCATCATATGCATAGCACCCAACTTCACCTCTCTTCACATCGACCTTGGGTGAGTCCAACAAATCGATGCTCCAAGTTAAAGCCGACCCATTAATCGCGAAAAGAGTTTTAATATGGTTAGGCGCATTCAACCAATTAGCGGAGCTTGGAGTGAGTCCAACAACCCAAACTAACGATTGACCTCGGCTCTTACCATATTAGAGTTAAACTATTCCAATGATTTGAACATGTTGAGGTTGAGGGCTTGGAGTGAGTCCAACAACCCAAACAAGAAAGCAGAACTCGGTTCTAACCATATTAATGGAAGGTGTAGGCTTTAATATTGAGTTAGGGTTTTTATGTCTCATCCTCTTTGCATGCAAATAACTATTATCTACATGGCATGGCATACATGGCATACATCTACATGTCACGACACGTATGGCATAATGTTATGCATCTAATGCAATTACATGGCATACAATTATGTCATGTGTATATTTCCTTATATGTCATAACTATTTATGGAAATAAAATATGTTTAAGATTTGATTCTCCAAATCAAATCATAATTAAATTAGGAAACAAATTTCCAAATCTAATCACATATTTTATTCATGGAATTATTTGATTAAGGAAAATCTATTTAGGAAACAAATTTCCTAAATCATTAAAACTACTTATAGAAATAAAATATTTTAAGATTTGATTTCCCAAATCAAATCATGATTAAATTAGGAAACAAATTTCCAGAATCTAATCAAATATTTTATTTATGGAAAATATCAATTTCCATAAATACTTCCAACTTTCCAAAAGTGGAAGATTTCCATAAATACTTCTAGACATTTCAAAATTGAAAAATTTCCATAAATACTTCTAAATTTCCAAAATTAGAAAATTTCCAGAAATACATTATGACTATCGCAAAACCATTTTATGATTATGTCGAAACACAACCTGGGCTCTGATACCACTGTTGGGTTTCCGGCACCGCGGCGTGTGTGTGTTCGATCATGTTTCGTAAACATGAGCACAGCGGAAGCAATAAAAATAATAAATACTCCTATTTATTACAACACACACAACACACGCATGCATATTACAACAAGTGTAGACATAACCGTAAATTATAATTTGCAATAAAAGGAAATTAAACTACGTTATACCTTCCGTATGACGTGTAGCGGGAACGGCATCAACCGGAACGATCCTCGTAAGAATCGTCTCTATCCGTATCCACGCCGAGCTCCTCGGGATGACACCAAACCACGAGCCGTCTTAAATGCGGGTTACTAGCCTCGTGTTGAAGGCGGCGTGATCGAGAGATGATCACGATCCGAATCCAAATTCGGATCTAAAACAAGTTCTCAAGACTTCGCTTCTCCGGAGAGGTATTCGTCAGCGATTGGCGAATCGCCCGTCCTCCACCTCAGAGGATTACGGAGATCAAATCCCGATATGTTAGCCGCTGTCGGATCACTAACCGTCGTCAAGCGACACTCAGAAGAGAGAAGAAGCTGTCAGAAAACTGGACAGCTTGGTGGAAGGATAGGCGCCCGGCCAAAACAAGGAGAGAAAAGGCTCACCTTGATGCCGAACCTATAGGAGATCACCGGAGGGTCGCCGGAGGTTCACCGGCTGGAGCTTGGACGCCGGCAAGGGTCTTGGACGGCGGCACAAAGCTGGGCGGCGGCAGCTTGTAGTTGGGCGCCGAAAATTCCTCCAAGGGGTGGGCAGCAACTTCAAGCTAGGGTTTTGGATGATTAGGGTTTAACAATCCCTTAAGCCCTCTTTTATAGAGAACTAATTCTCTTAATGGTTAATGGATCATATCCATAAAGCCCGTTAACCCGCTCCATTAGGATAAGTTAAAATAAACCAAACCATGATGGTTTATTTTAAGTTAAAACGAACCGAACCAAGCTTTGGTTCATTCGTTTAATATAAACCAAACCCTTTGGTTTATTCTCATCCATTGGATTAGAACCAAACCATTTTGGTCCATCCATTATGTCTTCATAAGACACTGCCCATCCACGCTTCCATTGCATGAAATAATTTCATGCTCGCTTTATGTTTGGTCCAACCAAACAAATTTTCTCTCGGTCTGAGAATCCCATTCTCAAGCTCGTTTTAAATCCTTTGGATTACACTCGTTGTGCGTGTGACCAAATAGGTTCTCGGTTTATGTTGGCCGTCTATAATTAACCATTAATTATAGAGCGATCATGAGTGGCACCTAGTAGTACATCATGATCCCCGATTAATCGAAAAGATCAGCGGTTGATCGAACTATTTTTGAAACCCTTGATGGCTCGAATGAATCGTGCCCCATTCCCTTCACTCATCTTATACCCACTTGGTTGGGACATGGTCTATTGTGTCGATCCCCACTAAGGTGACTCGTCACCTAGCCCAAGTATCATTTCCTCGTCCTCAGTTCTAGTTACTGCACATGTATCGAAGAGTACTTTACTCTAAACATGTAATGCTTTGGCCAAAGACTTTAGTAACAATCCGACGAGAGGCCATGGGTATACATCTCCTCGCAAGGAGTGGTGAATCCTTTATAGGCTATTCAAACACCTTCGATCACTTCGACTTATACCCAATCATCCCGGGTCCACATCTCATCGGAGATGTTTGCTTAAGATGTCAAAGCATAAGTCTCCATGATCAAGATGACTTGAATACCGCAAGTCAAAGGAACATCGCACTTAAGCCACAGTAAGAACTTCATAGACATATCTATATATGCAGAGAACCATATGAAGTCTTACGGCTGGTCACTCCAATGAACTAGTTACCATAACTAGCATCCATGATTAACTCCGGACATCACAATGTCTCCAGCCAGTGAGAATCAGCTGCTTGGATACACCAAGGAGTATACCTCGTGCTAGTCTTGACAGAATTGATGGTGTCCAAATCCATCAATTCATCGACTAGGGATAATTCCGATACATCACAATTACACATGTAGAGATACTCACTAGTTGTGATCCAATCACAAATTCTCTCATCTTTGTGAATCGTATCGTGGACATTCAGTAAATGAGTTTAAGATCCAATCAAATACATTAAACATGTATACTCAAATAGTGAATCTTCATTTATCATATAAATGGTTCATACATAAGGCGATTGCCTTAGGACATCTCTCATATATTACTAACACCAATATCACCCATCATCATCATAAGTCAACCATTTAGCAAGATATGAAATAAATTCAATTATGGTTGACTATCCTAGGTTTTTATATCCTTTAAGAATTAACTTGGGTACCCAATATAGATTCTTTACAATAGGATTTACCCAGTATTCTTTGGGGATCCATTTTCTAGCAACCATTGTTGTTTTTTATTCCCCCCTAGCAATTAAGCAATGGTATGACTTTTCATTCTTATATCCTAAGTCTTTCATATTGAAACTTGTCCTTTGGCTCCCTATGATCATTTTCAAGATATTAGAGCATATGGTAAATTTTTCAAGGGCTTTGCTAAGGTATTCTTTCTTTTCCCTTTAAAATCCTATTTTCCTCTAAACATGCATTATTTGTACTAGAAGAAGCAATATTATCATGTGAACATGCATTCTTTAGCTTTTCTTCTAGAGTTCTAATCTCATTTTGCATGCATTTATTTTTATTCTTTGTTCTAAATAAATCTCTAGTTAAATTTGAAATCATATGAATGACATCTTGAGTAGGGAGATTCTTTACCTCACTTACCCAATCTTCTTCCAATTTCGATAGTTGTGCTCCCCCTACACTTGAGCTCCTCACTTGTACTTCCATCTTCTTGTTCGGATGATGTGGAGGCTACATCATCTACTCCCATGAGTGAAAAATGTGAGACGACCTCCTCTTCTTCCGATGACGATGAGTCCCATGTAGCTTTTAAATTTCGGGATTTAGACTTCTTTTCCTTTTCCTTTGACATCTTCTCTTATTTCTTCTTGCCTTCTTTCTTCTTGTCATCCTTCTTCTTTTCTTCCTTCTTCTTGTTCAAAAGAGGACACTCATCCCTCATTTGTCATTCTTCTTGGCAATTGTAGCATATAATCTTCTTTGTCATTCTCCTATCATTGGATTTGTTAAATTTAAAACTTGTTAATGCACGTCTCACCCTTCTTACCATATATGCCTCTTTATTGCTATCCATTGAAGAGTGTGAATCATCATCCAATGAGAAGGGTGAGGTCTTCTTCTTCTTTCCTTTGCTTGCAACAAGTGCTACTCCCCTTGTTTGATTGATTGATTGGTTCTTCAACTATTCCTTCAAGGCGAGTTTCATGAAGTTACATAGTAGAGAAAAATTCTTCTAAAGTACTAACCTCTAGATTCCTTGAGATATAAAAGGAATCAATCATGGAGCTCCATTTTGAGGTTCGAGGGAATGCATCAATAGCTTTCATAATCATGTCTCGATTTGATAACTTTTCCCCTACACTTGACAAGCCATTAATTATTTCTTTAAACCTAGAATGTAATGATAATACTTTTTCTTCTTTGTCCAATTTGATCTTATTGAGTTATGATCAGAGAAGATCTCTTCTTGCTAATTTGGCTTCGGATGTACCCTCATGAAACTCAATTAGCTTCTCCCACATCTCCTTTGCACTTGAGCACTCTCCAATCTGATTTATTTCTTGTTGAGGAAGCACATTGAAAAGGTGATGCTTGCCTTTTGAATTTGCTAGATGTTCCTCCTTTTGCTTCTTTTTCCATCTTGATTTTTCTATTGGCTTGTTGTCTTCATCCTTAGGTACCTCGAAACCATTTTCCATTATTATCATAATAACAAAATTGGTTTCAAAGAATACCTCCATTCTTTTCTTCCACCAAGAAAAGTTTCCTTCGAATTTTGGTGGGTGATGTTTATGCCGGGCATTTGATGTGCTTATCGTGGCAATGAGTCCGATGATAAGGTCCTTGCTCTAATACAACTTGTTAGGACTGATGCTCCAGTTAGAAGGGGGGATGAATAGCCTTTCTTAATTAACTACAAGAGTTGTTAGCGGAAGCACAAATAAAAATAAAGACTAAAAGAAAATTAAGAAAGAACATTGCTAACATAAGCCTTTAATGTGGTTCATGACCTCTTACCGCTAGTCCACAACAATCCTTTAGGTGGATCACTCCATCAACCCTTCCACTATTTTTTCCTTTAGATGAACACAAGGTGGAGAAGGAGCTTCTTACAATAATCCCTCATCTTACAAGATGATAGAAGTAAGATAGTGAAGAAGATAGTAAAAACCCCTTAGAAAAATTGGAGAGCTTGAGAATATGATTTAGAGTGAAAGAATTTGCCTACTCAAGTCTCCCATGGCCTCATTTTATAGAAAGGAGGTAGTTTTTCCCATTGGGCATGCAACAGTCGACTGTCGCTGTAGCTGACCAACTCCAATGGCTTGTGACCAAGCCTGATCCACTATCGTCACAACTCAACGGTACCCTAATCAGTCGACTGATCCATCTATTAGTTCAACTGCTCCAAGCAATCAGTCGGCTATGAGAGGTTATGTGCCCGTGTCTACTTATAATAGTCATTTGCGGTATGGCGATCGTCGATGTGGACGATCATTGCTAAACCCTATCGATCGATGACCACAAAACCTCGGTAACCGGCGGGATACCTATATCAATCGATTGGTGTTGGGTAAAACCGCAAACAAAGATGTTTGAGCATCCGACACTTGATCTTAGTCATTTGGCCAAGTTCACCTAACTTGAACGAACCACCCCCGCATACAATCACTCAATTCTCATCTTCCCATGGAGTCTTCCATCGAAGCTACCTTTCTTCAGCATGCGTCCCTTGGATACACTAAGCCCATGGCTTCTCCTCATGCCATCCTTCGCGTCTTGTCCTAAAGTCTGCTTCCTTTGGCTTACTCTATTGCTCTTCGTCCGGTGGTCCCTCGGATGCACTAAGCTCACGACTTTTCCCCATGACATCCTTCACCGACTCAAGGACCCAAGCCATGAGATGAATGAACTTGCCAATGATTGACTGTATCAAGCTACTCGTGTGTGATTCACCAAGTCTTGCATAACATAGAACACACATCAAAAGCATAGTCATCGTAACTTAAACCCTTTGACACTCACATCAAAACCATGATCATACTTGGGTTGATTGCCCTAACAATTTTTCCTAAAAATCTATGTACCATGGTGTTGTTTTGTATGTAACATGTAGTGTTTATTGCCTCTTCCCAGAGATTACAGGGAAGTCAATATTCATTCAACATGCTCTGAGCCACCTCTTATAAGACCCTATTCTTTCTTTCCATTACTCCATTTTGTGTAGTGCCCTAGGGGTTGAAAATTCATGTTTGTACCCTCTTTCTAAGAAAAATTTAGAAAACTTATCATTTTCAAACTCAACTCCATGATCACTTTTTATAAGATTTATTTTGTGACTCTTTTCATTTTCTACCCTTCTACAAAAAGCAATCAACGTATCTAAGGGTTGGTCCTTATACTTCAAAAAGAACACCAAAGTATATCTAGTATGATCATCATGTTGGTGCAATGGTCCTCGAGTCAAGATTAACCAAGCTCGAGTGAGACTCAAGTGAGACTCGAGTAGTATTTTAATGTTTGACAATGGGTTTGACAATATGTTTGACTATAGATATGATCATATAACTAATGGATGGTTTGGGACATCCAAGGTTATATTAGGGAGATTGTTGGAGCAATCAACCTCAGGTCAAGGTTAACCAAGCTCAAGTAAGACTCGAGTGGAAAAAGTCCAAGCTTGGAGACATGGCAAGGGAAGTCCAATAATGGATTCTTGGCAAGGAGAAGTCCAAGTTTGGAGACTTGGCAAGGGAAAGTCCAAGTATGGATACTTGGCAATGGAAAAGTTCAAGGGAGTAGTCTTAGTCATGTAAGTCCAAGTGGGTAGTCTTGGCAGCAAAAGTCCAAGTATGGATACTTGGAAAAGGAAATTACAAGGGTGTAGTCTTGGCTATGTAAGTCCAAGGGTGGAATCTTGGCAGCGTACCCATTATCATGACAAAGCTTATGTGAGCACTTGAAGGCAAGCGCGAAGGGGGAAGGAGTCATGGATGACTTGAATGGATCCTGAGGGCATGAGGCTGATGGAAGTGGCTTGAAGGCTTAGGTCTAGGCTAAGGGAGAGTGTCAAGTATGAAGGGATCATACTTGGTGTTAGACCTTAGCATTGAGATTTACGAGTCTACTGGTGAGCTAAAATAATCAAGAAGATTATTTTCTAGTCGACTAGGACTTTAGACCGATCGACTGATCGAGTGCTTGACACTCTGAGGGCTGAGTTGAATTGGGCAATCGACTGGGGTTATGACCCAGTAGACTGATCGAGTAGTTGACTGTGGTTCGACTACTGACTATGGCTCTGATAGTTGACTTGTGGGTAAGTTTAGTCGACTGACGACTGACAATCGACTGCTAGAGTTGAGCAATCGACTGGCCTTAAGTTGACTGATTGATTATTTTTGACATGGATTATTCTGTTATGAGACAACGATCAAGCGAGCAGTTGACTAGTGGTTAAGATTAGTGCACTGCTAGGTGGAAAATCAGCCCGAGCGGAGCTTTAAATGGAGATCACAATGGAGGAAGATGGATGCCGATTCTTGGAAGTTTGAAGGGGAAATGCTATTGTGATTCCAGATCTTCAAGGCACTCCAAAGCTACCAAATCAACAAGCAATCAAAAGAGCACATGTAAATTATTTTATTTTGTATTCTTTCATTTGCTTTGTTTTTGGTTTGTATTTTCTTCTTGTAATCTCTATTGTAAGAGGTTTCTCCACCTTCATATTTTTTTCGAGAATGAGAAGGTTTAGTGGTGGTGTGTATCACTAGAGCTCGATCGTAGAGTAGGAACTAGGGTTCTGAACCATGTAAAATTGTGTATAGTGTTTGTGATTGTGTTTGTTTAGTTTGTTTGTTATTTGTATTGTATTTCAACTGCTAACGAATTGTAGACAAGCACAATCGAATTTAAAAAATCGAAGAACACTATTTGCCCCCCCCTTTTAAGCGATGCCAAAGGTTCTAATGATTGGAATTAGAGCGAGACTACTCTTCAAGGACTAACTATCGGAAGGAGCAAAGGCAAGGGGATAGATAAAAATAGAGTGAAATGATGGATTTGACTATGACACTTGGATTCCTCCACCATTCGACCAAGAAGATTTTCAGGCATGGAGCACAAGGATGGAGACATTTCTTATGATGGACATCGAGCAATGGTTCATCCTATTGGACGGGTTTGAAACTCCCACAAATGACAAGGGCAAGCTCATCAAGAGGAAGAGATGGCCCGAAGAGAAAATCCAAGCCTTCGAAATAAATGAAAAGGTAACAAAAACACTAATTAATTTAATCCCTAATGATGTTTTGTGTAAATTAGGTTATTATAAGGATGTCAAGGAGCTATGGAGCAAATTGGAAAAATTTCACGAAGAACCCTCACCGGTTCAAATAGATGAAGAAGATGCCAAGGAAGAAGTATCATCTTCCCAAAGGCTTGAGGATTCGGATGTTGAAAGATGTTCAAATCCCAAAGAAGAGGTAGACGAGTTAGCGGAAGCCTCCACCTCTTGGATTGAAAAGGAGATTAGATTCTCAACACGAGAGCAAGAGGAAGCCTCCACCCTCAGAAGAAATGAAGAACCTTCCCAAGCATCCTCTATGTAACGCCCGTAAAATTTCTAGCAATTTTACAAGAATTTTTGGATGATTATGATGGACTTTATGTGGGCTCTTTCAAAAATAAAAGAAAATGAGCCAAAAAGGATGCAAGGCCTAGGAATTGAACCCCAAACATCTAGAGATAGTCAAGCCCTAAAGATGTATCCAATAACCAGAAGCCCAGCAGGGTTGTACTATTAAGGGAATATGGGAAGTGATAGTTAAGGGTAAGGGAGGCTAAGGGACACTTCAAGTGAATAAATAGGGGAATGAGGAGACATGAGGAAGCAAACTTGACATCTTCTCCTTCTCTTCTTCTTCCTCACCGAACCCTAAAGCTCCCCCTTCTCATCCTTTGTCCGAAATTCATCCAAGCAAGAAGAAGGCGAGAATTGCTTCCCTTAGGTTATCTTCCAACCAAAAAGCAAAGCGAAGGATGTAAGTATCCCCTCACCTGCATACAAATAGCTTTTCGATTGAAGTTGTTATGTCAAATTCTCCATGAACCATTCGGCCAAGACCTTTACTTAAGTTTTTGATGAAGATCCATGCCATACCTTGTATGAATATGATGATGATAGGATGCTAGATGGATTAGGTTAAGAGTTTAACCCTTTTGAATCATTCGGCCAAGACCATAACTTGGTCTCACCATGATGATCCATGCTATATCTTGTAATAATATGAAGATGAGGGATTCTTAGATGAGTTTAGTTAAGTGGTTGATCCATGAAACCCTTTTGAATCATTCGGCCAAGACCATAACTTGGGCTCACCATGATGATCCATGCTATATCTTGTATTAATATGAAGATGAGGGATTTTTAGATGAGTTTAGTTAAGTGATTGATCCATGAAACCCTTTTGAATCATTTGGCCAAGACCATAACTTGGGCTCACCATGATGATCCATGCTATATCTTGTATTAATATGAAGATGAGGGATTTTTAGATGAGTTTAGTTAAGTTGTTGATCCATGAAACCCTTTTGAATCATTCGGCCAAGACCATAACTTGGGCTCACCATGATGATCCATGCTATATCTTGTATTAATATGAAGATGAGGGATTTTTAGATGAGTTTAGTTAAGTGGTTGATCCATGAAACCCTTTTGAATCATTCGTCCAAGACCATAACTTGGGCTCACCTTGATGATTCATGCTATATCTTGTATTAATATGAAGATGAGGGATTTTTAGATGAGTTTAGTTAAGTGGTTGATCCATGAAAACCTTTTTGAACCATTCGGCCAAGACCCCTAATGTGTTCTTCATGCCATGCTTTAGGTGAGTTCATGATAACTTTTGATGTTAAATGATGCTAGATGAAGATAACATGCTCTAGGTTAGGTTTGAAATGAGTTCATGCCATGTTTGATGTTAGAAGAAGATAACATGTCCCATGCCTTGCTTTATACGTTAAATAATTAACATGTGTTTAGTTAGACCATACATATATATAAGTTGATTGGTGTTTAAAACTTTGATAGAGCTCCATGCAGTTTAGGCCACTCCATGTATACTTGCTCATTATGTTTATGCCTTATGCCATGCCCTATATGTGTGTGATATTTATGATATGTTTACGAAATGAAATGTGATATGTTTATGAAGTGAAATATGATATGTTTATGAAATGAAATATGATATGTTTATGAAATGAAATATGATATGTTTATGAAGTGAAATATGATATGTTTATGAAATGAAAAATGATATGTTTATGAAATGAAATATGATATGTTTATGAAATGAAATATGATATGTTTATGAAATGAAATACGATATATTGATGAAGTGAAATATGATATGTTTAGGAAATGAAATGTGATATGTTTATGAAGTGAAATATGATATGTTTATGAAGTAAAATATGATATGTTTATGAAATGAAATATGATATGTTATGATAAGAAGCATGTATGTATTTTACCTTCTGCATGGCTTGTACCAGGACCCTAACAAGGTCCAAGGGGATGGGCTCCTAAGTTTCCCTAGGCCGACGGACTAAGATTGGGCCTAGGATGGACTTCTATGTTATGATTGCCCCTAGGTCGACGGTCATAGTACGGACCTAGTACGGGATGGGCTCCCTGATGCCCTAGGCCGACGGACTAAGATCGGGCCTAGGATGAGCTTCTATGTTATGATGATGGCCCCTAGGTCGACGGACTAAGATCGGGCCTAGTAACCTAGTAGGTTTGAGACTTGCTACCTCGGGTCTATTTAGGGATGCGCGCTATGATGATGATGATGTGGTACAATGTCGGGCCCAATATGTTGAGAGTTATGTTCAAATACCTATCATATATGTTTTTGAAGAGCATCCTGCATATACCTTTATGTTATGATTGCTTATGTTATATATGTTACATGTTATGGTTGCTTATGTTATATATGTTACATGTTATGGTTGCTTATGATATATATGTTACATGTTATGTTTGCTTATGTCATATATGTACATGATATGTTGCCTATGTTATATATGTTAAATGTTATGGTTGCTTATGATATATATGTTACATGTTATGTTTGCTTATGTCATATATGTACATGATATGTTGCTTATGTTATATATGTTACATGTTATGGTTGCTTATGATATATATGTTACATGTTATGTTTGCTTATGTCATATATGTACATGATATGTTGCTTATGTTATATATGTTACATGTTATGTTGCTTATGTGTTATGAATGTTTACATGCTATGCTTAATGTCGATGTATATTTTTTTGTGAGCAGGACAGGATCTTGCTAAGCCTATGTGCTTATAGTTTATGTTTCCCTTGTACTGCAGATAAGGGTAAAGGGTGGATAAACTAAAGGGAGCAGCAGGTGGACAAGGTGTGTGTGGCAGTGGAATGGTGAAAGAGATCTGTTATATCCCTTATGCATGTTTTCCTTAAGATGATTTGTTTATGGACTTGAATTAAGCACTAAGTACTTATGAAATAACGATGCATGCTCTATGTTAAGAAGAAGTACCTACGAAATGACGATGCATGTTTATGTTTAAAAGAAAAAAAAAATATGTCTAAAGTCTTCCGCTCTAAGTAGTACGATGTATGTATGTACGATCGCGTCGCGCCGCCCCTCCGGACCCTAGGAAAAGGGCGGGCGTGACAGGTTGGTATCAGAGCAGATCTGCCTTTCCACTACACACACATCAAGCTCCAAATCCTGCCGCTCCAAGTAAGAATTCTATGTCTACTCTAATTTTGTTCATGTATGATATGAAATGCCTTTAGCTTAAAATATGCATGAAAATATGTATGATAACCTTATGCTAGCTTTCAGTTTAATTATGCATAGATAAACGAACGATAAACTTATACTAGCTTTACTTTAATATATGAAGATAAACATGTCTGGAAGACGCAGTAGTAGAGCTGATGAGATAGCACCCCCACATGACCTTACACACGTAGTTACTGAACTCTAGCGACAAGTCACAGAGCAGCAGCAAGTAATAAATTCCCTAATGAATCAGTGAGGAAACCCTACCGCCCCACCAGCTGGCCCTGGCCCGATGGTTCGACAGGAAGCTTACCTGATCCAGTGGCAGAGGCTAAAGCTGGAAAATTTCTTTGGTATTGGTGAACCATGGGACGCCCAGGCCTGGTTCAAGACGGTGGAAAGCATCGTGGAGCTACTGGACTGGCCCGAATGCGAGAAGATTAAGTGTGCATCATTCTGCCTTTTGAGAGATGCTCGGATGTGATGGGAACGGGTTAAAGCAAAGAGGCAAGTGAACCAGATGAGATGGATAGATTTCGAGTATGAATTTTTCAAAGAATTCTTCCACATGAGGGTAACCAACAAGCATTACGACGAGTTCACTGGGTTCCGACAAGGTGACCTATCAGTCAGCAAAGCCGTGAAGAGATTCAACCGACTCGCACGCCTATGCCCAGAGTTGGTCAGCACGGAAAGAAAAAGGGTCAGACTCATGATGAAGATGCTCTGACCCGAAATAGCTCTGAATGTGGTCGACGGAGTTCATAGACCGCAGACCGCAGAGGAGCTGTTCAGTAGTGCCTTGATTACCGAGCATTATCTGAACAACATTAACTAGCAAAAGAAGGCACTGAGTGAAGGCAGGGGTCAGGCCCAGTTGGGAGGTCAGAGGAACCAGAGTACTTGGAAAGGGAACCACACTGGCTCAATTATATGCTAAGGAAATTATCAGATTACATGGGATTCCTAAGACCATCATTTCTGACAGAGATGGTCATTTTATTTCCCATTTTTGGGAGTGTGTTCATAAGGTACTCGGCACGAAGCTATTGTTCAATACCACCTTCCATCCTCAGACGGACGGACAGACCGAAAGAGTAAATCAAGTACTGGAGGATATGTTACGAGCTTGCGCCCTGGATTTCAAAGGTAGCTGGTGCCGATACTTATGTTTGGCAGAATTCGCCTACAACAATAGCTACCAAGCTACTATCGGAATGGCACCCTACGAGGCTCTATACGAAAGGAAATGTAGATCTCCTATATGCTGGTATGAGGGTGGTGAAAAGAAAGGGATGGGACTCCAGACAGACTTCATTGACGACACCACCCGGGCTATCCAGAACATCCGTCAAAGAATTGAAACTACTCAGAGCCGGCAAAAGAGCTATATAGATATGCAGCGTAGACCGTTAGAATTCGACGTCGGGGACCTGGTATTCCTCAAGGTGGCTCCTATGAAGGGAGTGTTGGGAGTATGGGGAATACAATCAAAGTCCCACATTGGTAAGACATGGAAAAGATCATGTGCTTATAAGAAAAAAGATATCTCCATTGGAATGAGGCCTTTTGGGTAAAGCCCAAAAACAAAACCATGAGGGCTTAGACCCAAAGTGGACAATATCATGCCATTGTGGAGATATGTGGATATTATAAGTACTAACAATTGGTATCAGAGCCATGGTCCATGTCAAGCCATGAACCTCGAACGAAGGAAGTTGAGCTCCCACGTCCGGATCAAGAGAACCAGACATCAGGAAGGAAGTCTAGTTGAGTCGGGGGGACCGAACAACTGGCAGGAAGTCCTGGTGGGTTGAAGATCGGACATCAAGCAGAGAAAATTCTTCGAGGAGGGATAGGCTTGAGGGGGGGCCCAATGTGGTCCTTCGTTTGAGGGGGGGATTGTTGGGAGTATGGGGAATACAATCAAAGTCCCACATTGGTAAGACATGGAAAAGATCATGTGCTTATAAGAAAAAAGATATCTCCATTGGAATGAGGCCTTTTGGGTAAAGCCCAAAAATAAAACCATGAGGGCTTAGACCCAAAGTGGACAATATCATGCCATTGTGGAGATATGTGGAGCTTATAAGCACTAACAGGGAGTGGTGAGATTCGGAAGGAAGGATAAGCTGAGTCCACACTATGTGGGATCGTATCCGATATTGAAGAGAGTTGGCAGGGTAGCTTACGAGCTGGAGCTGCCTCAAGAGATGTCGGCTATCCACAACGTGTTCCATGTTTCGATGCTCAGGAAGTGCATTTCAAGTGCGGACCAAATGATAGAGCCACAAATAGTGCAAGTTCAAGAGGACCTGAGTTATGAAAGTCGGCCTATCCAGATACTCGACCGAGAAGTCAAGCGACGAAGAAACAAAGAGGTGCCCTTAGTAAAGGTCCTGTGGCAAAATCAACGGTACGAAGAAGCTACCTGGGAACACGAGAAGGACATGAAACAGAAGTACCCAAAATTGTTCTAAGTTTTGAGGACAAAACTTTTAAAAGGTATGAAGGATTGTAACGCCCATAAAATTTCTAGCAATTTTACAAGAATTTTTGGTTGATTATGATGGGCTTTATGTGGGCTCTTTGAAAAATAAAAGAAATTGAGCCAAAAAGGATGCAAGGCCTAGGAATTGAACCCCAAACCACTAGAGATAGCAAAGCCCTAAAGATGCATCCAATAACTAGAAGCCAGGCAGGGTTGTACTATTATGGGAATATGGGAAGTGATAGTTAAGGGTAAGGGAGGCTAAGGGACACTTCAAGTGAATAAATAGGGGAATGAGGAGACATGAGGAAGCAAACTTGACATCTTCTCCTTCTCTTCTTCTTCCTCACCGAAACCTAAAGCTCCTCCTTCTCATCTTTTGTCCGAAATTCATCCAAGCAAGAAGAAGGCTAGAATTGCTTCCCTTAGGTTATCTTCCAACCAAAAAGCAAAGCAAAGGATGTAAGTATCCCCTCACCTGCATACAAGTAGCTTTTCGATTGAAGTTGTTATGTCAAATTCTCCATGAACCATTCGGCCAATACCTTTAGTTGAGTTTTCAATGAAGATCCATGCCATACCTTGTATGAATATGATGATGATAGGATGCTAGATGGATTAGGTTAAGAGTTTAACCCTTTTGAATCATTCGGCCAAGACCATAACTTGGTCTCACCATGATGATCCATGCTATATCTTGTATTAATATGAAGATGAGGGATTCTTAGATGAGTTTAGTTAAGTGGTTGATCCATGAAACCCTTTTGAATCATTCGGCCAAGACCATAACATGGGCTCACCATGATGATCCATGCTATATCTTGTATTAATATGAAGATGAGGGATTTTTAGATGAGTTTAGTTAAGTGATTGATCCATGAAACCCTTTTGAATCATTCGGCCAAGACCATAACTTGGGCTCACCATGATGATCCATGCTATATCTTGTATTAATATGAAGATGAGGGATTTTTAGATGAGTTTAGTTAAGTGGTTGATCCATGAAACCCTTTTGAATCATTCGGCCAAGACCATAACTTGGGCTCACCACGATGATCCATGCTATATCTTGTATTTATATGAAGATGAGGGATTTTTAGATGAGTTTAGTTAAGAGGTTGATCCATGAAACCCTTTTGAATCATTCGGCCAAGACCATAACTTGGGCTCACCATGATGATCCATGCTATATCTTGTATTAATATGAAGATGAGGGATTTTTAGATGAGTTTAGTTAAGTGGTTGATCCATGAAACCCTTTTTGAACCATTCGGCCAAGACCCCTAATTTGTTCTTTATGCCATGCTTTAGGTGAGTTAATGATAACTTTTGATGTTAAATGATGCTAGATGAAGATAACATGCTCTAGGTTAGGTTTGAAATGAGTTCATGCCATGTTTGATGTTAGAAGAAGATAACATGTCGCATGCCATGCTTTATACGTTAAAGAATTAACATGTGTTTAGTTAGACCATATATATATATATAAGTTGTTTGGTGTTTAAAACTTTGATAGAGCTCCATGCAGTTTAGGCCACTCCATGTATACTTGCTCATGATGTTTATGCCTTATGCCATGCCCTATATGTGTGTGATATTTATGATATGTTTACGAAATGAAATGTGATATGTTTATGAAGTGAAATATGATATGTTTATGAAATGAAATATGATATGTTTATGAAATGAAATATGATATGTTTATGAAGTGAAATATGATATGTTTATGAAATGAAAAATGATATGTTTATGAAATGAAATATGATATGTTTATGAAATGAAATATGATATGTTTATGAAATGAAATACGATATATTGATGAAGTGAAATATGATATTTTTAGGAAATGAAATGTGATATGTTTATGAAGTGAAATATGATATGTTTATGAAGTAAAATATGATATGTTTATGAAATGAAATATGATATGTTATGATAAGAAGCATGTATGTATTTTAACTTCTGCATGGCTTGTACCAGGACCCTATCAAGGTCCAAGGGGATGGGCTCCTAAGTTTCCCTAGGCCGACGGACTAAGATCGGGCCTAGAATGGGCTTCTATGTTATGATTGCCCCTAGGTCGACGGTCATAGTACGGACCTAGTACGGGATGGGCTCCCCGATGCCCTAGGCCGACGGACTAAGATCGGGCCTAGGATGAGCTTCTATGTTATGATGATGGCTCCTAGGTCGACGGACTAAGATCGGGCCTAGTAACCTAGTAGGTTTGAGACTTTCTACCTCGGGTCTATTTAGGGATGCACGCTATGATGATGATGATGTGGTACAATGTCGGGCCCAATATGTTGAGAGTTATGTTCAAATACCTATCATATATGTTTTCGAAGAGCATCCTGCATATACCTTTATGTTATGATTGCTTATGTTATATATGTTACATGTTATGGTTGCTTATGTTATATATGTTACATGTTATGGTTGCTTATGATATATATGTTACATGTTATGTTTGCTTATCTCATATATGTACATGATATGTTGCTTATGTTATATATGTTACATGTTATGGTTGCTTGTGATATATATGTTACATGTTATGTTTGCTTATGTCATATATGTACATGATATGTTGCTTATGTTATATATGTTACATGTTATGGTTGCT
Organism: Wurfbainia villosa; assembly: GCA_025175895.1. Classification (NCBI taxonomy): domain Eukaryota; kingdom Viridiplantae; phylum Streptophyta; class Magnoliopsida; order Zingiberales; family Zingiberaceae; genus Wurfbainia; species Wurfbainia villosa. The sequence continues at coordinate 51,862,707 of CM046002.1, forward strand.
TATGATATATATGTTACATGTTATGTTTGCTTATGTCATATATGTACATGATATGTTGCCTATGTTATATATGTTACATGTTATGTTTCTTATATGTTATGAATGTTACATGTTATGCTTAATGTCGATGTATGTTTTTTTGTGAGTAGGACAGGATCTTGCTAAGCCTATGTGCTTATTGTTTATGTTTCCCTTGTACTGTAGATAAGGGTAAAGGGTGGATAAACTAAAGGGAGCAGCAGGAGGGCAAGGTGTGTGTGGCAGTGGCATGGTGGAAGAGATCTGTTATGTCCCTTATGCATGTTTTCCTTAAGATGATTTGTTTATGGACTTGAATTAATCACTAAGTACTTAAGAAATAACGATGCATGCTCTATGTTAAGAATAAGTACCTACGAAATGACGATGCATGTTTATGTTTAAAAGAAAAAAAATATGTCTAAAGTCTTCCGCTGTAAGTAGTACGGTGTATGTATGTACGATCGCGTCGCACCGCCCCTCCGGACCCTAGGAAAAGGGCGGGCATGACACTCTACACTTAAGGAAGGTAATTCTAGCTTGGTCAATAAAAATAAAAATCATAAAGCATTTTTTGAATGTAGGGAAGTGGGACACTACAAGAGAAAGTGTCCAAAAAGAGTCATGATAAAGGGTCAAATAGCTCCAATGGTGAAGGAGAAGACCAAGGTGATTGATGAACTCATCTGAAAAGGCAAGGAGCACATTGTGTGCTTTGCGTGCAATAAAAGGGGTTACTATAGGAACCAATGTCCAAAGGGAAGAAACCCTAGGAAAGACATGAGAGGAGCTTCATATGTAAGGGGAGCACCTAAGGCAATGTTGGAATGTATACTGAAAGCCTAGCTCTTTTTGTATGAACATTTTATTTTGAAATAAGAATCACATGATCATTGTTTGTACTTTATATATTTATTATATGTGTGAATATTGTCTAATATTTTACATTGTAGATAACATGGTGCTTGGTGTGGCACAGAAGATCATGTTATCAGTTCCTTGTAAAATATAAGTAGAGGCTCACAACCAAGATGGTTTTGGACAAACCATTGGCATGGATGTAGTGTAGCTTGGTATTGTTTTGTATTGAACAGAGAGTTACACTGGTACACTTAGGTGTATTGAGCAGGACCGACATAGAGGTGATTCAAATTAGTACTGACTACATAATTGAATCGGACCTCGGATATTATGTTGTACATGCTCTTAATCCCGATATAATAACGGGCACAAGTACTTAGTGTTTATTTCTTTGATTTACCAGAGGGTGAGATTTAGATGGATTAAATCAATATGCCCGGTAAGTTGGGAAATAATATTATTTACATGGTGTACCATTGATTATAGGAGGAAACCGTGTCCTATATATTAGGTTGATGATGTCCCCTTGAGGAGCTCATAAGGTTCATCATGTAAACCCAGCTGGTTGACTTAGTCAACATGATGATAAGGTTGAGTGGTACTACTCAAGGAATTAGATGTTAATTAATTGATGGTCAGTAAATCAATTAATTGACGGACATTCGATATCTTAAACACGGGGAGATGAATGTACAAATAATATATGGAGCCCATATTAATTTATGGGGGTTGGTGAGGTAGTTCAATGATGATCCTCTAGTGGAATGGAACATCATTAATGGATCAAGTTTGTGTGGTTCCGATCCATCGGGTGGCCAAGATCCAACTCCTCCTTATGGTCCCTATCGTAGCCTAATATAATCCTTGTGAAGTCTAGATCCAAGAATGTAAAACAAAACCTAGAACCAACGGTTGGGATTAAATCCCTAGATCCGATGGTTAGGATGAAACCCTAGAACCAACTGTTGGGATTAAATCCCTAGATCCGATGGTTAGGATGAAACCCAAGAATCGACGGTTGGGATTAAATCCCTAGATCCGACGGTTGGGATAAAACCCTAGATCCGACGGTTGGGATGAAACCCTAGATCCGACGGTTGGGATGAAATCCTAGATCCGACGGTTGGGATGAAACTCTAGATCCGACGGTTGGGATAAAACCCTAGATCCGACGGTGGAGATTAAATCCCTAGATCCGACGGTGGAGATTAAAGGAGGCTTAAGCCCAATTCTATAAATAGGGGGCTTAGGCTTGGGCGGCAAGAGATTGATTGAGAGTTAGGGTTTGGCTTTTCCAAAAGGTGGGCGGCTAGGGTTTGGGAGCTAGGGTTTGGGCGGCAACCTTCTTCCTCTATCTAATTGTCGACGCCCAACCTTCTTCCATCAAGGCTTGGTTGGCGCCCATCTTATTGGCCACTCTCTTATTCCTTGGCCGGCGGTTCTCCTTCCATTGGTGGTCAGCGTTCATCTTCCTCCCTTTCTCTTTGGTGGCCGGCGGCAACCCTTCTTCAAGTTGGTCGGTGCTTCATCCACTTGCTCCTTGGCCGGTGGTTGCACCAAATTCCCTAATTTGGTGGCCGGTTCTAGAAAGGATAGGTATTTGTTGATTCTTCTCTTTGTTCGCAGCGGACAAGGTAGAGAAGAACGCGATCTAGAAGGCTTCTACTCGTGGAGGATCTTCATCCACACGTAGTCCACGAGAAGGATAGGACATACGGTAGAAGATCGTAAGGTATAAAGTTTTGCAACTTTATTTTCAGATCTGAGCATGATTTTTTATTTGTTAATTATACATGTATGAATTAGTAAATATATTGTATAATCATGGACCCCGAAGACAAACACAAAAATCGGTGATCCGTCTGTCGTCTCTTCCGCGGCTAACCAACTAGAAGAGTTGTGTTGCTTGAACAACTAGTTTGTTAGCACGACGAATTGGTTGTGCTAAGAAGCTCATCCCATCCGGATTAATTCTTTCAAGAGTGAAAATTTTAATGGGACATGGGAGCCAATGAGCCTCCGGCGACTCCCAACATTGGTATCGAGCCACGGCTTTCGGTTTGTGTGTTTTGGATTCTTAATTTTTATGCACTTTTCATATATTATATGTGCCGGATAATAGTAGGATATGCGTAGTTTAACTCTTTGGTTGCAGGCATAAGATCCGACTATTATGGCCATGTGTGTGTATGTGAATGGATGTGTGTAAATATTTATTATTTGAATCCTCGGGGTTGACGAGGCTAGATTAGTATTTAATTTTTGTAATTAAATACGGCATTGTTTAGCCGCTCATTTTAGTTTACTTTCGATCTAGATTATTTGTACACCTTCGTGGAGTATAGGATCGATGGATGTAAATAAAATGATTTATCTCGCTGATATCTTTGGTGACTTGCGACGGGAAAAGGTGGAGCTGACGAGGTGGCGACACGACGGATGCATCGAGGACAATGCCATAATAGTTGGAAAAATTCTATTTTTTCCATATTTATTGCTTATTTGTTTTATATGCATGTTGTGTATGTTTTAAAATTCCTCATTTTCAATTAACTAAGTGGAAGAGGGACATTTTAATTAATTCCCGTGGCCTCCATTACAATTTGACGTGTGATGCAACAAACTTGTGTGTTGGCTCTGAGTGCCTTCCTCCCCATCTGACGGGTTTGTTTGCGGATCACTAGGTCAAATAATGGTTATAGGAAATTATCTAGGAGCATGTGTACTTCCACAGCAGTAACGCACATAATCCGAAATAATTCCCTTAGTATCATGTAATGGTGCACACTTAGATGCAAATAGAAGTATCCTTCCCATCGGAGTCACTGCTTTTATTTGTAGGGCCAAAGAGGAACCAACTATTAATTTTATTTGTCAAAAAGTAAGGTTGACAAGATAATAAAATTAATGGGTAAAACCTCCTCTTACAAATGTAGAATTCGTATACGTCCACACAGCGTGGCATGCGATATTCTCGGTGATTTGAGGTGTTGGTTGATTTCGAGATTTTATTGTTTTGAGGAATCAATAATATTTGAAATCTAATATTTTGATCATTGTGATTTTTAGGATTTTCAAATGGCTTTCAACCCACTTGCTGTGATTTTAAAAGAAAACAAACTTATTGGTCCAAACTACATTGATTGGAAAAGAAACCTGGATATTGTCTTAACTGCGGTGGAGTACAAATTTGTACTCTTCGAGGTCTGTCCTCCTAAGCCCTCCGATGACTCTGATGAAAAGGAGAAAGAACGTCATAAGAAATGGGTCAAGGCAGATGAAATGGCGCGGTGTTACATTTTGGCATCTATGTCAAATGTGCTGCAACATCAGCATCAGGCCATAGCCACAGCTTATGACATGATGTTCAATCTCAAGGAACTTTTTGGACATCAGAGTAGGGCGGCTAGACAGGAGGCAATGAGAAACTTGATGACGACCACCATGATCGAGGGAACACCCGTTAGGGATCATGTTCTCAAGATGATGACTCATCTTAATGAGATGGAAGTCCTCGGAGCTGAGATCGATGGGGAAACCCAGGTCGATATCATTCTCCAGTCTCTGCCTAGGAGTTTTGAGCAGTTCCGCCTCAACTACAACATGAACAAGAGGTTGTATTCGTTGGCGGAGCTTTTGACAGAACTCCAGGCGGCAGAGGGGCTTTTTCATCAAAGTGCTCAAGCCATGGTCGCTCAGAAGGTTTCTTCCTATAAACCGAAAGTAAGAAGAAGAAGAAGTAAGGTGGAGTGAAGAAAGTGGCAGTGGGACCTCAGGCAGGAGTGAAGAAGCCGAAAGGCAAGTGCTTCACTTGCAAGCAGACTGGACATTGGAAGGCGGACTGTCCTCGCCGAAAGAACAAAGGTATATCTTCTTGTTTAGTTGTTGAAACATGTTTAGCGGTGTTATCTACCAGTGCCTGGTGTGTAGATACAGGAGCCACTGATCATGTCTGCAATACTTTACAGGGGTTCCAGGAAACCCGACGACTAGCTGAGGGAGAGATTACCGTCTTCATGGGCAATGCTTCAAAGGTGGCGGCTATTGCAGTGGGAGACGTTTATTTATCTTTTGATAGGAATAAAGTTTTGGTTTTGAGAAATTGTCTTTATGTACCTACTTTTAGAAAGAATTTAATTTCAGTTTCTAAATTGTTTATGGATGGATATTATGTTTCTTTTAATGACAAAGTGGTTATAAAAAGGAATAGGGAGATTATCTGTTCTTGTACATTGGTTTGCAATTTATATACTCTTGAACAGAAAACTCCCAATATGAATATAGAATTAAATAACTCATCTTCTAAATATAATAAGAGAAAAGAACCCAGATGAACCAAACATATCTTTGGCATCTAAGGTTTGGTCATATTAACCTAAGCAGAATTCAAAGGTTGATAGCTGATGGACCTTTGGGTTCATTAGTGGTGGAGGATATCCCAACCTGCGAATCTTGCTTGGAAGGTAAAAGGACCCAGTGGCCTTTCAAGGCCAAGGGGTTGAGCGCAAAAGAGGTGTTGGAAAGGGTTCATTCTGATTTGTGCGGTCCTATGTCTATCCAGTAAGAGGTGGTTTTGAATATTTCGCCTCTTTATAGATGATTATTCAAGATATGGATACATTTACTTGATGCGCTAAGTCCAATGCTTTGACAGTTCAAAGAATTCAAGGTCGATGTGGAGAACCGCCAAGGTAAAAGTATCAAGACATTACGACCGATCGTGGTGGCGAGTACCTCTGGGAGAGTTTAGGAATTACTTATCGAGGTCGGGATTCAATCCCAATTGTTCGTGACCGCACACCCCAAACAGAATGGTGTAGCGAGCGAAGGAATAGGACTCTGGAGATGGTCGATCGATGATGAGTTATGTTACCCGCTTGCGCTCGGGGTATGCACTGGATACAGAATGTACACTAACTTGGTTCCATCTAAATCAGACCTTCTACCCTCAGAGAATTGTGGATCGGGCTAAAGCCTAGTCCGAGACATATTCGATATGGGGGAGTCCAAAGACATGTGCCAAGGTCGATGCCGTAAGTTGGAACCTCGCATGTAAGTGTGCATGTTTGTTGGCTACCCTAAGGGAACGAAAGGTGGTTTGTTTTATAATCCTAGAGATCAGGGTGATCGCTTAGCACTAACGCCGCATTTCTAGAGGAGGATTATGTAATGAACCACAAGCCCAAGAGTAGGATTGTTCTCGAGGAGGGAAGTCCCGACTTCAGCATCACCACTGTACAAGAGGAGACACCACAAGTCACGCACCGTGTCACAGAGCATACACAGGAGGCACCTCGTCAGAGTGGAGGGTTGTTAGACAACCCGAGAGATTCATGTTTTTGGGAGAGTCTTCGGACTTAGTCCCTGGTGAACATGAACCTGATCTCTGGACATATGACGAGGCAATCCAAGATAGAGATGCGATATCTTGGCAAAAAGCGATGGATTCAAAGATAGAATCTATGGATTCTAATCAGGTCTGGGAGCTAGTAGAACCACCCGATGGTGTAAAAGCCATTGGATGCAAGTGGATCTACAAGAGAAAGAGAGGAGTAGATGGGAAGGTTGAGACCTTCAAAGCTAGGCTTGTTGCGAAAGGGTATACTCAGAAAGAGGGTATCGATTATGAGGAGATCTTTTCGCCGGTAGCTATGCTTAAGTCTATCCGGATTCTCTTATCTATAGCTGCTCATATGGATTATGAGATTTGGCAGATGGATGTCAAGACAGCTTTCCTTAACGGAAGTCTTGAGGAGAACATCTATATGCGGCAACCAGAGGGATTCATTGCTAAAGGCAAAGAGCATCTTGTATGTAAGCTTAATCGGTCCATTTATGGATTGAAGCAAGCTTCTAGATCTTGGAACATCCGCTTTGATGAGGTAATCCAGTCATATGGATTTATTCAAAGTCCGGATGAACCTTGTGTATACAAGAGATGTGACGGAAACGTAGTAGTGTTTCTTGTACTATACGTAGATGACATTTTGTTAGTTGGCAACAATATCAAAGTGTTATCAGACGTAAGGGTATGGTTGTCCAAACAGTTTGACATGAAGGACTTGGGAGAAGTGGGACACATCCTTGGGATCAAAGTTATAAGGGATCGCAAGAAAAGGATGTTGTGCTTATCTCAAGCTTCATACATAGACACTATCCTTGCTCGTTTTAGCATGCAGAACTCCAAGAAAGGTTTTCTACCTTTTAGGCATGGAGTTCCTTTATCTAAAGAGATGTGTCCCAAAACATCAAAGGAGATAGAGGACATGAAAGAGGAAGCCTTATGTATGCTTATGCTATGTGCTATTAGACCGGATATCCGCTGCGTGGGCATGGTTAGCAGATATCAGAGTAATCCTGGACAGGGACATTGGACTGCGGTAAAGCATATATTGAAGTACCTGAGAAGGACTAGGGATTATATGCTGGTTTACCGGGCAGATCAATTAGTCCCTGTGGGTTACACGGCCGATTCGGATTTCCAATCAGATAGGGACAAGAGTAAGTCTACCTCGGGGTTTGTGTTTACTTTTGGAGGTGGAGCCATAGTATGGAGGAGTGTCAAGGTAAATGCGTGGCGGACTCTACCATGGAAGTCGAGTATGTGGCCCTCCGAGGCCAAAGGAAGTCAGATGGCTCAGGAACTTCTTGATGGACTTGGATGTGATTATTGGTTTGCCCAGAACTATCACAATTTATTGTGATAACAGTGGTGCAGTTGCAAACTCGAAGGAACCACGAGCCCATAAGGCGAGTAAACACATAGAGCGCAAGTACCACCTTATACGAGAGATCATAAAGCGAGGAGAAGTTGCTGTCGCCAAGATTGCATCAGAGGATAACCTGGCGGATCCATTCACTAAGGCCCTTCCAGCGAAAGCGTTTGATAGGCATGTGGAGGACATGGGGATCAGATGTATGGCAGAGTGATGACGGCATAGTCTTTTAGTATAAGTGGGAGATTGTTGGAATGTATACTGAAAGCCTAGCTCTTTTTATATGAACATTTTATTTTGAAATAAGAATCACATGATCATTGTTTGCACTTTATATATTTATTATATGTGTGCATATTGTCTAATATTTTACATTGTAGATAACATGGTGCTTGGTGTGGCACAGAAGATCATGTTATCAGTTCCTTGTAAAATATAAGTAGAGGCTCACAACCAAGATGGTTTTGGACAAACCATTGGCATGGTTGTAGTGTAGCTTGGTATTGTTTTGTCTTGAACATAGAGTTACACTGGTACACTTAGGTGTATTGAGCAGGACCGACATAGAGGTGATTCAATTTAGTACTGACTACATAATTGAATTGGACCTCGGATATTATGTTGTACATGCTCTTAATCCCGATATAATAACGGCCACATGTACTTAGTATTTATTTCTTTGATTTACTAGAGGGTGAGATTTAGATGGATTAAATCAATATGCCCGGTAAGTTGGGAAATAATATTATTTACATGGTGTGTCGTTGATTATAGGAGGAAACCGTGTCCTATATATTAGGTTGATGATGTCCCCTTGAGGAGCTCATAAGGTTCATCATGTAAACCCAGCTGGTTGACTTAGTCAACATGATGATAAGGTTAAGTGGTACTACTCGAGGAATTAGATGTTAATTAATTGATGGTCAGTAAATCAATTAATTGACAGACATTCGATATCTTAAACACGGGGAGATGAATGTACAAATAATATATGGAGCCCATATTAATTTATGGGGTTTGGTGAGGTAGTTCAATGATGATCCTCTAGTGGAATGGAACATCATTGATGGATCAAGTTTGTGTGGTTCCGATCCATCGGGTGGCCAAGATCCAACTCCTCCTTATGGTCCCTATCATAGCCTAATATAATCCTTGTGAAGTCTAGATCCAAGAATGTAAAACAAAACCTAGAACCAACGGTTGGGATTAAATCCCTAGATCCGATGGTTAGGATGAAACCATAGAACCAACGGTTGGGATTAAATTCCTAGATCCGATGGTTAGGATGAAACCCTAGAATCGACGGTAGGGATAAAACCCATGATCCGACGGTTGGGATGAAACCCTAGATCCGACGGTTGGGATGAAATCCTAGATCTGACAGTTGGGATGAAACTCTAGATCCGACGGTTGAGATAAAACCATAGATCCGACGGTGGAGATTAAATCCCTAGATCCGACGGTGGAGATTAAAGGAGGCTTAAGCCCAATTCTATAAATAGGGGGCTTAGGCTTGGGCGGCAAGAGATTGATTGAGAGTTAGGGTTTGTCTTTTCCAAAAGGTGGGCGGCTAGGGTTTGGGAGCTAGGGTTTGGGAGCTAGGGTTTGGGTGGCAACCTTCTTCCTCCATCTAATTGCCGGCGCCCAACCTTCTTCCATCAAGGCTTGGCCAGTGCCCATCTTATTGGCCACTCTCTTATTCCTTGGCCAGCGGTTCTCCTTCCATTGGTGGCCGGCGTTCATCTTCCTCCCTTTCTCTTTGGTGGCCGGCGGCAACCCTTCTTCAAGTTGGCCGGCGCTTCATCCACTTGCTCCTTGGCCGGCGGTTGCACCAAATTCCCTAATTTGGTGGCCGGTTCTAGAAAGGATAGGTATTTGTTGGTTCTTCTCTTTGTTCGCAGCGGACAAGGTAGAGAAGAACGCGATTTAGAAGGCTTCTACTCGTGGAGGATCTTCGTCCACACGTAGTCCACGATAAGGATAGGACATACAGTAGAAGATCGTAAGGTATAAAGTTTTGCAACTTTATTTTCAGATCTGAGCATGATCTTTTATTTGTTAATTATACATGTATGAATTAGTAAATATATTGTATAATCATGGACCCCGAAGACAAACACAAAAACTGGCGATCCGTCCGTCGTCTCTTCCGCGGCTAACCAACTAGAAGAGTTGTGTTGCTTGAACAACTAGTTTGTTCAAGTGACCACTCAAGTTGTTAGCACGACGACGAATTGGTTGTGCTAAGGAAGCTCATCCCATCCGGATTAATTCTTTCATGAGTGAAAATTTTAATCCAGGGATATGGGAGCCAATGAGCCTCCGAAGTGACTCCCAACAGGCAAAACCTAAGGTAACAATTAATAATGCAATTTCAATTATTAATGATAAGAAGCATTCTTGTGATGCATCACATTTTAATTCACTTGCAATTGTTAATCATAAAAGCATGCTAGTAAGGCTTGTTTGTTTAGGTGCAAAATCTCATGAAATTAGGATTAAGGACATGTATAGGATCATTACCTCAAAAACTACACTACCTAAGGAAATCATTAGAAAAGAGGAGAACAATTTAGGTATTAACCCTAAGAAAGGTAGGCATATGCCTAGAAGAAAGAAATATGTCCAAGAGATTAATGAAAAATCAAAATTGAATAAGTTAGAGGTAGAAAATCAAGTTTTGAGATCAAAACATGATAAAATGGAAAAGACCCTTTATAGGATGGAAAATATAATAAATGGGGTATAATGGACAAGGCTTAAATGTTAGGAGGCAAGATCCTTCTAAGGACATTAAAGGTTTGGGTTACATGCCTAAGTCCAAAGAAATCAAGCCTTCTTACCATAGTGTTCCATATAGTTATGGAACTAACTGTAGAATACGAAAAAATAAAATAAAATTATATGGATTAACCCTTAAATTAATTGGGATTAATTAGTGGGTTAATTGGATCTAATTTGTTAATTGGGCTGAATCTGTTGGGTTGATTCCATTTGGCTGAATTCATTGGCTTTAACTTGGTTTAAGGGCTGAACAGACTGGGCTGAACCAAACTGGATTGGGTTTGAGTTGGGCTTGAAATGTGTTTGGACCGGTTCACCTGAACCAAGAGGCAAACGACGTTTAAAGAGCCGAAAAAAAAACCTAATGTGACATTTCACTCGCGATTCCGTTTCTTCTCCTCTCCCCGTCGCTGTTTCTTTTGCTCCGCGCGATTTTCGTAGCCCAATCTCCGCTCATCGACGTCCGGTGAGAGAAGCTCGACGGTGCCACCTTGGCTGATCTCCGATCGAAGATCAGTGAGTTCTCGCCTGGAGATCTCGGTGATTTCTTCGATGGATCAGCAGTGTTGTCGCCGCAGCAGCGAGCTGCCAATCGAGGATTTTGCCACCGATCCTCGTTGGAGTTAGGTAAGGATCGATCTCCTTCCTCCTTTGAGAATGAGCTGAGATTTTAGCTGGGGGATTTCTATTTGAGCTTGGATCCGTGGTTTTGATAGTGTGATCTTGGACTGTTTCGGTGAGCGAGGGATTAGGGAAGGAGCAACGATGGTGGATCCCAGGTGTTGGTAAGTTCTGATCTATTTCTCTCTTACTTGCTGTGTGTTCAATTTTGTTTCCAATTACCGGTGTGATCAGGAATGCTAAGGGTAATGTTGTGGTGCTGGATGTGTGAGGAAGGAGGGCTTCCGGTTAAGATCTAGATCGGTAAGTTTGTTTATTCCTGTTGTTTCCTCTGTAATTGTTGTGAAGTTGTGGGGTGTCCGATTGTGGTTGGGTGCAATCAGTGTTTGTCGATGGATTGTTGTTATGGAAGTTGCGATTGGTGTTTTTGTGGACTATTGGGTTGCTGTGTCGGCTGTGTGTAGGGAAGGAGAAGACAATTAGGTTTGAGCTAAGAAAACCAAGTGATGATGGGTTGATCCGTGAGTGTAATAGATAGTGATTTGTGGTTGGTAAGATGTGTGTATGGTGTTTGTGTTGTGATCTTTTCGGTGGATGGAGAACGTAGTGTGTGTGAATTGAGTGGCTGTGGTGATTTGGATATTGAAGTGAGCTGTGGAATTGTGGTGAGGTTAGATCTATGAGTATAAAGGTTGATTTGAGTGTGTTTAGATCTATTTACTTTAATTGATCTTGTGTTGTTTTGGAGAGTTTGGTTATGATGTATCGGGTTGGGATAATCGAAGTTTCTAACTCGTAGACGAGGAAAGGAATGCGAACATAGAAATGAAGTAGTGTTTAGTTCATATATCTATCGGAGGCTTGTACTTAATCATAATTGGCTATTATGTGCAGGTTTGGGATACGAAGCAGGCTCCCAGGCTTGAGGACTATTATTTCGAGCTTAGTATCAAGTGGGTAATATCTACCCTGGTCAGGTAGTTTGATCTAAATATGGTGCATGAATTTGGACTTATGCTATTACTTTGATCTTATATCCACTCTTATTTAATCAAATGCTTGTACTGCCTTGACCTTTGAGATATATTGCTATTACTTCATTGATTATCTAGCACGGATAGTAACTATAAACCCTATTATGTGTTAGCTGATGGATGTTCAGTAAGTACAGGTGGTTAGGGTTATCTTTGTGACCTCAGATTGGGTTACTGTGTTATATCACTAGGGTTAGGTGATGGATTAGATTATTGAGTTGATTGTTGTATCGTATACTTATTAGTTGTACATCTATGGTGAATTTAGTTGTCTGTACATAGATAAAGGTGTGGTTGTCAGTATGTGACCATGGACTAGAGGTCCTAACATGATTGTTTATCCATTTTGGATCGTATATCTGTGCATGGTTATATGGATTGTCGATAGTATCTCGCCATGGATTGGAGGTCTTAGCGTGGTTGACTGTCAGTTGGGTATGACTCTCTGTGTGGTAGAGAGAGTGCCTTGTGGATTAGTAGTCATTGCATAGTTGACTTTTGATTGACCAAGACTCCCCGAGGGATAGGGAGTGTTGCGAGGACACTTGTGTGGTGCTATGCATCATTACATTGCATGCATGCTGTCGACTGGGGTCTCCCTTGTGGTTGAGACGGGTCGTCAGTCATCCTGCCTCCTCGGCCACTCGGGGTAGTGGTAGCAGGGTTGAGGGTAGAGCATTAGATGTGTCACGTTCGACCACTATAGATAGTGGTAGCTAGAGTGGCGTGCAATTTGTCATGTCGTGTAGCACTCGGCCACTAATGAGTAGTGGTAGCTAGAGTCGGTTGCACCAGGGACCCCTAGGGTAGCATATAGATCTATGGCGGCTAGCTACCAGTCATACTACCAAACTCGGCCACTCGAGAGTAGTGGTAGTTGGAGTCAGGATAGTTGTCATATCGTGCCACCCTGGCCACTCTGGGGTCATGGTTGGATGGGTCCACAGACAGTGACCATGCATATGCATTGCTGATATATAGATGTATGCATGTATTCGATATATGTTTTACATATGCCTGTGAGATGCTGCATTTGTTTGCTCCATATGTTTGTACATCATTATACATGCCATTTGCATATTATATACTGCTGTGTGTTGAGCATGATATATGTGTTGGTCCAGACTGTTCTATGCATTTGATTAGCATCCTATCATAGTGTGGTATGGACCGGGATGTTATTACATGTGATTATATACTGTTCATATGTCTGAGTGTTGGTCAGGTATAGGATTGACCTTGTACGTTATGTGGGTTATATTATTGTATACCTATTCAGGATGATATAGCTTATGGTGTTGCAGACCGTCAGGTACGTGGGTACATTACTTCATGTTTAGTTGATCACTTTAGTATTTGCATTGAGTATGACTATACTGTGGTTACTTGTTATTAGATTTGGATAGGACTGTATGTCTATTGGACTCATGCTGTATACCTGTAGATCTTCACATGTATACTTGTAGATCTCTATATCCTGTATGTTGTTCATGCACTTTCTATATATTACCCTTGAGTTTATACTCACCACCCTGGACCCTGGGTTTCCTGTCGCCCAAGTAACAGGTAGAAGATTTCCTTGGACATTTGGAGCTCCGCCAGCTGATCCCATCTCACACCGAACAGATGGATATGTATTCCGTATTGTTGTATTCTTGTGCATTGTTTTTTTGGGATTTTACCGTGTTGTTTTCGTATTTATGATATACAGATGTGATGTGTGTATTTGATCATTGATGTGATTTATGTTGTGATTCTTGTTGTGTCAAAGTCACTCCGGAGTGCACAGTTGGGTCTTTGTATCTTGTTTTATCTGTCAGTATATTTCTGTTGTGTTTGGTATGTTGATATCTTTATATTATATTGTTGTTGTGGGCCTACGGGCCTTGTATTAACCCGATATGTTGCCACGTATAGGAGAGATGCTATCCGTTTGCCTTTCGACACGACATACTCTCGGGGCGTGACACTAACCCTAGGTCTAGGAGTGTTAAGGTTACAAGGAAAGATATCCCTACAACTAATCTAGATAAGACTCAAATGACTATGGCTTCCAAGCCTAAGAAAGTCATCTGCAAGGTTACAAGGGAGGCAATCCCTAGAGTCAACCTTAATGAGACCACAATGACCAAGGCTTTCAAGTCTAGGAGGGTCATTAGAAAGGTACTAAGGGAGGTTATCCCTATTGAGTACCTTGTAAACCCAAGGAGCTCCAATAGGTATTAGGTTCCTAAAAGTGTGATCCCTTCACACTAAATGGGTTTAGGGTGTGTCAACCTTGAATGAATGGGTAGTTAACCTAACCATGGTAGAGTTGATACTTTAGGGCATTTTCAAGGTAATGTTATATCTTTAAAATGAGATAAGAAATTGATCCTAAAATATTTTAGGATGTGCCAATGGATTTAATAGAAGATGAAAAATTGATCAAAATTGACACAATTTGGTTAAAGTCGAGAATGTGCCAAGTTGGGACTTTCGCACACTCATAGGAGTTGGGTTGTCATTATGGCAAAGTGGTATTTGATAGAAAATGGAAATTAGGTTCAAAACTTAGGTATTTCTGTATCTTTGTATTTTATATATTTGTCATGTCTTGATTGCCATAATCCATGTCATGATATCATGTTTCATAAGATTATTTAAAATGTCATGATAGTACTTAAATTGATTAATGGCATGACTAATACTTAGATTTATCTATATCATGCCATGATATCATCTATCATTGGCAAATGTTTGTAAATCATGCAAATTATTTATGCCATAATCATAATTCATGCATTAAAGTTATTAATTTGAAATTAAGGACAAATGACATTATTTGATGTCCTAGATAAAGGAATCAAATGGAAATGCCTAGATAATAATGCATGAACCCTTACGTTAGGGAAGAACCAAACCCACATCTTACAAAGACTTTAGGAAGGCTTGTGTGTGTATTGAAATACCCTAGACACATATGAGATGTTAGGAATATGAATTAAGTTCATGTGCTTGTCATGGTACATCAAAGTGAACTTAAACTCTTTCAATCATATGCACAAATCATGAGGAAAGCTCATGTATAAGTCATATAAACTTAGCCCATAGACCATGATTGAAAATAGGTTTTGAAAATCATTTTGAAATCATTTTGAAAAACCGTGGTGAAGTATATCTTTTGATAGCAATCACCATTGAGAATGTTGATACAAGTTAGGCAAAAATATTGAAGTTTTCAATGGTTTTGAGTTTTGTGTCAATTCTTTAAAATAATAGATATTTTAAAATAAAACTAATTTTCTCCCATACTACTTAACATAAGTAAATTACGTATGAAGTTTCATGATTTTTTAAAAATCATATAATTATTTATGAATTTTCAAAATTCATCTAAAAAGTTTGATTTCTGGAAAATCAGATGCCACGACTGGTGGTTGTTTTAGTGGACTGGTCATTGACGCAGTCGATTGATGATGTTGATTTTTATTGAACAAGGGTTGTTTAGCTATTTATCAATACCCCTTGTTGGAGATTTGACGCCGCTAGAGGGGGGGGTGAATAGCGTGATACCGTACGTAGATGGAATTCTTTCGCGTTCGATCGTCTACAATCTTATTAGCACAGCGGAATAGTAATAACAAATGAATATAACAAGACACACAATCACAACAAGATCATATAACGTGGTTCGGAACCACACGGTTCCTACTCCACGGATTGAGCTCTAACGAGCTCTAGCGATGCCAATGCAATCACTAATCAATAAACTCCTTCTCGACAACAAGTCGGAGGTGGAGAAACCTCGTACACAAGATTACAACAATAATCTAAAGAAATACAAGAAAATACAAAGGAAATGTAAAGAACACTTTACAAAACTAGGGTTTGAGCGCTTTGCTTGTTGGTTGCTTGGATGAGGTTGAAGGGCCCTGAAATGCACCTGCAAATCGCCTTCAAATCGCCTTAAGAAAGCTCTCCAAGAACTGATGCCGCAATCTCCACGAACAGCTTCCTTTTATCTCGCGTCGGGCTGGATTTTCGGCGGTCGATCGCCATAAATCACCCGATCGCCAACCGATGGTGAGACAACGGCTCAATCCACGTTGGACAAGTTCCAATGGGACTCTCACCAGTCAATTGCCAACATTGGCGATCGAACGCCCCGTATCAGCCCGATCGGCTACGGAGCGCTGTCTTCGACAACTCGGCAATGATCATTGCCATCTCTTAGCGGGCCTCGGCTACCGATCGCTACTCCCATGCGATCGCCAGGCTTCTAAAGCTCTCAACGGTCGAACTCGAGTCGACTCCCGGCAGTCGAACCGGCCATAATGCCAGTCGACTGCCAACCTCAAGAATGAGGTTTTAACCCAAGTATGGTGCCCCCATACTTGCTAGACCACCCTTAGCCTAGACCTAAGCCTTCTAGCCACCTCCATCAGCCTCACGCCTCTCAGATCCCTCCAAGTCATCCATGATTTGTTCATCCATCGCGCTAGCTTCCAGGTGCTTCCATCGGCTATGTCATGCTAACGGTGTCTACACCGCCAAGGCACATTGGACTTACACTGCCAAGACTCCGCTTGGACTTTACGCCGCCAATATCAATCCCCTTGGACTTCTCAAATGCCAAGACTCAAGCTTGGACTTTCCCTTGCCAACCCATGTTGGACTTTCCATGCCAAGACCCATGCTTGGACTTTCCATTTGCCAAGACCCATGCTTGGACTTCTCATATGCCAAGAGCTCAAGACTTGGACTTTCCCTTGCCAACCCATGTTGGACTTTCCATGCCAAGACCCATGGTTGGACTTTCCATTTGCCAAGACCCATGCTTGGACTTCTCATTTGCCAAGAGCTCAAGACTTGGACTTTCCCTTGCCAAGACCCATGCTTGGACTTTCCCATAATCACATGGTCAACCCTGGTCAACCATCAAGTCAATTATAACCTGGATCGATTGTATAAACAATCTCCCCAACATATTAACCGACATCAATGTCCAATATCAATGTCAAACATACTTTGTCAAACATACTTTGTCAAACATCAAAACATCACTCGAGTCAAACTCGAGTCTGGTCAATCGTGACCTGGGCCGATTGCACCAACAATCTCCCCCTTTTTGATGTTTGACAAAAACCAAATAAAACCATGAGTTAGAACACTAACTCAAATCCCTTACCAATTCTTACCAATTATCCCAAATTGGTAAACACTCACCAAATGTTCTCCCCCAAACATTCAAGTGAAAATGTAAATCAAATGTTCTCCCCCAAACATTCTCCCCCTTTTTGACTAACATCAAAAAGGTTTTCTCTCAAAGGAGGTCAATGTCTCATGTCCCAATGAGATCTTACAATCTCCCCCTTAATCAAAAATACCTAGGATGCCTACCATCTTCCTAGTGATAAGTCCCATATCACTCAAGAGAGGCACTCCTATCTCACTCTCCCAATTTCAAAATTGGGTATCAAACACCCATCAATTTTCAATTGATAACATTCTCCCCATAAAAAAACATCCATCATCCCAAGGTGGATACCTCCCCCTAAAGGCTTGCTCCCCCTTGACCATTGCACCAACAATGTCCTTGGAAAGCCCCTAAGCCAATAGGAACTCTAAACCATCAAAATTAAGGTTCTAAGTTCAACATAGAACTTTTACTCACCCTAAATTTGATACTTTGACCTAACACAACTCCTAATCCATATCCAATGGATTTTCACCCTTCATAATGCTTCCCAAAACATATCCTAGGGTTAGGAGTGGTTAGGAACCTTTACCATAGCTGAACACGGGCTAAACAAACCTTGTTAACCCGAAATCAGACTGGCAATGACTGACAAGTAATCACGATCACACTCATCACTGACCGACACCAAGTGGCTGATCAGTAAATTCCAATTTCAGCTATCAGACCGAAATTCAAAAATTCATAAATAATTATATGTACATCGAAAAATCATGAAATTTGATACGTATAATACTTATGACCAAAACAATGGGTGAAAAATGTTTGAAAAAATATTTTACCCATAAAATAGTGAGTTTGATACAAAACTCAAAACCATTGAAATTTTCAATGTTTTGGCCCTATTTTGTATCAACTTCATCAATGGTGATTGCTATCAAAAGATAGACTTCACTAAGGTTTTTCAAAATGATTTTAAAATGTTTTCAAAACCTTATTTTGGATCATATTCCTTGGGCTCTATGTACATGACTTGTACACAAGCTTTCCCAATGATCCACAAATAGAATTAGATGAGTTTTAGTTCATCTAGATGCAAAAACTATGCACCTTGAACTTAACTCATATCCTAGCATCTCACATGTATCCAGGGTGTATAAATACACATACATGTCAATTGGATGTGAGATGTGGGTTTTGTTCTCTTAACCTAGGGTTTCATGCATTTTTCTAAGGCAACTCTACTTGATTCCCTTATAAATGGGACTCCAAGTCATGCCATAGTCCTTAAATCAATTTTAATCAATTTAGATGCATGAAAATGATTATGGCATAATAATAGAAAAATAAATCATGGCCAATGATCATGATGTCATGGCATATGATGAAATCTAAACGCACATGACATTTAATACCTTAATCCTAAGCATGATCATGACATTTAGATGATAAAAGTAAACATGATGTCATGTCATGGCATATGGCAAACAAATCATGGCATATAAAATATATAGGTAAAATAACACCTAAATTTTAATATTAATTGCCTATTTGTTGGGATTAAACATATTTTGCCATATTAACCTAATCTCCCTAGTGTGCCAAAACCCAAAATGGCACACCAACCTTTAAACCTAAATTGTGCCAAAATGATCATTTTATCAAACTTCATAATTAATATTGGCATATCCTAAAATCTTTTAGGATTAAAAACTCAAATGTATTTTCAAGGTAACCATAACCTTGAAAATAACCTAAAGTGTCACCTTTGTTATGGTTGAGTTAACTACCCATCCAATCAAGGTTGACACACCCTAAACTCATCTTAGCGTGAATCAATCACGCTCTTAGGAACCCAAAAACGATTTGAACTCCTAGGGTTACTTAGATATTCCTTAGGGATAACTTCCTAGATACCTTTCCTAATGACCTTCCTAGGCTTATTAGCCTTGGTCATTTGGGTCTTACCTAGGTTAACCTTAGGGATTGCCTCCTAACAACCTTCTTAGTGGCCACCTTAGGTTTCCTAGAAACCCTAGCCACTAGGCATATCCTTTGGTCAACTCTAGGGATGACTTCCCTATTGACCTTGGTCTTCCTAGACCTAGTTTGTGTTCCATAGTCAAATGGAACACATGATAACCACCTTAGGCTTAGGTTTGTGACCCAAACCATTCTTGCCTTTGGTTGACTTTTGCTTCTTGGGTCCTAAGTGTTGACTTTGAGATTTTGACCTGAAGTTTGACTAATTGACCCTTGCATTTGATTTTGCATAACTTTAAGGGTCTTTTCAAATTTTTCAAGCCTTGACCTCAAGGCTTGATTTTCCTTTTCTAGTTGCCTAATTTTAGAGTTTTGATTTAAGTCTTGGGCATTGGATTTTCTAGGCATATGCCTAGTCCACTTGGGATTGAAACCTAGGTGCTCTTGCACCTTTCTAATGGTCTCCCTAGGTAAAATTTGTCTAGCATTATTTGACCTAGGTTTATCCTTAGATGAATTATTTTTAGGGACATTAGTCCCAAACTTCTCCTTATTACTAAAATGGACACTTTTAGCTCCTAAGCAAAAATATTTATTCCTATTAGCATTCTTTTCATAAATTGCAAGAGAATTTAAATTCCTAGCATGCCTTTGCCTATTAACTAAAGAAGGTGCATTATTGAAATATACCTTAGGGTTTGCCCTAGAGGCTCCCCCTACATGTGTAGCTCCTCTTTGGTCTTTTGCTTCCCCTAGGACATTGATTCCTATAATGTCCCCTCGAGTTACACTTGAAGAATATGATATGCTCCTTGCTCTTGATATTTGGGAACCGCATCCTTGACTTTTTGGAGCTTTCCTAATCTTCTTTGGGCACTTGCTCTTGTAGTGCCCAAATTCCTACACTCAAAGCACATGATATTATTTTTATTTGAGATTGATGTGTTTGAGTTACCTAGTTCGATGGTAGGTGCGGAGTTGTATTTTGAGCTTCTCATCTTGATTGGATGTTGAAGCTTCTTCTTGTTGCTCGGTATGGAAGTTCTCTCCTCCCCTCAATCCTTGAGGTGGATGCTTCTTCCACTTCCTCCACCAACCGGAAATTGACTCCCTATCAACTTCCGATTCTACTTCCTCTTCCTCTTTGGATGTTGATGATCTCTCAACCTCCAAGTCCTCACTTCCTTGTGAAGATGATGCATTAGCCTCTTCGGTCTTTTCCTCTTGGACCATTGATGGGCTTTCATGGAGCTTTGCCAAATCGCTCCATAGCTCCTTAGCATCCATGCATTCACCTAGGCTACACAAGAATTCATTTGGAATTAAATCAAAAATGAATTTGATTACCTTCTTGTTTTTCTCGAATCTTTGGAGTTGATCTTCACTCCATCTCTTCTTCTTGAGGAAACCACCTTTTGGTCCTCTAGGATACTCAAATCCTTCCATTAATAGAGACCATTCCTCGAAGTCCCTCATCATCAAAAAATCTTCAATTCTTCTCTTCCAAGAGTCGAAGCCTTCTTGTCCATATAATGAGTACGGGACCGGTGTGTTGATGTCCCAACCTAGCTTGTCTTGAAATTCCATCTTTACCCTCTAGCGTATTGCTCCTGGTTGTTAATCCGTTGAAGAGCCACCAGGCTCTGATACCACTTGTTGGAGATCTGACGCCCGCTAGAGGGGGGTGTGAATAGCATGATACCGTACGTAGATGGAATTCTTTCACATTCGATCGTCTACAATCTTGTTAGCACAGCGGAATAGTAATAACAAATGAATATAACAAGACACACAATCACAACAAGATCATATAACGTGGTTCGGAACCACACGGTTCCTACTCCACGGATTGAGCTCTAACGAGCTCTAGCGATGCCAATGCAATCACTAATCAATAAACTCCTTCTCGACAACAAGTCGGAGGTGGAGAAACCTCGTACACAAGATTACAACAATAATCTAAAGAAATACAAGCAAATACAAAGGAAATGTAAAGAACACTTTACAAAACTAGGGTTTGAGCGCTTTGCTTGTTGGTTGCTTGGATGAGGTTGAAGGGCCCTGAAATGCACCTGCAAATCGCCTTCAAATCGCCTCAAGAAAGCTCCAAGAATCGATGCCGCACTTCCACGAGCGACTTCCTTTTATCTCGTCGGCGGATTTCCGCTTTCGATCATTGCCATTAACATCAGTAGTGTGAGACAACGGCTCAATCCACGTTGGACAAGTTCCAAGGGGACTCTCACCGATCGGCCAACATTGGCGCGATCATAACCGTAGTCGGCGCCCGATCGACTACGGGCGTCAATCTTTCGCAACTCAGCCGTGATCGCCATCTCTTGCGATCGTGCCGTCGACACCGATCGCTCCCATGAGCGATCGCGAGCTAAAGCTCTCAACCGTGGTCGAACTCGAGTCGACTCCCGCGATTGAACCGCCATAATGCGGTCGCGCCAACCTCAAGAATGAGGTTTTAACCCAAGTATGGTGCCCCATACTTGCTAGACCACCCTTAGCCTAGACCTAAGCCTTTTAGCCACCTCCATCAGCCTCACGCCTCTCAGATCCCTCCAAGTCATCCATGACTTGTTCATCCATCGCGCTAGCTTCCAGGTGCTTCCATCGGCTATGTCATGCTAACGGTGTCTACACCGCCAAGGCACATTGGACTTACACTGCCAAGACTCCGCTTGGACTTTACGCCAATATCAATCCTTGGACTTCCCAAATGCCAAGACTCAAGAGACTTGACTTTCCCTTGCCAACCCATGTTGGACTTTCCATGCCAAGACCCATGCTTGACTTCTTCCATTTGCCAAGACCCATGCTTGACTTCTATTTGCCAAGAGCTCAAGACTTGACTTTCCTTGCCAAGACCCATGCTTGGACTTTCCCATAATCACATGGTCAACCCTGGTCAACCATCAAGTCAATTATAACCTGGATCGATTGTATAAACAATCTCCCCAACATATTAACCGACATCAATGTCCAACATCAATGTCAAACATACTTTGTCAAACATACTTTGTCAAACATCAAAACATCACTCGAGTCAAACTCGAGTCTGGTCAATCGTGACCTGGGCCGATTGCACCAACACCCCTAAGTACACTAACAACTCCTAACCCTATGATATGCTTAGAGAAGCATTGGAAGGGTGAGATGTTCATTGAAAATGAATAGGAGAGTTAATTAGGGCAAGGATCAAAGTTTAAGAGAGGTTAAAGTTCAAGTTTGAACTTTTACCCTTATTTTTGATTATTTAGATTTCCTATAGGCTTAGGAACTCTCCAAGAACATTGTTGGTGCAATGGTCAAGGGGGAGTAAGCCTTTAGTGGGAGTTTGTTCATGAAGGGATGATGGATGAAAGTTAAAAAGGGGGAGAGTGAAGAATTGCCTTCTATTGGAATGAAGGTGTTTATGATGAGTCTTGGACCAAGGGATAGGATGAAGGATCTCATTGGAAGATGAGACATGGAAAACCTTAGTAGACTTTTTGATGCATGCCAAATGGAAAGAAATGAAGGGTTTAACTTAAGAAACCTTCAATATGCCTTGGCATAAGAAAAGTCAAATTGGGCTTATGAGTTAGCCTAACTTAAAGGTATTGTCAAAAATCAAAAGGGAGAGATTGTTAGTGCAATCGGCCTCGAGTCTAGATTGACCAAGCTCGAGTGAGACTGGAGTAGTGTTTTGATGTTTGACAATGGGTTTGACAATACATTTGACTATAGATATGATCATATGACTAATGGATGATTTGGGACATCCAAGATCAAATGAGAGAGATTGTTAGGAGGTGATTGTTGGAGCAATCATCTTTAGGTCAAGGTTGACCAAGCTCAAGTAAGACTCGAGTGGGATAAGTTCAATTTTAGAGACTTGGAAAGGGAAGTCCAAGAATGAATTCTGGCAAGGAGAAGTCCAAGTTTGGAGACTTTGCAAGGAAAATTCCAAGTATGGATACTTGGTAATAGAAAAGTCCAAGGGTGCAGTCTTGGTCATGTAAGTCCAAGTATGGATACTTGGAAAATAAAATTCAAAGGGTGTAGTCTTGGTCATGTAAGTCCAAGGGAGGAGCCTTAGCAGCATACCCATTAGCATGACAATGCCGATGGAAGCATTTGAAGGCTAGCGCGGAGGGTGAAAGAGTCGTGGAGATTCAGATGGAACTTGAGGATGTGAGGCTGATGGAAGTGGCTTGCAAGCATAGGTCTATGTTGGTGCAATCGGCACAGGTCACGATTGACCAGGACTCGAGTTTGACTCGAGTGATGTTTTGATGTTTCGACAAAAACATATGACGATGTAATTGTCATTTGGTAAAGTCCAAGTCTTGAGTACTTGGCATGGAAAGTCCAAGTGGGATACTTGGCACATGAAAAGTCCAAGCATGGTCTAGGCATTTGAGAAGTCCAACATAGGTTGGCAAGGGAAAGTCCAAGCATGGGTCTTGGCATGGAAAGTCCAAGCATGGGTCTTGGCATGGAAAGTCCAAGCATGGGTCTTGGCATGAAAAGTCCAACATGGGTTGGCAAGGGAAAGTCCAAGCTTGAGTCTTGGCATTTGAGAAGTCCAAGGGTTTGATATTGGTGGCGTAAAGTCCAAGCGGGAGTCTTGGCAGCATAAGTCCAATGATTGGCGGCGTAAAGTCCAAGCGGAGTCTTAGCGGCGTAACTCCAATGTGCCTTGGCGGTGTAGACACCGTTAGCATGACATAGCCGATGGAAGCACCTGAAGGCTAGCGCGATGGATGAACAAGTCATGGATGACTTGGAGGGATCCGAGAGATGTGAGGCTGATGGAGGTGGCTAGAAGGCTTAGGTCTAGGCTAAGGGTGGTATAGCAAGTATTGGGGAACCATACTTGGACTAAAACCTCATGTTTGGGTGGGCGGTCGATGGCTCGAGCAAATGGCCGATCGTGTGATCACCGATCCGGTGCTCGAGAAATCGGCCACAGAATGGAGTCGAAACTCGACTGGTCGAGTGAGGACTCCATCAGTCGACTGATGGGTATGATCAGTCAACTGATGGTAGATCCGTTGGACTTATCCAACGTGGATCTAGCCGTTGTCTCACAACAACAGTGGTATCAGTCGACTGATCAAATTTTTCCAGCACAAGTTGAAGCTATAAAAGGAGCTCGTGATAGAGGAAATTGGCATCTGTTTCTTAAGGGTTTTGGAGCGATTTGTTGTTGCAAATCTGGGTCTCCAAGGTGATTTCAAGCAACCAAGCAATCAAGCAATCCAAAGGCAATCGTAAAGTAGTTTTCTTTACTTGCATTGTATTTCATTATTGTAATTGCTTGTATTTGTATCTTATTGTTGTAAGATTACTTGTAAGGGGTTTCTCCACCTCCGACTTGTGTCGAGAAGGAGTATTTATGTTTAGTGAGTGTGTGTGCATCACTAGAGCTCGTAGAGCTCGATCCGTGGAGTAGGAACCGTGCGGTTCCGAACCACGTTAAATATTTGTGTTTGCGTGTTGTATATTTTGTTATCATTATTATCTTTCTATTTCAGCTGTGCTAACGAAATTGTAGAGACAACCGCGAACGAATTCTACGCTATTCACCCCCCTCTAGCCGTTACAAAATTCCTAACAAGTGGTATCAGAGCGAGGCCGCTCTTCTGAGTTTAACAACCAAGGGAGCACGCTAGAGGAAGAAGATGGAATTCCAAGACAAGCTTGGATGGGACATCAACACTCCACCGCCATATGATCGAGAAGACTTTTGGGCGTGGAGATCAAGAATGGAGACGTTCTTGATGATGGATATAGAGGATTGGTTCATCCTCGTAGAAGGCTTTGAACCTCCTCGGGACAAAAATGGAAACGTCTTGAAATTGAAGAAGAAGTGGACTCAAGAGAACGCCAAGTTCAAGACCGAAATCAAGGTAATAAAGCTCTTAGAAGATTTAATACCTAATGACATTTTGTCTAGTTTAGGTTAATTTCAAGGCGCCAAGGAGCTATGGGAAAATTTAGCCAAGCTCTATGAAGAACCATCCATGGCTCAAGAAGGAGAAAGCTCATCCTCACAAGAAAGTGGGGATTCAGAGGTTGATAGGGAATCAACTTTTGAATCAGTGGAAGAGGAGGTGAAAGAATTTGAAGAGACCTCCACCTCTAGGATTGAGGGGGAGAAAGTTAGACCATCCACTTCGGAGCAAGAGTCAAGTCAAGAAGAAGCCTCTACTTCCGGTCAAGAGGAAGAGCAAGCTCGAGTTTCCGCCATGGCCCTAGGTAACTCAAACACATCAATTTCTAATAAAAAACATATCATGTGTTTTGAGTGTAGGGAATTTGGGCATTACAAGAGAAAATGCCCAAAGAAGGTTAGGAAAGCTCCACCGGCACCAAAAGTCAAGGATGCCGGTTCCCCAACATCTAAAAGCAAGGAGCACATCATATGCTTCAAGTGCAATTCAAAAGGACATTATAGGAATCAATGTCCTAGGGGGATCAAAAAGACCAAAGAGGGAGCTACACATGTAGGGGGAGCATCCAAGGCAAACCCTAAGGTATATGTCAATAATGCACCTTCCTTAGTTAATAGGCAAAAGCATTCTAGAAGATTTAATTCTTTTGCTATTGTACATGAAAAGCATGCTAGAAGTAATAGACATATTTGTTTAGGTGCTAAAAAGGTCCACTTAAAAAATAAGGAGAAATTTTGGACTAATATCCCTAGAAAAACTTTACCTAAGGAATCTATTAGGAAAATACAAGAGCACTTAGGTTTTAACCCTAAATGGACTAGGCATATGCCCAAAAAGGACAATGCCCATCGTTTAAATCAAAACTCACAAATTGGGCAATTAGAATTGGAGAACCAAGCCTTGAAGTTAAGGCTTGAGAAACTAGAAAAGACCCTTAGGAATATACAAACTCAATTTAAAGGGTCTAATGATCAAAAGTCTTAGTCTAGATCTCAAAGTCAACATCTAGGACCTCAAAGTCGAAAGTCAACCAAGGGAAAGCAAGGTTTGGGTCACAAACCTAAGCCTAAGGTGGCTTACCATAGTGTTCCATTTGATTATGGAACATAAACTAAGTCTAAGAAGACCAAAGTTACTAGGGAAGCTATCCCTAAGAGTAACCATAGTTTGTGCCTAGTGGCTAAGGTTTCTAGGAAACCTAGGGTGGCCACTAAGAAGGTTGCAGGGGGAGTTACCCCTAGAGTCAACCTAGGTAAGACCAAAATGACCAAGGCTAATAAGCCTAGGAGGGTCATTAGAAAGGTATCTAGGGAGGTTATCCCTAAGAAATACCTAATTAACCCTAGGAGCTCAAATAGGTTTTGGGTTCCAAAGAGCGTGATTGATTCACGTTAAATGGATTAGAATGTGCCAACCATGATTGGATGAGTAGGTAACTCAACCATGGTAAAGGTGACACTTTAGGTTATTTTCAAGGTTATGGGTGCCTTGGAAAAACATTTGAGTTTTAATCCTAAAGGGTTTTAGGATGTGCCAATATAGTTTTTGAAAAACATGAAAATCAATAAAATTGGCACAATCTAGATTTAGAGATCATAGTGTGTAACTTTGATTGTTGGCACACTTTAAAAGTTCATGTAAAAGTAACATCAAGAGTGATACTCAAGTGTCACACAACTTGATGTCTTGTACTCACCATGCTTCATATGTTTTGCCATATGTTTGCATGGAAGGAATGTCTAGGATGGATTGCATCTCACAAAACAAGTCTTTTACCTTGATTGTGTATTTTAACACTTAGAAAGGGTGAGATGTTAGGATTTGGAAATCATTGAATGTTAATGTTTGCAAAAATGAAATAAAACATTAAAATACATTAACGAATACATGAATATAATTATAACATCAATATGTTCGATATACAAGAATAAACACGATAAAATGGAGTAAATTAATGAAGAAATCGATGATGAGCAACATCACGATTGATGAAAGCAACATCACGATCATGTTATCCGCGATATGTCATCGTGCTTCAGAAGGTTCGGCGATCGGTGCCGATGGATCGGCCGATCGGCTCGAACCGTGTCGAATAATCGATCGATCCGATGGTTGCGACATCGACCGATCGCATCGCGATTTTATAACGCCAAACCGCTAGGGTTCGGCATCTTCATGCGACATGCCTTCGGCTTTTCCTCTCCTCTCCGATCGCCATCTCCTTCTCCGACCAACCCTTCCGGACGTGCCAGCCGCCCAAGCTTTTAGGTTTGATAGATAAGCCCCTTTTCTTGCGTTTTTCACTTATTTCAAGCCTTGGTTCACTCGTTCAGCGATATCTGAGCATCCCATCGCCACATCTCCAAATGGCGCCTAAGTAACATTCTTCTTACCCAAGCCCTAATTTGCCTTTCCATTATCATTTAGTTTTATCTAATCATGTATTATTGTCCTTGCATGTCATATCATTACATTGCATTCATAATAGGAGAGCCCGTAGGAATGATCCACCCGAGGGTGAATCTCGATTGTACCAACCTATGTTGGTTAGGTACATCGATAGGGATTTTTTCAATCGCCATTGTAGTGATGTCATGGAATTATTTGCATACTATAATCTCATGAAAATTGTCTTATGCACGCATCCCATTAATGATGACCTCCTTAAGGAGTTTTATCAGAACCTGAAAAAGGTAGACGACGGCCCTACCTACACTTCTCGCATTGCAAAATGCGAGTTATAGTTCACTCCTGCGATACTGCAGGAGTTTCTCGAGTGTAAGCCCTCGGATGACACCTTTATTTTTTACCCTACCATGGATTTCCCTTTACCCGAGCCCTTTGACCATATCTCTATGGAGTCCATGCATGAGCATATTTTGGTTATCCTCGCCACCGCCTGTAATTTATTCCCTATCACTGAGTTATCTGCACCTGACAATGTACTTTACAAGGTCATTGTTGGGTGTTTTCTTCCCATCGTCACTCGGGGTCTGGCCAAGATTCAGCCTCCCCATCTTTTTCTTCTATATGCCATGCGTCATAAGTTAGACATAAACTTTGCATTAAACATGTTTCACTACATTGTGCATTTCATTTCCCCTATACAAGGGAAAGTGCATATGCCATATAGTCATATCATCACAAAGATGATGGCTAGAGTCCGTAGGCAACATCCACAGTGTTCTCCGAGAGCACTATCCGAGGTGTACGATCAGATATCGGGCCAGAATCTTCCGTTAGAAAAGCTACGGATGGGGCTCGGATGATGGAGTTGGCGCCTCGACCACCACCCAGGGCACGCAGAGAGCCTCCTCCGATACCCAGAGAGGCGACAGAGGACTACGAGGATGCAGACGCCACTGATGAGGATGATCAGATGCCGGCAGATGCATCGGGGTCCATCGATCGTGGCCTACCGGAGTCCAGATTTCAGGACTATCAGCAATCGATTGACTCTAGGCTGTCAGAGATATTGGCAGGCCAAGCATCCTTCGGCGCACGTCTTGATCGGATGGAGGAGTGCCAGAGCCGCATCGAGCAGCGTCAGATCGATATGTTAGAGATGATGCGGGCCTGGACCTTGAGTCAGCAGCCTCCTCCACCGCCACCTCCTGCAGATGATTAGATATTGAGGATGTTAGATTTTCTATGGTTGTCAGTTTTTGTAGTGAGATTGAGCATAACCAATCTCCATTTTGAATGTAAAAGACTAAAATTTTTTAAGTTAAATGAAATTTTTGTTTGTGAAAATCTTGTGTGTTTGGATGAGTATTTGTATTATTGTATTGCTTATGAAAGTTGATATATCATGACATGAAATTGCATCCTATCATATACCATGTCATGTCATTGTTTAGGATTATTTTAGATGTCATGTGTTCTTAAAGTTCATCATATGTCATGACATCATGATCATTGGTCATGTTTTTATTTTGCCATCACTATGCCATGATCATTTCATGCATTAATTTGATTGAACATTGATTTAAGGAAAATGGCATGACTTGAAGTCTCACTTATAAGGGAATCAAGTAGGGTTGCCTAGGAAATGCATGAAACCCTAGATAAAGTGAATCAAAACCCACATCTCATATCACATTGACATGTATGTGTATTTATACACCCTAGATACATGTGAGATGCTAGGATAATAAGTTAGGTTCAAGATGCATGGGTAGTGCATCTAGATGAACTCAAACTTATTTTAATTATCACCAAGAATCATAAGGAAAGCTAATATACAAGCTATGTATATTTAGCCAATAAATTATGGTTCAAAATAGGCTTTCAAAAACATTTTAAAATCAATTTGGAAAACCTTGGTGATATCTGTCTTTTGATAGCCATCATCATTGTAGAAGTTGATACAAAGTGGATCAAAAACTTTAAAGTTTTTAATAGTTTTGAACTTTGTACCAATCTCCTATTTCAATGGTAAAAATATTTTTCCAAAATTTTCACCCATTGTATTGGTCATAAGTATTATACGTACCAAATTTCGTGATTTTTCGATATACATATAATTATTTATGATTTTCTGAAATTCAACTCTGATAACTGAAATTCGGAAATTTCAGTTTTATCGATCAATATCGATGGTGGCGGTCAATGATCGATTTCGAATCACTTTCATTGGTAGCTGATTTCGGGGTAACCAAGGTTGTTTAACCCGATTTCAGCTACGGTTAAGGTCCCTAATCACTCCTAACCCTAGGATATGCTTTGGGTAACAATATAAAGGGTGAAAATCCATTGGATATGGATTAGGAAAAGCATTTAGGGTTTGTATCAATTTTAAGGTGTTGGAAAGTTCAATATTGAATTTCTAACCTTAATTTTGATGGTTTAGAGTTCCTATTGGCTTAGGGACTTCCCAAGGACATTGTTGGTGCAATGGTCAAGGGGGAGCAAGCCTTTAGGGGGAGGTATCCATCTTGGGATGATGGATGTGTTTTTCTCCTTGAAGAGGAGAAGTTATTGGGAGAATATGACATCAATTGGGAAATTGATGGGACTTTTGAGAGACCCAATTTGGAAATTGGGAGAGTAAATGGGATTGCCTCTCTTGAGTGATATTGGACTTATCACTAGGAAGATGGTAGGCATCCTAAGTATTTTTGGACCAAGGGGGAGATTGTAAGATCTCATTGGGACATGAGTCATTGACCTCCTTGGAGAGGAAACCTTTTTGATGTTAGTCAAAAAGGGGGAGAATGTTTGGGGGAGAACATTTGGAGAGTATTTATTAATTTGGGATAATTGGTAAGGGATTTGAGTTAGTGTTCTAACTCAATAATTTGTTTGGTTTTTGTCAAACATCAAAAAGGGGGAGATTGTTGGTGCAATCGGCCCAGGTCACGATTGACCAGGACTCGAGTTTGACTCGAGTGATGTTTTGATGTTTCGACAAAAACATATGACAATGTAATTGTCATTTGGTAAAGTCCAAGTCTTGAGTACTTGGCATGGAAAGTCCAAGTGGGACACTTGGCACATGAAAAGTCCAAGCATGGTCTTGGCATTTGAGAAGTCCAACATAGGTTGGCAAGGGAAAGTCCAAGCATGGGTCTTGGCATGGAAAGTCCAAGCATGGGTCTTGGCATGAAAAGTCCAACATGGGTTGGCAAGGGAAAGTCCAAGCTTGAGTCTTGGCATTTGAGAAGTCCAAGGGTTTGATATTGGCGGCGTAAAGTCCAAGCGGGAGTCTTGGTAGCATAAGTCCAATGATTGGCGGCGTAAAGTCCAAGCGGAGTCTTGGCGGCGTAAGTCCAATGTGCCTTGGCGGTGTAGACACCGTTAGCATGACATAGCCGATGGAAGCACCTGAAGGCTACCGCGATGGATGAACAAGTCATGGATGACTTGGAGGGATCCGAGAGACGTGAGGCTGATGGAGGTGGCTAGAAGGCTTAGGTCTAGGCTAAGGGTGGTCTTACAAGTATGGGGGAACCATACTTGGGCTAAAACCTCATGTTTGAGGTGTGTCAGTCGACTGGTGCCATGTGGTAGTCGACTGGACCGAGTCAACTAGGGTTTGATGCGGTTGTGTAGCTCGCCGCGAGGGGCGGCCGATCGATGAGCTTCAGCGATCGATCGATCGTGTGATCGATCGGTGCTCGAGAATCGCCAGAATGGAGTCGAGACTCAACTGGTCGAGTGAGGAGTCCATCAGTCGACTGATGGGTAAGATCAGTCAACTGATGGTAGATACGTTGGACTTATCCAACGTGGATCTAACCGTTGTCTCACGACAATAGTGGCATCAGTCGACCAATGGTCCCGATCAGTCGACTGATCGACTTTTTCCAGCACAGGTTGAAGCTATAAAAGGAGCTCGTGATGGAGGAAATTGTCATCAGTTTCTTGAGGGTTTTGGAGCGATTTGTTGTTGCAAATCAGGGTCTCCAAGGTGATTTCAAGCAACCAAGCAATCAAGCAATCCAAAAGCAATCGTAAAGTAGTTTTCTTTACTTGCATTGTATTTCATTATTGTAATTGCTTGTATTTGTATCTTATTGTTGTAAGATTACTTGTAAGGGGTTTCTCCACCTTCGACTTGTGTCGAGAAGGAGTATTTGTGAGTAGTGAGTGCGTGTGCATCACTAGAGCTCGTAGAGCTCGATCCGTGGAGTAGGAACCGTGCAGTTCCGAACCACGTTAAATATTTGTGTTTGTGTGTTGTATATTTTGTTATCATTATTATCTTTCTATTTCCGCTGCGCTAACGAAATTGTAGAGACAACCGCGAACGAATTCTATGCTATTCACCCCCCTCTAGCCGTTACAAAATTCCTAACAAGGCTAAGGGGGAATGCCAAGTATCATAGGATCATACTTGGTGTTAAACTTCAACTTTGAGGTTTACCAATCGACTGGGACTTTGTACAGTTAACTGGTGAGCTAAAACAATCGAACAGATTGTTTGACAGTCAACTGGGTTTTGGACCGGTCGACTGGTCGAGTGTTCGACACTCGGAGGGCTCAATTGACTCGAGCAGTAAACTGGGGTTATGACCCAATTGACTGGTCGAGTAGTCGACTGCAGTTCGATTTTTGACTGTGGCTCTGGGGTTTCTGCTCAAGATATGCTATCTTAGTTGAGGTGGCAGTTGAGCTCACCTTGGTTCTGTTCAATTGAACAAAGCATCAGTCGAGGTGTTGCCTCGACTGATATGGGTTTTTGCTCAAGACATGCTATCTCAGTCGAGGTGGCAATTGAGCTCACCTTGCATCTGTTCGACTGAACAAAGCATTAGATGAGGTGCTGCTTCGACTGATTTAGATTGACTCATCCCGACCTCCAAGCTCCACGACTCTCCTCGAGCACTGACCATATCCAGTCGAGGTGCCACCTCGACTAGGTAAGGCCTCGTGCTTTCTGAGCACCACGGACCGATGTTCGACCTCCTAACCTGACTACCCGAGTGCTGAGTGTCGAGACTCGAGACGGGCACTGACCACTTCTAATCGAGGTTCCACCTTGACTGGGTAGGTCTGTAATGCCCGTAAAATTTCTAACCATTTTACAAGAATTTTTGGCTTGACGATAATGGGCTTTATGTGGGCTTTTTTTTCAAAAATAAAAGAAAATAAGCCAAAAAGGGGTGCAAGGCCTAGGAATTGAACCCCAAACCTCCAAAGATAGCAAAGCCCTATAGATGCACCCACTAACCAGAAGCCCAATAGGGTATGCTTCGTTCCAGTTACGTATTGCTGGATTAGTCTTAGCATGTATTAAAGGGTTTAATTGTAGACATGCATTCAAAGACCACATTGGCAAGCATGATGTATGATATTCTTCTTCCTCACCGAAAACCATCCCTCCCCCTCTCCATTTTCACCCTTTGGCCGAACCCCATACAAGCAAGGAGAAGGCTAGTTCTTGGCTTCCATAAGGTCATCTACCAACTAAAAGCAACCGAAGGATGTAAGATTTCCTCACCTGCAGTATATTAGTTTTGTAGGACATGTTACATGAAAGAAATATGAAGTTTTGTGCCCTACATGTTTTCGGCCAACCATGTCTTTGGGGCTAGGGTTTCATGAAAGTGATGCTAAGGATCTTTTACAAGTTGTATGCTTCATGTAGGAATTTTTAGGTGACAAAAATCCAAGTTTATAGCCCCTACAAGTTTCGGCCAACCATGTATTTGGGGCTAGGGTTTCATGAAAGTGATGCTAAGGATCTTTTACAAGTTGTATGCTTCATGTAGGAATTTTTAGGTGACAAAAATCCAAGTTTATAGCCCCTCCAAGTTTCGGCCAACCTTGGGTTTAGGGTTAGGGTTTCATGAAAACACCCCTTGTGAAGTTATATCATGTTGTATGCCTTCATGTAGGAGTTTATGTAACAAAAAAAAATAAAGAAATTGGTACCCTATAAGTTTCGGCCAACCTTGGGTATAGGGTTAGGGTTTCATGAAAACACCCCTTGTGAATTTATATCATGTTGTATGCCTTCATGTAGGAGTTTATGTAACAAAAAAATAATGAAATTGGTACCCTACAAGTTTCGGCCAACCTTGGGTTTAGGGTTAGGGTTTCATGAAAACACCCCTTGTGAAGTTATATCATGTTGTATGCCTTCGTGAAGGAGTTTGTGTAAAAAAAAAAAAAATAAAGAAATTGGCACCCTACAAGTTTCGGCCAACAATGGTTGTAGGGCTAGGGTTGCATGAAAACACCCCTTAGGAAATCAGGACATGTGGTATGCTTAGGTGATGAACATGATTATGATTTTTATATGCCATGAAATATGCTTAGGTGATGAACATGATTATGATTTTAATATGGCATGAAATATGCTTATGTGATGAACATGATTATGATTTTTATATGCCATGAAATATGCTTATGTGATGAACATGATTATGATTTTTATATGCCATGAAATATACTTATGTGATGAACATGATTATGATTTTAATATGCCCTGAAATATGCTAATGTGATGAACATGATTACGCTTTAGGACCCCTTTAGGGTACTCTTACGTTATGAATGCATATAAGTTATGACATGTCTAAGAGATGCTTCCCTTTCAAGTAGGGATTAAGAGCTCTCCTTATGATAAGATAAGATGGAGATGCTTCCCTTTCAAGTAGGGATTAAGAGCTCTCCTTATGATAAGATAAGATGGAGATGCTTCCCTTTCAAGTAGGGATTAAGAGCTCTCCTTATGATAAGATAAGACAGAGATGCTCCCCTTTTTATTTGGGGGATTAAGAGCATTCTTTATGATATGACAAGAAAGAAAGGAATTAAGTATTTTACTTTGCAAGAGGTTAAGTACCCGACCCGTCAGGTGGTCGTTAATCAAATCCAAAGGGACATAAGAAGACGTAAGAGGTCTTGCCTTGGTAAGACGTAAGAGGTCTTGCTCTTGTATTACTTTATAGATTTATATTGAAGATCTTAAGAATGCTTATGATTATGTCCTTGATGCTTGTCTATGATTTATGAAATTATGAATGCTTATGTCAAGTTTAAGAATGCTTATGATTATGTCCTTGATGCTTGTCTATGATTTATGAAATTATGAATGCTTAAGTCAAGTTTAAGAATGCTTATGATTATGTCCTTGATGCTTGTCTTTCATTTATGAAATTATGAATGTTCATGTCAAGTTTAAGAATGCTTATGATTATGTCCCTGATGCTTGTCTATGAGTTATGAAATTATGAATGCTCATGTCAAGTTTAAGAATGCTTATGATTATGTCCTTGATGCTTGTCTATGATTTATGAAATTATGAATGCTTATGTCAAGTTTAAGAATGCTTATGATTATGTCCTTGATGCTTGCCTATGATTTATGAAATTATGAATGCTTATGTCTGTTGGATCGAAGCGGATCGCTAGAGGGGGGGGGGGTGAATAGCGATAAAAACTTTTCTTTTAAATCGTTCGATAGACAATTAAACGCAGCGGAAATGTAAATAAAAACTAAATGAGACAAATAATTTTTTTACTTGGTTTGTAGCCTTCGGCTACTACTCTAAGGCCCTAACGGTCCTAGACCGTGTACGGAGGGCAATTCACTAAAACACTCCTCCTCGTTGGAAGTAGGAGTTTTACGATTACAAAAGCCTTCGAAGCAAAAAGATAGAGAGACAAACCCTCTCTTCTATTAAAGTAAAATGCAATGAAAAGCCTCGATTAAAAAGAATTGCAATATTGAAAGCAATAACAAATTAAGATTATACCAACAACTAAACAAAAGAAACTTTAAGCTAGGGTTGTTGGCAGCACTTCGTTGTTGTAGAGTCGTCGGAGAGTTGCAGCGTAACGGAGGCTTTTGAGCACTTAGAATTGAGGATGAAACCCTAGGTTAGGCCCTCCTTTTATAGCCTTTAAGCCCCTCAATGAATGGGTATTCAACCAATCACAAATGGGCACAAAACTCCTTGAAAAATGGTGATAAAGCTTGACTCCTCGAGGCTGATTTTTGACCACCGGTTGAACTGGCCGGTTGAACTGATGACCAGGATTTTTGACTACAATAAAGAGTTAGCTCAAAATATAAGTGGATTCGATAGCCATTTGCTGTCCGATCTCAACATAGAACTTCCATGGGAAGTCTTGGGTCGGATCGTCGCCTAAGATCATCCCCGTAAAGAGGATACGACCTCACTTATGTTCGCACACACGAGCTTACTATTGGGTTTCCGGCACCGCGGCGTGTGTGTGTTCGATCACGTTTCGTAAACATGAACACAGCGGAAGCAATAAAAATAATAAATCTACATTTATTACAACACACACAACACACGCATGCATATTACAACAAGTGTAGACATAACCGTAAATTTAAATTTGCAATAAAAGGAAATTTATTTACGTTATACCTTTCGTATGACGTGTAGCGGGAACGGCATCAACCGGATCGATCCTCGCTAGAATCGTCTCTATCCGTATCCACGCCGAGTTCCTCGGGATGACTTCGCTAAGCCACGAGCTTCGTCTTCGTACGAGTTACTAGCCTCGTGTTGAAGACGACGTGATCGAGAGATGATCATGATCCGAATCCAAATTCGGATCCTAATACGAGTTCTCAAAACTCGCTTCTCCGGAGAGGTATTCGTCAACCAAATGATGAATCCTTCGTCCTCCACCTCAGAGGATTACCGGAGATCGAATCTCCGGTAAGTTAGCCGCTGTCAGAGCTCTAACTGTCGTCCAAACAACGCTCCAATGAGAGGAGAACAAGCTGTCCAGAAAAACTGGACAGCATTGGTGGAGGAGATAGGCGCCGGCCAACCAAGGGAAGAAAAGGCTCACCTTGATGCCAAACCTATAGGAGATCACCGGAGGGTCGCCGGAGGATTACCGGCTGAAGCTTGGTCGCCGGCAAGGAGCTGGACGACGGCACAACAAGCTGGACGACAATGGAGGTTGGGCGGCAATGAAGGTTGGGCGGCAACTCCAAGCTAGGGTTTTGGATTAGGGCTTAATTATCCCTTAAGCCCTCTTTTATAGAGAACTAATTCTCTTAATGGTTATTGGATCATAACCATTAGGCCCGTTAACCCGCTCCATTAAGACAAGTTAAAATAAACCAAACCATGATGGTTTATTTTAAGTTAAAACGAACCGAACCAACTTTTGGTTCATTCGTTTAAAATAAACCAAACCCTTTGGTTTATTCACCTCCATTGGATTAGAACCAAACCATTTTGGTTCATCCATTATGTCTTCATAAGACACGGCCCATCCACGCTTCCATTGCGACTGAAAAGATTTCATGCTCGCTTCATGTTTGGTCCAACCAAACCTTGTTTCTCTCGGTCTGAGAATCCTATTCTCAAGCTCGTTTTAAATCCTTTGGATTACGCTCGTTGTGCGTGTGACCAAATAGGTTCTCGGTTTATGTTGGCCGTCTATAATTAACCATTAATTATAGAACGATCATGAGTGGCACCTAGTAGTACATCATGATCCCCAATTACCGAAAAGATCAACGGTTGATCCAGAACTATTTCTGAAACCCTTCAGCAGCTCGAATGAATCGTGCCCCATTCCCTTCACTCATCTTATACCCACTTGGTTCAGGACATGGTCTATTGTGTCAGTCCCCACTAGGCAGACTACGTCACACCTAGCCCAAGTTTCATTTCCTCGTCCTACGAATTCTAGTTACTCCACATGTATCGAAGAGTACCTTACTCTAAACATGTAATGCTTTGGCCAAAGACTTTAGTAACAATCCGACGAGAGGCCATGGGTATACATCTCCTCGCAAGGAGTGGTGA
The DNA here is from genome assembly GCA_025175895.1 of Wurfbainia villosa. Taxonomy (NCBI): domain Eukaryota; kingdom Viridiplantae; phylum Streptophyta; class Magnoliopsida; order Zingiberales; family Zingiberaceae; genus Wurfbainia; species Wurfbainia villosa. The sequence goes on from CM046002.1 coordinate 51,900,107, forward strand.
ATCCTTTATAGGCTATTCAAACACCTTCGATCACTTCGACTTATACCCAATCATCTCGGGTCCACATCTCCTTAGAGATGTTTACTTAAGATGTCAAAGCATAAGTCTCCATGATCAAGATGACTTGAATACCGCAAGTCTAAGGAACATCGCACTTAAGCCACAGTAAGAACTTCATTGACATATCTATATATGCAGAGAACCATATGAAGTCTTACGGCTGGTCACTCCAATGAACTAGTTACCATAACTAACATCCACGATTAACTTCGGACATCACAATGTCTCCAGCCAGTGAGAATCAGCTGCTTGGATACACCAAGGAGTATACCTCGTGCTAGTCTCGACATAATTGATGGTGTCCAAATCCATCAATTCATCGACTAGGGATAATTCCGATACATCACAATTACACATGTAGAGATACTCACTAGTTGTGATCCAATCACAAATTCTCTCTGTTGGGCTTTTCCGGGCCGCAAAAACCGCTTTTTGCGTTGCGGAAACCCCGGAAGTCCCGGCCACGGATCCGTGCGAAGAAGTATTAAAACTAATTACATGTATGTGCTTACAAAATCCTCTAGATCTACCTTAGAACTAAGAGATAAGGATGTTACCCTTGATGCGATGCCCTTCGCAAATCCCGCTCGTCCAAAGTCCGCCGGAACTCGAGAGTGTCAAGTGCACACTCCTCTATGGTATCCACACAAGCAATAGGTGGAAGAAAACTCAACCTTGAGTGTGCTAGCACTCCTTGGTTGGTTCGACCAAAGAGAGGAAGGAGAGGGAGAGCTTGAGAGGAAAATTCCTAAGGAAGAAGATGAAGTAATGAGTGATTACTCACAAAATGAATTTTCACTCACATAACCCCCAAATGGTGGCCACTTCATGGAGGGGAGTTACATGCATGCATGTAACTCCCATGACCCTTGGTCTCCTCATGATGTGGCACTAATTGACCAAGTCAATGATGATGTGGAGCATCATCATTGGCCGGCCATGCCTAGTCATCATCATGACATGGCATTTGGTCAAGTCAAACTTGACCTTTCAACTTCCCTCTCAAGTCAAGTCAAACTTGACCTCTAATCTCCCATGGTTGATCAAATCTAACCACTTGACTCAAGTCAATTTAATATAATGAATCTCTATTCATTAATTTAAATTGATTTGATGAATCAAATCTCAATTAGACTCATTCAACACTTGAATCAACTTGAGTCTAACTCAATTAGTCTAATTTGGATTACTCTTAATCCAATTTGGTTCATCCCATGAACCTAATCCTCATGGTTCATCATATGAACCTAATCTCCATCTAATTGCTCTCATGTGTGTGACCCTATAGGTTCTTGTAACGTTGGCAATGTCCCTAAACCGATTTAGGAACATAAGCAATGAGCGGTATCTAGCAACACATCATTGCTACCCAAGTTACAAGAATGTTGAGTTCCAACATCACCTTTGTGACTACTAATTGTGACTCTCACAATATGTGACAATGTCCCTCTATCCTTGACATCTAGATTGACCAATCGAGGCATAGACCGTGTCATCCTCACAATCTAAATCTTGAACTCCAAGTAGACTTCACTCTAATCAAATGAGCTCAATATCTCATATTGACTCATTTGGGCATGGCCATGCACTTCGTGGTCTCACTCTATCAAGAATATCGATGTCACCCCGTCATATAGGAGGGATAGATCCCATCTACATCACTCACATCCCTCCGCATAATTTGTTACATACCCAAGAATCGCTTTATAGTCCACCCATTTACGGGTGACGCTTGACGGCCAAAGTATGCAACTCATGTAGGGAACCATGGTGACTTCGTGTCTAAGGACTAATAGTCATACTAATAGCCACATGAGAAAGTATATGACACTCATATAACGATCCATGATACTTTCTCATGGCGGGTCATTCAAGATACATTCTCCAATGCATACCCATGTGTCAACTTGATATCTCATATCCATGACTTGTGAGATCAAGTCATCTTGTTGACCTACATGTTAGTCTCTACGCATTAACATTGTCCCCGAATGTTAATACTGACTAGGAATGATTAAGAGTAGTGTTCTCTATATCATCTCATTATCGATTCAACCAATCGATTGATATAGATAAGAACCTACTACTCAAGGACATTATTATATTTAGTTATTTGGCACCAATACAAGTAAATATAATAACCATGCCTTTATAAATAGGAATATGATACAATAAAGTCCATACAACAATCATCACATGATTGGCTCTAGGCTTTCACTAACAATCTCCCACTAGCACTAGTGCCAATCACCGTAGTATCTAATACCCAATGACCTAGTGTGACCATCATGCTTTTCGTGAAAGCCTTGGTCAAGGGATCTCGCGATGTTAGCCTCTGGGTACTCGCAAATCTTCACATCTCCTCTATCGATGATCTCTCGAATGAGATGGAAGCGCCGTAGTATGTGTTTGGTCCGCTGGTGTGAGCGAGGTTCCTTAGCCTGTACAATCGCTCCATTGTTGTCACAATAGAGCTCTATAGGATCTGCAATGCTAGGAACCACCCCAAGCTCAGTAATGAACTTGCGGATCCAAATCGCCTCCTTTCGCCTCGATGCGCTGATATACTTCTGTAGTAGAATCAAGAATCGTGTCTCGTCAACTCTTCCACCAGGCGCCACCATTTCAAGCAAAACACGAACCCCGATCGCGATCTATAATCATCCGGTCGCTTGGAAGCCGCATCGCTGTAACCCTTTACACCTAGCTCTCATCGCTTCCAAATATCAAGAAATATTCTTTAGTCCTTCTCAAGTACTTAAGAATATTCTGATCGCTATCCAAAGGACGCTCACCGATCTCGATCGGGTATCTACTGGCATGCTCAAAGCATACGAGACATCGTGATTTAGTACACAAAGACGGCGTGTACATGATAGATCCTATAGCGTATGCGTAAGGGATCTTATCCATGCGGTCTCTCCTCTCTAGAAGAGGGACTTTGAGTCTTCAAAGACTCACACCATGTGACATCAAGTCCTTTCTTGGAATTCGCATGGCAAACCGTAGTAATACCGTGTCAATGTATGGACTCGACTTAGGCCAAGCAATCTCTTAGATCTATCTCTATAGATCTTGATGCCTAGAATACAGTCGCTTCACCTAAGTCCTTCATTGAGAAGCACGTCCCCACCAAGTCTTCACAGCATCAGAGCGATAAGGGATGTCATTCCCAATGAGTAGTATGTCATCCACATACAATACAAGGAAGACAACTGTGTTCCCATTAACCTCTTTGTAGACACAGTGGTTCATCTTCATTCTTGATGAAACCAAACTGCTTGATCGCATCATCGAATCGAAGATTCCAGCTCCGAAGCTTGCTTTAGCCCATAAATGGACCTTTGCTTGCATACCTTCCCAAGATCTTTGTGGATCTACAAAACCCTCGTTGTGTCATGTACACATCCTCGAGTAAGTTTCCATTCAAACGCGCTTTTGACATCCATCCGCCAGATCTCATAATCGTGGTATGCTGCAATAGCAAGCAAGATCCGAATGGACTTAAACATCGCCACTGGAGAAAAGGTTTCATCATAGTCAATACCATGAATTTGCTTGAAACCTTTAGCCACCAATCGGCCCTTATAGGTATGCGTAAGTCCATCCATGTCAGTCTTTCTCCTAAAGACCCACTTACACCCAATGGGTTTGACCCTTCGTGGATCAACCAAAGTCCATACTTGGTTAGTGTACATGGATTCCATCTCGATCTCATGGCCTCTAGCCATTTCTCAACTGGGCTCATCACACCTTCTCGATAGGAGGTAGGCTCATTCTCAATGAGCATAACGTCATCATGGTCGACAAGAGAAATGAGTATCTCTCAGCCGACGACGCACTATCGGGACCGCGAAGAGGTTGGTCTACTTGAACAGGTGGTTGTTCCACAACTCTTTGTGCAACAACCTCATCACCCACAACACTTTGTGGTTCCTGTTCAACCTCCATCAAGGCCTCAGTGCTATGGTCCTTATCTTGAATTTCTTCAAGATCGTACTCCCACTAGTTTTTCTAGAAACAAAATCCTTTCTAGAAAAACCCAGTCTTGCCACAAACACTTTGTGGCCGACCGGGAATGTAGAAGTAATATCCTTCAGATCCTTGGGATATCCAACAAAATAGCACCTATCGGATTTGGGTCCCAGTTTGTCTGAGACTTGACGTCGAACGTAAGCCTCACAACCCCAAATCCTCATAAAAGACATCTTGGGATTTTTCCTTGTCCATATCGTATATGGTGTCTTTACACTGACCTTGGATGGTACACGGTTAAGGGTAAAGGCTGCGTGTCGAGAGCATATCCCCAAAGGATATAGGAAGATCTGTGTGACTCATCATAGATCGTACCATATCCAATAGTACGATTCCTCCTTTCTGGATACACCATTCCACGTGGTGTTCCAGAGGAGTGAGTTGGGATAGAATCCCACACTCACCTAGATAGTCACGAAACTCATGGCTAAGGTATTCACCACCTCGATCCGATCAAGTATCTTAAGCTGCGGGTTTTGTACTTCATTCTTGAATTCTTCGAACTTTTCAAAGGATTCAGATTTATGTGTCATAAGATACACATAACCATATCTACCGAAGTCATCAAGAAATGTAATGAAGTAACCACCTCTAGCAAAGAACATTGAAAGGACCACATACATCACTATGTATAAGTCCTAACAAATCTGCTCTTTCGCTATGTCCACTAAAGGAGTCTTGGTCATCTTGCCTAAAAGGCAAGACTCGCATGTCTCATATGATTCAAAATCAAATGAGTCTAGCACCCATCCTTATGGAGTGAGATAAGCGACTCTCATTTATGTGACCTAAGCGACAATGCAGAGATAGGTTTGGTTCAACTCATTTGACTTGAACCTCTTGGTACTTATGTTATAGATAGGGCTCTCTAAGTCTAGAAAGTAGAGTCCGCTCATTAGAGGTGCACTACAATAGAACATATCATTTAAATAAACCAACAACATTTGTTCTTTATTATAAATGAAAATCCTTTCTTGTCCAAACAAGAAACAAATGATGTTCTTAGTTAAAGCAGTGCACATAACAACATTCTTCTAATTCTAGTACAAGCCAGAGGGCGTAGATAGATCATAAGTTCCTACAAAGAACAGAAAGAACTCTTGCTCCATTGCCTACTCGAGGTCCACCTCGCCTTTGTCAATGCCTTGCTATTTCTCACATGACATTGGTACAAATGTGAGATGCACATCCGATCTAATACCCATGATGAAGAAATAGATAGATTGACTTCTATAACATTTATACCAAGTAGAAGTCTCACTTCTCTTCTTCTTAAGATCTTCCGGTATGCCTTGCGCTACGCTTCCAGTTGTCCCGCTTCCTTGCGGAAGCAAGCCCCTTCCTTGGCTACCCTCCTTTGGGTTTAAGTTCTTTGCCTTTGCCCTTGGCTTGGGACTTTCCCTTACCTTTAGGCTTGCCCTTGCCTTTCTTCTTCTCGCACCATCAAAATGGTGTCGATTTACCTTCTTAAGGTTAAGCTCAGTTCTCAACATGCCGAGCATTTCAGTAATGGCTTATCAATTTCATTCATGTTATAATTCATGACAAATTGATTGAAGGCTCTTGGCAAAGATTGCAAGATTAGGTCAGTGGCGACTCTTGGCCAAGTGGGAATCCCACCTTTGTAGGTTTTCTACGCACTCAATCATCTTGAGTACATATGTACCTACGGAGTCCCTTCTTGCATTTTGACCCAAATAATGCCTTAGAGACTTCATATCTCTCATGCCTAGCTTGTCCTTGATATAGTTGACGAAGATGTCCAACCATATCATAAGCATTCATGAACTCATGTTGCTTCTGAAGCTCTGAGTTCATGGTCGCGAGCATTAGACATGACACATCTAATGCATCATCTTGATGCTTCTTGTAAGCATCTTTGTCACCGCGAGGCAAGGAGGTGCCTCCGGAATGGTGCTCGCGTGTGACTTCCTTTCTTGGGTGAGAACAATTCTCGTGTTCTGTACGCATCAGAAATTTGCTCCATTGAGCTTGTCCTTCTCAAGGACAGATCGCAGAGAAAGAGTGTTCGTGTTGTTTGACATAGTAATCTACAACATACAATGCAGAGAATTAATATCATATTCCTTTTATCATTTAATTAGGCCTTTAATCAAATGATGCTCCCACTGAATTATAGGAATTTTGTAGAATCGAGTTATGGATGTGGTCAAACCACATTTACTAGATTCATACAAACTAGCTATAATTCTTGCGGGACAAGATCCACATCATACTAAGCCTTGAGTTAGCTTTGGCTAAATCGCCAAAGACTTAGTACGATCGGTGGGTAACACATTACCGATTACATCTCTATGCAACTCTTGTTTATAGGATTAAGACCCACATTTACAAAAGACCTTGAGTTAGCTTTGGCTAAATCGCCCAAGATTTAGTGTAAATGCGATCTTAACCTATCTTTCCAACGATTGGAATATGCCTATAGTTCTACTCGATCCAATTGAGTTAACTAGTTTTTGCTCAATCTAATTGAGCTTACTCTAACCCGAGTCGTGATAGGCGTGACCAAGATTGTCCCTCCGCACCCTACCAAGATAATATGCGTTGCTCGCTTTGGCGCATTCAACAACAACAAATGATCGAGGTAGTGATGGGTATCAAGGCTCTGGTAGGCATTTTCGAGTTGATTCGATTATGATCTAATCTAATCGTAATGTGTATCTTATACGCATTTAGGCCTTTATTATCCTATATTAGCATGCATCATATACATACATTCATTATTCTAGCATGCATCATATACAAGAAAATTAACCTAGCATGCATCATACATACAAGCATTTTTTCTACTAGCATGCATCACATACATACAAGCATAAATCAATTAAATATATATATATCAACATATATATATATAATTAAATTAAATGTGATATAGTCATGGCCCTACTACGATCTTCTCAAGCCAATGAGAAGATCGGACGGTCAACCTAAGGCTAGCGGCTTCTCCAAGCGCTTCCTTTGACCGCCATGTGTCGTCACCCTTCTCGTAAGCTCGCCTTCAAGTGGACTTTCCACCGCTCCATTTTTGTACATTACAAATACGAAACTCGAGTTACATTCGAGTCTAAAACTATTTACAACTAGAATATTAAAAGAAGAGGTGACGCGACAGTCGCAAACATTTACAACACGCGACAACCACAAACTAAGACGCGCAGTCAGTATTATGAATTACAACACACATAATCCAATCCTATTGGGTTATTGGGCCATGACAATCACAGAATCATACATAATTCTAAATTATGTATTTTTACAGAAAATTTCTATAATTTTTCCTAATTTATTTCAATTTATGAGTCATCTCCGAAAACGGTCCCGCTTAAGCGGTTTCGAGCGATCGCGGGACATGGCCCCTTTCGGGGATAGGGCAGCGCCCTACTGCAAAAATAAACTTTTGCGAGTGTCCTACAACGATCCTACAGCGACTTAAGTCGCTGTCCCAAAAACCTAAAGCGAGAACTCGCCGATTCGGAGAGTTTTTCTCGACGGTTGAAGCCTACGAGTGTCCCAACACTCGTTGCTTCGACTCTTACGAGAAAAATACCCAAAAATTCTATAAAATTAGGAAATTTACAGAAACATAAAAATCTGTAATTTTTATATCTAATATAAAAATACAAAAACGAAACACATACATGCTTCGTGACGTGGCTCGATACCCTTTGTTGGCTTTTCCGAGCCGCAAAACCGCTTTGCGCGGAAACCCCTAAGTCCGACCACGGATCCGCGAAGAAGTATTAAAACTAATTACATGTATGTGCTTACAAAATCCTCTAGATCTACCTTAGAACTAAGAGATAAGGATGTTACCCTTGATGCGATGCCCTTCGAAATCCCGCTCGTTCAAAGTTCAACTGAACTCGAGAGTGTCAAGTGCACACTCCTCTATGGTATCCACACAAGCAATAGGTGGAAGAAAACTCAACCTTGAGTGTGCTAGCACTCCTTGGTTGGTCGGCCAAAGAGAGGAAGGAGAGGGAGAGCTTGAGAGGAAAATTCCCAAGGAAGAAGATGAAGTAATGAGTGATTACTCACAAAATGAATTTTCACCACATAACCCCAAATGGTGGCGGCCACTTCATGGAGGAGTTACATGCATGCATGTAACTCCCATGACCCTTGGTCTCCCTCATGATGTGGCACCACTTGACAAGTCAATGATGATGTGAGCATCATCATTGGCCGGCCATGCCTAGTCATCATCATGACATGGCATTTGGTCAAGTCAAACTTGACCTTTCAACTTCCCTCTCAAGTCAAGTCAAACTTGACCTCTAATCTCCCATGGTTGATCAAATCTAACCACTTGACTCAAGTCAATTTAATATAATGAATCTCTATTTATTAATTTAAATTGATTTGATGAATCAAATCTCAATTAGACTCATTCAACACTTGAATCAACTTGAGTCTAACTCAATTAGTCTAATTTGGATTACTCTTAATCCAATTTGGTTCATCCCATGAACCTAATCCTCATGGTTCATCATATGAACCTAATCTCCATCTAATTGCTCTCATGTGTGTGACTTATAGGTTCTTGTAACGCGTTGGCAATGTCCTAAACCGATTTAGGAACATAAGCAATGAGCGGTATCTAGCAACACATCATTGCTACCCAAGTTACAAGAATGTTGAGCTCCAACATCACCTTTGTGACTACTAATTGTGACTCTCACAATATGTGACAATGTCCCTCTATCCTTGACATCTAGATTGACCAATCGAGGCATAGACCGTGTCATCCTCGGTACAATCTAAATCTTGAACTCCAAGTAGACTCACTCTAATCAAATGAGCTCAATATCTCATATTGACTCATTTGGGCATGGCCATGCACTTCGTGGTCTCACTCTATCAAGAATATCGATGTCACCCCCGTCATATAGGAGGGATAGATCCCATCTACATCACTCACATCCCTCCGCATAATTTGTTACATACCCAGTAATCGCCTTTATAGTCCACCCATTTACGGGTGACGTTTGACGAAGCCAAAGTATGCAACTCCTTATGTAGGGAACCATGGTGACTTCAGGTCTAAGGACTAATAGTCATACTAATAGCCACATGAGAAAGTATATGACACTCATATAACGATCCATGATACTTTCTCATGGCGGGTCATTCAGTATACATTCTCCAATGCATACCCATGTGTCAACTTGATATCTCATATCCATGACTTGTGAGATCAAGTCATCTTGTTGACCTACATGCTAGTCTCTACGCATTAACATTGTCCCTGAATGTTAATACTCGACTAGGAATGATTAAGAGTAGTGTTCTCTATATCATCTCATTATCGATTCAACCAATCGATTGATATAGATAAGAACCTACTACCCAAGGACATTATTATATTTAGTTATTTGGCACCAATACAAGTAAATATAATAACCATGCCTTTATAAATAGGAATATGATACAATAAAGTCCATACAACAATCATCATATGATTGGCTCTAGGGCTTTCACTAACACTCTCATGCTGTGAATCGTATCGTGGACATTCAGTAAATGAGTTTAAGATCCAATCAAATACATAAAACATGTATACTCAAATAGTGAATCTTCATTTATCATATAAATGGTTCATACATAAGGCGATTGCCTTAGGACATCTCTCATATATTACTAACAGACTCCCACTTGGCCTAATGCCAATCGCTACGGTATCCAATACCATAGGCACTAACATGACCCTCAAACTTACTTTGAGGTAATGCTTTAGTCAAAGGAGCCGCTAAGTTCCTTTCAGTGGGAATTTTCTCGATTTGTATTTCGTTCCTACTGATGATCTCTATGATAAGATGATAGCGGCGAAGCACATGTTTGGATCATTGATGAGACCACATCAAGTTCAGAGATGAACTTCTTGATCCAAACCGCTTCCTTTCTTTGCTTCGAAGGTGCAATGTATTACTGCCTTAGTGGCGAGAATCGCTATAGTGTCAAGCTTGGAACCTTTCCAACTTATTGCGCCTCCATTCGGTGAATACATACCCGGTAAGACATGGAATCATCCTTATGCATGCGGAGGCATCCGTATACCCACGTATCACCATGTACCCTTCTCCGTATATTAGGAACACATCCTTAGTTCTTCTTAAGTACTTAAGGATCGTCTTATGATCACCCAATGATCCATTCTGGATCGGACTTAGTATCTGCTCGTGACACTCGGGCATACGATACATCGGGCCTCGTACATAACATAGCATACATGATAGATCCTGTATTGCGGATGCATAGGGAATCTTACTCATGCAAATCCTCTAGTCTTACGTGCGCGGACACATAGACTTGAAAGGTGTACCCCATGCGATGGGTAGAAACCTTTCTTGGATTGACATGCTAAACCTCTTTGCTTTTCGGTCTATATATGTAGCTGCGAAAGACCAAGCAACCGTTTGATCTATCTCTATAGATCTTAATCCAGGATGTAGGTTGCTTCTCCCAGTCTTTCATGGAGAATGTCTTGGATAACCAAACCTTCAGCTTGTAAGATTGAAACATCGTTTCCTATAAGTAATATGTCATCGACATACAATACTAGGAATCTTTGCCTCCCACTAACCTTCTTGTACACACAAGGTTCGTCTGGATTTTGTGAGAAATCAAACTTTTGATTGTCTCATCAAAACGGATATTCCAGCTCCTGGATGCTTGCTTCAATCCATAAATGGATCGTCGCAATTTGCATACCTTGGTTTTATCAGCAGATGTGAAACCCTCGGTTGTATCATATACCGTCCTCGGCGGAGTTTCCATTAAGGAAAGCTATTTTCACATCCATCTGTCATATCTCATAATCATAATGAGCCGCTATGGCCAGGAGCATCTGAATGGATTTAAGCATAGCTACAGGCGAATAGGTTTCGTCATAATCAACACCTTGTTTTTGACGATATCCTTTCGCCACCAATCTAGCCTTATAGGTAATCACATTACCATCCATGTCGGTTTTCTTCTTGAAAACCCACTTGCACCCTATAGGCTTTATCCTTGGTGGGTCGACGAGTTCAAACTTGGTTTTCATACATGGAATCCATTTCCGACTTCATGGCACCGAGCCACTTATCCCTTTCTGAACTTGTCAGCACTTCTTCATAACTGGTAGGCTCCTCATCATCAATGAGTAACACGTCGTTCGATTCACTTACGAGAAATCCATATCTCTCAGGAATATTGCGTGTTCTACCAGATCTACGAAGATGTGGTGTTACAATAGGTCCAGCCGATTGCTCATCACTATGAGTTGTCGGCCGTTGTGCTTCACCAGGTATCTCATTAATGTCTATTTGAGTCTCTCGAGCCTCCTCAAGCTCGACGACACTCCCACTGTTTTCTTGCAAGAGAAACTCTTGCTCGAGAATCACGGCATGCCTTGAAACAAACACCTTTTGTTCCAGATGTTGATAGAATTGGTAACCCCTTGTTTCCTTAGGGTATCCAATAAATAGACATTTATCGGACTTAGCATCAATTGTCTCGACATACCCGCTTCACATAAGCAGGACAACCCCATATCTTCAAGTAAGATACATGAGGTTTCAGACTATTCCATATCTCATATGGAGTAGTTGAGACTACCTTGGTAGGCATTCTGTTTAACAAGTAAACAGTTGTCTGAAGTGCATAGCCCCAAAAGGACTTGGGAAGAGTCGATGATTCATCATTGACTGACCATGTCCAACAAGGTCCTAAGTACGCCTCGTATACACCATTATGTCCGTGGTGTATAGGGCGGAGTCCATTGAGACAATATACCATTGTCTCTTAGATAATCAAGAAACTCTTGACTTAAGTATTCACCACCTCGATCCGATCGAAGTATTTTAATACTCTTGTCATGTTGTTTCTCTACTTCATTTCTGAATTCTTTGAACCTTTCAAAGGCTTCAGACTTGTGTTTCATCAAGAACACATACCCAAACCGTGAGTGATCATCGGTGAAGGTAATGAAGTAGCTATAGCCTCCTAAAGCTTGAGTTGACATAGGTACACATACATCAAGATGTATTAGACCTAGTAACTCTCCCACTGCTCACCTTTCCAAAGAAGGTAACTTAGTCATCTTGCCTTTTAAGCATGATTCGCATGTATCGTATGAATCCAATTCAAACGATTCCAGCATTCCACATCGGTGTAATTCGGACATGCGTTTCTTGCTTATATGGCCAAGACGACAATGCCACATATAGGAGTCTAATTGATTATCTTTCGAGCACGCTTGTTGCTCGCTTCGATATTGAAAATGTCATCGATACGCCCAACGATAAACACCATTGCTTAAAGTTCCAGCCCATAAAGAACTCCATTCAAAGTTATGTAACAACAATTGTTACTAAAAGTCAAATGGTACCCATTTCTATTTAAACAAGAAATAGAAATGATGTTCTTTATCAACGAAGGAACATAAAAGCAATTGTCCGCTTCTAAGACAAGTCCTACAGGTGTTCCAACAAATACGTTCGATGGCAAGTGCAACAACCTTGCTCCATTCCCAACACGTAAATTTGACTCTCCTCGACAAGTCTTCTTCTATTCCTTAGCCCATGTATGTCATTACATATATGTGAGCCACACCCAGATCCAATACCCAAGTGTCTAAGGAAATAGAATGACAATCAATAACGAAGATATCAAGAAGATGGGGCATCCGATGCCTTATTCTTCTTCACGACTCAAGATAAATCTTGCACTTTCTTCAAAATGGCTCTCCTTGCCATAATGATGGCAAGTTTCCTTTGTGCTAGTTCTACCTTCTTAGCCCTTCTCTTCTTTCCCTTCGGTTCCTTTGACTTCCTTTTAGAACCTTTCTTCGAGGAATCAACTTAATAAAGACGCCCCCTCGCTTCATGCTTCTAAGACTCCACGCCTTCAAAGATATTGAGCAAGACTACAGATGAACCTTCTTGCATCTCAGAGGTGAAGAGGAGCTTGGAGACTTCGTACCTTTCGAATCTCACTTGCTCATCAACCAACTCATAAAGATGAAGGACTATTGTATGAGCATCCAAGCTTGGGTTCCATCGCGGCTAGCATGATGCAACTCATTTGTTCAGAATCACTCACATGTTTCTGATAGGACAACAATTGGTCCAGAGTTGCATTGTCACTAGGACGGGCGGGAAGAGATGCTTCGAGGACATACGCAAGCTTTTCACCTTGAGAACAATTCTCAAGTTTCTATGTTAGTCCAAGAAGTTTGGCCCAGTCAATTTATTCGAATCCAAAATGGAATGCAAATTCAAAGACATCATGATCAATCTTAGAAATACAAACGAGCATATATGAGAAAATGATTTTTAAAATGCATCAATATACATTTATAAATCCCATTCATTTTTCGAATTTCAAAAACCCCAAAATCACTTCGGGAGATCGTAGGTCCATCTCCGAATGGGCTGATATCCATCATAGATAAGAACAACCTTGGAGTGAGTCCAACAAGCCATTCTTAGCTATGATGGTGGGTATCAAGTATACCGATTACATATCATGTATATGTAACTATCACAATGTGCTATCAACTAATTGAATGTTTACACATACATTGGGTTGTTAACACATTAACAAGTATGCATCATATGCATAGCACCCAACTTCACCTCTCTTCACATCGACCTTGGAGTGAGTCCAACAAATCGATTCTCCAAGTTAGAGCCGACCCATTAATCGCGAAATAGTTTTAATATGGTTAGAGCGCATTCAACCAATTAGCCAGGCTTGGAGTGAGTCCAACAACCCAAACTAACGATTGACCTCTGACTCTTACCATATTAGAGTTAAACTATTCCAATGATTTGAACATGTTCAGGTTCAAGCCGGGCTTGGAGTGAGTCCAACAACCCAAACAAGAAATAGAACTCTGGTTCTAACCATATTAATGGAAGGTGTAGGCTTTAATATTGAGTTAGGGTTTTATGTCTCATCCTCTTTGCATTCAAATAACTATTATCTACATGGCATGGCATACATGACATACATCTACATGTCACGACACGCATGGCATAATGTTATGCATCTAATGCAATTACATGACATACAATTATGTCATGTATATAATTTCCTTATATGTCATAACTATTTATGGAAATAAAATATGTTTAAGATTTGATTCTCCAAATCAAATCATAATTAAATTAGGAAACAAATTTCCAAATCTAATCATATATTTTATTCATGGAATTATTTGATTAAGGAAAATCTATTTAGGAAACCAATTTCCTAAATCATTAAAACTACTTATGGAAATAAAATATTTTAAGATTTGATTTCCCAAATCAAATCATGATTAAATTAGGAAACAAATTTCCAGAATCTAATCAAATATTTTATTTATGGAAAATATCGATTTCCATAAATACTTCCAACTTTCCAAAAGTGGAAGATTTCCATAAATACTTCTAGACTTTCCAAAATTGAAAAATTTCCATAAATACTTCTAAATTTCCAAAATTAGAAAATTTCTAGAAATACATTATGACTATCGCAAAACCATTTTTACGATTATGTCGAAACACAACCTGGGCTCTGATACCACTGTTGGGTTTCCGGCACCGCGGCGTGTGTGTGTTCGATCATGTTTCGTAAACATGAACACAGCGGAAGCAATAAAAATAATAAATCTACATTTATTACAATACACACAACATACGCATGCATATTACAACAAGTGTAGACATAACCGTAAATTTAAATTTGCAATAAAAGGAAATTTATCTACGTTATACCTTTCGTATGACGTGTAGCGGGAACGACATCAACCGGATCGATCCTCGCTAGAATCGTCTCTATCCGTATCCACGCCGAGTTCCTCGGGATGACTTCACTAAGCCACGAGCTTCGTCTTCGTACGAGTTACTAGCCTCGTGTTGAAGACGACGTGATCGAGAGATGATCACGATCCGAATCCAAATTCGGATCCTAATACGAGTTCTCAAAACTCGCTTCTCCAGAGAGGTATTCGTCAACCAATTGACGAATCCTTCGTCCTCCACCTCAGAGGATTACCGGAGATCGAATCTCCGGTAAGTTACCGCTGTCGAGCTCTAACCATGCCCAAACAACGCCCGGAGAGGAGAACAAGCTGTCCAAAAAAACTGGACAGCTTTGGTGGAGGAGATAGGCGCCGGCCAACCAAGGGAAGAAAAGGCTCACCTTGATGCCAAACCTATAGGAGATCACCGGAGGGTCGCCGGAGGATCACCGGCTGAAGCTTGGTCGCCGGCAAGGAGCTGGACGGCGCCACAACAAGCTGGGCGACAATGGAGGTTGGGCGGCAATGAAGGTTGGGCGGCAACTCCAAGCTAGGGTTTTGGATTAGGGCTTAATTATCCCTTAAGCCCTCTTTTATAGAGAACTAATTCTCTTAATGGTTATTGGATCATAACCATTAGGCCCGTTAACCCGCTCCATTAAGATAAGTTAAAATAAACCAAACCATGATGGTTTATTTTAAGTTAAAACGAACCGAACCAACTTTTGGTTCATTCGCTTTAAAATAAACCAAACCCTTTGGTTTATTCTCCTCCATTGGATTAGAACCAAACCATTTTGGTTCATCCATTATGTCTTCATAAGACACGGCCCATCCACGCTCCATTGCATCAAACGATTTCATGCTCGCTTCATGTTTGGTCCAACCAAACCTTAGTTTCTCTGGTCGAGAATCCCATTCTCAAGCTCGCTTTTAAATCCTTTGGATTACGCTCGCGTTGTCGTGTGACCAAATAGGTTCTCGGTTTATGTTGGCCTATAATTAACCATTAATTATAGAACGATCATGAGTGGCACCTAGTAGTACATCATGATCCCCAATTAACCGAAAAGATCAACGGTTGATCCAGAACTATTTCTGAAACCCTTCAGTAGCTCGAATGAATCGTGCCCCATTCCCTTCACTCATCTTATACCCACTTGGTTCAGGACATGGTCTATTGTATCAGTCCCCACTAGGCTGACTACATCACACCTAGCCCAAGTTTCATTTCCTCGTCCTACAGATTCTAGTTACTCCACATGTATCGAAGAGTACCTTACTCTAAACATGTAATGCTTTGGCCAAAGACTAGAGTAACAATCCAACGAGAGGCCATGGGTATACATCTCCTCGCAAGGAGTGGTGAATCCTTTATAGGCTATTCAAACACCTTCAATCACTTCGACTTATACCCAATCATCCCGGGTCCACATCTCCTTAGAGATGTTTGCTTAAGATGTCAAAGCATAAGTCTCCATGATCAAGATGACTTGAATACCGCAAGTCTAAGGAACATCGCACTTAAGCCACAGTAAGAACTTCATTGACATATCTATATATGCAGAGAACCCTATGAAGTCTTACGGCTGGTCACTCCAATGAACTAGTTACCATAACTAACATCCACGATTAACTCCGGACATCACAATGTCTCCAGCCAGTGAGAATCAGCTGCTTGGATACACCAAGGAGTATACCTCGTGCTAGTCTCGACAGGATTGATGGTGTCCAAATCCATCAATTCATCGACTAGGGATAATTCTGATACATCACAATTACACATGTAGAGATACTCACTAGTTGTGATCCAATCACAAATTCTCTCATGCTGTGAATCGTATCGTGGACATTCAGTAAATGAGTTTAAGATCCAATCAAATACATAAAACATGTATACTCAAATAGTGAATCTTCATTTATTATATAAATAGTTCATACATAAGGCGATTGCCTTAGGACATCTCTCATATATTACTAACACTTACCTCGATACTTACGTGTCGCTTTTGCTTCCGGCCTTCCACTTGATTCCTTCGGCTCCCTCCGAAGTAACTCGAGTGTCGCCCGACCACCGCGGCTTCCTCCGGGTGTCGCTAGCCTTCAGCTCCAGCATTGAGACTTTTCTACACACTTGATTTAGCTCGTGAGATAACAATATAAGCTTAACTTTATATCGTTTGCTATAATCAAAACTTAGGTTCGACTTAGGTGCCCACTGCACCAACAATCTCCCCCTTTTTGATTTATGGCAAACCCACATACAAAGTTAAGACAAAAATAAGTATGAGATTATGCATGAATGAGTAGGAGTATATAAAAATTCTTTTTCAAGTGCTCCCCCTTGAGGAATCCTCCCCCTTGACCGAGGGTGAGTACTTGAGAAAGGGTTTTAACTCTCCCCCTTGATATGTGCTACTAAGAAAAAGAATTAAGTAACCGAAATTACTTAATATTGGCCATAGTGTTTAAAATAAGTTTTAAGTTAAGAAACCAAATGATTTCTTAACCTTGGCCTTTTGTTAAAAGTTAAATAAGTTTTCAAAACTTAAAGTTAACTTTTGGTTTAATTATGAAGTAAGAGTTAAGTTTATCAAAAAAAAAATTTTGACCCCTTAACTTTTGTCCTTTTTCTCCTTTTTCTCCCGCTTTTGCCGTATATCGAAAAGAGTAAGGGGTGTGTGGAAAACAAAATAAATGTTAAATTTAAAGTCCAAGCATGTTCCACATTTTTATTTTTAAAAATAATATACTGAAAATAAGTTCATCTATAAAATGTTCGACTCATATTTGGCTTGATTGATATGAAGGATCAACCAGTCCTGGTCAGAGTCGGTATGATTATACTCCGTGGTTCATAGCGATGCACTAGCTCTACATCTGGAACCAGGAGTAAGGTCCTAACATCTCACGCCCATCTACGTGGCTAAGTACACAAACACATTAGTCCTATGTGTTTTGAGATGTATTGGCTCCTTAAATCTATAGGTGCATGATATCTAAGGTATGTCCTATGCTAGTTCCATGAAAAAAAAGTAAGAAATAGTAGTAAGAAAATATAATTTGCAAATTCCTATTCTATTACGCACATGCCTAATCTTCGCCTCAAGAGACTAAATCCGGGTAGTGGTTTAGTAAATATGTCCGCTAGGTTAGACTTGAGTCAACATATTTGAGTTGTATGGAGCCGCTTGGCTACATGTTCTCGAATGAAATGGTGTTTTACCTCTATATGCTTTGTCCTTGAATGGCATATAGGGTTCTTAGTTAGATTTATCGAACTTATGTTGTCTACAAAAATTTTAGTTTTGGTGAAGTCCAACCTAAAGTCTCGGAGAGTGTGCTTCATCCAAAGAAGCTGAGTTACACACTCACCCATCGCAACGTATTCAAACCGGTGGTAGATAAGGCAACACAATGTTGCTTCCCTCTGCACCAACTCACTAGACTCGAGCCGAGTAGTTGACAACAACCACTCGTGCTCTTTCAATCGAGTTTACTACCACCATAATCCGAATCGGAGTAGCCGATTAGTTCGAACTACGTATATCTAGGGAACCAAATACCAACGTTAAGTGTACCCTTAAGATATCTAAGGATACACTTAACTAGGGTTAGGTGAGACTCCTTAGCACAGGTTTGAAACCTGGCGCACATACTTACTGCGAATAGGATGTTGGGTCGATTCGCAGTTAAGTATAGGAGACTTCCTATCGCGCTCCTATAGTACTTTAAGTCAATGGACTTACTTTCTTGGTCTTCTCCTATGTTAACATTAATCGCCATTGGGGTGTTTATTATCTTAGCGTCTTGCATTCCAAATCTTTTAATTAACTCCTTAGTGTATTTTTGTTGATATAGGTATATACCATCCTTAGTTTGTTTAATTTGTAGACCTAAAAAGAAACTTAAATCTCCTACCAAGTTCATTTCAAACTCACTTTCCATGAGTGAAACGAACTCGTTTAGTAAAGGCTAAGTTAGAGGTTCCAAAATTATATAAATCTCGTAAATTTGAGCTATGAATATTTCTTTACCTAAGGTTTTTACGAAGAGAGTTGGGTCAACTAAGCCTTGGTTAAACCCTTTTAACTTAAGATGGATTGAAAGTCTCTCGTACCAAGCTCGAGGAGCTTGTTTAAGTCCATAGAGAGCTTTCTTAAGTTTTAGAACATGGTCGGGTTTATCTAGATTTTCGAATCCGGGGGGTTGGCTAACATAAACTTCTTCTTTAATGTATCCATTTAAGAATGCCGACTTAACATCCATTTGAAACAGCTTAAATCCTCGATGTGCGGCATAAGCTAGCAACATTCGAATGGATTCGAGTCTAGCTACTGGGGCATAGGTTTCGTCGTAATCTAAGCCTTCGACTTGACTAAACCCTTTGGCGACTAACCTAGTCTTGTTTCTAACTACTTCACCTTTATCATCAAGCTTATTTCGAAACACCCACCTTGTTCCAATTATCGTTTTGTCTTTAGGTGGTGGTACTAATTCCCACACTTCATTCCTAGTAAATTGAGCTAGCTCTTCTTGCATTGCAATAATCCAATCGGGATCAAGAAGAGCTTGTTCAATTGATTTGGTTTCTATCTTTGAAATTAAGGAAATTTGACTAAGGTTCCTATAGGATGCTCTAGTTCGAACTCCTAGATTATGATCTCCTATCACTTGATCGATAGGGTGGTTAGTCTGAATCCTAGATTGGGTTGGGTTTGTGTCACCTAATGCTTGATCAATGGGGTGACTTGGTTGAACATTATTTTGGTTAGAGTCATCTATCACTTGATCAATAGAGTGACTTGGTTGACTTAGGTTAGGATTAACACTAGACCTAATCTCGGATCGAGTTAGGTCTAGTATGAATCGGCTCGCTAATTGGGGTTGCCGGGGGTTTTGTAGGTTCATGTCCTTCATCAAATACTACATTGATAGTCTCCTCGACTCTAAGGGTGTCGTGGTTATATACTCTATAAGCTCGACTTGTAGTGAGTATCCTAGAAAGATTCTGTCGTGGTCTTGGATGTAAATTTCCCTAGGTAATCCTTAGTGTTTAGGATATGTACCTTACACCCAAATACCCTAAAGTACTTGATGTTAGGTATTTTATCATGATAAATCTCGTATAAGGTCTTAAGGTGCCTCTTTACCATAAGGATTCTATTTTGGACATATCATTCCGTACTCAAGGCTTATGCCCAAAACCGATCGGGTAGGTCATATTCGTTTTAAATGGTCCTAGCGGCTTCTTGTAGAGTTCGGTTTTCCGCTCCACTAGGCCATTTTGTTGAGGGTCCTAGAGCAAGAATTCATGGTGGTATCCGTTTAGGTTCACAGTCGGTGAACCTTTGATTTTGAATTCACCACCATGATCGCTTCTAATTCTTTTAACCTTAAGGTTTTTGATTCTCGATTAATTTGAATAAATTGATTAATTGATCTAGGGTATCATTTTTATGTTTGATAGAACCTAACCGAGTAAACACAGGTAGTATCAATTATGACTAAGCAATATTGACTTTTATTGAGTGACTTGGCTCCATGTGAATCGAATAGATCCATATGCAGGAGCTCAAGTACACTTGAGGTTCGTTCTTGGTTAGTTAACTTGTGTTGTGTCCTAGGTTGTGTTCCTTGTTGACAAGCATTACAGATTTTATTAACCAAATTGTTAAGGTTGGGTAAGCCTCTGACTAAGCCACTCTGACTCATCTTGTGGACGAGTCTTGGGTGCAGTGGTAGTCGTCGGTGCCACAACCATGATTCCTCTTCCTGTGTCATAAGACATTTGGCTGAGGATTTGATTAAGTTAATTGTATAAATGTTATTTGTCCTAGTTCCTTTGAGTATTGTTTTAGCTATTTCATTTGTTTTAATTACACATTCATTTTTTGAAAATACGACCTTATAATTATTGTCACATAATTGGCTTACGCTAAGCAGGTTATATTCAAAATTCTCTACAAGTAATACATTTTTAATAACAAAATTCGAGTTAAGCTCGATATCACCTGATTCGATGATTTTGAGCTTGTCGTTATTCCCAAAGGCTACCGATCCTTGTCGTTTGAATCGAAGCTTCACGAATTTGAGTTGATCCCCGGTCATGTGTCGGGAGCAACCGCTGTCTAACATCCATTGATCCTACACACAAGGTGGTTGGATTGGATGTTAGATTATTATATTTTTTTAAAAAAAATTGGTTGTAAGTTGTTAAACCTAGGTCATCTCACCGGAGTCTATATGATCAAGCATGTTATACTTATGTGTTCTTTGTGAGATGGCTTCCAATTAAGTTGATTAAGTGCATTTATGTTTAAGTAATGTTAGATTTGGATTTGACCCTAGGCTTGTCAAGTTTACCTTTTCAAGATCATGGCTTCCAGGTCGTGGCGAGGCACAGGGGCCTTCTTTTATCGGATCATCGACCACTTCCTTAGACAAAGCCATTTTCAAGAAAATGATGACTTGACTCACCTAAAATTATTTCCTCATCTAACTAGTTATTTTTGAAAAGAGGCTCTCCGAGGCTCAATCTTTTCGAAGGATTTTAGTTGATTATTTGAAAAGAGGCTCCCCGAGGCTAAATCTTTTCGAAGGATTTTAGTTGGTTATTTATGTGTTCTAAGTGAGTTCACGAAAGAAAAAAAAACAAAAATAAATCTAAGCATGCAATTTCTAAGTTAAAACACAAACATGTTTT
Source organism: Wurfbainia villosa (assembly GCA_025175895.1). Lineage (NCBI taxonomy): Eukaryota > Viridiplantae > Streptophyta > Magnoliopsida > Zingiberales > Zingiberaceae > Wurfbainia > Wurfbainia villosa. Next base: position 51,921,703 of record CM046002.1, read on the forward strand.
GTACTGGCTCCCCCTAGACCGTTGAATCGGTTTGGTCTATCCACATAGTGGATTTGGTCCTTGGGAACCCAGTACGAGTTGGATCCTAGAGTTGAAATCAAAGTGGTCTTAGGGACCCATGCTTGGACACATTTTTTATGTCTACTTACGATTGACATATACGACTTATTGGTCGTGTTTGAGCTAAACCCTAGTCCGGCCTTGTTGTACACAGCCCTTTGCGATCCAAGTAGGAGGTCAAGTCCTTTGGATCCCAAAGTAAACCTTTCCAACGTATTCCTAAGATCTTCGACTTGACTTTTCAAGAGTGAGTTCTCAACTTCGAGTTTTTCAACCCGAGTTGAGTCCTTCTCTTGAACTTGACTAGTCGAAGAGGTTAGGGAGACCTCGTGTTTGAGGAGTTTAACTTCCTCAACCAGGGTCTCGACCTTGGACTCGGACTTAGCTAACTTCCTAGACAAAAACCTAACCGTATTATGTAAAGTATTAAATAAGGTTAGACTCACCTTAAGGGTATCTTTTGAACCGGATGAGTATCCGTGGCTTGACTTGAAGGTAGCTTCGTAGTCCGAGTCATCCTCAGGTTCTGACTCAAGTTTAGGTTCGGTCTCCATGTCGGACTCAATCGATTTCGCCATGAAGACGTGGTCTTCGTCTTCTTCGGATGACGCTTCTTCCCATGTCGCATTGAGGGCCTTCTTGTGCTTAGGTGCTTGGTGGTTGAGCTTGGGGCACTAGGACTTTATATGTCCAAACCTGTTACACTCATAACACCTAATATTAGAACTTTTAGGCTTACCTTGGTTGGGTCGATTTGTGGTTCGCTTTCGTCCCTTGGCTATCCTTCGAGCTAGGTTCATTAGTTCGGCAGTCAATTCCGGGTCAACTTCTTCTTCAGACTCATCTTCCTCCTCGGTTGGTGGTGGCTTGCTTGCAATTTTCTTCTTCATTGAACCTGCAAACAAGGCTATACCCCTCTCGGGTTCCGAGTTGGACTGCTCATGTAATTCAAAATCCGAAAAGAGTTCATCTAATCTAAGTTTAGAAAGGTCCTTGGAGACCTTGTAGGCATCGACCATGGATGCCCACAAGGTAGTCCTCGGAAAAGAGTTTAGAACATACATTATAAGGTCGCGGTTTTCGACCTTTTGCCCGATTGCGTGTAGGTTGTTGACTATGTCTTGGACACGGGCGTGGAGTTGCGTCGCGGACTCGTGTTCTTGCATTTTTTAGTGTGTACAATTTATTGAACAACAAATCACGTTTGCAAACCTTAGCTTGATCCGATCCTTTGTGTAACTCGATCAGCTTTCTCCAAAGGTCCTTTGCGCTAATGAAGGGGCCGACGCGATTTAACTCCTCCTTGGACAAGCCGCATTGAAGGATTTGTGTGGCCTTGGCGTAGTCTTCGTCTTGTCTTTTTGTCGCAATGGTCCATTGATCATAATCAGCCACCCACTTCATTAGTCGGAAGTGTGAAACCCGTTGGATTATGATCCACATCTCGATTTGAGGTTTTGAAAGCATTCCATCCGACCCTTCCAATAGCGGAAGTCATCTCCATTGTAAAGCGGAGGTCGGACGGTGCTAAAACCCTCGAGATGGGCCATTAGAACAAAAGACAAAAGGGCGAAGGCGAAGAAACTAGCGACAAAAACACAAAACAAAGTACCAAGACTCGCGTCTTGGATTAGTAGTCTTGAGAGTAAATTTAACAAAGCGAAATAAATCAAAAATAAACAGAAATAAAAGAAAAATAAATCTGTGAAAAATGGCTAGATTGGTGGTTTCACCAAATCTTAGCAACCCCCGGCTCTGATACCAATTGTTGGATCGAAGCGGATCGCTAGAGGGGGGGGGGTGAATAGCGATAAAAACTTTTCTTTTAAATCATTCGATAGACAATTAAACGCAGCGGAAATGTAAATAAAAACTAAATGAGACAAATAGTTTTTTTACTTGGTTCGTAGCCTTCGGCTACTACTCCAAGGCCCTAATGGTCCTAGACCGTGTACGGAGGATAATTCACTAAAACACTCCTCCTCGTTGGAGGTAGAAGTTTTACGATTACAAAAGCCTTTGAAGCAAAAAGATAGAGAGACAAACCCTCTCTTCTATTAAAGTAAAATGCAACGAAAAGCCTCGATTAAAAAGAATTGCAATATTGAAAGCAATAACAAATTAAGATTATACCAACAACTAAACAAAAGAAACTTTAAGCTAGGATTGTTGGCAACACTTCGTTGTTGTAGAGTCGTCGGAGAGTTGCAGCGTAACGGAGGCTTTTGAGCACTTAGAATTGAGGATGAAACCCTAGGTTTGGCCCTCCTTTTATAGCCTTTAAGCCCCTCAACAAATGGGTCTTCAACCAATCACAAATGGGCACAAAACTCCTTGAAAAATGGTGATAAAGCTTGACTCCTCGAGGCTGATTTTTGACCACCGGTTGAACTGACCGGTTGAACTGGCGCCGGTTGAACTGGCCGGTAGAACTGATGGCCAGGATTTTTGACTACAATAAAGAGTTATCTCAAAATATAAGTGGATTCGACGGCCACTTGCCGTCCGATCTCAACATAGACCTTTTATGGGAAGTCTTGGGTCGGATCGTCGCCTAAGATCATCCCCGTAAAGAGGATACGACCTTACTTACGCTCGCACACACGAGCTTACCTCGATACTTACGTGTCACTTTTGCTTCTGACCTTCCACTCGATTCCTTAGGCTCCCTCCGAAGTAACTCGAGTGTCGCCCGACCACCGCGGCTTCCTCCGGGTGTCGCTAGCCTTCAGCTCCAGCATTGAGACTTTTCTGCACACTTGATTTAGCTCGTGAGATAACAATATAAGCTTAACTTTATATCATTTGCTATAATCAAAACTTAGGTTCGACTTAGGTGCCCACTGCACCAACAATGTCAAGTTTAAGAATGCTTATGATTATGTCCTTGATTCTTGTCTATGATTTATGAAATTATGAATGCTTACGTTAAGTTTAAGAATGCTTAGGACTATGTCCTTTATGCATGTTAGGGTTGATGATATCATGAATGCTTATGTTTAATTTATTCCCTGCTTAGATTTAATTATGTTTAGCATGCTTATGTAAATTGTATGCCATGCTTATGTTTTCATTGCATTGGTAAGTTGATACATAGTGTTGTTATGAAATACTTATGCTATTTATGCTAGTATGCTCCTGTTTTTCTAATTGTTCGATGAGTTTTGTGGCTTTTGTGTGTAGGCAAGAATCTTACTAAGCTATATGCTTATAGTTTATGTTGTCCATATACTGCAGATAAAGGAAACATGAACTAAGAGGAAGTAGCAGGAGGGGCCAAGTGGGTGTGATAGTGGCATGGTGGAAAAAGACCCTATTACAATCTGCTTATATTTATATGCTCAGTGAACACCTTAAGACATTTGCTTCCGCTTATAAGACTTGAGATTTATTAGTACCATGTTGAATGTTGCTTAGTTATGTTACTGTTCAGTTACTTATAAAAGTTTGATATGCTAGAACTCATGAATAGATATTTTATGTTATGCATGTTATAAAAAGAGATAATAGATGTTAACATGCTTATTAAGAATATGATAGGTAATGCATGTATAAGAGAAGGTTCATGCCATGAAAACACGTTAAGTACGTAGATTGTGAAATGATCCCTATATGTCATGTTATAAAAAAAAAAAAAAGTGGCGCATACGAGGCGAGATAAGGCGGCGTTACAATGTCTCGTGCTCTCAGGGCATCAGTGTTGACCTATTCTTCAGTGGACAAGTATCAATCGAGGTTCCACCTCAACTAATAAGGTAATCAGTCGAGGTTGTGCCTTGACTGCTCTCTTAAACCTTGTCCATTTCAGCCAGTCTAAAGTTGAAACTCTGCCTAAGAAGGAGTCTACCCTGTACCCCTTACACGATGCATATGAACCACTGTTCATTGGTCTTTCATGCCAAGAATCACTTCCAGGACTTTATTTGCCAAGACTTCCGTCTGTGTCTTCACTTGCCAGGACTTCTCGTCCAGGACTTCATTTGACAAGATTTCTCTAGGTCTTCCCTTGCCATGACTTCTCGTCCGGGATTTCATTTGCCAAGACTTCCGTCTGGGTCTTCACTTGCCAAGCCTTTTCATATGGGACTTCATTTGCTAAGACTTCTCGTCCGGGTCTTCACTTACCAAGACATTTCGTCCAAGACTTCATTTGCCAAGACTTCTCATCTAGGTCTTCACTACCTTGCATCCGGTCCTTGACTTATAAGGAATCTCTTGAAAATACATCTCAACCAATTACGTGAGATAACACATGATTATCACCTTGACATAAACCCTTGTCAAATACGAAAATATCATTTGGGCTTGATTGCACCAACAATCTCCCCATTTTTGATGTTTGATAATACCGTTTAAGTTTAGGTGATGCAATTAATATTTTTAGAATTTGCATAGAAATTTCAGTAAAAGAAGTTGCATATAAATTTCTCATGATTTTCAAAAATTCACAGAATTTCAAGATTTCAGTAAGATTTGCATGTTAAGGCATATTCGAACAAGATCAACATCAATTATCAACTAAGGATCTAAAAAGAGTTTAACATAACACAACCTAAGGCATATTCAAAACTCTATCTCTATTTATAAGCTTAATCCCCACTTATGCTTAAACCCCACTTATCTCTCCCCCTTTGGCAAACACACAAAAAGACTATTGGGAGAAGAACACAATGATTCGAAACCTCTAAAAATTAATTTTATGTTTGAGAAAAAAATTACCAAATACATTATTGAATCTAGAGTTAGGTTAAGTAATTAATAGGGACCACCCCCTTAATCCTTACACCTCTTTATCCAATGCACCAACATTGTATTTGAATTCTAAGGATAAGTTTCGATCTCGATTTTAGCATGAAACTTATGAAAGAGCATGAAACGGTCCACCAGATAGACATCATTTTAAAAAATAGTAGAACTCCCCTTAAATTTGTTGTGAAAAACCTGCTAACAACATACAATCACACATGTTAAAGATTCAAAACGAAAGACTTCAAACACATATTCATATTCTAGATAAGTCTCTACCAAAAAGGATTCAAAAACTGCGTTACGCACAATCCTCATCACAATATCCAAAATATCCATTTTACAGAATTCCTAAAAATATTTCAATGCATTATTTTTCCATAATTCTTAATTAAGGTTCAAATACTACATTTTTCACAAAGTAAAAAAGAAAACCAAATACTACATCATCGATGAAGAAGGACCCAAAGAGTCGATTGCCAAAGAGCATAGGAGACTAAGAATTCTGTCTGTTGGTCCAAAATTTGTGTTTGTCTATTAGATACCTCTGATAGATGTGTATCCAAAGTTAGAGCCCCTCAAATCGGGTATCTATAGTCATCTAAAGCTCCTCAAACCAAGTATCTATAGTCTCCGTGAGGTCTATGTAGTCTTGGCATATATGATCTAGCTGCTTTGACACTGAGGAGTATGGTTCGTCAACTAGATGTAAAGGTTCTTCTTCTACTTCTTATTCCATGTTCCATCTCTCACTAGCTTGGTGTCCATTTGCCCATTCAATGTTTCTATAGACTTGGGACATGCCGACCAAAAAGAAGTTACACCACTTGATTATATCAAATTTTTCGAACATTTGCCTGACTTTTCCCCTGCTTGTGTTAATGCCTATGGAATCTAACCAAAACGTAATAATATGGTCAAAAGGAATATAGATTTTCTTTTGAACAAGGATAGAGAAGTGGACAATGCATAAGAACATGTTCAATGCAATGTTGAACCCTAGTTAATTTTTCAAGAGATGGAGGGTGAGTAGATTATGGGGGCACACCTTAGCTTGCCCCCCGTGTAACTATGGGTAAAATCGACCTATAGCGACCTTGTATAGGACATTGTCGAGGCGACTAGTGACAAAGGCGAAATAGATAAAGATCGGGTTGAGTGGTCTTCTAAAGAAGTCCTCATGAATGACGTCAATGGAATATTTTTCAAGAGGTTCTTGGATGCCATGATGGCATTCAAGAGTTGAATGTTACTCTCTACAATCTAAAAATGCTCTAAGTATGTCAGGAGTGAAAGAAATATCTTTTTTAGCTACCCAACTCTTATAGATAAACCTATCTCAAGTGGATTGTAGATTGTTATAGAACTCAATAACTAGGTCTATGTTTATATTGTGTAAACAGTAGACTAATTTAGTAAGTCTATAATGATCGACTACCCCTATCACATTTGGAGCATGCATGGAGAAAAATTCCCTTTCTAGGATGTTGGTGCAATATGTCTGAGGTCAATGTTGATCAAACTCGAGTAGTGTTTTGATGTTTGACAATGGGTTCATAATGGGTTTGACCATTATTTGACAATATGGTTTGACCATATAACTAGTGAATGATTGAGATATCCAAAGTTATATGGGGGAGATTATTTGGGGGAGATTGTTAGTGCAATCAACCTTTAAAGTCCAAGTTTGGATACTTGGCATATAAAGTCCAAGCATGGTCTTGGCATGGAAAGTCCAAGAATGGTCTTGGCATGGAAAAGTCAAAGCATGGTCTTAGCAATTGGAATGACCAAGAATGGTCTGTTGGATCAAAAGCACGCTAGAGAGGACGTGAGCTTAAAACTATAGAGTTTTCTTTTCATTCGTAGAAAAATCGAGTATTGCAGTGGAATGTAAAACAATATAAAATATATAGACACTTTATTTTTACTTGGTTCGCAACCAAAGGGTTGCTACTCCAAGGTCCCACGATTCTTGATTGCGTATGAAGGGGCAATGTACTATAGAGTCTTCTCCTCGTTGGAGGTAAGAGACAACGAGTACAATGAAATAAAAAGCTTGAGGTGAAGGCAACAAACCTACCTCACCTCGTAATGATAAAAGCATGAATACAATGAAACAACTACAAAATAAAAACAAACTTGCTGCTTGGTGACGAAGAGGATGAGGGATCTTGGTGTTGCGTCGACATTACGGTGACGTAGTCTTTCGGTGTTGTGAGAGCACTTTGAGGGCAATTGAGATAACCTAAAGGGGTGAAACCCCCCTTCTTTGTTAGCCCTTCAACCCCCTAGACATTGAGATCCAGATCCTATCAAAAAGGACACCTCACCCCAAGAAAAGGGGTTTTATCTTGACCTTCATCGTGGGCCGGTTTGAATAGTAGTCGATTGATGGCCTTCATCGATTCGATTGACTGAGTCATTGCCCGGCAAGGTTATTCAACTACAACAAAGAGATAGCACAAGACAAATGAAAGATTGTAAATATGATGGTTCCATACCGTCCGATCTCGACCTAGACCTTCCACTAGAAGTCTTAGTCGGATTGTTGCCTATAGTCGGCCCCATCTGAGGACACGACCTTACCATCTCTCCTCGTACTCGTGCTTATCTCTGATCCTTTCTGACCAGTCACTTAGCTTCCGATCTCCACTTAGGTTCTTCGACTTCCATGAAGTTCTCCCGGTGTCGCCCGACCACCATGGTTTCTCAACTCAAAATACTTCAGGTGTCGCTGACCTTCGACTTAGTTTAATCATTTCTGCACACTTAACAGAGCATATGAGATAACGATAATACCTTAACTTTGTGTCTTTTCCATAATTAAAACCGAGGTTCGATTATCTAGTGCCCCCTGCACCAACAATCTCCCCCTTTTTGATCTATGGCAAACAAACACAAAGTTAAGGGAAAATTAAGTGTAAAACCAGACGAGTAGTAAATGTGAAACAAAATTAGCATGAGTATAAAAGAAGCATGAACATGAATGAAGCATGAACATGAATGAAGCATGAATATGAAAGAATGCATAACTTAGTAAGTTAGTATAAGTAACTTAGTAAGTTAGCATAAGTAAGAGAAAAATTTCTTTTTCAAGTCCTCCCCCTTGAGGTAACCTTCCCTTTGTCCTTATGTGAGTACCTGAAAAAGGAGCTTAGCTCTCCCTCTTCATGTTTGACACTAAAAAGGTTAAGTAAGTTAAGTAATCAAGATTACTTAACTTTGGCCTAAGAATTTTAAGTTAAGTTATCAAAAAATAATTTTTGATCCCTTAACTTTGGCCTTTTTCTCCCCCTTTTGCCATAAATCAAAAAGTATGGGGGTTTGTACAAAAACACTTTATAAAATAAGCAATTATAATTTGTAAGTCCAAGCATGCCCCGTATAGATCTTGAAAATAAATAATTTCAAAATAATCTTAACTAATAGTATGTTCAACTCTTTGTGATTTAATTAATATAAAATGATCAATAAGTCGTGTATAGAGTTGGTTATTTTAAATAATTATACTCCATGGTTCATATCGATGCACTGGATCTACATCTAGAACCAGGAGTAAGGTCATAACATCTCGTGCCCATCTAATTGGCTAAGTACACAAACACATTGATCGAATGTGTTGTGAGATGTATTGGCTCCTTAAATTTATAGGTGCAAGCTTTCTAAGGTAAACCCTAAGCTAGTTCCTTGTAGCATGAAAAATAAAAATAGAGTATACAAGAAAAATATAAGAGTTGAGTCCAACTCTATTATGCACATTCATATTTTCGGTCTAGGTAGACTAAACTCTTGCCGGATAAGGATTTGGTGAAGATATACGCTTAGGTTCGACGGACTCAACATATTCGAGTTGAATTTTTCAATTTGCTACATGTTATCGAATGAAATGGTGTTTAACCTCTATGTGTTTAGTCCTAGAGTGACAAATTGGATTCTTAGTTAGGTTAATGGAACTAATATTGTCGATGAAAAGTTTAGTGTGATTAAAGTTTAATTGAAAACCTTGGAGACTGTGCTTCATCCTATGAAGTTGAGCCACACACTCACCCATTGCAATATACTCGACATCAGTGGTAGATAAGGTAACATAATGTTACTTTCTACTACACCAGATAACTAGACTCGAGCCGAGGAGTTGGCAACACCCACTCGTGCTCTTTCTATCAAGTTTACTAGCGGCATAATCCCAGTCAAAGTAGTCGATTAGTTTGAACTCGGTAGATCTAGGGTACCAAATTCCTACGTTTAGTGTACCCTTTAGGTATCTAAAAATACACTTGACTAGCATTAGGTGTGACTCCTTAGCACAAGATTGAAATCTCGCACACATACTTACGGCGAAAAGTATATTGGGTCGACTCGCAGTTAATTAAATGAGGCTACCTGTCACGCTCCTATAGTATTTTAAATCAATTGGTTTTCCTTCTAAGTCTTCTCCTATATTTACATTAGTTGCCATTGGTTTGTTAATTTCCTTAGCGTTTTGCATTCCAAATCTATTAATAAATTCCTTAGCATATTTTCGTTGGTGTAGGTAGATACCTTCTTTAGTTTGTTTAATTTGTAAGCCAAAGAAAAAAGTCAATTCGCCTACTAAGTTCATTTCGAATTCACTTTCCATTAGTGAAATGAACTCATTTAGTAACATCGTATTAGTTGTTCCAAATATTATGTCATCTACGTATATTTGGGTAATTAAAATCTCCTTTCCTACGAATTTTACAAATATGGTTGGATCGACTAGGCCTTGACTAAACCCCTTAGACTTAAGGTAAATCAAAAGCCTTTCATACCAAGCTCTAGGAGCTTATTTTAGTATATATAAGGCTTTTCTAAGTCTAAAAACATGGTCAGGTTTGTCTAGACTTTCAAATCCAGGTGGTTGGCTAACGTAAACCTCTTCCTTGGTAATTCCATTCAAGAACGCTGACTTAACATCAATTTGAAATAGTTTAAATCCTCGATGTGCAGCGTAGGCTAACAACATTCTAATTGATTCAAGTCTAGCTACGGGGGCATGTGTTTCATCGTAGTCTAACCCCTCAACTTGGCAAAAATCCTTTAGCGACTAACCTAGCCTTATTCCTAACTACTTCTCCTTTATCATCAAGTTTTTTTCAAAATACCCACCTTGTTCCAATTAATGTTTTTCCTTTAGGTGGAGGTACTAATTCACAAACTTGACTCCTAGTAAATTGAGCTAACTCTTCTTGCATAACTATCATCGAATCGGGATGAAGAAGAGCTTGTTCAATTATTTTGGGTTCGATTTTCGAGATTAGTGAAATTTGGCTTAGATTTCTATAGGATGCTCTAGTTTGAACTCCTAAATTGGGATCACCTATTACCTGATCAATCGGGTGGTTTGATTGTACCCTAGATTGATTTGGGTTAGGATTTACACTAGATTTGTTTTGTGACTTAGATTCGGGTCTAGAGTTAGGTTCAAGTCTAGCGTTAAGTTCAGGTCTAGAGTTAGGTTCATTAATCACTTCTAATCTTGGTTTTGTAGTTTTGTTTCCTTCATCAAATACTACGTTAATTATTTCTTCGATTTTTAGGGTTTCATTGTTATACACTCTATAGGCTTTACTAGTGGTTGAGTTTCCTAGGAATGTCCCAGTAGTTACTTTAGGGGTGAATTTCCCTAAGTAATCCTTAGTGTTCAATATGTGCACCCTACAACAAAAGACCCTAAAATACTTAATGTTTGGTAATTTTTCGTAATAGATTTCATAAGAGGTTTTAAGGTGTCTTCTAACTAGGAGGATCCTATTTTGAACATAACAGACTGTATTGACCGCTTCTGCCCAAAATCTATTAGGTAAGTTTTACTCACTCAACATGGTTCTAGCGGCTTCTTGTAATGTTCGATTTTTACGTTTGACTATACCGTTTTGTTGAGGAGTCCTAGGGAAGGAAAACTCATGGTGGTATCCGTTTTGGTTACAAAAATTGGTAAACATATGGTTTTCGAATTCACCACCATGATCACTTCTAAGTCTTTTTACCTTAAGATTCTTTTCATTTTCTATTAATTTACATAAGTTGGTGAGTTGCTCTAAGGTTTCACTTTTATGTTTTAGAAACCTAACCCAAGTGAACCTAGAGAAGTCATCGACTATGAATAGATAATATTGACTTCCATTTAGTGACTTGGCACCATGAGAATCAAATAGGTCTAAATGTAGGAGCTCAAGTACACTTTTGGTTCTTTCTTGGTTGGTTAGTTGATGTGAGGTACTAGTTTGTTTACCTTGTTGACACGCATTACAAATTTTATTTTTCGTGTGATTAAGGTTGGGCAGACCTCTGACTAAACCACTTTGACTCGTTTTATGTATGAGTCTTGGGTGAGAGTGGCCGAGTCGTCGGTGCCAGAACCAGGATTCCTCTTATTGTGTCATAAGACACTTGGTTGAGGAGTTGGGTAGGTTGATTGTGTAAATATTGCTATTCCTAGTTCCTTTAAGTATTGTTTTTGAGGTATCATTAGTTTTAATTAAACATTCATTTTGTAAGAAGGTAACCTTATAGTTGTTATCACACAATTGGCTTACGCTAAGTAAATTAAAATCGAAAATCTTAACTAAAAGTACATTACGAATTATAAAGTTGGAGTTCAGTTCAATATCACCTGAACCGATGATTTTGAGCTTTCCATTGTTTTCGGAGGCTACCGATCCTTGACATTTGAATCTAAGCTTCGAAAATTTTAGTCGATCTCTGGTCATATGTCGAGAGCACCTACTGTCCAACATCTATTGATCCTACACATATAGTAGTGGGACTGGACATTGGAATTTTAAGAGTTGGTTGAATATTTTAGCCTAGTAGTCATCTCACCCTTTCTACATGATCAAACATGTTAACCTTTTATGTTTTTGAGATGACTTCAATTTTACTTGATTAAATTTAGTGTTTTGAAACTAATCAACCTTGGGTTAGATTCGGATTTAACCTTAGCTCGTCAAGTAAACTTTTCGAGAAATTAGCTATCAGGTCATGGTGAGGCACAGAGGCCTTCTTTGATCGGAACAACGACCACTTCCTTAGACAAAGCCAAATTCAAGAAATCGATTACTTGAGTCACTTAAGATTACTTCCTGGTCTAACTAGTTTAGGATACGACGAGGTAGCTTCAACTAGTTCAACTTAGTCGAGTGCACCAAGATAGATATGTCTTATCTAACTTGGACACAGGACTTTGTTTCCCTAACGTACTATCATCTCGGTGTCCTCGATACTATGTTGTCATGATTGATTGGTTATTAACCCTATCTACCCGTTCTAAGAATTAAAACAAAAAGTAACTAAGCATGCAAATCTAATTCAAGAAATAAAACAAATAAGTTTAGTACTAGCTCCCCCTGGACTATTGAATCGATTCGGTCTTTCCACGTTGTGGATTTGGTCCTTGGGAACCCAGTACTTAGTGGATCCTAATTGTGAAATCAAAGTGGTCTTAGGGACCCATGCCTGGACTATTTGTCTATTTAAATTCACAATTGACATATATGATTTATTTGTTGTGTTTGATCTAAACCCTAGTCCGACCTAGTTGTACATGACCCTTTGTGATCCAAGTAGTAGGTCAACCTCCTTGGATCCCAAAGTAAACCTTTCTAAAGTTTGCCTATGATCTTGGACTTGTCCTTTCAAAAGAGAGTTCTCTTCTTCGAGTTTTTCAACTCGAGTTGAGTTCTCCTCTTGAACTTGACTAGTCGAAGAGGTTAGGAAGACCTCATTTTTAAGGAGTTTCTGTTGGGAAATTCTTGATCGTGATGTTCACAACATCGCAGGCGAATAATTCGCACAACCACAGCGGAAACAATATATATATCCTGATCCCACCAGGGATCCATGCAAAAACATACAAATTGTTTTTCCTTAATCATATCTAGATCTTATCTAGAAGAAGAGATTATACCTTCGTTGCGTGCCCTTCGCAATCTCGCAAATCCATGCACTGTCGGATCTCAATACGGTAAGTATAACCGTATCTCCACAGTATCCACAATGACACTCAAACATTTTGAAGTTACATTGTGATGGCAACCCTAGCAAAGCACTAAGACTACTTAGAGGAGAGAAGGAGAGAAGGGAAAGGAAGAAGATAACTCTTTCTCTTGGCTTTTCCTTGCCTTGCACGTTGGAGCTTCTAAGGGAAAAATTCTGCACTCTAACCACTCCAAAGCAAAAGCTCCCCACCCCTATTTATCCTTTCACGTTGAAGGCATTCAAGCCAAATCCCATTTTTCCCTTTTCATACATTAAGCCAAATCCTATTTAGCCTTCTCAAGCCAAATCCCAATTTGTTTTTTCACATCAAGCAAAATCCAATTTAGCCTTTCACGTGACAAATCCTATTTAGCTTTCTTACATCAAGCCAAATCCTATTTAGCCTCTCCTTTTAAATCCATGAAGCCTTTCTCCTCATCATGAATATGTTAGAGATTTGAGGCCGCTAGAAGGGGGAGTGAATAGCGCGTGTTCGTTCGTTGATGGAATTTAATCGTGATCGTCTCTACAATTTCGTTAGTACGCAGCAGAATAGTAATGAAGGCAATAACGAAATAAACAATCACACACGAACACAATTGTTTAACGTGGTTCGGAACCGCACGGTTCCTACTCCACGGATCGAGTTTGTACGAACCCTAGCGATGCCAATCACACACCACTATAAAACACTCCTTCTCAGAACAATCCGGAGGCGGAGAAACCTCGTACAAGATAATTACAACAATAATCAAAAGATATAAGCAAATACAATGAAATACAAAGCAAGACTAGTAAAGAAAAAAACTTTACAAATGCTCTTGAATGTTTGATCGCTAGGTTGATCGAGTAGCACTTGGAGACTCTGAATTGCAGCAGCAACTCACCCCAAATCGCCTCAAAGAACCATGCCAATTTCCTCCATCACGAGCTCCTTATAAATCATCAACCTGTGCTGGAAAAAGTCGATCGGTCGACTAATCGGGACCATCAGTTGACTGATGTCACTATTGTCGTGAGACAACAGTTAGATCCACGCTGGATAAGTCCAACGAATCTACCATCAGTCGACTGATCATACCCATCAGTCGACTGATGGAGTCCTCACTTGACCAGTCGAGTCTCGACTCCATTCTGTGGCCGATTTCTTGAGCACTAGTCGACTGATAACATGATCAGTCGACTGCCCACCTCTGGCAGTCGACTTCTAGGCCACTTCCCGTAGTCAAACCCTAGTTGACTCGGTCCAATCGACTGCCACATGGCACCAGTCGACTGGCACACCTCAAACATGAGGTTTTAGCCCAAGTATGGTTCCCCCATACTTGCTAGACCACCCTTAGCCTAGACCTAAGCCTTCTAGCCACCTCCATCAGCCTCACGCCTCTCGGATCCCTCCAAGTCATCCATGACTCGTTCATCCATCGCGCTAGCCTTCAGGTGCTTCCATTGGCTATGTCATGCTAACGGTGTCTACACCGCCAAGGCACATTGGACTTATGTCGCCAAGACTCCCCTTGGACTTTACGCCGCCAACCATTGGACTTATGCTGCCAAGACTCCCGCTTGGACTTTACACCGCCAATATCAAAACCTTGGACTTCTCAAATGACAAGGCTCAAGCCTGGACTTTCCCTTGCCAACCCATGTTGGTCTTTTTATGCCAAGACTCATGCTTGGACTTTCCATGCCAAGACCCATGCTTGGACTTTCCCAAATGTCAATTACATTGTCATATATTTTTGTCGAACATCAAAACATCACTCGAGTCAAACTCGAGTCCTGGTCAATCGTGACCTGGGTCGATTGCACTAACAATCTCCCCCTTTTTGATGTTTGACAAAAACCAAACAAAACATTTGAGTTAGAACACTAACTCAAATCCCTTACCAATTATCCTAAATTGGTAATCTTAAACATTCTCCAAATGTTCTCCCCCAAACATTCTTCCCCTTTTTGACTAACATCAAAAAGGTCTTCTCTCCAAGGAGGTCAATGTCTCATGTCCCAATGAGATCTTACAATCTCCCCCTTGGTCTAAAAATACCTAGGATGCCTACCATCTTCCTAGTGATAAGTCCCATATCACTCAAGAGAGACAATCGTATTCACTCTCCCAATTTTCAAATTGGGTATCAAACACCCATCAATTTTCCCAATTGATGATACTCTCCCAATATCTTCTCCTCTTCAAGGAGAAAAACACATCCATCATCCCAAGATGGATACCTCCCCCTAAAGGCTTGCTCCCCCTTGACCATTGCACCAACAATGTCCTTGGGAAGTTCCTAGGCCAATAGGAACTCTAAGCCATCAAAATTAAGGTTAGAAATTCAACATTGAATTTTCCAACACCTTAAAATTGATACAAACCCTAAACACCTCTCCTAATCCATACCCAATGGATTTTCACCCTTCATCATGCTTCCCAAAGCATATCCTAGGGTTAGAAGTGGTTAGGAACCTTAACCGCAGCTGAAATCGGGTTAAACAACCTTGGTTACCCCGAATGGCTATCGATCAGTGATTGAAATCGGTCGATGACACATCATCGATCGCCACCGAGCGATCGGTGATCTTAAAATCTCGATTTTCAGTTATCAGAAACGAGTTTTGGAAAATCATAACTAATTATACGTATATCGAAAAATCATGATATTTGATACGTATAATACTTATGACCAATACAATGGGTGAAAAATGTTTGAAAAATATTTTACCCATAAAATAGCAAAATTGATACAAAATCCAAAAGTGACTAAAAACTTTAATGTTTAAGCTCACTTTGTATCAACTTCATCAATGGTGATTGCTATCAAAAAATAGACTTCACCAAGGTTTTTCAAAATGATTTTAAAATATTTTCAAAACCTTATTTTGGATCATATTCCTTGGGCTCTAAGTACATGACTTGTACACAAGCTTTCCCAATGATCCACCTTGAATTAAGATGAGTTTTGGTTCAACTAGATGCAAAAACTATGCACCTTGAACTCAACTCATATCCTAGCATCTCACATGTATCTAAGGTGTATAAATACACATACATGTCAATGTGATGGGAGATGTGGGTTTTGGTTACCTTAATCTAAAATTTCATACATTTTTCTAGGCAACCCTACTTGATTCCCTTATAAATGGGACTCCAAGTCATGCCATTGTCCTTAGTTCAATTTTAATGAATTAAATGCATGAAATGATCATGGCATAAAGATAGCAATAATTAAAACATGGTCAATGATCATGATGTCATGGCATATGATAAAATCTAAAAACACATGACATTTAGAACCTTAATCCTAAAACATGAACATGACATATAAAATGATTAAAAGTAAGCATGATGTCATGACATGTTATATGGCAAACAAAGCATGACATATAAAATATATGTAGGTATAATAATACCTAAATTTTAATATTACTTTCCATTTGATATAATTAAATATATTTTGCCATATTATCACTAATCTCCCTAGTGTGCCAAAAACCCAAAATGGCACACTAACCTCTAAACCTAAATTGTGCCAATTTGATCATTTTATCAAACTTCTCAAAAAATAGTGGCACATCCTAAAATCTTTTAGGATTAAGACTCAAATGTATTTCCAAGGTAACCATAACCTTGAAAATAACCTAAAGTGCCACCTTTGCCATGGTTGAGTTAACTACCCATCCAATCAAGGTTGGCACACCCTAACCCCATCTAGCGTGAATCAATCACGCTCTTAGGAACCCAAAACCGATTTGAGCTCCTAGGGTTAATTAGGTATTCCTTAGGGATAACTTCCCTAGATACCCTCCTAATGACCCTCCTAGGCTTATTAGCCTTGGTCACTTGGGTCTTACCTAGGTTGACTCTAGGGGTAACTCCCCTTGCAACCTTCTTAGTGGCCACCCTAGATTTCCTAGAAACCTTGGCCACTATGCACAACCTTTGGTCAACTCTAGGGATGACTTCCCTATTGACCTTGGTCTTCCTAGATCTAGTTTGTGTTCCATAGTCAAATGAAACACTATGGTAAGCCACCTTAGGCTTAGGTTTGTGACCCAAACCTTGCTTGACATTGGTTGACTTTTGACTCTTAGGTTCTAAGTGTTGACTTTGACTTTTGGACCTTTGACTTTGACAATTAGACCCTTGAAATTGATTTTGGATCTTATTGAGGGTCTTTTCTAATTTTTCAAGCCTCGACCTCAAGGCTTGGTTCTCAATCTCTAATTGCCCAATTTTAGAGTTTTGATTTAAATCATGGGCATAGGACTTCCTAGGCATATGCCTAGTCCACTTGGGATTAAGACCTAGGTGCTCTTGAACCTTTCTAATTTGCTCCCTAGGTAAAATTTATCTTGAGTTATTTGACCAAGGTTTGTCCTTAGATAAATTATTTTTAGAGACATTAGTCCCAAATTTCTTCTTATTATCTAAGTGGACATTTTTAGCACCCAAGCAAAAATATTTATCTCTATCATGCTTTTCATGGTGAATTGCAAGAGAATTAAAATTACTAGCATGCTGTTGACTTTTAAATTTAGAATGTGCATTATTGAAATATACCTTAGGGTTTGCCTTGGAGGCTCCCCCTACAAGTATAGCTCCCTCTTGGGTCTTCTTCCTCCCCCTAGGACATTGACTCCGGTAATGTCCCTAGAGCCGCACATTTGAAGCAAATCACTTGCTCCTTGCTCTTTTGACTTGAGGGACCAGCATCTTTGACTTTTGGCACCGGTGGAGGTTTCCTAATCTTCTTTGGGCACTTGCTCTTATAGTGCCCAGTTTCCCTACACTCAAAATATGTTATGTGATTTTTATTTAAGCCTAAATTGCTTGAGTTACCTAGGGTATTTGTGGTGGGTGCCGGAGTGGATTCTTCATTCCTCCCGGAGATTGAGGCTTCTTCTTGAATTGGTTCCGACTCCTGTGTGGATGGTCTCTCCCCCTCAATCCTAGAGGTGGATTCTTCTTCCACCTCTCCCACTTCTTCTTTCTCCAATCCGGAAGTTGACTCCATCTCAACTTCCGATTCCTCACTTTCACTTGAGGATGAGCTCTCTTCTTCATCCTCCTTGTCTTCTTGGATTGAATGAGACTCTTCATGGAATTTTTCCAATTTGTTCCATACCTCCTTGGCGTCTTTACAATCCCCACAGTCACCTAGGCTACACAAGAGGTCATTAGGAATTAAATCAAAAATGAGTTTGACTACCTTCTTATCTTTATTGAATTGTCGGAGTTGCTCCTCACTCCATTTCTTCTTCTTGAGAAACCCTCCCTTTCGTCCCTTAGGATATTCAAATCCTTCCATCAAAGCGGACCACTCCTCAAGGTCTCTCATCATTAGGAAGTCCTCAATTCTCGCCTTCCATTGTCGAAATCCTTCTTGTCCATAGAAGGAATAGGGAATTGGGGAGTTGATATCTCATCCCAATGGTTCTTCCATCTTCACCCTCTAGCCTTTTGTCTTAGCTCCCGGTGGTTAGTCCGTAGAAGAGCCCCAGGCTCTGATACCACTTGTTAGAGATTTGAGGCCGCTAGAAGGGGGGGGTGAATAGCGCGTGTCTGTTCGTTGATGGAATTCGATCGTGATCGTCTCTACAATTTCATTAGTACGCAGCGGAATAGTAATGAAGGCAATAACGAAATAAACAATCACACACGAACACAATTGTTTAACGTGGTTCGGAACCGCACGGTTCCTACTCCACAGATCGGGTTCGTACGAACCCTAGCGATGCCAATCACACACCACTATAAAACACTCCTTCTCGGAACAATCCGGAGGCGGAGAAACCTCGTACAAGATGATTACAACTATAATCAAAATCTACAAGCAAATAAAATGAAATATAAAGCAAGACTAGTAAAGAAAAACACTTTACAAATGCTCTTGAATGCTTGATCGCTAGGTTGATCGAGTAGCACTTGGAGACCCTGAATTGCAGCAGCAACTCGCCCCAAATTGCCTCAAAAAACCATGCCAATTTCCCCCATCACGAGCTCCTTATAAAGCTTCAACCTGTGCTGGAAAAAAATCGATCAGTCGACTGATCGGGACCATCAGTCGACTGATGCCACTGTTGTCGTGAGACAACGGCTAGATCCACGCTGGATAAGTCCAACGGATCTACCATCAGTCGACTGATCATACCCATCAGTCGACTGATGGAGTCCTCACTCGACCAGTCAAGTCTCGACTCCATTCTGTGGTCGATTTCTCGAGCACCAGTCGACTGATCACACGATCAGTCGACTGCTAGGCCACTTCAAGCAGTCAAACCCTAGTTGACTCGGTCCAGTCGACTGTCACATGACACCAGTCGACTGGCACACCTCAAACATGAGGTTTTAGCCCAAGTATGGTTCCCCCATACTTGCTAGACCACCCTTAGCCTAGACCTAAGCCTTCTAGCCACCTCCATCAACCTCACGCCTCTCAGATCCCTCCAAGTCATCCATGTCTCGTTCATCCATTGCACTAGCCTTCAGGTGCTTCCATCGGCTATGTCATGCTAACGGTGTCTACACTGCCAAGGCACATTGGACATACGCCGCCAAGACTCCGCTTGGACTTTACGCCGCCAACCATTGAACTTATGCTGCCAAGACTCCCACTTAGACTTTACGCCGCCAATATCAAACCCTTGGACTTCTCAAATGCCAAGACTCAAGCTTGGACTTTCCCTTGCCAACCCATGTTGGACTTTTTATGCCAAGACCCATGCTTGGACTTTCCATGCCAAGACCCATGCTTGGACTTTCCCAAATGCCAATTACATTGTCATATATTTTTGTTGAACATCAAAACATCACTCGAGTCAAACTCGAGTCCTGGTTAATCGTGACCTGGGTCGATTGCACCAACAGAATATTCCCAAGCATGATTAATCACATTAATCATGCATGTTGATCTCATGCATGATTAATCACATTAATCATGCATGTTGATGATGAATCATTTTCCATGGTTCAACTTGAGTCTAACTCAAGTTTAACCAGTTTGAGTGAAACTCAAGTCATGGCCATATGCTCAATTGTTCTTTTTAGTCCAACTAAAAGAAATCATCTCCAAAATAGAATATCATTTGTGTGTGACCCAATAGGCTCTCGTAACATTGGCAATGTATCTAAAACCATTTTAGATACATAAGCAATGAGCGGCATCTAACAATACATCATTGCTACCCAAGCTACAAGATAGTCAAGATCTGACAATCTTTCCGTGACCATTATCATGTATGACGGTGTCCTTCTATCTCTGATATCTTAGATCGATCAATGAGGCATAGACCATGTCATCCCCTTATCGATCTTCATGTTTCTTGATCCCCAAGTAGACTCACTAAAACAAATGAGCTCAATATCTCATATTGACTCATTTGAGCATGGTCATGCATTCCGTGGTCATACCCTATCAAGAGGCCAAAGATATCACTCTCGTCATTTGGGAGGGATAGATCCCATCTACATCACTCACATCCCTCCGCATAATTCATTAAATACCCAGTGATCGTTGTTATAGTGCACCCTGTTACGGTGTGACGTTTGACGATGCCAAAGTACATAACTCCTTATGTAGGGAACCATTATGACTTTAGGTCTAAGGACTATTCATACTAATAGTCACATGAGAAAGTATATGCTACTCATATAATAATCGATGATACTTTCTCATGATGGTCAATTCGGTATATATATTCTCAATATATATACCATGTGTCAATCAAGCGATATCACATATCCATGACTTGTGAACAAGACATCCATTGACCTATATGCTAGTCTCAACATATTAATATTGCCCTTGTCTATTAATACTTGACTAGGAATATTAAGAATAGTATTCTCTACAACTTCTCATAATCAATTCTATTATTGATATACTATAGATTACAACCTACTATTCAAGGACATTATTATATTTATTTTAGCTGGCACATGCATAAAGTAAATATAATAAACAATCTTTGCCTTTTATTAATGAAATATGATACTCATGATCCTTAATCAATCATCTCATGATTGTCACTAAGGGCTGACACTAACAATCTCCCACTAGCACTAGTGTTAATCATTGTAATCTCTAAGACCTAGTGACCTAGTATGACCATCATACTTCCTCATCCCAAAGCCTTGGTTAAGGGATCCGTAATGTTAACATCAAGTATCTACTCTACATATCCGCACATCTTCTATCGATGATCTCTCGAATGAGGTGATACGCTATAGTATATTTTGGAACTTTGGTGAACGAGGTTCCTTATCCCGTGCTATAGCCCCGTTGTTGTCACAATAAAGCTCTATAGGGCTCACCGATGCTAGGAACTACACCAAGCTCAGAAACAAACTTCCTGATCCAAACAACCTCCTTTGCCACATCTGAAGCAGCAATATACTTAGCCTTTGTAGTGGAATCCGCGACTGTATCTTGCTTTGAACTCTTCCAGCTCACAACACCACCATTTAAATAAAAAACATACCCTGACTGCGATCTGTAATCGTCCTTGTCTGTTTGGAAGCTAGCATCACTGTAATCCTTTACTGCGAGCTCCTCATCGCCTCCAAATATCAAGAAATATTCTTTAGTTCTTCTCAAGTATTTAAGAATATTCTTGACGGCTATCCAGTGACTATCACCTGGATCTTACTGGTACCTACTCGTCATGCTCAAAGCATACGAGATATCAGGACGAGTGCATAGCATAACGTACATGATAGACCCTATAGCAGATGCATAAGGGATCTGATCCATGCATTCCCTTTCTTCCTTAGAAGAGGGGCATTGAGCCTTCGAAAGGCCCACACTATGTAACACTGGCAGAAATCCCTTCTTGGCATTCTCCATGGCAAAACGCTTAACCACCTTGTCAATGTATGCACTTTGACTTAGGCCAAGCAATCTCTTAGATCTATCTCTATAGATCTTAATGCCTAAAATGTAGGCTGCTTCACCTAAGTCCTTCATTGGGGAACAATTCCCAAGCAAAGTCTTCACAGACTGCAGCGTAGGGATGTCGTTCCCAATGAGAAGTATGTCGTCAACATACAAGATAAGAAAGATAAATATGCTCCCACTAACCCTCTTGTAGACACAGGGTTCATCTTCATTCTTGATAAACCAAATTGTTTGATCGCATCATCGAATCGAAGATTCCAGCTTCTAGATGCTTGCTTTAAACCATAAATGGACCTCTGCAGCTTGCATACCTTCCCAGTATGCTTTGGATCTACAAAACCCTCAGGTTGTGTCATATACACATCCTCGAGGAGGTTTCCATTCAGAAACACAATTTTGACATCCATTTGCTAGATCTCATAATCGTGGTAAGCTGCAATAGCAAGCATGATCCGAATGGACTTAAACATCACAACTGGTGAAAAAGATTCATCATAGTCAATACCATTAATCTACTTGAAACCTTTAGCTACCAATCGCCCTTTATAGGTATGCATAAGTCCTTCCATGTCAGTCTTTCTCTTAAAGACCCACTTACACCCAATGGGTTTGACCCCTTCAGGTGGATCAACCAAAGTCCATACTTAGTTGGTGTACATGGATTCCATTTCGGATCTCATGGCCTCTAGCCATTTCTCAGAATCTGGGCTCATCACAGCTTCCTGATAGGATGTAGGCTCGTTCAACTCAACAAGCATAACGTCATCATTGTCAGACAAGAGAAATGAATATCTCTCAGGCTGACGACGTATCCTATCAGACCTGCGAAGAGGTTGGTCTACTTGAACAGGTTATTGCTCCACAACTTCTTGTGCAACAATCTCATCATCCACAACACTTTGTGGTACTTGTTCAATTTCCATCTGAGTGCTATCTTTATCTTGAATTTCTTCGAGATGTATTTTACTACCACTAGTTCTTCCAGAGATGAACTCTCTTTTTAGAAATACTTCATTTCTAGCGACAAACACTTTGCCTTGTGTGGGATTGTAGAAGTAATATCCTTTCGTTTCCTTAGGATATCCTACAAAGTAGCACTTGTCTGATTTGGGGCCTAGTTTATCGGAGGCTTGACGTCGAACATAAGCCTCACATCCCAAAATCTTCATAAAAGACATCTTGGGACTCTTCCCAGTCCATATCGTATATGGTATCTTTATGACTGTCTTAGATGGGACGTGGTTAAGTGTGAAAGCAGTCGTCTCTAAAGCGTATCCCCAGAAGAAAGAAGGAAGATTTGTGTGACTCATCATTGATCGTACCATATCTAATAATGTACGATTTCTCCTTTCTGATACACCATTCCGCTGTGGTGTTCCAGGTGGAGTGAGTTGAGATCTAATCCCAAACTCAATGAGATAGTCACGAAAAGTTTGGCCAAGGTATTCCCCGCCTCGATCTGATCGAAGCACTTTAATACTCTTACCAAGTTGGTTTTGTACTTCATTCTTGAATTCTTTGAACTTTTCAAATGATTCAGATTTGTGTCTCATAAGATACATATATTCATATCTACTGAAATCATCAATAAAAGTAATAAAGTACTGATAGCCTCCTCTAGCTGCTACATTGAAAGACCCACATACATCAGTATGTATGAGTTCTAACAAATCAGTTGCTCATTCTGTTAGTGAAAGCCCTAGAGCCAATCATGTGATGATTGTTGTATGAACTTTATTGTATCATATTCCTATTTATAAAGGCATGGTTATTATATTTACTTGTATTGGTGCCAAATAAACTAAGTATAATAATGTCCTTGAGTAAAAGGTTCTTATCTATATCAATCGATTGGTTGAATAGATAATGAGATGATATAGAGAACACTACTCTTAATCATTCCTAGTCAAGTATTAACATTCAAGGACAATGTTAATGCGTAGAGACTAGCATGTAGGTCAACTCGATGACTTGATCTCACAAGTCATGAATATGAGATATCAAGTTGACACATGGGTATGCATTAGAGAATGTATACTGAATGACCCGCCATGAGAAAGTATCATGGATCGTTATATGAGTGTCATATACTTTCTCATGTGACTATTAGTATGACTATTAGTCCTTGGACCTGAAGTCACCATGGTTCCCTACATAAGGAGTTGCATACTTTGGCTTCGTCAAACGTCACCCGTAAATGGGTGGACTATAAAGGCGATTACTGGGTATGTATCAAATTATGCGAAGGGATGTGAGTGATGTAGATGAGATCTATCCCTCCTATATGACGGGAGTGACATCGTTATTCTTGATAGAGTGAGACCACGAAGTGCATGGATATGCCCAAATGAGTCAATATGAGATATTGAGCTCATTTGATTAGAGTGAGTCTACTTTGAGTTCAAGATATATATTGTACCGAGAATGACACGGTCTATGCCTCAATTGATCAATCTAGATGTCAAGGATAGAGGGACATTGTCACATATTGTGAGAGTCACAATTAGTAGTAACAAAGGTGATGTTGGAGCTCAACATTCTTGTAACTTGGGTAGCAATGATGTGTTGCTAGATACCGCTCATTGCTTATGTTCCTAAATTGGTTTAGGAGCATTACCAACGTTACAAGAACCTATAGGGTCACACCCAAAGGGAAATTAGATGGAGATTAGGTTCATATGATGAACCATGAGGATTAGGCTCATCGGATGAACCAAATTAGATTAAGAGTAATCCAAATTAGACTAATTGACTTAGACTCAATTTCATTCAAGTGTTGAATGAGTCTAATTTTGATTTGATTCATTGAGTCAATTTAAATTAATGAATAAAGATTTATTAAATCAAATTAACTTGAATCAAGTGGTTAGATTTGATCAACCATGGACTTATCATGTGGTGCCACCTCATGAGGGAGACCAAGGGTCATTGGCTCTTGGAGTTACATGCATGCATGTAACCCCCCAAGAATGAAGTGGCCGGCCACTTTTCTCTAAGGTGTGAAGTTATTGGAATTAACTTCAACTTCATCTTCTTCATTGCTCTTCGTCAAGCTCTATCCCATTCCTCACTTTGGCCGAAACTTCCACAGGGTGCTAGCACACTCTAGGTTGTTTTTCTCCACCATTTGTCCGTGTGGATACTAATAGAGGAGTGTACACTTGACACTCTTGAGTTCCAGCAAAGCATTTGGACGAGCAGGATAAGCGAAGGGTGTCACTACGAGGGTAATGCTCTCATCTTGTAGATCTAAGGTAGTTCTAGGTTTCCATAAACACATACATGTTTTATTTTTATATCGTCGCACGGATCCGTGGTCGTGCTTTCGAGGTTTCCGCAACGCAAAAAGTAGTTTTTGTGGCTCGGAAAGTCCAACACATTCGCCATGTCCACTAAATGGAGTCTTAGTCATCTTGCCTAGAAGACAAGATTCACATATCTCATATGATTCAAAATCAAATGAGTCCAGTAATCCATCCTTATGAAGATGGGATATGTGACTCTCATTTATGTGACCCAGGCGACAATACCAGAGATACATTTGGTTCAGATCATTAGATTTGAACCATTTAGTATTTATGTTATAGACTGGGGTTTCAAGATCTAGAAAATAGAGACCATTCACAAGATATGCACTACAACAAAACATATCATGTAAATAAGCGAAGCAACACTTGTCCTTTATTAAAAATGAGAAACCTTTCTTGTCTAAACAAGAAATGGAGATAATATTTTTCGTCAAGGCAGGCACATAACAACAATCCTCGAGTTCTAAGATAAGCCCAGTGGACAAAGATAAAGAATATTTCCCTACAACGATGGCAGCAACTTTTGCTCCATTGCCTATCCGTAGATCCACCTCTCCCTTCGTCAATGATCTAATCTTTCGAAGGCCCTACACATTGGTACAAATGTGAGAAGCACAACCAGTATCTAATACCCATGAAGACGAGATAAATAAATTGACTTCTATAACATATATACCTGAGGCAGAAGTCTCACTTCTCTTCTTTTTCACCTCTTTCAGGTATAGCTTGTAGTTTCTCTTCCAATGCCCGGTCTCACCGCAGTGGAATCATTCCCCTTCCTTAGACACCCCTCCTTTGGGTTTCAATGCCTTTGCCTTGCCTTTGCCTTTGGCTTGGTTCTTACCCTTACCTTTAGGCTTCAACTTGCCTTTGCCTTTGTTCTTGTTCACCATCAAAATGGTGCCAGGATTTGCCTTCTTAAGGTTGAGTTCGGCAGTTCGTAACATGCTAAACAACTCAGGGAAAGGCTTGTCAATTTTGTTCATGTTGTAGTTCATGACAAATTGACTGTAGCTTTCTGGAAACGACTATAAAATAAGGTCAGTAGCTAGCTGTTGGCCTAATGGAAATCTCAATCTCACTTGGTTCTCAACGTACTCAATCATCTTGAGTACATGAGTACCTACGGGAGTTCCCTCTTGCATCTTGCATTGAAACAAGGCCTTTGACACCTCATATCTCTCGTGCCTTGATTGTCCCTGATATAGTTGTTTCAGATGCTCAACCACATCATAGGCATCCATGTTCTCATGTTGCTTCTGAAGCTTAGAGTTCATTGTGGCAAGAATAAGGCATGACACATCCATTGTGTCATCTTGATGCTTCTTATAAGCATCCTTGTCAGCACGAGTGGTCGTAGGTGCAGGTGATTCAGGAATGGACTGCTCTAGGACGTATAGTTTACGTTCTTGCTTGAGTACTATCTTCAAGTTCCTACATCAGTCTAGGAAGTTAACTCTAGTGAGCTTGTTCTTATCAAGGACATATCGCAGAGAGAGTGTGTTTGACGTATTTGATGACATGGTGATCTACAATACAAAAATGCAGACATGTATCATATTTCTATCATTCAATTAGGCCTTTAATTAAATGATTCTCCCACTGTTCACAAAGTGGGACAAGATTCATATTATACCGCATCTTGAGTTAGCTTTTGCTAATCGCTCAAGACGCATATAAGTTAGGTAGGTAACTTGTACCAATTACATCTAATGTAACTCTTGTATATCTATATGAACAACATTATTTGTTCATAGTGCCCATCGAATGAGATATCCCTCTAAATTACTACTCTTCTTGAGTTATCTTTGGCTAATCGCCCAAGATTTGTATAATGTAGGTAGATGTCTCGTATGAGCTATGCCTCTAAGTTCATCAATCTAATTGAGAGAGCTTAGTTAAGTCAAACTCAAAGTTTAATAGGCAGATATCACGATTGTCCTGTCGTACTTTACCGAGGTAAATCGAGTCACTTTGCTTTTGAAAATATGCTACGATTGAACAAGGTAATAGTAAGTATTAAACTTTGGTAGGCATATGATAAGTGACCTAATTTTGTGACAACTAACTATGTATGCATCACATACAAGCATCATGTAGACAAGCATCACATGCAAGCATAATATATATCAACATATAACTTTAAACGTGACATGGTTATGGCCTGAATCTACGAACTTCTCAAGCAAATGAGAAGAGCGAAGGATAACCTAGGGATGACATCTTCTCCAAGTGCTACCTTTGGTCATCCTATGTTGTCGGCATCCTCCTCAGAATCGCAACCTTCAATGGATTTTTCCATTTCTCATTTTGTACATTACAGAATAAGAACACTCGAGTTACATTCGAGTCTAAGTCTATTTTACAACTAGGAAAATAGAGATGAAGACACGACATGCAGGTCATATTATGAATTACAACATGCACATACAACACACAACCACAATCACATTGGGTCCTAGGCCATAACCATGCACCATGCATCATATCATTCATAATGATGTAATTTCGAAAATGTAAATTTATATTACATATAAATCATGATAATAAAATATATGTTTTTCATGTGGCTCTGATACCACTGTTGGGAAATTTCGAATCGTGATATTCAGAACATCAAGTAATACTTCGCACAACCGCAACGGAAACAATATATATATTCGGATCCCACCAGAGATCCATGCAAAAACATACAAATCATTTTTCCTTAATCTTATCTAGATCTTATCTAGAAGAAAGGATTATACCTTCATTGTGTGCCCTTCACAATCTCGCAAATCTAAGCGTGTCGGATCTCAATACGATAAGTATAATCGTATCTCCATGGTATCCACACTGACACTCAAACATTCTGGAGTTACGTTGTTCTAGCAACCCTAGCAAAGCACCAAGACGACTTAGAGGAGAGAAGGAGAAAAGGGAAGTGAAGGAGAGAACTCTTTCTCTTGGCTTTTTCTTGGCTTGCACGTTGGAGCTTCTAAGGGAAAAATTCTGCACTCTAACCACTCCAAACCAAAAGCCCCCACCCCTATTTATCCTTTCACGTTGAAGGCATACAAGCCAAATCCCATTTTGCTTTTTTCATACATTAATCCAAATCCTATTTAGCCTTCTCAAGCCAAATCTCAATTTGCTTTTTCAAATCAAGCAAAATCCAATTTAGCCTTTCACATGACAAATCCTATTTAGCTTTCTTAGATCAAGCCAAATCCTATTTAGCCTCTCCTTTTAAATGCATGAAACCTTTCTCCTCATCATGAATATTCCCATGCATGATTAATCACATTAATCATGCATGTTAATCCCATGCATGATTAATCACATTAATCATTCATGTTGATGATGAATCATTTTCCATGGTTCAACTTGAGTCTAACTCAAGTTTAACCAGTTTGAGTGAAACTCAAGTCTTGGCCATATGCTCAATTGTTCTTTTTAGTCCAACCACAAGAAACCATCTCCAAAATAGAATATCATTTGTGTGTGACTCAATAGGCTCTCGTAACATTGGCAATGTATCTAAAACCATTTTAGATACATAAACAATGAGCGACATCTAGCAATACATCATTGCTACCCAAGCTACAAGATAGTCGAGATCTGACAACCTTTCCATGACCATTATCATGTATGATGGTGTCCTTCTATCTCTGATATCTTAGATCGATCAATGAGACTGTGTCATCCCCTTATCGATCTTCATGTTTCTTGATCCCCAAGTAGACTCACTAAAACAAATGTGCTTAATATCTCATATTGACTCATTTGAGCATAGTCATGCATTCCGTGGTCATACTCTATCAAGAGGCCAAAGATATCACTCATGTCATATGGGAGGGATAGATCCCATCTACATCACTCACATTCCTCCGCATAATTCGTTACATACCCAGTGATCGCCGTTATAGTGCACCCTGTTACGATGTGACGTTAGACGATGTCAAAGTACATAACTCCTTATGTAGAGAACCGTAGTGACTTCAGGTCTAAGGACTATTCATACCAATAGTCACATGAGAAAGTATATGACACTCATATAACGATCCATGATACTTTCTCATGGAGGGTCAATTCAGTATATATATTTTCCAATTTATATACTCATGTGTCATTGCGATATCACATATCCATGACTTGTGAGATCAAGTCATCCATTGACATACATGTTAGTCTCAATGTATTAATATTCCCCTTGTCTATTAATACTTGACTAGGAATATTAAGAATAGTGTTCTCTACAGCTTCTCATAATCAATTCTACCAATTGATATACTGTAGATTTGAACCTACTATTCAAGGACATTATTATATTTATTTTAGCTAGCACATGCATAAAGTAAATATAATAAACAATCTTTTCCTTTTATTAATGAAATATGATACTCATGATCCCTAATCAATCATCTCATAATTTGCACTAAGGGCTGACACTAACAGTTTCACCTACTCCTTGGACTCAGACTTAGCTAACTTTTTAGTTAAATATTTAATTGCATTGTAAAGTGTATCAATTAAAGACCGACTTACCTTGATTGAATCTCTTGAATCGGATAGAGATTAGTGGCTTGTCTTGAATTGAAGTTCATCTTCGGATCCGGAGTTGGACTTGGTCTCGGACTCGTTGCTTGCTTCGGGTTCGGAATCATCTTCAGGCTCAATTGGCTTAGCCATGAACATGAGATTGTTGAGCTCGTCTTCTTCCTCCGATGACTCCTCCCATGTTGCGTTGAGTGCCTTCTTCTTGAATTGAGATGGTTTGTTCTTTAGTCTTAGGCAATCCGATTTGATGTGGCCCATCTTGTTGCATTCGTAGCATCTATAGTTGGAACTTTGCTTTTCCTTGGATTGCTTGATCGGGCATTTTTTGCTCTTGATCATCTTCTGAACTAGATTCACTAGTTCGGTCTCCATCTCTTCGTTCACCTCTGATTCGTACTCTTCTTCTTCTTCTTCGGGAGGTGGTTTGCTCTTTGCCTCCTTCTTTCGACCTACAACCAATGCAATACCTTTCTCGGTCGGGACCGTGTTAGACTATTCGTATAATTCAAATTCTGAAAAAAGTTCATCTAACCTAATCTTAGATAGATCTCTAGATACCTTGTAGGCATCAACCATTGATGCCCACAAGGTGGTCCTAGGAAAGGCATTTAAGGCATACTTGATAACATCTCTATTTTTGACCTTTTGTCCGATCGAGTGAAGTTCGTTCATAATATCTTGGATCCTTGCATGTAATTGTGTAGTGGTTTCTTATTCTTGAATTTTCAAATTAAATAATTTATTTAATAATAAATCACGCTTACATTCCTTCGTGTCAGTCATTCCTTCATGTATCTCAATGAGCTTGTTCCATAAATCCTTCGTGCTTATGAATGGCCTGACCCGGTTGAGCTCCTCCTTGGAATGACCGCATTGTAGGATTTGGGTTGCCTTTGCATCGGCCTCCACTTGACGCTTCATGGCATTGGTCCACTTGTCGCAGTCTAGGAACTCTCCGTCTTCGTTGGTAGGTAGTGAGAATCTGGTTTGAATCACGATCCACATCTCTACTTGGGTTTTTAAGTAGCACTACATCCGACCCTTCCAGTAACGAAAGTCATGCCCATTTTAAAATGGAGGACGGTGATGCTCGCGAACACGACCTCAAATCTCGTGATGGGAATCGTCGAGGACTCGAAGCGCATGGTCGAGCTCAACACCCGCAAGTGCACGGATGTTGTCAAGTAATAAAAAGATTATCGATCCCACAGGGACTAAGATTCGAGTACCGATTGGTTTAGTGGACATTATTATTCGGAGTTCCATTCTAATGATTGTGATGATGAGGGTTGTTGGCGGTCCTAACTCTAGTATGGTGTCACACGGAGGAAGAGAAGGGTTGCTACGAGTCTTTTGAGGGAATTCTAGGATTTCGATTTCGCTTTTGTGTCGCAGAACACACTATCAATTGGGTATTATCTAGACATCTAACTATGGTCTTGTGGAACGTACATCAACACTTCCCCGATGAGCCTTGCATCTATTGGGAACTACCTCTGCCATACCAAGTTGACCCGGACACGATAGGCGGTCGTTCCAGTTACATATTGCTCTATGGCCAGTGAGAATGTGTCCTATTTCGACTCTATCACCCTTATATCTGATTAGAAGATGAGGCCAATCCCTAGGTTCCTCCTTAATTCTCCTAAATCTTTGATACGAGGGTTGTCACCCCTCGTATTATCTACGCACAGTAAATAGAAGAACAAAATAAATAGCTATCGATCTAAACAATCACCAATTGCAAATATAATTTCAAGAACAGAAATATATTTGAAATAACATCTTCTACGTACACAAACTACTCCCTAATCCTAGAATAGGAGAATCTACTCCATAAATACGAGAAGAGAAATACAAAGCATATTAGAATTCATAGAAACAATGTAAACTGCGCAAAGAACGTGAATTACAATGCACTTTGGCTCTCCTCTCCGGCGTTGATGTGCAGAACTCGATCCTCCAGCAACCTTCTTCCTCCCCATTGCGAGTTCTCAAAGCTTTTTAGGGCATCAGAGTGTTGTCCCGACTGTCGTGCCTCCTCCCTAGGGTTTGGGCATAGCTTTCTTTATATAGACATCATGTCGGATCTCCCTGAAACCTGGAAAATAACTGAATCGCGTCGAAATCGCCCAGCGCCACATGACCATGTGGATTCACATGGCCAGGTCGTGTGTGGCACTAGGGCATGAGCCATGTGCATTCACAGGGCCAGGGTGTGTGCCCTTCTGTTCTAGCTACCAAATGCCTTCTTTTTGCTCCAAGAGTATGTCATTTCTCCTGTAGAATATTGTCCTGCACAAAAGAGTACAAAGAGCATATCTCCCAACCAGAAAATAGGAAATGCATGCAAAATAAAGTGAAATATGCAAGTATCAAATATAAAATGCAACGGGATGGGAGCGAAAACTACTCCTAAAACTATATATGTTTTGCTTACATCAATTCCCCCATACTTAAGTCTTTGCTTGTCCTCAAGCAAACCTCAGTGCCATAAAAATTTTTAAAAAGGCATTGTCCCAAACATAGCATGTTAACTAGATTTATCAAGTGGTATTTGCAATCAAAGCAAAATAGATATGTTCTAAAAATTCACTAAGTTAGCATCTCGTTCACGTGCTAAGCGAATCTTCATAGGGGATACTTGTTCCATGGTAAGTTAAGTCATCATCCTATAGCTTTCCCATGGTCTCCGACTTTTAGGCACTTACTTATTCTCTAGATCTAGCACAAAGTCTTAAAGACGTGCTCGGTATTGAGAGAAATTGATAGGTGTTTCTCCAGTAACCTAACTCGGTCTCAAAGGGGCACCTAACTATTTCTACCCATGACAACTATTTTTTTATCCCTCATAATCTTTTTTTTCCAATTTTTCTCACTATCTTCTCTTTCCCTCTTTTTTTTTCTTTTCTTATTCCATTTTTTTTTTCTTTTTTTTTTCTCTTCGGATTTTAATTTTTCCCAATGGGCTTCCACAATCCGAGCATCTCCAATAACTAAAATGCTAAATCTAGAGTCACCTATGGATTCCAAAGTACTAGACTACTGAGATGAATCATAACTAGGTATGTACTAGATTCTCTCTTTCATAATGTTCGACATGTGTAGGTGTAAAAATAAAAGCTAAGCAGTGTAAGTCTAGAATATTCATTAGAGCAAATAAAATAAAATACCACGATATAAATGAAGTTATGCTACATATGGGAACAACTCATGAAAGTAACTTAAAAAAAATACTACTGAGGCAGCTTAAAGATAGTAAAAACTAAGTGCAGAAAGAAACTAAACACACTATGCATGAATAAATGAATGCTAACTAAAACTAAAATGCAAATATTAGGAAATATATTACTGCTAGAAACAAAATAAATCACAACTTGGGGTTCCCCCTAGACTAAAGCGAAGCATACCTCTAATACGGTGGTCGAGGCGGGAAGTTTGGTAACCTCAGCATGTCTGGCTCCTGGCAGAACCTGGTGCTCAGCCGCTGATGCCACATGTACATGTGGTTAATCTGAGAGCTGGTGGATGCAGTAGCTACTCTGTGCTCCTCCTCTCTAGCCCACTGTGCCTACTGGGCACGCATGTGCTGCCTGACCTCCCGATGGTAGGCAGTCTTTTCCTGACGATGGGTAGCCTCCTCCTGAAAGTATATACGGGCCTCATCATAGCACTCCTCAACCCGCTGGAAGTACTCCCGTAAGCCATGAAACTCCTCCTGCGTGTAAGCACTCTGCTCCTCCCATCGCTACCTCTACGTCTGCTGCTCGACGTATATGTCCTCAAGGCACAATTCAAACTCAGAGAAATCATAGGTGACTATACCTGCATCCTGCTCAAGAGTAGAAGAAAAATGGTGGTGCGGGTGCAGGCTCTCTTCGTGGACTAGGTGTGCTCAAAATGATTTTTTTGCTTCTTCCTAGCAAGTTCTTTCTAATTCTAAACTATTTGCAAAAATATAAGTGACCATAAATCAAAGTTTAAATTATACACATGAATGCAAAAAAATTAAAAACATATAAAATCAAACTTGGGTTGCCTCCCAAGAAGCGCTTTGTTTAAGATTTTTTAGCTCGACAACACTCCATTATCTCAACTTGGCTCTGGAGGTTTTGTAAACCTCCATTCATCTGTCTCTGTGTTGTCTTCTGGTGGGATGGGCTTTACCCTGCTGAAAGTGTAGCTGTCTAAGAAGGGAGCTCTACACTTTGACAGGTTGAACATGATGATCTCCCCGTGTGCTTCTAAGGAGATCTTGTACGCCGTTATGTCTATACATGCTCCCGCAGTCGCCAGAAAGGGTCTTCCCAAGATGTTGGGATTCTGGGGGTTTGGTCCTGTGTTGAGTATAATAAAGTCCGTATGTATCACAAAATTCTCAATGACCAAAGGCACATATGCTAGCATGCCGATGGGATCCTTCACTGAGTCGTTCCACATACGAATTCCAAAGTCTACTGGTTGGATGCCACTCAGTCCCATCTCTAGGTAGAATGCATAGGACATCATGCTAATTGATGACCCTAGATCGCAAAACACTTAATCGAAGCTCTCACCGTAAATCGATCAGGGTATAACAAATTCACCAGGGTCCTCTGGCTTGGGTCCGATTTTATCTTCAATTTCAGCCTGATTTGATAGCGTTGATATCATGGTTGCACACCCCTTGGTGGATCTATTATTCTAACCCACTCTTTCACCGTATATTCCCTCTTCCTTGACCTGACTCAGCTCGGGTAATGATGGAGAGTTATCCATGGTTTGCACTATGGTTTGGGTTATTTGGGCCACTTATGTTTCCAACATCCTCGTGTGACTTGCAAGACCATCAATAGTGGCCTTCAAATCCTTAAGTGACTCTTCTGATTTTTAATGTTGGTGTCGAAATTTTTCTTTACCCTTCGTTTGGGTAGCAATGAAGTCTTCCATAATCAGTTCTATCCTAGACTTCTGTGGTTGTTGCTGCCCATTGCCCTGTTGCTGCCCATATCCTCTGGACAGTTGGAAATTCCTCGAGTTATTCCAATAGGAAAAATTTGGGTTCTTCCTCCATCCGGGATTGTAAGTGCTGGAATATGGGTTGTTGGGACTTTGATTGTGGTCTCCAACCACATCGACCTTCTCGATCTGCTCCTCTAATCTACCTTGCCCTCTATAATAGTCCTCTTGATATGCTGATCCTGAAGGTAGGAAACTTCGCTTCTCACTTCAACTCGGTCGCTTGTTAATGGAGATCCCTTCTACATCCCCAGATAAAAAAATTTATCCTTGACAAGAGGGATTACCCAAGCAACCGTTTCATCGTTGTGCTATTCGATTAGAGTAGTCACTTGAACAAACTTGTTGTTCAAGCAACCAACCTCTATTCTACGAATAGCCGCGGAATATACGAGGTACGGATCGCCGACTTTAGTGTTTATATTCGGGGTCCAAGTTATATTATCCACAAAATAGAATATATAACATTCATATAATTGAAAAAACAATATAAACATGTTATAAACGAAAATAGATAATCGATATAGCTCTTGATCTTCTATTGTATGACCTTCCTCCGTTTGGACGTCGTGTGGGCAACGATCTACCAAAAGTTGAAGCTCCTAGATCACCAATATTCCTTCCTTGCTCGCTCCGAACATGAGGAAGTATAGAAACAAGACTCTTCTCCTTCCTTTAGCCAACCAACAAGCATCAAGCAAGATGCTTGCCGCCGTCCAACAAGGAAAAGGGATGAGAAGGATGGATGCCGGCCAAGAGCTCCAAGGGAGGACCCTAAGCCTTATTTCCACCGGCCAAGGAGAGGAGAAGAGCTAGCTTTGGACGCCGGCCAAAAGAGGAAAAGGTTGTATGGGCACCGACCACCAAGGGAGAAGAAGAAGATAAGGAAAAGTTTTCCTTATTTGGTGCCGCCAACCCCAAACCCTAATCTCCAAGCTTGCCGCCCACCTTAGCCCTAATCCTATCTCTAATGGGTTTCCTTCTTGCCGCCCACCCCCACCTCTCCTTTTATAGAGTTAGGGATAAGCCTTGTTTTAATCTCCACCATTGGTTCTAGGGATTTAATCTCAATCGTCGGATCTAGAGATTTTATCTCAACCATCGGATCTAGAGATTTAATCTCTACCTTTGGATCTAGAGTTTTGTTTTCATCCATTGGATCTAGGCTTCATGAGGTATTAATAGGCTACAATAGGGACCATGAGGAGGAGTTGGATCTTGGCCACCCAATGGATCAAGCCCAAATAAAGTCCGATCCATTGATGATAATCCAATCCACTAAAGGATTATCATTGATCTACCTCACCAACCCCCATAAGTTAATATGAGCTCCATATATTATATGTACATTTTCTCCCCGTGTTTAAGATCTCGAATTTTCGTCGATTAATTAATTTACTGACCATTAATTAATCAACATCTAACTCCATGAGTAGTACCACTCAACCTTTTCATCATGCCGGACCAAGTCCACTTGTAGGGTTTACATGATGAATCTTATGAGCTCCTTAAGGGGACATCATCATCCTAATATATACGACACGGTTTCCTCCTATAATTAATGACACACCATATAAATAATATCATTTTCCAACTTACCGAGCCTATCGATTTAATCTATAAATCTTGCCCATTGGTAAATCAAAGAAATGAATACTAAGTATATGTGTCGGTTATTATATCGGGAATAAGAGTATGTACAATATAATATCTGAGGTCCGATTCTTTTATGTAGTCAGCAATAAATCTAATCACCTCTAAGTCGGTCCTGCTCAATACACACAAAGTGTACTAGTGTGATTTTATGGTCAAGACAAACCAATACCAAATCACACTACAACCATACCAATGGTTTGTCCAAAGCCATCTCGGTTGTGAGCCTACACTTATACTTTACAAGGAGCCGATAACATGATCTCCCGTGTGACACTACACACCATGTTATCTACAATGTAATGTATTAGACAATATGCATCACCATAAATATGCAAACAATGATCATGTGATTCTTATTTCAAAATAAAAATGTTCATACAAAAGATAGACTTTTCAGTATACATCCCAACAATCTCCCACTTATACTAAAAGACTATGCTTTCCTCAAACTGCAATACATCAGATTCCCATTCCCTCCACATGCCTATCAAAAGCTCTCGTCAGAAGGGCCTTAGTGAAAGGATCTGCCAGGTTATCCTCCGATGCAATCTTGGCCACAACTGTTGGTGCAGTAGGCACCTAAGTCAAACCTGAGTTTTAGATTATAGCAAACGATACAAAGTTAAGCTCATGTCATTATCTCACGAGCTGAATCGAGTGTGCAGAAGATTGCTATAGCTGGAGCTAAAGGCTAGAGACACCCGGAGGAAGCCGCGGTGGTCGGGCGACACTCGAGTGACTTCGAAGGGAGCCGAAGGAATCGAGTGGAAGGCCGGAAGCAAAAGCAACACGTAAGTATCGAGGTAAGCTCGTGTGTGCGAGTGTAAGTGAGGTCGTATCCTCATTACGGGGATGATCTTAAGCGTAGATCCGACCAAAGACATCCTATAGATGGTCTAGGTCGAGATCGGACGGTCGACGACCGTCGAAATTATGTTTTTGTTGAGCTAACTTTGACTTGCAGCAAGCATCATTCATTGCCCGGCTTGGAGGACTCATTCGACCGCCGTCAACTGTCAGCGGAGGTCGAACTCGATGTCGCCATCACGATCGACTGATGATGGCCATCAGTCGACTGATGGTCAATGATCAGATTCGAGGAGTCAAGGCTTATCACCCCATTTCAAGGAGATTGGTACTCAATTGTGATTGGCTAGGGTTCCTCTCGAAAAGGGGCTCAAAGGCTATAAAAGGAGGGCCAATCCTAGGGTTTCTTCATCAATTCTAAGCTTCCAAGAGCCTCCACAAAGCTACAACTCTTCGACAACGAAGTTCTTCTTCTCCGACGCTAGGTTTAATTTTCTTTTAGTTTTTGTACGTCGGTTTTAGATTTATTCGTTGTTCATTTACTTTTTTGAAGCTCTTTTTCTTTCATAACGAGGAGAGGGGGAGTGTCCCTCTACCTCAAGTTTTTGTTCTTGTATCGATTAACTCCTACCTCCAACGAGGAGGAGTTCGTTTAGTTTATTTCCCTCCGTGCGTGGTCAAGGACCACTAGGGCCTTGGAGTAGTAGCCGAAGGCTACGAACCAAGTAAAAAGAGTTGTCTCTTTTACTTATTGCTTATCTTTTCCGCTGCAAATTAATTATCTACACGGATTTTAAACGAACGAACGAAAAAAAAAAGTTTTAACGCTATTCACCTCCCCTCTAGCATTTCAAATCGATCCAACAATTGGTATCAGAGCCGGGGGTTGCTAAGATTTGGTGAAACCACCAATCTAGTCATTTTACAGATTTTTTTTTCTTTTTAATTCTGTTTATTTCAGATTTATTTCGCTTTGTTACTTTTACTCCCGCACTACTAATCCAAGACGTGAGTCTTGGTACATTTTTGTGTGTTTTTGTCGTTGCTAGTTTCTTAGTCTTCGTCTCCTTGTGTCTTTTGTTCTAATGTCCCATCTCGAGGGTTTTAGCACCGTCCGACCTCCGTTTTACAACGGAGATGACTTCCATTATTGGAAGGGTCGGATGGAATGCTTTCTCAAAACCCAAATCGAGATGTGGATCATAATCCAAACGGGATTCACACTTCCGACTAACGAAGTGGGTGAATCCTTGGATTATGACAAATGGACCATTGCGACAAAAAGACAAGTCGAAGCCGACGCTAAGGCAACTCAAATCCTTCAATGCGGCTTATCCAAGGAAGAGCTAAATCGCGTCGGCCCCTTCATAAGCGCAAAGGACCTATGGACAAAACTAGTGGAGCTACACGAAGGGATCGATGAAGCCAAGGTATGTAAGCGTGATCTTCTATTCAATAAACTATATAACCTAAAAATGCAGGAACACGAGTCCGCGATGCAACTCCACGCCCGTGTCCAAGACATAGTCAACAACCTACACGCAATCGGGCAAAAGGTCGAAAACCGTGACCTTATAAGGTATGTTCTAAACTCTTTTCCGAGGACTACCTTGTGGGCATCCATGGTCGATGCCTACAAGGTCTCCAAGGATCTTTCTAAACTTAGATTAGATGAACTTTTTTCTGATTTTGAACTTCATGACGCCTAACCCCGAGAAGGGTATAGCACTATTTTGCGTGTTCAAAGGAAGAAAACCGCAAGCAAGCCACCCCAAGGAAAGAAGAGGATGAGTCCGATTCGAGGTCGACTAATGGAGGCCGAACTAGTCAACCTAGTTCGAGGATAGTCAAGGGCAAAATGAGCCATCACTGACTCCAACGAAGGTAAGCCTAAAAGTTCAAACATAAGATGTTATGAATGCAACAGTTTGGACACATTAAGTCCGAATGCCCAAAACTCAAGAGCAAGGCACCAAAACATAAAGGCACTCAACGCTACTTGGGAAGAAGCTGAGGAAGAAGACAACGATCGATTCCTTATGGCTAAACCGGTGGAATCGGAGAGTCGAGTCGGAACTTGAATCGGAAACCAAGACGAGTCAGGATCGAAACACTATTCAAGACAAGCCACGGATACGCATCCGGTTCAAAAGATACACTCAAGGTAAGTCGATCTCTTATTACTACTCTTTATAGTGCAATTAAGTTTTTAAATAAAAAGTTAGCTAAGTCCGAGTCCAAGGTCGAGACCCTGGTTGAGGAAGTTAAACTCCTCAAACACGAGGTCTCCCTAACCTCTTCCACTAGTCGAGTTCAAGAGAAGGACTCAACTCGGGTTGAAAAACTCGAAGTTGAGAACTCACTCTTGAAAAGTCAAGTCGAAGATCTTAGGAATATGTTGGAAAGGTTTACTTTGGGATCCAAAGGACTTGACCTCCTACTTGGATCGCAAAGGGTCGTGTACAACAAGGTCGGACTAGGTTTTAGCTCAAACACGACCAATAAGTCGTATATGTCGATTGTAAGTCAACATAAAAAACGTGTCCAAGCATGGGTCCCTAAGACCACCTTGATTTCAAACTTAGGATCAAACCAGTATTGGGTTCCTAAGGACCAAATCCACTATGTGGAGAGACCAAATCGATTCAACGATCCAGGGGGAGCTAGTACGAAATTTGTTTGTGTTTTAACTTAGAAATTGCATGCTTAGGTTTTTATTTAGTTTGATTTTTCTTTTTAGAATGGTTAGATAGGACTATAACTCGTCAATACTTGATAACATAGTACCAGGACGCGGCGAGATGATAGTACGCTAGGAAAGCGGAGTCTTATGTATTCGAGTTAGATAAGGCGTATCTAGTTCGGTGCACATGACCGAGCGGAACTAGCTGAAGCTACCTCACGGTATCCTAGACTAGTTAGACCAGGAAGTGGTCTTAGGTGAGTCAAGTCTCTATTTTCTTGAAAATAGCTTTGTCTAAGGAAGTGGTCGTTGTTCCGATCAAAGAAGGCCTCTGTGCCTCGCCACGACCTGGAAGCCATGATCTTGAAAAGGTGACTTGATGAACCTAAGGTCAAATCCGAATCTAACGCAAGGTTGACAAGTGTTTAAGTCATTAAATTTAATTCAACTAAAATTGGAAGTCATCTCACAAGAACATATAGGATTAACATGTTTGATCATGTAGACATGGGTGAGATGATTGAGGTTAATAAATTTTCAACCAATTTTTAATAAATCCAATATCCGATCCAACTACCTTGCGTGTAGGATCAATGGATGTTGGACAGTGGTTGCTCCCGACACATGACCGGGGATCAACTCAAGTTTTCGAAGCTTCGATTCAAACGACAAGGATCGGTAGCCTTCGGAAATAACGGCAAGCTCAAAATCATCGGATCAGGTGATATTGAGCTTAACTCAAATTTTGTCATTCAAAATGTTTTATTAGTAGAAAATTTTCAATATAATCTTCTCAGTGTAAGCCAATTGTGTGATAATAACTATAAGGTCATATTTCTAGAAAATGAATGTAATTAATACAAATGAAACAAACAATTCTTAAAGGGACTAGAAAAAACAACATTTACACTATCAACTTAATTAACTCCTCAACTAAGTGTCTTATGACACGGCAAGAGGAATCATGGTTGTGGCACCGATGACTCGGTCACTCACACCCAAGACTCATCCACAAGATGAGTCAGAGTGACTTAGTTAGAGGTTTGCCTAACCTCAATAACTTGGATAATAAAATATGTAATGCTTGTCAACAAGGTAAACAATCTAGGACACAACATGAACTAACTAGTCAAGAACGAACCAAAAGTGTGCTTGAGCTCCTACACATGGATCTATTTTATTCACACGGAGCTAAGTCACTTAACGGAAGTAAATTCTGCTTAGTCATAATTGATGACTATTCTAGATTTACTTGGGTTAGGTTCATCAAACACAAAAGTGATACCCTAGATCAATTAATCAATTTATTTAAGTTAATAGAAAATCAACAAAGCATTAAAATCAAAAGACTTAGGACTGATCATGGTGGTGAATTCGTAAACCATAGGTTTACAAAATTCTGTAACCTAAATGGATACCACCACGAGTTCTCTTGCCCTAGAACTCCACAACAAAATGGCTTAGTAGAACGCAAAAATAGAACCCTACAAGAAGCCGCTAGGACAATGTTAAATGAGTATAACCTACCCGATAGGTTTTGGGCGGAAGCCGTGAGTACGACATGCTATGTCTAAAATAGAATCCTTATGGTAAAGAGGCACCTTAAGACCTCATACGAGATTTATCACGATAAAATACCTAACATCAAGTACTTTAGGGTATTTGGGTGTAAGGTACATATCCTAAACACTAAGGATTACCTAGGGAAATTTACATCCAAAACCACGACCGAAATCTTTCTAGGATACTCGACTACAAGCAGAGCTTATAGAGTATATAACCACGACACCCATAGAGTCGAGGAGACTATCAATGTAGTATTTGATGAAGAACACGAACCTACAAAACCCCCGGCAACCCCAATTAGCGAGCCGACTCATACTAGACCTAACTCTGATCCGAAAATCAGGTCTAGTGTTAATCCTAACCTAAGTCAACCAAGTCACTCTATCGACCAAGTGATAGATGACTCCAACAAACTAGAACTCAAACAAGTCATCCTATGGATCAAGTTGTAGACTCAAACCCAAATCCAACTAGGACTCAAACGAATCATCCTATCGACCAAGTGATAGGTGATCCAAGTCTAGGAGTTCAAACTAGAGTCTCATACAGAAACCTTAGTCAAATATCTTTGATTTATAAAATCGAACCCAAAACTATTGACCAAGCTCTTCTTGATCCCGATTGGATTATTGCAATGCAAGAAGAGTTGGCTCAATTCACTAGGAACGAAGTATGGGAATTAGTACCACCACCTAAAGATAAAACAATCATTGGAACAAGGTGGGTGTTTAGAAATAAAATTGATGATAAAGGTGAAGTAGTTAGAAATAAAGCTAGACTAGTTGCTAAAGGGTTTAGTCAAGTCGAAGGTTTAGATTACGACAAGACCTATGCCCCAGTAGCTAGATTAGAGTCCATTCGAATGCTATTAGCATATGCAGCACATCGAGGATTTAAGTTGTTTCAAATGGATGTGAAATCTGCATTCTTAAATGGATACATTAAAGAAGAAGTTTATGTTAGTCAACCCCCCGGTTTCGAAAGTTTAGACAAACCCGATCATGTCCTTAGGTTAAAGAAAGCTCTCTATGGACTTAAACAAGCTCCTCGAGCTTGGTACGAGAGACTTTCGATTTATCTTAAGTCCAAAGGCTTTAACCAAGGTGTAGTTGACCCAACCCTTTTCGTAAAAACCTTAGGTAAAGACATATTCATAGCCCAAATCTAAGTAGATGATATTATTTTCGGAACCACCAACTCAATCCTATTAAATGAGTTTATTTCACTTATGGAAAGTGAATTTGAAATGAATCTAGTAGGCAAGTTAAGTTTCTTTTTAGGTCTACAAATTAAACAAACTAAAGATGGAATATACCTACATCAATGCAAATATACTAGGGAATTAATTAAACGCTTTGGAATGCAAGACGCTAAAATTATTAATACCCCAATGGCAACCAATGTGAATATAGAAGAAGTAATTGGAAACCAAATTGATTTAAAATACTATAGGAGCATAATAGGGAGTCTCCTTTACTTAACTGCAAGCCGACCTGATATCTTATTTGCAGTGAGTATGTGCGCAAGGTTTCAAACCTGTGCCAAGGAGTCTCACCTAACTCTAGTCAAGCGTATCCTTAGATATCTAAAGGGTACACTTAATGTCGGTATTTGGTATCCTAGATCTACCGAGTTCGAACTAACCAGCTACTCCGATTCGGACTATGCCGGTAGTAAGCTTGATAGAAAGAGCACGAGTGGTTGTTGTCAACTTCTCGGCTCGAGTCTAGTGAGTTGGTGCTGCAGGAAGCAACACTGTGTTGCCTTATCTACCACCGAAGTCGAATACATCGCGATGGGTGAGTGTGTCACTCAACTTCTTTGGATGAAACACACTCTCCGCGACTTTAAGTTAGACTTTATAAATACTAAACTTCACGTAGATAACATTAGTTCAATTAATCTTACAAAGAATCCGATATGTCACTCTAGGACCAAACATATAGAGGTCAAACACAATTTCATTCGAGAACATGTGGCCAACGGAGCCATACAACTCGAATACGTCGAATCAAAGTCTAACTTAGCGGACCTATTTACTAAACCCCTACTCGAAGTCGAATTTAGTCTATTAAGATGAA
Source organism: Wurfbainia villosa (assembly GCA_025175895.1). Classification (NCBI taxonomy): domain Eukaryota; kingdom Viridiplantae; phylum Streptophyta; class Magnoliopsida; order Zingiberales; family Zingiberaceae; genus Wurfbainia; species Wurfbainia villosa. The sequence goes on from CM046002.1 coordinate 51,965,045, forward strand.
AATTGGGCATGTGCATAGTAGAATAGGAACTTGCAAATTATATTTTCTTACTACTATTTCTTAATTTTCATTTTTTTATGGAACTAGTATAGGACATACCTTAGATATCATGCACCTATAGATTTAAGGAGCCAATACATCTCACAACACATAGGACTAATGTGTTTGTGTACTTAGCTACGTAGATGGGCGTGAGATGTTAGGACCTTACTCCTGGTTCCAGATGTAGAGCTAGTGCATCTCTATGAACCACGGAGTATAATCATACACACTAGCAGGCTCACGACCGAGTGGTTGATCTTTCATATCAATCAAGCCAAATATGAGTCGAACATTTTATAGATGAACTTATTTTCAGTATATTATTTTCAAAATAATGTGGAACATGCTTGGACTTTAAATTTAATACTTATTTTTGTTTTCCACACACACTCTCACTCTTTTCGATATATGGCAAAAGGGGGAGAAAAAGGCCAAAGTTAAGGGGTCAATTTTTTTTTGATAACTTAACTCTTACTTTATATTTAAACCAAAAGTTAACTTTATGTTTTGAAAACTTATTAAAGGCCAAGTTAAGAGAATTCTTAACTTAAACTTATTTGTGCCGTCAATGTTTTACTTAAGGGGGAGAAAGGGCCAAGTTAAGAAGAACTCTTAACTTAAACGTTTTACTAAGGACAACTTTAAGTAATGTTAATTACTTAAAGAAACCCTCAAAGGGGAGGATTAAGGTCTTTTTTCAAGACTCACCCTCGGTCAAGGGGGAGGTTTCCTCAAGGGGGAGTACTTGAAGAAAATCCTTACTACTCCAACATAATCTTCTTTATTTCTTGTTTGTTTCTAATGCACATTATTCTTCATGCTTGCTATTTACTTAACTTTGTATGTGGGTTTACCATAAATCAAAAAGGGAGAGATTGTTGGTGCAGTAGGCAACTAAGTCGAACCTGAGTTTTGATTATAGCAAACGATACAAAGTTAAGCTCATGTCGTTATCTCACGAGCTGAATCGAGTGTGCAGAAGATTGCTATAGCTGGAGCTGAAAGCTAGCGACACCCGGAGGAAGCCGCGGTGGTTGGGCGACACTCGAGTGACTTCGGAGGGAGCCGAAGGAATCGAGTGGAAGGCCGGAAGCAAAAGCAACACGTAAGTATCGAGGTAAGCTCGTGTGTGCGAGCGTAAGTGAGGTCGTATCCTCGTTACGGGGATGATCTTAAGCGTAGATCCGACCAAAGACATCCTATAGATGGTCTAGGTCAAGATCGGACGGTCGACGACCATCGAAATTATGTTTTTGTTAAGCTAACTTTGACTTGCAGCAAGCATCACGATCATTTGCCGGCTTGGAGGACTCGATCGGAGGTCGACACTTTCGTGCCATCCCATCGGATCGATGATGGTCGGTCATGATCGTGATGGTCAATGATTAGATTCGAGGAGTCAAGGCTTATCACCCCATTTCAAGGAGATTGGTGCTCAATTGTGATTGGCTAGGGTTCCTCTCGAAAAGGGGCTCAAAGGCTATAAAAGGAGGGCAAATCCTAGGGTTTCTTCATCAATTCTAAGCTTCCAAGAGCCTCCGCAAAGCTACAACTCTCCAACAACGAAGTTCTTCTTCTCCGACGCTAGGTTTAATTTTCTTTTAGTTTTTGTATGTCGGTTTTAGATTTATTCGTTGTTCATTTACTTTTTCGAAGCTCTTTTTCTATCATAACGAGGAGAGGGGGAGTGTCCCTCTACCTCAAGTTTTTGTTCTTGTATCGATTAACTCCTACCTCCAACTAGGAGGAGTTCGTTTAGTGTTTTGCCCTCCGTGCGTAGTCAAGGACCACTAGGGCCTTGGAGTAGTAGCCGAAGGCTACGAACCAAGTAAAAAGAATTGTCTCTTTTACTTATTGCTTATCTTTTCCGCTGCAAATTAATTATCTACTCGGATTTTAAATGAACGAATGAAAAAAAAAAGTCTTAACGCTATTCACCCCCCTCTAGCATTTCAAATCGATCCAACAACAACTTCTCCTCTCTTTACGATTTCTCGTATCAGGTGGTACTTGCGCTCTATGTGTTTACTTGACTTATGGGCTCGTGGTTCCTTCGAGTTTGCAACTGCACCATTATTATCACAATAAATTGTGATAGTTCTGGGCAAACCAGGAATCACATCCAAGTCCATCAGGAAGTTCCTGAGCCACAAAGCTTCTTTGACCGCCTCAGAGGCTACCACATACTCAGCTTCCATGGTAGAGTCAGCCACACATTTCTGCTTGACACTCCTCCATAAAATGGCTCCACCCCCCAAAGTAAACACAAAACCTGAGGTAGACTTACTGTTATCCCTATCTGATTGGAAGTCGGAATCTGTGTAACCCACAGGGAGTAATTGGTCTGCCTGGTAAACTAGCATATAATCCCTAGTCTTTCTCAGATACATTAATATATGCTTTACCGCAGTCCAATGTCCCTGTCTTGGATTACTCTGATATCTGCTGACCATGCCTATGGTAAAGCAGATATCTGGTCTCGTACATACCATTGCATACATGAGGCTTCCTACTGCCGAGGCATAAAGAACCGCCTTCATCTCCTCTATCTCCTCAGATGTTCTAGGACACATCTCCTTAGATAAATGAAATCCATACCTGAAAGGTAGAAAACCTTTCTTGGAGTTTTGCATGCTAAAATGATCCATAATAGTGTCTATGTATGAAGCTTGAGATAAGCACAACATCCTTTTCCTGCGATCTGTTATAACCTTGATCCCAAGGATGTGTCCCACTTCTCCCAAGTCCTTCATATCAAATTGTTTGGACAACCATACCCTTATGTCCGATAACACCTTGACATTGTTACCAATTAACAAAATGTCATCTAAGTATAGTACAAGAAATACCACTATATTTTCGTCACATCTCTTGTATACACAAGACTCATCCAAAATTTGAATAAATCCATAAGACTGGATTACCTCATCAAAGCGGATGTTCCAAGACCTCAAAGATTGCTTCAATCCATAAATGGACCGATTAAGCTTACATACAAGATTCTCTTTGCCCTTTGCAATGAATCCTCTGTTTGCTTCATATAGATGTTTTCCTAAAGACTTCCATTAAGGAAAGCTGTCTTGACATCCATCTATCACACCTCATAATCCATATGAGCTGCAATGCATAAGAGAATCCAGATAGACTTAAGCATGGCTATCGGCGAAAAGGTCTCCTCATAATCGATACCCTCTTTTTGAGTATACCCCTTCACAACAAGCCTCGCTTTGAAGATCTCAACCTTCCCATCTATTCCTCTCATTCTTTTGTAGATCCACTTGTTGGAATGTATACTGAAAGCCTAGCTCTTTTTGTATGATCATTTTATTTTGGAATAAGAATCACATGATCATTGTTTTGAACTTTATATATTTATTATATATGTGTGCATATTGTCTAATATTTTACATTGTAGATAACATGGTGCTTGGTGTGGCACAGAAGATCATGTTATCAGTCCCTTATAAAATATAAGTAGAGGCTCATGACCAAGATGGTTTTGGACAAACCATTGGCATGGTTATAGTGTAGCTTGGTATTGTTTTGTCTTGAACATAAAGTTACACTAGTACACTTAGGTGTATTGAGCAGGACCGACATAGAGGTGATTCAATTTAGTACTGACTACATAATTGAATCGGACCTCGGATATTATGTTGTACATGCTCTTAATCCCGATATAATAATGGGCACATGTACTTAGTATTTATTTCTTTGATTTACCAGAGTGTGAGATTTAGATGGATTAAATCAATATGCCCGGTAAGTTGGGAAATGATATTATTTACATGGTGTGTCGTTGATTATAGGAGGAAACCGTGTCCTATATATTAGGTTGATGATGTCCCCTTGAGGAACTCATAAGGTTCATCATGTAAACCCAGCTGGTTGACTTAGTCAACATGATGATAAGGTTGAGTGGTACTACTCGAGGAATTAGATGTTAATTAATTGATGGTCAGTAAATCAATTAATTGACGGACATTCAATATCTTAAACACGGAGAGATTAATGTACAAATAATATATGGAGCCCATATTAATTTATGGGGGTTGGTGAGGTAGTTCAATGATGATCCTCTAGTGGAATGGAACATCATTGATGGATCAAGTTTGTGTGGTTCCGATCCATCGGGTGGCCAAGATCCAACTCCTCCTTATGGTCCCTATCGTAGCCTAATATAATCCTTGTGAAGACTAGATCCAAGAATGTAAAACAAAACCTAGATCCGACGGTTGGGATGAAATCCTAGATCCGACGGTTGGGATGAAACCCTAGATCCGATGGTTGGAATAAAACCCTAGATCCGACGGTGGAGATTAAATACCTAGATCCGACGGTGGAGATTAAAGGAGGCTTAAGCCCAATTCTATAAATAGGGGGCTTAGGCTTGGGCGGCATAATAATCAATAGAGGGCTAGGGTTTGGCTCTTCCACAAGTGGGCGGCTAGGGTTTTGGAGCTAGGGTTTTTTTGGGCGGCAACCTCCTTCCTCCAAGAAGTTGCCGGCGCCCAACCTTCTTCCATCTAGACTTGGCCGACGCCCATTCTCAAGGCCTCTCTCTTATTCCTTAGCCGGTGGTTCTCCTTCCATTGGTGGCCGGTGCTCTTCCTCCTCCCTTTCTCCTTGGTGGCCGGCGGCAACCCCTCTTCATATATTTATATCTTAGGATAATAGTAGGATATCGTAGTTTAACTCTTTGGTTGCGAGCATAAGATCAGACTATTATGGCCATGTGTGTATTTGATTGGATGTGTGTAAAAATATATTATTAGAATACTCTTGGTTGACGAGGCTAGATTAGTATTTAATTTTTGTAATTAAATACGGCATTGTTTAGCCGCTCATTTTAGTTTACTTTCGATCTAGATTATTTGTACACTCCTTCGTGGAGTATAGGATCGATGGATGTAAATTAAAATAGTTTATCTCGGCTCGGATCTCTTTGGTGACTTGCGCACGGGAAAAGATGGAGCGGACGAGGTGGCGACACGACAGGATGCATATTGGAGAACAATGCCATAATAGTTGGAAAAATTCTGTTTTCCATATTTATTGCTTATTTGTTTTATATGCATGTTGTGTATGTTTTAAAATTCCTCATTTTCAATTTACTAAGTGGGAGATGGACATTTTAATTAATTCCCGGCCTCCATTACAATTTGACGTGTGATGCAACAAACTTGCGCGTTGGCTCTGAGTGCCTTCCTCCCCATCGGATGGGTTTGTTTGCGGATCACTAGGTCAAATAATGGTTATAGGAAATTATTTAGGGCGTGTGTACTTCCCATCGGTAAGGCACATAATCGAAATAATTCCCTTAGTATCGTGTAATGGTGCACACTTAGATGCAAATAAAAGTATCCTCCCCATCAGTCCTTTGCTTTTATTTGTAGGGCCAAAGAGGAACCAACTATTAATTTTATTTGTCAAAAAGTAAGGTTGACAAGATAATAAAATTAATGGGTAAAACCTCCTCTTACAAATGCAGAATTCGTATACGTCCATACTATCGTGGCATGCGATATTCTCGGTGTTTTGAGGTGTTGGTTGATTTCGGAATTTTATTGTTTTTGACGAATCAATAATATTTGAAATCTAATATTTTGATCATTGTGATTTTTAGGATTTTCAAATGGCTTTCATCCCACTTGCTGTGATTTTAAAAGAAAACAAACTTCTTTGGACCAAACTACATTGATTGGAAAAAGAAACTTGGATATTGTCTTAAGCTGCGGAGTACAAATTTGTACTCTTGAGTCTGTCCTCCTAAGCCCTCAGATGACTCGATGAAAAGGAGAAAGAAGCGTTATAAGAAATGGGTTAAAGCGGATGAGATGGCGCGGTGTTACATTTTGGCATCTATGTCAAATGTCTTTGCAACATCGACATCAGAGCCATAGCCACTGACTTATGACATGATGTTCAATCTCAAGGAACTTTTGGACATCGAGTAGGCGGCTAGGCGGGAGGCAATGAGAAACTTGATGGCGACCACCATGATCGAGGAACACCGTTAGGATCATGTTCTCAAGATGATGGCTCATCTTAATGAGATGGAAGTCCTCGGGCTGAGATCGATGGAAACCCAGTCGATATCATTCTCGATCTCTGCCTAGGAGTTTTGAGTAGTTCGCCTCAACTACAACATGAACAAGAGGTTGTATTAGTTGGCGAGCTTGGCCGAGAACTCGAGGCGTGAGAGGGCTTTTTCGTCAAAGTGCTCAAGCCATGGTCGCTCGGAAGGTTTCTTCCTCTAAACCGAAGGTAAGAAGAAGAAGCAAGGTGGAGGCGAAGAAAGTGGCGATGGGACCTCGAGACGGGAGTGAAGAAGCGAAAGGCAAGTGCTTCCTTCAAGGTGGACATTGGAAAAGCGGTGTCCTCGTGAAAGAACAAGGTATATCTTCTTGTTTAGTTGTTGAAACATGTTTAGCGGTGTTATCTACGATTGCACGGTGTGTAGATACAAGAGCCGATCATGTCTGCAATACTTTGCGGGGTTCGAAACACGACTAGTGAGGAGAGATTAGTCTTCATGGGCAATGCTTGAGGTGGCGGCTATTGCGTGGGAGGCGTTTATTTATCTTTTGATAGGAATAAAGTTTTGGTTTTGAGAAATTGTCTTTATGTACCTACTTTTAGAAAGAATTTAATTTAGTTTCTAAATTGTTTATGGATGGATATTCTGTTTCTTTTAATGACAAAGTGGTTATAAAAGGAATAGGAGATTATCTGATACAGTACATTGGTTGGCAATTTATATACTCTTGAACCGAAAACTCCACGATGCATATAGAAGTAAATAACTCATCTTCTAAATCTAATAAGAGAAAAGAACCTTCATAAATGAACCAAACATATCTTTGGCATCTAAGGCTTGGTCATATTAACCTAAGTAGAATTCAAAGGTTGATAGCTGATGGACCTTTGGGTTCATTAGTGGTGGAGGATCTCCCAACCTGTGAATCTTGCTTGGAAGGTAAAATGACCAAGAGGCCTTTCAAGGCCAAGGGGTATAGAGCCAAAGATGTGTTAGAATTAGTTCATTCTGATTTGTGCGGTCCTATGTCTATCCAAGCAAGGGATGGTTTTGAATATTTCGTCTCTTTTATAGACGATTATTGAAGATATGGATACATTTACTTGATGCGTCGCAAGTCTGAATGCTTTGGTAGGTTCAAAGAATTCAAGGCTGATGTGGAGAACCGTCAAGGTAAAAGTATCAAGACATTACGATCTGATCGTGGTGGCGAGTATCTCTTGGGAGAGTTTAGGAGTTACTTATCAGAGGCTGGGATTCAATCCCAATTGTCCGCACCTGGCACACCCCAGCAGAATGGTGTGGCGGAGCGAAGGAATAGGACTCTTATGGAGATGGTCAGATCGATGATGAGTTATTACGAGTTACTGATTAGATTACGGGGTTTTGCTCTGAAATAGTGCACATTACGAACTTGGTTCCATCTAAGTCAGTACCCTCTACTCCCATAGTTGTGGGTGGGCGAAAGCCTAGTCTAAGACATATTCGGATATGGGGTAGTCGGCACATGTCTTTGAAGGGAGATCTTGGTAAGTTGGAATCTCATGCAGTATGCTTGTTTGTTGGCTACCCTAAGGAGCGAAGGTGGTTTATTCTATAGTCCTAGAGATCGGAAGGTGATCGTGAGTGCGAATGTCGATTTCTAGAGGAGGACTATGTGATGAACCACAAGCCCACGAGTAGGATTGTTCTTGAGAGTTGGAGAAGTCCAGGCTTTAATACCACCGTACAGAGAGACACCACAAGTCATCTGCAGGGTGTCCTGAGCATACACAGCAGGTACCTCGTCGTAGTGGGAGGGTTGTTAGACAACCCGAGAGATTCATGTTTTTGGGAGAGTCTTCGGACTTAGTCCCTGGTGAACATGAACCTGATCCCTGGACATATGACGAGGTAATCCAAGATAGAGATGTGGTATCTTGGCAAAGAGCGATGAATTCAAAGATAGAATCTATGGTTTATAATCAGGTCTGGGAGCTATTAGAACCATCCGATGGTGTAAAAACCATTGGATGCAAGTGGATCTACAAGAGAAAGAGAGGAGTAGACGGGAAGGTTGAGACCTTCAAAGCTAGGCTTGTTGCGAAAGGGTATACTCAGAAAGAGGGTATCGATTATTAGGAGACTTTTTCGCCGGTAGCTATGCTTAAGTCTATCCAGATTCTCTTATCTATAGCTGCTCATATGGATTATGAGATTTGGCAGATGGATGTCAAGGCGACTTTCCTTAATGGAAGTCTTGAGAGAACATCTATATCTGACGGCAGCGGAGGATTCATTGCTAAAGGCAAAGAGCATCTTGTATGTAAGCTTAATCGGTCCATTTATGGATTGAAGCAAGCTTCTAGATCTTGGAACATCCGCTTTGATGAGGTAATCAGTCATATGGATTTATTCAAAGTCGGATGCCTTGTGTATACAAGAGATGTAGCGAAAGTGGTAGTTTTCTTGTACTATCGTAGATGACATTTTGTTAGTTGGCAACAATATCAAAGTGTTATCGAGCGTAAGGGTATGGTTGTCCAAAGCAGTTTGACATGAAGGACTTGGGAGAAGTGGGACACATCCTTGGGATCAAAGTTATAAGGATCGCATGAAAGGATGTTGTTCTTATCTCAAGCTTCATACATTGACACTATCCTTGCTCGTTTTAGCATGCAGAACTCCAAGAAAGGTTTTCTACCTTTTAGGCATGGAGTTCCTTTATCTAAAGAGATGTGTCCCAAAACATCAAAGGAGATAGAGGACATGAAGGCGGTTCCTTATGCTTCGGCAGTAGGAAGCCTTATGTATGATATGCTATGTACGAGACCGGATATACGCTGCAGTGGGCATGGTTAGCAGAATATCGAGTAATCTGGGACGAGGACATTGGTGCAGTAAAGCATATATTGAAGTACCTGAGAAGGACTAGGGATTATATGCTGGTTTACTGGGCAGATCAATTAGTCCCTGTGGGTTACACGGATTTGGATTTCCAATCAGATAGGGACAAGAGTAAGTCTACCTCGGGGTTTGTGTTTACTTTTGGAGGTGGAGCCATAGTATGGAGGAGTGTCAAGCAGAAATGCGTGGCGGACTCTACCATGGAAGCTGAGTATGTGGCAGCCTCTGAGGCAGCCAAGGAAGCTGTATGGCTCAGGAACTTCTTGATGGACTTGGATGTGATTCCTGGTTTGCCCAGAACTATCACAATTTATTGTGATAACAGTGGTACAGTTGCAAACTCGAAGGAACCACGAGCCCATAAGGCGAGTAAACACATAGAGCGCAAGTACCACCTTATACGAGAGATCGTAAAGCGAGGAGAAGTTGCTGTCGCCAAGATTGCATCAGAGGATAACCTGGCGGATCCATTCACTAAGGCCCTTCTAGCGAAAGCGTTTGATAGGCATGTGGAGGACATAGGGATCAGATGTATGGCCGAGTGATGACGGCATAGTCTTTTAGTATAAGTGGGAGATTGTTGGAATGTATACTGAAAGCCTAGCTCTTTTTGTATGAACATTTTATTTTGGAATAAGAATCACATGATCATTGTTTTGCACTTTATATATTTATTATATATGTGTGCATATTGTCTAATATTTTACATTGTAGATAACATGGTGCTTGGTGTGGCACAGAAGATCATGTTATCAGTCCCTTATAAAATATAAGTAGAGGCTCACAACCAAGATGGTTTTGGACAAACCATTGGCATGGTTGTAGTGTAGCTTGATATTGTTTTGTCTTGAACATAAAGTTACACTAGTACACTTAGGTGTATTGAGCAGGACCGACATAGAGGTGATTCAATTTAGTACTGACTACATAATTGAATCGGACCTCGGATATTATGTTGTACATGCTCTTAATCCCGATATAATAACGGGCACATGTACTTAGTATTTATTTCTTTGATTTACCAGAGGGTGAGATTTAGATGGATTAAATCAATATGCCCGGTAAGTTGGGAAATAATATTATTTACATGGTGTGCCGTTGATTATAGGAGGAAACAGTGTCCTATATATTAGGTTGATGATGTCCCCTTGAGGAGCTCATAAGGTTCATCATGTAAACCCAGCTGGTTGACTTAGTCAACATGATGATAAGGTTGAGTGGTACTACTCGAGGAGTTAGATGTTAATTAATTGATGGTTAGTAAATCAATTAATTGATGAACATTCGATATCTTAAACACGGGGAGATTAATGTACAAATAATATATGGAGCCCATATTAATTTATGGGGGTTGGTGAGGTAGTTCAATGATGATCCTCTAGTGGAATGGAACATCATTGATGGATCAGTTGTGTGGTTCGATCCATCGGGTGGCCAAGATCCAACTCCTCCTTATGGTCCCTATCGTAGCCTAATATAATCCTTGTGAAGACTAGATCCAAGAATGTAAAACAAAACCTAGATCCGACGGTTGGGATGAAATCCTAGATCCGACGGTTGGGATGAAACCCTAGATCCGACGGTTGGGATAAAACCCTAGATCCGACGGTGGAGATTAAATCCCTAGATCCGACGGTGGAGATTAAAGGAGGCTTAAGCCCAATTCTATAAATAGGGGGCTTAGGCTTGGGCGGCATAATAATCAATAGAGGGCTAGGGTTTGGCTCTTCCACAAGTGGGCGGCTAGGGTTTGGGAGCTAGGGTTTTTTTTGGGCGACAACCTCCTTCCTCCAAGAAGTTGCCGGCGCCCAACTTTCTTCCATCTAGACTTGGCCGGCACCCATTCTCAAGGCCTCTCTCTTATTCCTTAGCCGGCGGTTCTCCTTCCATTGGTGGCCGGTGCTCTTCCTCCTCTCTTTCTCCTTGGTGGCCGGCGGCAACCCCTCTTCAAGTTGGTCGGCGCTTCATCCACATGCTCCTTGGCCGGCGGTTGAACCAAATTTCCTAATTTGGTGGCCGGATCTAGAAAGGATAGGTATTTATTGGTTCTTCTCTTTGTTCGCAGTGGACAAGGAAGGGAAGAACGCGATCTAGAAGGCTTCTACTCGTGGAGGATCTTCGTCCACACGTCGTCCATGAGAACGATAGGACATACGGTAGAAGATCGTAAGGTATAAAGTTTTTTTTTTATTTACAGATCTGAGCATGTTCTTTTATGTCTTGATTATACATGTACGCGTATGAATATATATTGTATAATCATGGACCTCGAAGACAAACACAAAAACCGGTGATCCGTCCGTCGTCTCTTCCGCGGCTAACCAACTAGAAGAGTTGTGTTGCTTGAACAACTAGTTTGTTCAAGCGACCACTCAAGTTGTTAGCACGACGACGAAATGGTTGTGCTAAGGAAGCTCATCCCATCAGGATTAATTCTTTCATTAGTGAAAATTTTAATCCGGGGAGATGGGAGCCAATGAGCCTCCGAAGCAACTCCCTACACCACTTGCATCCAATGGTTTTTACACCATCGGGTAGTTCTACTAGCTCCCAGACCTGATTTGAATCCATAGATTCAATCTCAACATTCATTGCACTTTGCCAAGATACTGCATCTTTATCTTGGATTGCCTCGTCATATGTCCAGGGATCAGGTTCATGTTCGCCAGGGACTAAATCAGAATATTCTCCCAAGAACATGAATCTATCAGGCTATCTCACAACCCTCCCACTACGACGAGGTATCACCTGTGTATCCTCTGTGACACACAGTGCAGTGTCTTGTGGTATATCCTCTTATACCGGTGGTACTGAAGAAGTGACTTCCCCTTTCAATTCATCCAGAATAATCTTACTCATGGGCTTGTGGTTTATCACATAGTCTTCCTCTAGAAATCTGGCGTTCGTGCTGACGATCACCCTCTGATCTCTAGGACTATAAAACAAACCACTTTTCGTTCCTCTAGGATAGCCAACGAACAAGCATACTTCTATACGAGGTTCCAACTTACCAATATCTGCCTTCAGCACATGTGTTGGACTCCCCCATATCCGAATATGTCTTAGACTAGGCTTTCGCTCAGTCCACAATTCTGTGGGAGTAGAAGGCACTGATTTAGATGGAACCAAGTTCAGAATGTACACCGTCATATCTAGAGCATATCCCCAAAACGAATCTGACAACTCATAATAACTCATTATCGATCTAACCATCTCTATAAGGGTCCTATTCCTTCACTCTGCTACACCATTCTGCTGGGGTATGCCAGGTGTAGACAATTGGGATTGAATCCCAGCCTCTGATAAGTAATTCCTAAACTCTCCCAAGAGGTACTCACCACCATGATCAGATCGTAGTGTCTTGATACTTTTACCTTGACGTTTCTCCACATCAGCCTTGAATTCTTTGAACTTGTCAAAGCATTCAGACTTGCGGCGCATCAAGTAAATGTATCCATATCTCGAATAATAATCTATAAAATAGATGAAATACTCAAAACCACCTCTAGCCTAGATAGACATAGGACCACACAAATCAGAATGAACCAATTCTAACACATCTTTGGCTCTATACCCCTTGGCCTTAAAAGGTCTCTTGGTTATTTTACCCTCCAAGCAAGATTCACAGTTTGGGAAATCTTCCACCACTAATGAACCCAGGGGTCCATCAGCTATCAACCTTTGAATTCTTCTTAGGTTAATATGACCAAGCCTAAGATGCCAAAGATATGTTTGGTTCATCTTCGAAGGTTCTTTTCTTTTATTGGAATTAGAAGATGAGTTATTAACTTCTATTTGCATCGTGGGAGTTTTTGGTTCAAGTGTGTATAGATTTCCTATCAATGCACCTGAACAGATAATGTCCCTATTTCTTTTTATAACAACTCTATCATTAAAAGAAATAGAATATCCATCCATAAACAATTTAGAAACTGAAATTAAATTCTTTCTAAATAAAGGTACATAATGGCAATTCTTAAGAACCAAAACTTTATTTTTCTCAAAAGATAAATAAACGTCTCCCACTGCAACAGCCGCCACCTTCGTGGCATCGCCCAAGTATACGATAATCTCCCCCTCAGCCAGTCGTCTGGTTTCCTTGAACCCCTGTAAAGTATTGCAGACATGATCAGTGGCTCCCATATCTACACACCAGGTGACGGTAGATAACACCGCTAATCATGTTTCAACGACTAGTCCAAAAGATATACTTTTGTTCTGCTTGCGGTTGGGGCAGTCCTTCTTCCAGTGTCCAGTTTGCTTACAAGTGAAGCACTTGCCTTTGACTTCTTCACTCCTCCCTGAGTTCCTCCCACCACCTTTACCCCAGTTTGTTTCTTCTTCTTCTTTCCTTTCGGCTTAGAAGTAGAAACCTTTTGGGTCACCATGGCATGCGCTTGAGCACTCTGATGAAATAGCCCCTCTGCCGCCTGGAGTTCTGTCAGAAGCTCCACCAATGAATACAACCTTTTGTTCATGTTGTAGTTCAGGCGAAACTGCTCAAAACTCCTAGGTAGAGACTGGAGAATGATATCAACCTGGGTTTCCCCATCAATCTCAGCTCCGAGGACTTCCAACTCATTCAAATGAGCCATCATCATGAGAACATGATCCCTCACGGGTGTTCCCTCGATCATGGTGGTCGTCATCAAGTTTATCATGGCTTCCTGTCTTGCATCCCGATTCTGGTTTCTGAAAAGATCTTTGAGATTGAGCATCATGTCATAAGCAGTGGGCATGGCTTGATGCTGATGTTGCAGTACATTTGACATAGATGCCAAAATGTAACACCGCACCATCTCATCCGCCTTTATCCACTTCTTATAACTCTCTTTCTCCTTTTCCCCAGAATCATCTGCAGGCTTAGGAGGGCACTCTTCGAGGAGTATATACTTGTATTCCTCAGTAGTCAAGACAATGTCAAGATTCCTCTTCCAATCAACATAGTTGGGTCCAGTAAATTTATTCTCTTTCAGTCTCACAGTAAGAGGGTTGAAATTCATTTTGAAAGAAAACCTAAGAATCACATAGATCAAAATATTAGATTTCAAAAAATTATTGATTCCTCGAACAATAATATTTTAAAATCAACCAACACCTCAAAACATCGAGAATATCGTATGCCATGATAGTGTAGACGTATACGAATTCTACATTTGTAAGAGGAGGTTTTACCCATTAATTTTACTATCTTGTCAACCTAACTTTTTGATAAGTAAAATTAATAGTTGGTTGCTCTTTGGCCCTACAAATAAAAGCAGTGACTCCGATGGGTAGAATACTTATATTTGTATCTAAGTGTTCACCATTACTCTGTACCAAGGTAATTATCTCGGGTTATGTGCCTTCCGAAGGGAAGTATACACTCTCCTTAGTAATTTCCTATAACCATATTTGACCTTTTGATCCGCAAAAAAACCCATCCGATGGGGAGGAAGGCACTCAGAGCCGATGCACAAGTTTGTTTGCATCACATGTCAAATCGTAATGGAGACCGTGGGAATTTATAAAAAATTACCCTCTCCCACTTAGTAATTTGAAATTGAGGAATTTTCTAGCCTACAACATGCATATCAAACAATAAGCAATAAATATGAAAAATAAAATTTTTCCAACTATTATGGCTTTTGTCTTCAATATGTCTCCCGTCGTATCGCCATCTCATCCGATCCTCCTACGCCATGTACGAGCCATCCGGAGATCTGAGCCGAGAAAAATATATTTTAATTTACATCCATCGATCCTATACTCCATGAGGGAGTGTGCATGAAATCTAGATCGAAAGTAAACTAAAATAGAAAGAGTGGCTAAACAATGTCGTATCTGATTTACAAAATTAAATACTACTAGCCTCAAATCCCCAGAGGATTCAACAAAATATACAATTACACACATACAATCACATACACACATATGACCATAATAGTTGGATCCTATGCCAGCAACCAAAGAGTTAACCTACGCATATCCTACTATTATCCGGCACATATAATATATGAAAAGTGCATAAAAGTAACAAAATCCTAAACACACAAAACTGGAAACCGTGGCTCTGATACCACTTGAAGGTAGGAAACTTTGTT
This sequence comes from Wurfbainia villosa, assembly GCA_025175895.1. Lineage (NCBI taxonomy): Eukaryota > Viridiplantae > Streptophyta > Magnoliopsida > Zingiberales > Zingiberaceae > Wurfbainia > Wurfbainia villosa. Next base: position 51,980,096 of record CM046002.1, read on the forward strand.
TCCCACTTCAACTCGGTCGCTTGTTCATGGCAATCCCTTCTACATCCCTAGATAAAAAAATTTATCCTTGACAAGAGGGATTACCCAAGCAACCGTTTCATCGTCGTGCTATTCGATTAGAGTAGTCACTTGAACAAACTTGTTATTCAAGCAACCAACCTCTATTCTACGAATAGCCACGGAATAGACGATGTACGTATCGCCGACTTTTGTGTTTATGTTCGGGGTCCAAGTTATATTATCCACAAAACTGAATATATAACATTCATATAATTGAAAAACAAATATAAACATGTTACAAAAGAAAATAGACAATCGATATACCTCTCGATCTTCTATTGTATGACCTTCCTCCTTTTGGACGTCGTGTGGGCGACGATCTACCAAAAGTTGAAGCTCCTAGATGACCAATCATTCTTCCTTGCTCCCTCCGAACAACAGGAAGTATAGAAACAAGACCCTTCTCCTTCCTTTATGAAGGGTTTTGCATATCGAGTCCATGAGGGGAAACTTCGCTTTCCACTTCACCTCGGTAGCTTGTCCATGGCGATCCCTTCGATGTCCCCAGATTAAAAAAACAAATAATCATGGGAAAAAGGGATTGGCCAAACCACCAAGTCATCGTTGTGCTATTCGTTTAGAGAGGTCACTTGAACAAACTAGTTGTTCAAGCGACCATCCTCTATTTTACAAGTAGCCGCGCAATAGACGATGTCCGGATCGCCGGATTTTGTGTTTATGCTCGGGATCCAAGTAATATTTATCCATTTACATATTTATAACATGCTTATAATTGAAAAACAAAAACAAGCAACAAACAAAAGAAGAAAGTAGAATAGGTATACCTCTCTATCTTCTAATGTATGACCTTCCTCCTTTTGGACGTCGTGTGGGAGACGATCTACCAAAAGTCGAAGCTCCTAGATCGCAAATCTTCCTTCCTTGCTCTTCCAAAGCAAGAGGTAGAATAGAAACAAAGTTTTTCTCCTCTCTAGAAACAACCAACAAGGAACTAAAACTATCCTTGCCACCGGCCAACTAGGTGAAGGAGAAGATGGTGGAAAACAACCAAGACACCAAGGGAAGCCCTATATCTTGTTTCCACCACCTAAGGAGAAGGAGAAGGGAGCTTTTGGGCGCTGGCCAAGGTTGGAAAAGAGGTTGGAGAGGTGTTGGACGTTTGCCAAAAGAGGAAGAAGAAGAGAAGAATACCTTCCATATTTGGTGCCACCCTTGCCTCCAAACCCTAATCCTAATCCTATCTCAACTAGGATTCCTCTTCCTTACCGCCCAAAAACCCTAGCCCTCATCAATCATTCCACGCCAACTCCCTTTACATCCTTTTATAGAGTTAGGGATAAGTCATGAATTAATCTCCTCCATTGGTTCTAGGGATTTAATCTCAACCGTCGGATCTAGAGATTCAATCTCAACCGTCGGATCTTAGAGATTTAATCTCTACCTATGGATCTTAGAGTTTTGTTTCTATCCTTTGGATCTAAGCTTCATGAGGTGTTAATAGGCTACATTAGGGACCATGAGGAGGAGTTGGATCATGGCCACCCATTGATCAAGCCCACATAAAGTCCGATCCACTAATGATGATCCAATCCATTAAAGGTTCAACATTGATCTTCCTCACCAACCCCCATATGATAATATGGGCTTCATATATTATTTATACATTTTCTCCCCATGTTTAAGATCTCGAATGTCCGTCGATTAATTAATTTACTGACCATTAATTAATCAACATCTAACTCCTTGAGTAGTACCACTCAACCTTTTCATCATGTCGGACCAAGTCCACCTGCAGGGTTTACATGACAAACCTTATGGGCTCCTCAAGGGGACATCATCATCCTAATATATAGGACACGGTTTCCTCCTATAATCAACGACACACCATATAAATAATATCATCTCCCAACTTACCGAGCCTATCGATTTAATCTATAATCTCGCCCATTAGTAAATCAAAGAGATGAGTACTAAGTATATGTGCCCATTATTATATCGGGATTAAGAGCATGTACTAAATAATATCTGAGGTCTGATTCGATTATGTAGTCAGCAATAAATCGAATCACCTCTAAGTCGGTCCTGCTCAATACACTCAAAGTGCACTAGTGTGATTCTATGGTCAAGATAAACCAATACCAAATCACACTACAACCATTCCGATGGTTTGTCCAAAGTCATCTCGGTTGTGAGCCTTTACTTATACTTTACGAGGAGCCGATAACATGATCTCTCGTGTGACACCACACACCATGTTATCTACAATGTAACGTATTAGACAATATGCATAAAAATATGCAAACAATGATCATGTGATTCTTATTTCAAAAATAAAGATGTTCATAGAAAAGATAGACTTTTCAGTATACATCCCTACAATCTCTCACTTATACTCAAAGGCTATGCTGTCCTCTTACTGCCATACATCTGATTCCCCTTCCCTCCACATGCTTATCAAAGCTCTCACTAGAAGGGCCTTAGTGAAAGGGTCTACTGGGTCATCCTCTGATGCAATCTAGGTGACAGCAACTTCTACCTCCATTATGATTTCTCGTATCAGGTGGTACTCGCGCTCTATGTATTTACTTACCTTATGTGCTCATGGTTCCTTCGAGTTTTCAACTGCACTATTATTAACACAATAAATTGTGATAGTTCTGGGCAAACCAGGAATCACATCCAAGTCCATTAGGAAGTTCCTTAGCCACACAGCTTCTTTGGCCACCTCAGAGGCTGCCACATACTCAGCTTTCATGGTGGAGTCTGCTGTTGGAAGATTGTTGGTGCAATCGTCCCAGGTAGACTCCCGATGGTATTTTGATGATAGACAAAAACTCAGGACATGGGATTGTCATGGGAAAGTCCAACATGGGGTTGGCATGGGAACATAAGTGAACCGCTTTCATCTCTCTATCTCCTCAGATGATCTAGGACACATCTCCTGAGATAAAGGAACTCCCTGCCTGAAAGGCAGAAACCCCTGCTTGGAGTTCTGCATGCTAAAACGATCCATAATCGTGTCTATGTATGAAGCTTGGGATAAGCACAACATCCTTTTCTCGCGATCCCTTATAACCTGATCCCAAGGATGTGTCCACCTCTCCCAAATCCTTCATATCAAACCTGCTTGGACAACCATACCCTTACATCCGATAACACCTTGATATTGTTGCCAATCACCAAAATGTCATCTATGTATAGTACAAGAAATACCACTACATTTCACACATCTCTTGTATACACAAGACTCATCCGAACTTTGAATAAATCCATAAGACTGATTACCTCATCAAAGCGGATGTTCCAAGACCTCAAGCTTGCTTCAATCCATAAATGGACCGATTAAGCTTACATACAAGATGCTCTTTGCCCTTAGCAATGAATCCTCCTCGTTGCTTCATGTAGATGTTTTCCTCAAGACTTCCATTAATGAAAGCTGTCTTGACATACTTCTGCAACACCTCATAATACTTATGATATGCTATGCATAAGAGAATCCGGATAGACATAAGCATGGCCACCCGCGAAAAGGTCTCATAATAATCGATACCCTCTTTCTGAGTATTCCCTTTAGCAACCAGCCTTTCTTTGAAGGTCTCAACATTCCCGTCTATTCCTCTCTTTCTCTTGCAGATCAACTTGCATCGAATGGTTTTTACACCATCGAGTGGTTCTACTAGCTCCTAGACCTGATTTAAATCCATAGATTCAATCTCAGCATTCATTGCACTTTGCCAAGATACTGCATCTTTATCATGGATTGCCTCGTCATATGTCCAGGGATCAGGTTCATGTTCACTAGGGACCAAATCAGATGATTCTCCCAAGAACATGAATCTATCAGGCTGTCTCACAACCCTCCCACTATGACGAGGTATCACCTGTGTATCCTCTGTGACACGCTGTGCAGTGACATGTGGTATTTCCTCTTGTACCGGTGGTACTAAAGAAGTGACTTCGCCTTTTAACTCCTCCAGAACTATTTTACTCTTGGGCTTCTGGCTCATCACATAGTCTTCCTCTAGAAATCTGGCGTTTGTGCTAATGATCACCATCTGATCTCTAGGACTAATAGCCAACAACAATACGCACTTGCACGAGGTTTCAACTTACCAAAGATCCGCCTTCAAAGACATGTGCCGACTCCCCATATCCGAATATATGTCTTAGACTAGGCTTTCACCCTACAACTCAGTGGGAGTAGAAGGCACTAATTTAGATGGAACCAAGTTCGAATGTACACCGTATCTAGAGCATATCCCCGTAACGAATCGCAAGTCGTAAGTAACTCATCATCGATCTAACCATTTCCATAAGAGTCCTATTCCTTCGCTCTGCTACACCGATCTGCTGGGGTGTGCCAGGTGCAGTCAATTAGGATTGAATTCCAGCCTCTGATAAGTAATCCCTAAACTCTCCCAAGAGGTACTCACCACCACGATCAGATCGTAGTGTCTTGATACTTTTACCTTGACGTTTCTCCACATCACCTTGAATTCTTTGAACTTGTCAAAGAATTGGACTTCTGGCACAAGATCGTAAATGTATCCATATCTTGAGTAATCGTCTATAAAAGAGACGAATTATTCAAAACCACCTCTAGCCTGGATAGACATAGGACCACACAAATCAGAATTACCACATCTTTGGCTCTATACCCCTTGGCCTTAAAAGGCATCTTGGTCATTTTATCCTCCAAGTAAGATTCACAGGTTGGGAGATCCTCTACCACTAATGAACTCAAAGGTCCATCAGCTATCAACCTTTGAATTTGGCTTAGGTTAATATGACCAAGCCTAAGATGCCAAAGATATCTTTGGTTCATCTTCGAAGGTTCTTTTCTCTTATTGGAATTAGAAGATGAGTTATTAACTTAAATTTGCATCGTGGGAGGTTTTGGTTCAAGTGTATACAAATTTCCTATCAATGTACTTGAACAGATATTCTCCCTATTCCTTTTTATAACATGCCTGCCATTAAAAGAAATAGAATATCCATCCATAAACAATTTAGAAACTGAAACTAAGTTCTTTCTAAATAAAGGTACATAAAGGAAATTTTGCAGAACCAAAGTTTTATCTTTATCAAGAGATAAATAAAACTTCTCCCACTGCAATAGCCACCACCTTCATGACATTGCCCAAGTAAATGGTAATCTCTCTTTTAGCTAGTCGTCGGGTTTCCTAGAACCCCTGCAATGTGTTGCAGACATGATTAGTGGCTCTTGTATCTAAACACCAGGTGTCGGTAGATAACACCTCTAATCATGTATCAATGACTAGTCCAAAGGATATATCTTTGTTCTTCTGTGGATAGGGACAGTCCTTCTTCCATTGTCCATCTTGCTTGCAAGTACTTGCCTTTCGGCTTCTTCACTCCTCCCTGAGATCCTCCCACCACCTTTGTTCTACCTTGTTTCTCCTTCTTCTTGCCTTCCGGTTTAGAAGTAGAAACCTTTTTGAGCAACCATGGCTTGAGGACACTCTTCGAATAGTGCATACTTGTACTCCTTAGCAGATAAGACAATATCTAGATTCTTTTCCAATCAACATTATTTGGGTACAGTAAGTTTATTTCCTTTAGTATCATAGTAAGTGGACAGAAAGTCATTCTTGAAAATCCTAAGAATCACATAGATCATTACTGTAGATTTCAAAAAATTATTGATTCCTCAAACAATAAAATTTTAAAATCAACCAACACCGAGAATATCGTATGCCACGATAGTGTGGACGTATACGAATTCTACATTTGTAAGAGGAGGTTTTACCTATTAATTTTACTAACTTGTCAACCTAACTTTTTGACAAGTAAAATTAATAGTTGGTTTCTCTTCGACCCTACAAATAAAAGCAGTGACTCTGATGGGGAGGATACTTATATTTAAATCTAAGTGTTCACCATTACTCGGTACCAAGGTAATTATCTCGGGTTATGTGCCTTACGATGGGCAAGTACACATGCTCCTTAATAATTTCCTATAACCATATTCGACCTTGTGATCTAGAAACAAACTCATCCGATGGGGAGGAAGGCAGTCAGAGCCGACGCGCAAGTTTGTTTACATCACTTGTCAAATCGTAATGGAGGCCGTGTGAATTTATAAAAATATCCGTCTCCCACAATAAGCAAACAATAAGCAATAAATATGAAAAATAAATTATTTTCCAACTATTATGGCTTTTGTCTTCAATATGTCTCCTGTCGCATCACCTTCTCGTCTGCTCCTCCTACGCCATGTACAAGTCATCCGGAGATCCGAGCCGAGACTAAAATCTATTTTAATTTACATCCATTGATCCTATACTCCACGAGGGAGTGTACATGAAATCTAGATAGAAAGTAAAATAAAATAAAGAGTGGCTAAACAATGTCGTATTTAATTTACAAAAACTAAATACTAGCCTCGTCAACACCGAGGATTCAACAAAATAAATATTTACACACATACAATCACATACACACATATGCCCATAATAGTCGGATCTTATGCCTGCAACCAAAGAGTTAAACTACGCATATCCTACTATTATCCGGCACATATAATATATGAAAAAGTGTATAAAAATTAACCGAATCCTAAACACACAAAACCGAAAACCTTGGCTCTGATACCAATTGAAGGGTTTTGCTTATCGAGTCCGTGAGGGGAAACTTTGCTTCCCACTTCACCTCGGTAGCTTGTCCATGGCGATCCCTTCGATGTCCCCAGATTAAAAAAAATTTAATCATGGACAAAAGGGATTGCCCAAACCACCAAGTCATCATCGTGCTATTCGTTTAGAGAGGCCACTTGAACAAACTAGTTGTTCAAGCGACCATCCTCTATTCTACGAGTAGCCGCGGAATAGACGATGTCCGAATCGCCGGTTTATGTGTTGATGCTCGGGATCCAAGTAATATTTTGCCATTTACAGATTTATAACATGCTTATAATTGAAAAACAAAAACAAGCAACAAACAAAAGAAGAAAGTAGAATAGGTATACCTCTCGATCTTCTAATGTATGACCTTCCTCCTTTTGGACGTTGTGTGGGCGACGATCTACAAAAAGTCGAAGCTCCTAGATCACAAATCTTCCTTCCTTGCTCTTCCAAAGCAAGAGGAAGAATAGAAACAAGGTTTTTCTCCTCTCTAGAAACAACCAACAAGGAACTAAAACTATCCTTGCTGCCGGCCAACTAGGTGAAGGAGAAGATGGTGGAAAACAACCAAGACACCAAGGGAAGTCCTATATCTTGTTTCCACCACCTAAGGAGAAGGAGAAGGGAGATTTTGGGTGCTGACCAAGGCTGGAAAAGAGGTTGGAGACGTGCTGGACGTTGTCCAAAAGAGGAAGAAGAAGAGAAGAATACCTTCCTTATTTGGTGCCACCCTTGCCTCCAAACCCTAATCCTAATCTTATCTCAACTAGGATTCCTCTTCCTTGCCCCCCAAAAACCCTAGCCCTCATCAATCATTCCACGCCAACTCCCTTGGCATCCTTTTATAGAGTTAGGGATAAGTCATGAATTAATCTCCTTCATTAGTTCTAGGGATTTAATCTCAACCGTCAAATCTAGATATTTAATCTCAACCATCGGATCTTAGAGATTTAATCTCTACCTATGGATCTTAGAGTTTTGTTTCTATCCTTTGGATCTAAGCTTCATGAGGTGTTAATAGGCTACATTAGGGACCATGAGGAGGAGTTGGATCATGGCCACCCATTGATCAAGCCCACATAAAGTCCGATCCACTAATGATGATCCAATCCATTAAAGGTTCAACATTGATCTTCCTCACCAACCCCCATATGATAATATGGGCTTCATATATTATTTATACATTTTCTCCCCATGTTTAAGATCTCGAATGTCCGTCGATTAATTAATTTACTGACCATTAATTAATCAACATCTAACTCCTTGAGTAGTACCACTCAACCTTTTCATCATGTCGGACCAAGTCCACCTGCAGGGTTTACATGACAAACCTTATGGGCTCCTCAAGGGGACATCATCATCCTAATATATAGGACATGGTTTCCTCCTATAATCAACGACACACCATATAAATAATATCATCTCCCAACTTACCGAGCCTATTGATTTAATCTATAAATCTTTACCATTGGTAAATCAAAGAGATGAGTACTAAGTATATGTGCCCATTATTATATCGGGATTAAGAGCATGTACTAAATAATATCTGAGGTCCGATTCGATTATGTAGTCAGCAATAAATCGAATCACCTCTAAGTCGGTCCTGCTCAATACACTCAAAGTGCACTAGTGTGATTCTATGGTCAAGACAAACCAATACCAAATCACACTACAACCATTCCGATGGTTTGTCCAAAGTCATCTCGGTTGTGAGCCTTTACTTATACTTTACAAGGAGCCGATAACATGATCTTCCGTGTGACACCACACACCATGTTATCTACAATGTAACGTATTAGACAATATGCTTAAAAATATGCAAACAATGATCATGTGATTCTTATTTCAAAAATAAAGATGTTCATAGAAAAGATAGACTTTTCAGTATACATCACTACACTTTAGCCAACCAACAAGCACCAATCAAGATGCTTGCCACCGGCCAAAAAGGAAAAGGGATGAGAAGGATGGATGTCGGCCAAGAGCTCCAAGGGAGGACCCTATGCCTTGTTTCCATCGGCCAAGGAGAGGAGAAGAGCTAGCTTTGGACACCGGCCAAGGGAGGAAAAGGCTGTATGGGCGCCGACCACCAAGGGAGAAGAAGAAGATAAGGAAAAGTGTTCCTTATTTAGTGTCGCCAACCCCAAACCCTAATCTCCAAGCTTGCCGCCCACCTTAGCCCTAATCCTATCTCTAATGGGATTCTTTCTTGCCGCCCACCCCCTCCTCTCCTTTTATAGAGTTAGGGATAAGCCTTGATTTAATCTCAACCGTCGGATCTAGAGATTTAATCTCAACCGTCAGATCTTGAGATTTAATCTCAACCATCGGATCTAGAGATTTAATCTCTACCTTTGGATCTAGAGTTTTGTTTTCATCCATTGGATCTAGGCTTCATGAGGTATTAATAGGCTATAATAGGGACCATGAGGAGGAGTTGGATCTTGGCCACCCAATGGATCAAGCCCACATAAAGTCCAATCCATTAATGATAATCTAATCCACTAAAGGATTATCATTCATCTACCTCACCAACCCCCATAAGTTAATATGGGCTCCATATATTATATGTACATTTTCTCCCCGTGTTTAAGATCTCGAATTTCTATCAATTAATTAATTTACTGACCATTAATTAATCAACATCTAACTCCATGAGTAGTTCCACTCAACCTTTTCGTCATGCCGGACCAAGTCCACTTGCAGGGTTTACAAGATGAACCTTATGAGCTCCTCAAGGGGACATCATCATTCAAATATATAGGACACGGTTTCCTCCTATAATCAACGACACAACATATAAATAATATCATTTCCCAACTTACGGAGCCTATCGATTTAATCTATAAATCTCGCCCATTGGTAAATCAAAGAAATGAATACTAAGTATATGTGCCCGTTATTATATCGGGATTAAGAGTATGTACAATATAATATCTGAGGTCCGATTCAATTATGTAGTCAGCAATAAATCGAATCACCTCTAAGTCGGTCCTGCTCAATACACACAAAGTGTACTAGTGTGATTTTATAGTCAAGACAAACCAATACCAAATCACACTACAACCATACCAATGGTTTGTCCAGAGCCATCTCGGTTGTGAGCCTACACTTATACTTTACAAGGAGCCGATAACATGATCTCCCGTGTGACACCACACACCATGTTATCTACAATGTAATGTATTAGACAATATGCATCACCATAAATATGCAAACAATGATCATGTGATTCTTATTTCAAAATAAAGATGTTCATACAAAAGATAGACTTTTCAGTATACATCCCAATAGATGCTCCCTCTCCAAAGGTAAGGGTTGCACATGAAGAAATAGGATTTAGAGAGTCGAATCGTCTGCTAAGTGCATCCATCCTTGATGCTAGGTGGTCTATGGAGTTGACAACATATCGTCCCGCTGCAGGAGCTAATGGCTACGCTTGGAAGCCCATTAATGGTGGTTCTAGGCCACCTCTTCAATTAGCTCCTCCACTTCCTCAATAGTCTTGTTCATTAGTGCTCCTTCTGCAGCAGAATCGAGGGAAACCTTTGTGGCATCCGTGATCCCATTATAGAAGATGTGGATCGCCAGCCACCTTTCCAGTCCATGATGGGGGCATTGGTAGAGTAGCCCCTTGTAGCAATCCCAAGCTTCAAATAAAGACTCCCCTTCCTTCTTACGAAAGCTCGTGATGAGGTGGCGCATGTGAGCAGTCATGCTTTGTGGGAAAATTTTGTCAAAAAATTGCTTCTCACATTGCTCCCATGTAGTAATGCTTCCCGACGGCAAGGAGTGAAGTCATGCCTTAGTCGTAAGTCGCAATGAGAAAGGGAATAGGCTCAGGCGGATCACGTCGACAGGTACTCCATTGATCTTCATTGTCGAGCAAATTTCCAAAAATATCTCCAGGTGCCGGTTTGGCTCTTCAGTCGTAGCTCCCCCAAATTGGCTTTGCTGGACCATGTGTATAAGAGCAGGTTTTAATTCAAAATTGTTAGTTGTAATGGATGGTCCAGCTATACTCGGCCTAAATCCTTTGGCACTAGGGGCTTCGTAATCCCGCAAGGTCAGCTACCTACGTTCATGATGGATGCGTCTTGGTCCTCCATCCTCTTCTGTTCACCTCTCCTGCGACGGTAGGTTCATTCAATTTCTAGATCTATCAGAATCAAACCTTCCGATCCTAAGCGTCTATTCATACGAAGAACCGAGCCACAAAATTAGGAGTCTACCTAATGCTTAGATAAACAAAAAATAGCCTAAACTAATACTAAATCAAATGCAGAAAATTTAAACTAAAGGTAAATGTAATGTAATTACTGACATAAATCTAAACTTACTCTAGATATTAAAAATTTAAAACTGAAGTAAATCAAATAAAAGTGAAAAATAAAGTGAGTAAATAATTCTACCCTAAGTCCGATCAAATTGTCCACCTCTTGATTCGATATCGAATCAATCAGTCCTCGACAACGGTGCCAAAAACTTGATGCACACGAACATGATCTCAAATCTCACGATGAGAATCGTCGAGGACTCGAAGCGCGCACTCACGCTCAACGCTCGCAAGTGTATGAATGTCGTCAAGTAATAAAAAGATTATCGATCCACGAGAATGAGATTCGAGTACCGATTAGTTTAGTGGGTGTTATTGTTCAGAGTTTCGTTCTAATGGTTGTGATGACGAGGGTTGTCGGTGGTCCTAACTCTAGTATAGTGTCACACGAAGGAAGAGAAGGGTTAATACGAGTCTTTTGAGGGAATTCTAGGATTTTGGTTTCGCTTGTGTTTCGCAGAACACGCTATCAATTGGGTATTATCTATATGTCTAACTATCGTCTTGTGGAGGGGACATCATACACTTCCCCATTAAGCCTTCGCATCTATCGGGAACTACCTCTGCCATACTAGGTCGACCCTTGGCTTTAGGATAGGATAGGCGATATGAGGATGCCAGATCAATCCCTATGATGAGTCGTAAAGTGTCCCATTTCTGACTCTATCACACCCTTCTATCTACGGTTACCGAAGATGAGGCCAACCCCTAGGTGTTGGTGCAGTGGGCACCTAAGTCAAACCTAAGTTTTGATTATAGCAAACGATACAATGTTAAGCTTATATTGTTATCTCACGAGCTAAATCAAGTGTGCAGAAAAGTCTCAATGCTGGAGCTGAAGGCTAGCGACACCCAAAGGAAGCCGTGGTGGTCGGGCGACACTCGAGTTACTTCGGAGGGAGCCGAAGGAATCGAGTGGAAGGCCGGAAGCAAAAGCGACACGTAAGTATCGAGGTAAGCTCATGTGTGCGAGCATAAGTGAGGTCGTATCCTCTTTATGGGGATGATCTTAGGCGACGATCCGACCCAAGACTTCCCATGGAAGGTCTATGTTGAGATCGGACAGCAAGTGGTCGTCGAATCCACTTATATTTTGAGCTAACTCTTTATTGTAGTCAAAAATCCTGGCCATCAGTTCAACCGGTGCCAGTTCAACCGGCCAGTTCAATCGGTGGTCAAAAATCAGCCTCGAGGAGTCAAGCTTTATCACCATTTTTCAAGGAGTTTTGTGCCCATTTGTGATTGGTTGAAGACCCATTCATTGAGGGGCTTAAAGGCTATAAAAGGAGGGCCAAACCTAGGGTTTCATCCTCAATTCTAAGTGCTCAAAAGCCTCCGTTACGCTGCAACTCTCCGACGACTCTACAACAACGAAGTGCTGCCAACAACCCTAGCTTAAAGTTTCTTTTGTTTAGTTGTTGGTATAATCTTAATTTGTTATTGCTTTCAATATTGCAATTCTTTTTAATCGAGGCTTTTCGTTGCATTTTACTTTAATAGAAGAGAGGGTTTGTCTCTCTATCTTTTTGCTTCGAAGGCTTTTGTAATCGTAAAACTCCTACCTCCAACGAGGAGGAGTGTTTTAGTGAATTGCCCTCCGTACACGGTCTAGGACCGTTAGGGCCTTGGAGTAGTAGCCGAAGGCTACGAACCAAGTAAAAAAACTATTTGTCTCATTTAGTTTTTATTTACATTTCCACTGCATTTAATTGTCTATCGAACAATTTAAAAGAAAAGTTTTTATCGCTATTCACCCCCCCTCTAGCGATCCGCTTCGATCCAACAATTGGTATCAGAGCGGGGGGTTGCTAAGATTTGGTGAAACCACCAATCTAGCCATTTTTCACAGATTTATTTTTCTTTTATTTCTATTTATTTCTGATTTATTTTGCTTTGTTAAATTTACTCCCGCACTACTAATCCAAGACGCGAGTCTTGGTACCTTGTTTTGTGTTTTTGTCGTTGCTAGTTTCTTCGTCTTCGTCCCTTTTTGTATTTTGTTCTAATGGCCCATCTCGAGGGTTTTAGCACCGTCCGACCTCCGTTTTACAACGGAGATGACTTCCGTTATTGGAAGGGTCGGATGGAATGCTTTCTCAAAACCCAAATCGAGATGTGGATCATAATCCAAACGGGTTTCACACTTCCGACTAATGAAGTGGGTGACTCCTTGGATTATGATCAATGGACCATTGCGACAAAACGACAAGTCGAAGCCGACGCCAAGGCAACACAAATCCTCCAATGCGGCTTGTCCAAGGAGGAGTTAAATCGCGTCGGCCCCTTCATTAGCGCAAAGGACCTTTGGACAAAGCTGATCGAGTTACACGAAGGATCGGATCAAGCTAAGGTTTGCAAACGTGATTTGTTGTTCAATAAATTGTACACACTAAAAATGCAGGAACACGAGTCCGCGACGCAACTCCACGCCCGTGTCCAAAACATAGTCAACAACCTACACGCAATTGGGCAAAAGGTCGAAAACCGCGACCTTATAAGGTATGTTCTAAACTCTTTTCCGAGGACTACCTTGTGGGCATCCATGGTCGATGCCTACAAGGTCTCCAAGGACCTTTCTAAACTTAGATTAGATGAACTTTTTTCGGATTTTGAATTACATGAGCAGTCCAACTCGGAACCCGAGAGGGGTATAGCCTTGTTTGCAGGTTCAAAGAAGAAGAAAATCGCAAGCAAGCCACCACCAACCGGGGAAGAAGCGTCATCCGAAGAAGACGAAGACCACGTCTTCATGGCGAAATCGATTGAGTCCGACACGGAGACCGAACCTGAACTTGAGTCAGAACCTGAGGATGACTTGGACTACGAAGCTAACTTCAAGTCAAGCCACGGATACGCATCCGGTTCAAAAGATACCCTTAAGGTGAGTCAAACCTTATTTAATACTTTACATAATACGGTTAGGTTTTTGTCTAGGAAGTTAGCTAAGTCCGAGTCCAAGGTCGAGACCCTGGTTGAGGAAGTTAAACTCCTCAAACACGAGGTCTCCCTAACCTCTTCGACTAGTCGAGTTCAAGAGGACTTAACTCGGGTTGAAAAACTCGAAGTTGAGAACTCACTCTTGAAAAGTCAAGTCGAAGATCTTAGGAATACGTTGGAAAGGTTTACTTTGGGATCCAAAGGACTTGACCTCCTACTTGGATCGCAAAGGGCCGTGTACAACAAGGCCGGACTAGGGTTTAGCTCAAACACGACCAATAAGTCGTATATGTCAATCGTAAGTAGACATAAAAAATGTGTCCAAGCATGGGTCCCTAAGACCACTTTGATTTCAACTCTAGGATCCAACTCGTACTGGGTTCCCAAGGACCAAATCCACTATGTGGATAGACCGAACCGATTCAACGGTCTAGGGGGAGCCAGTACAAAACATGTTTGTGTTTTAACTTAGAAATTGCATGCTTAGATTTTTTTTTTCTTTCGTGAACTCACTTAGAACACGTAAATAACCAACTAAAATCCTTCGAAAAGATTGAGCCTCGGGGAGCCTCTTTTCAAATAACCAACTAAAATCCTTCGAAAAGACTGAGCCTCGGGGAGCCTCTTTTCAAAAATAACTAGTTAGACGAGGAAATAATTTTAGGTGAGTCAAGTCATCATTTTCTTGAAAATGGCTTTGTCTAAGGAAGTGGTCGATGATCCGATAAAAGAAGGCCCCTGTGCCTCGCCACGACCTGGAAGCCATGATCTTGAAAAGGTAAACTTGACAAGCCTAGGGTCAAATCCAAATCTAACATTACTTAAACATAATTGAACTTAATGAACTTAATTGAAAGTCATCTCACAAAGAACACATAAGTATAACATGCTTGATCATATAGACTCCGGTGAGATGACCTAGGTTTAACAACTTACAACCAATTTTTTTTTTTTAAAATATAATAATCTAACATCCAATCCAACCACCTTGTGTGTAGGATCAATGGATGTTAGACAACAGTTGCTCTCGACACATGACCGGGGATCAACTCAAATTCGCGAAGCTTCGATTCAAACGATAAGGATCGGTAGCCTTTGGGAATAACGACAAGCTCAAAATCATCGGATCAGGTGATATCGAGCTTAACTCGAATTTTGTTATTAAAAATGTATTACTTGTAGAGAATTTTGAATATAACCTGCTTAGCGTAAGCCAATTATGTGACAATAATTATAAGGTCGTATTTTTAGAAAATGAATGTGTAATTAAAACAAATGAAACAGCTAAAACAATACTCAAAGGAACTAGGACAAATAACATTTATACAATTAACTTAATCAAATCCTCAGCCAAATGTCTTATGAAACAGGAAGAGGAATCATGGTTGTGGCACCGATGACTCGGTCACTCGCACCCAAGACTCGTCCACAAGATGAGTCAGAGTGGCCTAGTCAGAGGCTTACCCAACCTTAACAATTTGGTTAATAAAATCTGTAATGCTTGTCAACAAGGAAAACAACCTAGGAGACAACACAAGTTAACTAACCAAGAACGAACCTCAAGTGTACTTGAGCTCCTGCATATGGATCTATTCGATTCACATGGAGCCAAGTCACTCAATAAAAGTCAATATTGCTTAGTCATAATTGACGACTACTCCAGGTTTACCTGGGTTAGGTTCATCAAACATAAAAATGATACCCTAGATCAATTAATCAATTTATTCAAATTAATCGAGAATCAAAAAAACCTTAAGGTTAAAAGAATTAGAAGCGATCATGGTGGTGAATTCAAAATCAAAGGTTCACCGACTTACAGAACCTAAATGGATACCACCATGAATTCTCTTGCCCTAGGACCCCTCAACAAAATGGCCTAGTGGAGCGGAAAAACCGAACTCTACAAGAAGCCGCTAGGACCATGTTGAACGAATATGACCTACCCGATAGGTTTTGGGCAGAAGCCATGAGTACGACATGCTATGTCCAAAATAGAATCCTTATGGTAAAGAGGCACCTTAAGACCTCATACGAGATTTATCACGATAAAATACCTAACATCAAGTACTTTAGGGTATTTGGGTGTAAGGTACATATCCTAAACACTAAGGATTACCTAGGGAAATTTACATCCAAGACCACGACCGAAATCTTTCTAGGATACTCGACTACAAGTCGAGCTTATAGAGTATATAACCACGACACCCTTAGAGTCGAGGAGACTATCAATGTAGTATTTGATGAAGGACATGAACCTACAAAACCCCCGGCAACCCCAATTAGCGAGCCGATTCATACTAGACCTAACTTTGATCCGGAGATCAGGTCTAGTGTTAATCCTAACCTAAGTCAACCAAGTCACTCTATTGATCAAGTGATAGATGACTCCAACCAAACTAATGTTCAACCAAGTCACCCCATTGATCAAGCATTAGGTGACACAAACCCAACCCAATCTAGGATTCAGACTAACCACCCTATCGATCAAGTGATAGGAGATCCTAATCTAGGAGTTCGAACTAGAGCATCCTATAGGAACCTTAGTCAAATTTCCTTAATTTCAAAGATAGAACCCAAATCAATTGAACAAGCTCATCTTGATCCCGATTGGATTATTGCAATGCAAGAAGAGCTAGCTCAATTTACTAGGAATGAAGTGTGGGAATTAGTACCACCACCTAAAGACAAAACGATAATTGGAACAAGGTGGGTGTTTCGAAATAAGCTTGATGATAAAGGTGAAGTAGTTAGAAACAAGGCTAGGTTAGTCTCCAAAGGGTTTAGTCAAGTCGAAGGCTTAGATTATGACGAAACCTATGCCCCAGTAGCTAGACTCGAATCCATTCGAATGTTGCTAGCTTATGCCGCACATCGAGGATTTAAGATGTTTCAAATGGATGTTAAGTCGGCATTCTTAAATGGATACATTAAAGAAGAAGTTTATGTTAGCCAACCCCCCGGGTTCGAAAATCTAGATAAACCCGACCATGTTCTAAAACTTAAGAAAGCTCTCTATGGACTTAAACAAGCTCCTCGAGCTTGGTACGAGAGACTTTCAATCCATCTTAAGTCAAAAGGGTTTAACCAAGGCTTAGTTGACCCAACTCTCTTTGTAAAAACCTTAGGTAAAGAAATATTCATAGCTCAAATTTACATAGACGATATAATTTTTGGAACCTCTAACTCAGCCTTACTAAACGAGTTCGTTTCACTCATGAAAAGTGAGTTTGAAATGAACTTGGTAGTAGAAGTTAAGTTTCTTTTAGGTCTACAAATTAAACAAACTAAGGATGGTATATACCTATATCAACAAAAATACACTAAGGAGTTAATTAAAAGATTTGGAATGCAAGATGCTAAGATAATAAACACCCCAATGGCGATTAATGTTAACATAGGAGAAGACCTAGAAAGTAAGACCATTGACTTAAAGTACTATAGGAGCGCGATAGGAAGTCTCCTATACTTAATCATGAAGTCGACCCGACATCCTATTCATAGTAGTAGTATGCGCGAGTTTCAAACCTGTGCTAAGGAGTCTCACCTAACCCTAGTTAAGCGTATCCTTAGATATCTTAAGGGTACACTTAACGCGTTGGTATTTGGTACCCTAGATCTACGGAGTTCGAACTAATCGGCTACTCGATTCGGATTATGCGATAGTAAACTCGATAGAAAGAGCACGAGTGGTTGTTGTCAACTACTCGGCTCAAGTCTAGTGAGTTGGTGCGTAGGGAAGCAACATTGTGTTGCCTTATCTACCACCGCGAATACGTTGCGATGGGTGAGTGTGTAACTCAGCTTCTTTGGATGAAGCACACTCTCCGAGACTTTAGGTTGGACTTCACCAAAACTAAAATTTTTGTAGACAACATAAGTTCGATAAATCTAACTATGAACCCTATATGCCATTCAAGGACAAAGCATATAGAGGAAAAACACCATTTCATTCGAGAACATGTAGCCAACGGCTCCATACAACTCGAATATGTTGACTCGAAGTCTAACCTAGCAGACATATTTACTAAACCACTACCCGAAGCCGAATTTAGTCTCTTGAGACGAAGATTAGGCATGTGCATAATAGAATAGGAACTTACAAATTATATTTTCTTACTACTATTTCTTACTTTTTTTTCATGAAACTAGCATAGGACTTACCTTAGATATCATGCACCTATAGATTTAAGGAGCCAATACATCTCACAACACATAGGACTAATGTGTTTGTGTACTTAGCCACGTAGATGGGCGTGAGATGTTAGGACCTTACTCCTGGTTCCAGATGTAGAGCTAGTGCATCGCTATGAACCACAGAGTATAATCATACATACTAACCGACTCTGACCAGGACTGGTTGATCCTTCATATCAATCAAGCCAAATATGAGTCGAACATTTTATAGATGAACTTATTTTCAGTATATTATTTTTAAAAATAAAAATGTGGAACATGCTTGGACTTTAAATTTAACATTTATTTTATTTTCCACACACCCCTTACTCTTTTCGATATACGGCAAAAGGGGGAGAAAAAGGAGAAAAAGGACAAAAGTTAAGGGGTCAAAAAAATTTTTTGATAACTTAACTCTTACTTCATAATTAAACCAAAAGTTAACTTTAAGTTTTGAAAACTTATTTAACTTTTAAAGGCCAAGGTTAAGAAATCATTTGGTTTCTTAACTTAAAACTTATTTTAAACACTATGGCCAATATTAAGTAATTTCGGTTACTTAATTCTTTTCTTAGTAGCAAATATCAAGGGAGAGTTAAAACCCTTTCTCAAGTACTCACCCTCGGTCAGGAGGATTCCTCAAGGGAGCACTTGAAAAAGAATTTTTATATACTCCTACTCATTCATGCATAATCTCATACTTATTTTTGTCTTAACTTTGTATGTGGGTTTGCCATAAATCAACGGGAGATTGTTGGTGCAGTGGGCACCTAAGTCGAACCTAAGTTTTGATTATAGCAAACGATACAAAGTTAAGATTATATTGTTATCTCACGAGCTAAATCAAGTGTGCAAAAAAGTCTCAATGCTGGAGCTGAAGGCTAGCGACACCCGGAGGAAGCTGCGGTGGTCGGGCGACACTCGAGTTACTTCGGAGGGAGCCAAAGGAATCGAGTGGAAGGCCGGAAGCAAAAGCGACATGTAAGTATCGAGGTAAGCTCATGTGTGCGAGCGTAAGTGAGGTCGTATCCTCTTTACGGGGATGATCTTAGGCGACGATCCGACCCAAGACTTCCCATGGAAGGTCTATGTTGAGATCGGACGGCAAGTGGCCGTCGAATCCACTTATATTTTGAGCTAACTCTTTATTGTAGTCAAAAATCCTGGCCATCAGTTCAACCGGCCAGTTCAACCGGTGGTCAAAAATCAGCCTCGAGGAGTCAAGCTTTATCACCATTTTTCAAGGAGTTTTGTGCCCATTTGTGATTGGTTGAAGACCCATTCATTGAGGGGCTTAAAGGCTATAAAAGGAGGGCCAAACCTAGGGTTTCATCCTCAATTCTAAGTGCTCAAAAGCCTCCGTTACGCTGCAACTCTCCGACGGCTCTACAACAACGAAGTGCTGCCAACAACCCTAGCTTAAAGTTTCTTTTGTTTAGTTGTTGGTATAATCTTAATTTGTTATTGCTTTCAATATTTCAATTCTTTTTAATCGAGGCTTTTCGTTGCATTTTACTTTAATAGAAGAGAGGGTTTGTCTCTCTATCTTTTTGCTTCGAAGGCTTTGGTAATCGTAAAACTCCTACCTCCAACGAGGAGGAGTGTTTTAGTGAATTGCCCTCCGTACACGGTCTAGGACCGTTAGGGCCTTGGAGTAGTAGCCGAAGGCTACGAACCAAGTAAAAAAACTATTTGTCTCATTTAGTTTTTATTTACATTTCTACTGCGTTTAATTGTCTATCGAACGATTTAAAAGAAAAGTTTTTATCGCTATTTGTCTCATTTAGTTTTTATCGCTTCGATCCAACACTAGGTTCCTCCTTAATTCTCCTAAATCATTGATACGAGGGTTGTCACCTCTCGTATCGGCTACACACAGTAAATAGAAGACTAAAACAAATAGCTATCGATCTAAACAATTACCAATTGCAAATATGATTTCACGAACAAAAATATATTTGAAAGAACATGTTCTACACACACAAACTACTCCCTAATCCTAGAATAGGAGAATCTACTCCATAAATATGAGAAGAGAAACACAAATCATATTAGAATTCATAAAAACAATGTAAACTACGCAAAGAACATGAATTACAATGCACTTTGGCTCTCCTCTCTGACGTTGATGTGCAAAACTCAATCCTCGAGCGGCCTTCTTCCTCCCCGTTGGAAGTTCCCAAAGCTTTTTAGGGCATCGAAGTGTTGTCCCAGTCGTCGTGCCTCCTCCCTAGGGTTTGGGTGTAGCTTCCTTTATATAGATATCAGGCCGAATCTCCCCGAAACATGGAAAATAATTGAATCGCGTCGAAATCACCTAGCACCACACGACCATGTGGATTCACATGGCCAGGTCATGTGTGGCATTGGGGCACGAGCTATGTGGATTCATAGGGTCAGGGTGTGTGTCCTTCTGTTCTAGCTGCCAAATACCTTCTTTTTGCTCCAAAAGTGTGCCATTTTCCCCGTAGAATGATGTCCTGCACATAAGAGTACAAATAGCAGATCTCCAAACTAGAAAATAGGAAATGCATGCAAAATAAAATGAAATATGCAAGAATCAAATATAAAATGCAACGGGATGTGAGCGAAAACTACTCCTAAAACCCTATATGTTTTGCTCACATCAGTCGAGCAGTGCTAAACCCTTCGAGATTGGCCCATCTAAACCAAATCTTGCACAAAGATAAAAATGACAATAACTAATTGACAAGACTTTAATCTTAGATTAGTAAAAGTGAGAAGTAATAAAGAAAATTTAACGAAACGAAAAAAAATACGAAAATAAAATTAAAATAAATATGAAAAGAAAACCAAAGAAAATGCTAGATTGGTGGTTGCACCAAATCTTAGCGCCCCCACTCTGATATCAATTGGTTTATCAAAAGCATGCAAGAGAGGGGGGGTGAATAGCGAGCTTGAAAACTTTTCTTTTTATTTGTAGAAAACTCGAGTATTGCAGCAGAATATAAAACAATAAAAAATAGATAGACACTTTATTTTTTCTTGGTTTGCAACCCAAGGGTTACTACTCCAAGGCCCCACGATCCTTGACCACGTATGAAGGGGCAATCCACTATAGAGTCTCCTCCTCGTTTGAGGTAGGAGACAATGAGTACAAAGAAATAAAAAGCTTAAGGTGAAGACAACAAACCTACCTCACCTCATAACGATAAAAGCATGAATACAATGAAATGACTACAAAATAAAACCAAACTTACTGCTTACCGACAAAGAGGATGAGAGATCTCAATGTTGCATCGGTGTTACGGTGGCGTAGTCTTTCGGCGTTGTGGGCGAATTTTGAGAGCAATTGAGATAACCTAAAGAGGTGAAACCCCCCTTCTTTTATAGCCCTTCAACCCCCTAGACGTTGAGATCCAAATCCTATCAAAAAGGACACCTCACCCTAAGAAAAGGGGTTCTTATCTTGACCTTCATCGAGCTGGATAGTTTGAATAGCAGTCGACTGATGGCTTTCATCAGTGGATTGATGCCAGGAGCAGTCGACTGCCAGCAAGGTTATTCAACTGTAACAAAGAGTTAGCACAAGACAAATGAAAGATAGTAAATATGACGGTTCTATACTGTCCGATCTCGACCTAGACCTTTCACTGGAAGTCTTAGTCAGCTCGCCACCTACAATCGTCCCCATATGGAGGACATAACCTTACTATCTCTCCTCGCACTCGTGCTTACCTCCGGTCCTTTCTAACCAGTCGCTTAGCTTTCGGTCTCAACCTGGGTTCTTCGACTTTCATGAAGTTCTCCCGGTGTCACCTGACCACCACAATTTCTCGAGTCGAGATTCTCTGGGTGTCGCTGACTTTTGGCTTAGCTTAATCATTTCTGCATACTTAACAGAGTGTATGTGACAACGATAAGACCTTAACTTTTGGTCATTGCTTTAATCAAAACATAGGTTTGATTATCTAGTGCCCCTGCTCTAACATAGACTTAACAAGGAAAGACCAAGTCATGGGTACTTGGAAATTGTAAAGTCCAAAGGTATTGTCTTGGTGGCATAAGTCCAAGCATGTAGTCATGGCGGTATAAAGTCCAAGTGAACTTTGGCAATTGGAAAGTCCAAGGGTAAGTTTGGCAGCATAAAGTTCAAGCATGGGTCTTGGCGGTGTAAGTACAAATAGATCTTAGTAAGGAAGTCCAATGGTGAGGTTTTAGTAGTATAAAGTCCAAGCAGGGAGTCTTGGCAGCATAAGTCCAAATGAACCTTGGCAAAGGACTCGCCTAGCATGATATAGTCGATGGAAGCACCTAATGACTAACACAAAGGATGAAGAGTCACAGACTCGAGGGATCCAAGAGGCGTGAGGCTGAGGGAGGTGGCTAGAAGACTTAGGTCTAGGATAAAGATGGTCAATCAAGTATGAAGGGATCATATTTGGGTTAATCCTCATGTTTAAGGTTTACCAGTCGATTGAGATTATGGACCAGTCAACTGACTTAGTGTTTGGCACTCAAGAGCCTAGTTGACTCAGAGTAGTCGACTGGAATTATGACCAGTTGACTCGTCGAGGAGTCAACTAAGGCTCGACTTCTCGGCTAAGGCTATGTCAAATGACTGCCATGTATAAGTAGTCGATTGGCCTTGAACAGTCGATAGATGGAAATGTAGCAATCCATAGAATCTTATGTAGTCGACTTTCCAATAAACTACTGGGCAGTAGTCGACTGCTGGTAAGGACAATCGACTGTTGATGTATCCATTGGGCAGATTCAATCATGGATTGAGTCGTTGTGAGACAACGGATAAGCTAGCAATCAACTGGTGCCTTTTGGCAGTCGACTTCTAGGCACAAAATCAACCAACTGCAAGTTATAAAAGGAGTAACTCATGGAGGATTTTGACTAAGGTTCTTGAGCGATTTTGAAGCGAAGTTCTAGTGCATTTCAGGGTCTTCAAAGGCTTCCAAAGCAACCAAAAGAGCTCTTAAGTAAAGATTATTGTGTAAAGTTTTCTTTACTTATATTTCATTTCTTCTTTGTAATACTTGTTGTATTTTCAATGCAGCTCTTTGTAAGGAGTTTCTCCACCTCCGGCATGATACCAAGAAGGAGGAAGAGTATAGTGGGTGTGGATCAATAGCTTGTCGTAGAGTAGGAACCATAGGTTCTGAACCACGTAAATCTTGTGTCTTGTGGTGTGTGCATGTATTTGTCCTTGTATTTCATTTATATATATATTATATTTTCTGTGCTAACAAAGTATAGACAATAAATCATGATTGAGCGAAGAAATCATAGAAATCGATATTCACCCCCTCTAGCGCGACATCATCGACCCTACATAGGGACCTAGTCGACATTAGCTGAAATGTATGATTCCTAAATGTGTGTTGATGAATCTCTGAAGGGAATCTAGAGTCAGTAGAAGATTTCTTCCTAGAGCTTTCCTTACTACCACCCTTCATTTCCTTTCATTTTAGCCTAAGAATGTAAGATTATACCCAATAATGTGAAGTTAATACAATATGGTGCGAGATGATTCATGACATAGATAACAAATGATTAGGTATAGAGATTTAACTGAGAAATTTGGAAATGGAAAAAGAAAGAGATTATACTTGAGTGCCATTGGAATCGTTCGAATTTGATCAAAGAGGTTATACTCGAAGCTTCTCTTGTGATCAAAGAAACCTCGACCAATGATCGGAAAGACAGTCCGACAAAGTTTGAAGAGACAGTTCGGTGAACCATAGAGTTAGAGAAATAGAAGTTTAAGGTTTAGGGTTTAACCTTACAAGGGTAGGGAGGCAAGGAGACTTACTCTAGGTCAGGTCGATTACAAATGGGGTAATCACAGGTTAGGCATTGTCAAATGTTGGCCAGAGACACAGTCGGCAACAACGAAGGCGAAAGAAGAAGAGGGAAAATGTCAAGATTGGCTGGAGCAAAGAAAGGAGTTTCTTATATAGTCCCGTGCTCATTAGTCGATGCAATAAGTAGAGGACCTCGACTGATAGCTCAGTCAAGGTGTTGGTCGAGGCCAACTCAATTCTGTAGATTCATCTGAAATGCCAGTCAAGGTACTGGTCGAGTACACCTCGATTTTGTTTACCTACAACAACAAGTAATCAAGGTGCCAGTCGAGGACACCTCAATTCTTTTCGCCTGTTGCTGTTATCAGTTGAGGCGATTACTGAAAGACCTCGACTGTTACTCTGATATTTCATTTTCCTAGGTATTTTTAGTCTTAAATTCGTGTCACTTAAGCCCCTAAACCATTTTGCATGTGTTAATACACTTGATAAGCATTTCCTAACATGTTTTCAAAGTTTGATTATCCTTTTTTGTTGTTTAAGAGGTCCAACCAATTTTATTTTGTTGGAATTTTCAATCATGATCTTAGAACCAAATACACATGAATTATGTATCGGTCTTCCCCATAATTAGTCAACTTAATGATTCATTTCATTTCCAACCTCATTATTCAAGTTGATGCATCACAACAATCATTTTGAGTAAATTGGTTGTTCCTAACATCTCACCCCCATCTAGAATACACAAGCATTGTTATTCCTAAAGTTTGTGTGAGATGTTCCACATGGTATCCCAAAATCATTTTTCCCATTTCTCTTGTATCTATGGATTAGTCCTTAGGATCATGGAAAGTTTTCATTCAGCAACACACATTCCCAATTCTTTTCTTAAATAGCTAAATTCATTTTCTGGAAAAGAATTTGTAAAAATATCAGCAAGATTAGCCTTCGACTCAACATAATTGTGTACGATATCTCCTCTTGTTACATGATCCCTAATGAAGTGATGTCTCACTTCAATTTGTTTCATCCTGTAATGATGGACTAGGTTTTTCGTCAGATTTATCATGTTAATGTTATCACAAAGCAATTGCACATTTTTATCTGAAAAACCTTAATCCTCTACAGTATGTTTCATCCATAATAATTGTGATACACTCTCTCCCATAGCTATATACTCATCCTTAGTCATGGAGAGAGCGACACAATGTTGTTTTTGACTCGACCAACTAACTAAAGCTAATGCTAGGAATTGGCAACCTCCACTAGTGATTTTCCTATCCAATTTGCATCTAGCATAATCAGAATCGGTATAGCCTACTAAATCAAAAGATTCAGTTCGGGGATACCACAATCCAACTGTTAAGGTTGCTTTAAGATATCTTATGATCCTTTAACCGCAACTCAGTGAGATTCTTTTGCACATGATTGAAATCACGCACACATTGATAACTCAAATTTTGATGCTTTATTTTGATTTATTCCTCGATATATTAATCCACTCGTATGCTTAATTCATCATATTTATCATATTTTATGAGCATTGGATTAATTTAGCACTTTAATGCAAACATATGCTAATTTGATATCCTTAGCACTAATTGTTGTATACTTTTATTTTGTAGGGCATTTGAGTGAAAATCATAGAAACTGTAGCAATGACTGTAGCAGTGTATTGTAGTAGCATTATAGCTACAGTGAAATCACTGTAGCATCATGGAAAAAAAGATCAGAATCAAACATGACCACTCGTGCCTTTTTTGGCACAGTATGATACTGTAGCTATAGTAAAATCACCGTAGCTATAGTAAAATTGCAGTAGAAAATTTATTGTAGCAGCAGAAAGATTTTTTCACAAAAGTCAACACAGTCGACCATGTCTTTTTTGGCACAATCGTGTCGCGGTGAGAAACCTCCATTTGGGCAACTATAAAATGGATTTTCAAGGGTTTTTAGGGCATCTTCTCCACTTTTGAGCCCTAGCACATGCCGTCACAACCCTCCACTGCCCTTTCTTCATCAGATTTGACAAAGAACCACTCCAACAGAAAATCCGACGATGTTCTCCACCTTCCAGCCGACTATCATTTCCTCTTGTGGATTCACGAAGGAGTTCCGCCTCGACGACATCATCCAATCTTCACCGGATTCAGGAGAGAATGGAGTCACCACCAAACTTCCAGATTTGGGAGTTTGCATCATCTTCGCAATTCATTTCGCTCTGGAGACTCAATCAAGCTTCTTCGAACATAGTTGGAGTATTCTATCCATTATTCGAGCAAATCTTAGTAGGATGATCAATTACTTCATTTTTTTGCATGTTACACTTATTGTATAGTTGTCAATTGCTTTACATTTGAAACTAAATGAATTTTCTATTGTGTAGTTATTTAGTTTTTTTTTTATTCAATGTGTTCGATGAATTGCTTCTTAGAATAGCCTTTACTTCAAGTACATTTAATTGTTAGTTGCAGAAGTTACCTTCATTGTTATAGTTTATTTCTTTAATCCTTGTTATCTTGTGTAGTTACAAAATCCTCAAATCCAAACCCCCATTCTATTAAGAAAAACCTTTACTCTAGAGTTGACTTTCACCATTGCCTTCCGTGGGAGATGATACGGGTCATTCCCTGAGTTATTTTCCCATAGAAAGGGTTTGGTAATTAAATTGATAGTAGCGATTCATCATAGCTGCTTATCACACATACCCACGACAAATATTATATTTGGACTTTTCGAGCCGCAAAAACCGTATTTTGCGTTGCAGAAACCTCGGAAGCCTGGCCATGGATTCGTACGAAGATATAACAAAATAAAACATGTATGTGTTTAAGGAAGCCTAGAGTTACCTTAGATCTACAAGATGAGAGAATTACCGTCGTAGCAATGCCCTTCGCTTATCTCGCTCGTCCAAATGCTTTGCCAGAACTCAAGAGTGTAAAATGTACACTCCTATATTGGTATCCGCACGGACAAATGGTGGAGAAAAACAACCTAGAGTGTGCTAGCACCCCTTGGAAGTTTCTGCCAAAGTGAGGAATGGGAGAGAGCTTGAGGAAGAGCAAGAAAGAAGATGAAGTTGAAGTTAATTCCAATAACTTCACCAAATGAAAGTGGCCGGCCACGGTATTCTTGGGGGGTTACATGCATGCATGTAACTCCAAGAGTCAATGGTTCTTGGTCTCCCTCATGAGGTGGCACCACATGATAAGTCCATGATGATGTGGAATATCATCATTGGCCGTCCCCCATGCCAAGTCACCATGACATGGCAATTGGTCAAGTCAAAATTGACCATTCATCTTCCATCTCAAGTCAAGTCAAACTTGACCTCTAATCTCCCATGGTTGATCAAATCCAACCACTTGATTCAAGTCAATTTGATTTAATGAATATTTATTCATTAATTTAAATTGACTCAATAAATCAAATCAAAATTAGACTCATTCAACACTTGAATCAAATTGAGTCTAACTCAATTATTCTAATTTGGATTACTCTTAATCCAATTTGGTACATCCCATGAGCCTTATCCTCATAGTTCATCATATGAACCTAATCTCCATCTAATTGCCCTTTGTGTGTGACCCTATAGGTTCTTGTAACATTGGCAAAGCTCCTAAACCGATTTAAGAACATAAGCAATGAGCGGTATCTAGCAACACATCATTGCTACCCAAGTTACAAGAATGTTGAGCTCCAACATTACCTTTGTGCCTTCTAATTGTGACTCTCCCAATATGTGACAATGTTCTTCTATCCTTGACATCTAGATTGATCAATTGAGGCATAGACCGTGTCATCCTCGGTACAATATATATCTTGAACTCCAAGTAGACTCACTCTAATCAAATGAGCTCAATATCTCATATTGACTCATTTGGGCATGGCCATGCACTTCGTGGTCTCACTCTATCAAGAATAACGATGTCACTCCCGTCATATAGAAGGGATAGATCCAATCTACATCACTCACATCCCTCCGCATAATTTGTTACATACCCAGTAATCGCCTTTATAGTCCACCCATTTACGGGTGACGTTTGACGAAACCAAAGTATGCAACTCCTTATGTAGGGAACCATGGTGACTTTAGGTCCAAAGACTAATAGTCATACTAATAGTCACATGAGAAAGTATATGACACTCATATAACGATCCATGATACTTTCTCATGGCGGGTCATTCAGTATACATTCTCTAATGTATACCCATGTGTCAACTTGATATCTCATATACATGACTTGTGAGATCAAGTCATCGAGTTGACCTATATGCTAGTCTCTACGCATTAACATTATCCTTGAATGTTAATACTTGACTAGGAATGATTAAGAGTAGTGTTCTCTATATCATCTCATTATCGATTCAACCAATCGATTGATATAGATAAGAACCTTCTACTCAAGGACGTTATTATACTTAGTTTATTTGGCACCAATACAAGTAAATATAATAACTATGCCTTTATAAATAGGAATATGATACAATAAAGTCCATACAACAATCATCACATGATTGGCTTTAGGGCTTTCACTAATAATCTCCCACTAGCACTAGTGTCAATCACCGTAGTATCTAATACCCAATGACCTTGTATGACCATCATGCTTTTTCTGTGCCAAAGCCTTGGTCAAGGGATCTGCAATGTTAGCCTCTGTGGATACTCTACAAATCTTCACATCTCCTTTATCGATAATCTCTCGAATGAGATGGAAGCGCCGTAGTATGTGTTTATCCGCTAGTGTGAGCGAGGTTCCTTAGCCTGCGCAATAGCTCCATTGTTGTCACAATAGAGCTCTATAGGATCTGCTATGCTAAGAACCACCCCAAGCTCAGAAATGAACTTGCGGATCCAAACTGCCTTTTTTCCTGCCTCTGATGTAGCGATATACTCGACTTCTATTGTAGAATCAGCAACTGTGTCCTGCTTCGAACTCTTCCAACTCACAGCGCCACCATTCAAGCAAAACACGAACCCTGACTGTGATCTATAATCATCCTTGTTAGTTTGGAAGCTGGCATCGCTGTAACCCTTTATAGCTAGCTCCTCATCGCCTCTAAATATCAAGAAATATTATTTAGTCCATCTCCAGTACTTAAGAATATTCTTGACTGCTATCCAGTGATGCTCATTTGGATCTGACTGGCATCTACTCGTCATGCTCAAAACATATGAGACATCAGGATGAGTACACAACATGGAGTTCATGATAGATCCTAT
Organism: Wurfbainia villosa; assembly: GCA_025175895.1. Taxonomy (NCBI): domain Eukaryota; kingdom Viridiplantae; phylum Streptophyta; class Magnoliopsida; order Zingiberales; family Zingiberaceae; genus Wurfbainia; species Wurfbainia villosa. The sequence continues at coordinate 52,009,211 of CM046002.1, forward strand.
AGCATATGTTTAAGGGATCTTATCCATGTGGTCTCTCTCCTCTCTAGAAGAGGGACTTTGAGTCTTCGAAAGACTCACACCATGTGACATCGGCAGAAGTCCCTTCTTGAAATTCTGCATGGCAAACTGTAGTAATACCGTGTCAATATATGTACTCTAACTTAGGCCAAGCAATCTCTTAAATCTATCTCTATAGATCTTGATGCCTAGAATACAGGCTGCTTCACCTAAGTCCATTGAGAAGCACGTCCCTAGCCAAGTCTTCACAGACTGTAACGAAGGGATGTCATTCCCAATGAGTAGTATGTCATCCACATACAAAAAAGGAAGACAATTCTATTCCCATTAACCCTCTTGTAGACATAGGGTTCATCTTCATTCTTGATGAAACCAAACTGTTTGATTGCATCCTCGAATCAGAGATTTCATCTCCGAGAAGCTTGCTTTAGCCCATAAATGGACCTTTGCAGCTTGCATACTTTCCCAGTATGCTTTGGATCTACAAAACCCTTAGGTTGTGTCATGTACACATCCTTGAGTAAGTTTCAATTCAGAAATGCAGTTTTGACATCCATCTGCTAGATATCATAATCGTGGTATGCTACAATAGCAAGCATGATCCGAATGGACTTAAACATCGCCACTGGAGAAAAGGATTCATCATAGTCAATACCATGAATTTTCTTGAAACCTTTAGCCACCAATCGGCCCTTATAGGTATGCGTAAGTCCATCCATGTCAGTCTTTCTCTTAAAGACCTACTTACACCCAATGGGTTTGACCCCTTCAGGTGGATCAACCAAAGTTCATACTTGGTTGGTGTACATGGATTCCATCTCGGATCTAATGGCCTCTAGCCATTTCTCAGAGTCTGGGCTCATCACAGCTTCCTGATAGAAGGTAGGCTCATTCTCAATGAGTATAACGTCATCATGGTCAGACAAGAGAAATGAGTATCTCTCAGGCTGACAACGTACCCTATCAGACCTGCGAAGAGGTAGGTCTACTTGAACAGGTGGTTATTCCACAACTCTTTGTGCAACAATCTCATCACCCACAACACTTTGTGGTTCCTGTTCAACCTCCATCAAGGCCTCAGTGCTATGGTCCTCATCTTTAATTTCTTCAAGATCGAACGTACTCCCACTAGTTTTTCTAGAAATAAAATTCCTTTTCTAGAAAAACTCCAGTCTTTGCCACAAACACTTTGTGCTGACTGGGAATGTAGAAGTAATATCCCTTCGTCTCCTTGGGATATCCAACAAAATAGCACTTATCAGATTTGGGTCCCAATTTGTCTGAGACTTGACGTCGAACGTAAGCCTCACAATCCCAAATCCTCATGAAAGACATCTTGGGATTTCTCTTTGTCCATATCGTATATGGTGTCTTTATCACAATCTTGGATGGTACACAATTAAGTGTGAAGGTTACTGTGTCTAGAGCATATCCCCAAAAGGATATAGAAAGATCTGTGTGACTCATCATAGATCGTACCATATCTAATAGGGTACGATTCCTCCTTTCGGATACACCATTCCACTGTGGTGTTCCAGGAGGAGTGAGTTGGGATAGAATCCCACACTCAGCTAGATAGTCACGAAACTCATGGCTAAGGTATTCACCACCTCGATCTGATCGAAGTATCTTAATACTCTTGCCAAGCTGGTTTTGTACTTCATTCTTGAATTCTTTAAACATTTCAAAGGATTCTGATTTATGTGTCATGAGATACACATAACCATATCTACTGAAGTCATCAGTAAATATAATGAAGTACCTATAACCACCTCTAGCAGCAACATTGAAAGGACCGCATACATCACTATGTATAAGTCCTAACAAGTCTGTTGCTCTCTCGCTGTGTCCACTAAAGGGAGTCTTGGTCATCTTGCCTAAAAGGCAAGACTCGCATGTCTCATATGATTCAAAATCAAATGAGTCTAGTAGCCTATGCTTATGGAGCTGAGATAAGCGACTCTCATTTATGTGACCTAAGTGACAATGCCAGAGATAGGTTTGGTTCAATTCATTTGACTTGAACCTTTTGGTACTTATGTTATAGATAGAGCTCTCTAAGTCTAGAAAGTAGAGTCCGTTCCTTAGAGACTTCATATCTCTCGTGCCTTGCTTGTCCTTGATATAGTTGACGAAGATGTTCAAACATATCATAAGCATTCATGAACTCGTGTTTCTTCTGAAGCTCAGAGTTCATGGTCGCGAGCATGAGACATGACACATCTAATGCATCATCTTGATGCTTCTTGTAAGCATCTTTGTCAGTTCGTGAGGCAGTGGCAGGAGGTGCCTCCGGAATGGGCTGCTCTAGGATGTACAGTTTCTTTTCTAGGGTGAGAACGATTCTCAGGTTCCTGTACCAGTCCAAAAAATTTGCTCCATTGAGCTTGTCCTTCTCAAGGACAGAATGCAGGGAGAGAGTGTTCGTGTTTGTTGACATAGTAATCTACAACATACATAATGCAGAAAATTAATATCATATTCCTTTTATCATTTAATTAGGCCTTTAATCAAATGATGCTCCCACTAAATTATAGGACTTTTGTAGAATCAAGTTATGGATGTGGTCAAACCACATTACTAAATTCATACAAACATTTTATAATTCCTGCGAGATAAGATCCATGTCATACTAAGCCTTGAGTTAGCTTTGGCTAAATCACCCAAGACTTAGTATGATCGGTGGGTAACACATTACCGATTATATCTCTATGCAACTCTTGTTTATAGGATCAAGACCCACATTTACAAAATACCTTGAGTTAGCTTTAGCTAAATCGCCCAAGATTTAGTGTAAATGCGATCTTATCCTTTCTTTCCAATGGTTGCAATATGCCTATAGTTCTACTCGATCCAATTGAGTTAACTAGTTTTACTCAATCTAATTGAGCTTACTCTAACCCAAGCCGTGATAGGAAGGACCAAGATTGTCCCTCCCCACCCTACCAAGATAATATGCATTGCTTTGCTTTGGCAGATTCAACAACTACAAATGATCGAGGTAGTGATGGGTATCAAGACTTGGTAGGAATTTTTTGACTTGATTCGATTATGATCTAATCTAATCGTGAATGTGTATCATATACGCATCAAGGCCTTTATTATCCTATACTAGCATGCATCACATACATACAAGCATTATACTAGCATGCATCATATACATACAAACAAAATTTACTAGCATGCATCACATACATACAAGCAAAACAAATATATATATATATATATATATATATATATATATATATAAATTAATTGTGATTAGATCATTGCCCTACTATGATCTTCTCAAGCCAATGATAAGATCGTACAGTCAACCTAGGCTTAACGACTTCTCCAAGTGCCTCCTTTGACCTCCATGTGTTGTCGGCACCGTTCTCGTAACTCTGTCTAGTAGTGGACCTTCCACCGCTCCATTTTGTACATTACAAACATGAAACATGAGTTACATTCGAATCTAAAACTATTTACAACTAGAATTTTAAAAGAAGAGGCACGATGTGCAGGTCGCATACCCTATACAACATGCACAACCACAAAAACGACATGCAGGTCGTATTATGAATTACAACACATTATCATCCAATCATATTAGGGTTTTTGGGCCATGACCATCACATAATTATACATAAATCTAAATTATGTATTTCACAGAAAATTTTTATAATTTTTCCTTTTTTTTTCAATTTTATGAGTCAACTCTCCGTAACGGTCCCGCTAAGCGGTTTTCCGGGCGCAATTGTGGGACAAGGCCCCTTTCGGGGATAGGGGCAGCACCCCTACTTGCAAAAATAAACTTTGCAAGTGTCCCTACTAGATCTTACAATGACTTAAGTTTCTATCCCAAAAACTGAGAACTGCATTGAGGAGTTTTTCTCGGTGGTTGAAGGCTACAAGTGTCCCAACACTTGTTGCTTCGACTCTTCGAGAAAAATACCTAAAAATTTTATAAAAATAGGAAATTTACAGAAACTTAAAAATCCATAATTTTTATATCTAATACAAAAACTACAAATTTAAAAACACATACATGCTTCGCACGTTACTCTGATACCACTGTTAGACTTTCCGAGCCGCAAAAATTGCTTTTTGCATTGCGGAAACCTCGGAAGCCCAGCCATGGATCCATGCGAAGATATAACAAAATAAAATATGTATGTATTTAAGGAAGCCTAGATCTACCTTAGATCTACAAGATGAGAGCATTACCCTCGTAGTGATGCCCTTCGCTTTGCCTGAACTCAAGAGCATCAAGTGTACACTCCTCTATTGGTATCCACACGGACAATTGGTGGAGGAAAACAACCTAGAGTGTGCTAGCACCCCTTTGAAGTTTCGGCCAAAGTGAGGAATGGGAGAGAGCTTGAGGAAGAGCAAGGAAGAAGATGAAGTTGAAGTTAATTCCAATAACTTCACCAAATGAAAGTGGTCGATCACTTTATTCTTGGGGGGTTACATGAATGCATGTAACTCCAAGAGCCAATGGCTCTTGGTCTCCCTCATGAGGTGGCACCACATGATAAGTCCATGATGATGTGGAACATCATCATTGGCCGACCCCCATGCCAAGTCACCATGACATGGCAATTGGTCATGTCAAAATTGATCATTCGTCTTCCCTCTCAAGTCAAGTCAAACTTGACCTCTAATCTTCCAAGGTTGATCAAATCCAACCACTTGATTCAAGTCAATTTGATTTAATGAATCTTTATTCATTAATTTAAATTGACTCAATGAATCAAATCAAAATTAGTCTCATTCAACACTTGAATCAAATTGAGTCTAACTCAATTAATCTAATTTGGATTACTCTTAATCTAATTTGGTTCATCCCATGAGCCTTATCCTCATGGTTCATCATATGAACCTAATCTCTATCTAATTGCCCTTTGTGTGTGACCCTATAGGTTCTTGTAATGTTGTCAATGCTCCTTAATTGATTTAGGAACATAAGCAATGAGCGGTATCTAGAAACACATCATTGTTACCCAAGTTAAAAGAATGTTGAGCTCCAACATTACCTTTGTGACTACTAATTGTGACTCTCACAATATGTGACAATGTCCCTCTATCCTTGACATCTAGATTGACCAATTGAGGCATACACCGTGTCATCCTCGGTACAATCTATATCTTGAACTCCAAGTAGACTCACACTAATCAAATGAGCTCAATATCTCATATTGACTCATTTCGACATGACCATGCACTTCGTGGTCTCACTCTATCAAGAATAACGATGTCACTCCCGTCATATAGGAGGGATAGATCCCATCTACATTACTCACATCCCTCCGCATAATTTGTTATATACCCAGTAATCGCCTTTATAGTCAACCCATTTACGGGTGACGTTTGACGAAACCAAAGTATGCAACTCTTTATGTAAGGAACCATGGTGACTTCAGGTCCAAGGACTAATAGTCATACTAATAGTCACATGAGAAAGTATATGACACTTATATAACGATCCATGATACTTTCTTATGGCTGGTCATTCAGTATACATTCTCTAATGCATACCCATGTGTCAACTTGATATCTCATATCCATGACTTGTGAGATCAAGTCATCGAGTTGACCTAGATGCTAGTCTCTACGCATTAACATTGTCCTTGAATGTTAATACTTGACTAGGAATGATTAAGAGTAGTGTTCTCTATATCATCTCATTATCGATTCAACCAATCGATTGATATAGATAAGAACCTTCTACTCAAGGATGTTATTATACTTAGTTTATTTGGCACTAATACAAGTAAATATAATAACCATGCCTTTATAAATAGAAATATGATACAATAAAGTCCATACAACAATCATAACAATATTGACTCTAGGGCTTTCACTAACAATTATATCAGGTCTACTCACTGTAAGGTATAAAGGACTGTCTATGGCACTGCTATAAAGCTTTAAATCAATTGATTTTCCATCTACATCATTGTCTAAGTGAGTGTTTTGTGCCATTAGTGTGGAAAGCTCCTTCACATTTTCCATGTTGAATCTTTTTAGCAATTCCATGGCATATTTTGATAGATGTATATGAATTCCTTCTTTGGTTTGTTTGATTTGCAGTCTAAGAAAAAAAAAATCAATTTACCTACTAGACTCTTCTTAAACTAACTTTACATGTGTTCTATAAATTCATTGAGGTAATTCCTATTGTTTGAGTCGCATATTATGTCACCAACATAAATCTGAGCTACAAATATACTTTCACCATTTCTTTTCAGAAATAGTGTGGGATCAATTTTACCTCTTCTAAAACCACTTTCAACTAGGAAGTTTGACAACCTTTCGTACCAAGCACGAGGAGCATGTTTCAGCCCGTAAAGAGTCATCTTAAGCTTATACATATGGTTTGGAAATTCAAAACTTTCAAACCTCGGAGGTTGTTCAACATAGACTTCCTCCTTAATATGACCATTCAAAAGCATAGACTTCACATCCATTTGGTATAACTTGAAGCCTTTATATGTTGCAAATGCTAGCATAAGTCTTATGGACTCTAATCTAGCTACGAGTGCATAAGTTGTTGGGATGTATACTGAAAGCCTAGTCTTTGTATGGACATCTTTATTTTGAAATAAGAATCACATAATCATTGTTTGCATTTTATATTTATTATATGTGTGCATATTGTCTGATACTTTACATTGTAGATAACATGGTGCGTGGTGTCACACAGAAGATGATGTTATCAGTTCCTTGTAGAGTGTAAGTAGAGGCTCACAACCAAGATAGTTTTGGACAATCCATTGGCATGGTTGTAGTGTAATTTGGTATTGGTTTATCTTGACAATAGAATTACACTATTACACTTTGTGTGTATTGAGCAAGACCGACTTAGAGGTGATTCAATTTATTGTTGACTACATAATTGAATCGGACCTCGGATATTATGGTGTACATGCTCTTAATCCCGATATAATAATGGGCACATGTACTTAATATTTATTTCTTTGATTTACCAATGGGTCTAGATTTATGGGTTAAATCAATAGACCCGGTAAGTTGAAAAATGATATTATTTACATGGTATGTCATTGATTATAGGAGGAAACCGTGTCCTATGTATTAGGATGATGATGCCCCCTTGAGGAGCTCATAAGGATCATCATGTAAATCCTGCAGGAGGACTTGGTCCAGCATGATGATAAGGTTGAGTGGTACTACTCAAGGAGTTATATGTTAATTAATTAATTGTCAGTAAATTAATTAATTAACTGACATTCGATATCTTAGACACAGGGAGATATTTGTACAATTAATATATAGAGCCCATATTTAATTATGGTGGTTGATGAGGTAGATCAATGATAATTCTCTAGTGGAATGGATTATCATTAATGGATTGGATTTTATGTGGGCTGAATCCATTAGGTGGCCAAGATCCAACTCCTTCTCATGGTCCCTATTGTAGCCTATTAAAACCCTCATGAAGCCTAGATCCAACGAACACGATTAAAAGGAGGCTTAGGTGAAATCTATATAATAAAGGGTTGGAGAGGCTTGGGCGGCAACTTAAGTGGTGCTAGGTTTTGTCTTGGCGTTGAGAGAGTTGGGCAGCAAAGATTGGAGGATTGGGTTTCCTTCGTTAGGGTCGGTGGCTAGGGTTTGGGTTTGCACATCCTTCTCTCAACCTTTGGTCGGTGCCCATCCTTCTCTCAACCATTGGCCAACAACCATCTCCTTCCTTCTTCCTTAGCATCAGCGGTTCCTTCTCCATTGGAAAGGGTCGGTGCCAATTCTTTCTTCGTCTCCTTGGCCGGCGGCAACATCCAAGCAAGGAGGCTTGGTGGTCGGCACTAGATAGGAGAAGAAGATCTCAGTTATCTTCCCTTGTTCGGAGCGAGCAAGGAAGGGATGACGCGATCTTGGAGGCTTCAATTCTTGGAGGATCATTGCCCACACAACGTCCAAGACGAGGATAGATTATACAATAGAAGATCAAGAGGTATAATCTTGTTTGTTTTGATTTAGTTCTTTTGTTTCATGCATGTGGTTAATTTACTTGGACCTCAATGATAAACACAAAAATCAGTGATCCGTACATCATCTATTTCGTGGCTAATCGAGGAAAAGAGTTAGGTTGCTTGAACAACATGTTTGTTCAAGCGACGACTCAAATCGAGAAGCACGATGATGGATCAGTTGCTTGGGTAATCCATCTTCGTTTGGATTAAATTTTTTTTAATCTGAGGATATATGATTGGATCACCATGCACAAGCGACCGAGGCGAAGCGAGAAGCGAAGCTTGACCTTCAAGTGGTATCAGAGCCACGGTTTCTGGTTTTGTGTGTTTAGGATTCGGTTACTTTTATGCACTTATCATATATTATGTGTGTCAGATAATAGTAGGATGTGCGTAGGCTAACTTTTTGGTTACAGGCATAAGATCCAACTATTATGGCCATATGTGTGTGTATGTGATTGTATGTGTGTATTTGTAATATTATTTGAATCCTCGGGGTTGACGAGGCTAGTATTTAATTTTTGTAATTAAGTACGACATTGTTTAGCCACTCTTTTATTTTAGTTTACTTTCGATCTAGAATTCATGTACACTCCTTTGTGGAGTATAGGATCGATGGATGTAAATTAAAATAATTTTTCTCGGCTCGGATCTCCGGATGGCTTATATATGGCGTAGGGAGGAGCAGACGAGTGACAACATGACTGGAGGCATATTAGAGAACAAAATCCATAATAGTGGAAAAATTTGTTTTTCATATTTATTGCTTTTGATTTATATGCTTGTTGTGCTTGCATAGTAAAACTTTCTCGATTTTAAATTACTAAGTGGGAGAGGAATATTTTTTTAAATTCCCATGGCCGCCATTACAATTTGACAAGTGATGCGAACATACTTGCGCGTTGCCTCTGAGTGCCTTCCTCCACATCAGATGAGTTTGTTTTGTGGATCAAGAGGTCAAATATGGTTATAGAAAATTATTTAGGAGCATGTGTACTTCCCCATCGAAAGGCACATAATCCGAGGTAATTCCCTTAGTATCGGATAATGGTGAACACTTAGATGCAAATAAAAGTATCCTCTCCATCGGAGTCACTGCTTTTATTTGTAGGGCCGAAGAGGAACCAACTATTAATTTTATTTGTCAAAAAGTAAGGTTGATAGGATAATAAAATTAAAGGGTAAAACCTCCTCTTACAGTTGATTTTAAAAATTTATTGTTTGAGGAATCAATAATTTTTTGAAATTAAAAAGTTTTTGATCTATGTGATTCTTAGGTTTCTTCAAAATTACTTTTAACTCACTTGCTGTGATTCTAAAGGAAAATAAACTTACTGGACTTAACTATGTGGATTGAAAAAGAAATCTAGACATAGTCTTGACTTCTGAGGAGTACAAGTATGTACTTCTCGAGGAGTGTCCTCCTAAGCCTACGGATGATTCTAAGATAAGGAGAAAGAGAGTTATAAAAAGTTGATCAAGCCTGATGAGATGGCGCGGTGTTACATTTTGGCTTCTATGTCAAATGTATTGCAACATCAGCATCAGGCCATGACCACTGCCTATGACATGATGCTCAATCTCAAGGAACTTTTCGGACACCAGAATCGGGCTACTATGCAAGAAGCCATGAGAAACTTGATGACGACCACCATAGTTGAGGGAACACCCGTGAGGGATTATGTTCTCAAGATGATGCCTCATTTGAATGAGTTGGAAGTCCTTAGAGCGGAGATCGATGGGGAAACCCAGGTTGATATCATTCTCCAATCTCTACCTAGGAGTTTTGTGTTGGTGCAATCGGCCCAGGTTGACTTGAGTTTGACTCGAGTAGTACCTTGATAGTATTTTGATGATAGACAAAACTCATGACATGGGATTGTCATGGGAAAGTCCAACATGGGGTTGGCATGGAAAATCATAGCATGGAGCTTGGTGTGGGAAAAGTCCAAAGCATTGCGAAGCCGTGTGCTTGGTGCTTGGTGAGAAATGCATTACGAAGTCGTACGCTTGGTGCATGTGGGAAGTCTTGAGGACTTGGTAAGTTCACTAGGCTCGGGGTCCTTTAGTAGGTGAAGGATGGCATTGCGAAGTCGTGCGCTTAGTGCATCCGAGGGACCGCCAGACAGGGAGCGAATGGAGTGAGGCCCAAGGGAAGCATACTTCGAGGGCATGAGACACGAAGGATGGCATTGCGAAGTCGTGTGCTTGGCGCATTCGAGGGACGTAGGCAGAGGGAAGAGAGCTTTGGTGGGGAACTCCATGAGGGATGATATGGACTTGGCCAAGTGGCTAAGACTGAGTGTCGGAGGCTCAAATTTGATGTTTGAGGGTTTACCCGACGGTCGGATGCTCAAACAACTTGGTGTTTGAGGTTTTGCCGATCAGTAGCATAGGTTTGATCGGCCGATCTCTAAGTCGACTAGGGTTCGACCGTGTAAGATCTGGTTTTGTGCTTGGCAATCGCTGTTATCATGGATCGTAGATCGATGATAGCAATCAATCGCTGAGGGATGGCGATGATCGATGGGAGTGAGCATGAGCAGACCACTCCGTAGCCGTACCGCCGGCTACTAGGTCACATGCCATGGACTGGCATTCGACTGGTAGGTGATCCGTTGGAACTTATCCGACGTGGATCTGGTCATTGTGAGATAACGACTATAGGGGCAGTCGACTGGGGCCTTTTGGCAGTTGACTGCTGGGTGCGAAAATAGTTTGATGCAGGTTATAAATGGAGCTCAAGTTGGAGGATTTTGCCAAGACTTTTGTGAAGCTATTGGAGGGAAATTGCTGCTGCATTCCAGACCTTCAAGAGCCATCTAAAGCAAGCTATAAGCAAATGGTTCAAAGCAAGCATTGTAAAGTGTTCTTTATGTGTATTTCGTATTTGTCTTTGTATTGCTTGTATTTCATATATTACTTGTTGTAATATCTTGTGAGAGGTTTCTCCACCTCCGACATGTAGTCGAGATGGAGTTTAGTTAGTGTCGTGCGCATAACTAGAGCTCAGTGAGCTCGCCCGTGGAGTAGGAACCATTTGGTTCTGAACCACGTATATGCTTGTGTATTGCTTTTGATTGTTATGTGTTGTTAGTATTGTTATTATCATTGTTATTCTGCTGCGCTAACAACAATCGTAGACAAGCGACGCAACGAGAACGAGCAAATTCCATCATCGAACGATAGAGGGCTATTCACCCCCCTCTAGCAGGCCACATCTACAGTTTGAGCAGTTTCGCTTGAACTACAACATGAATAAGAGGTTGTATTCGTTAGCGGAGCTTTTGACAGAACTTCAGGTGACAGAGGGGCTTTTTTTATCAGAGTTCTCAAGTTTTGGTTGCCCAAAAGGTTTCTACTTCTAAGCCGAAAGGCAAGAAGAAGAAGAAATAAGATGCGGCGAAGGTGGTGGGAGAATCTCAGGGAGGAGTGAAGAAGTCGAAAGGCAAGTGCTTCACTTGCAAGCAGACTGGACATTGGAAGGCTGACTGCCCCAACCGGAAGCAGAACAAAGGTATATCTTTTGGTCTAGTCATTGAAACATGTTTAGCAGTGTTATCTACCAGCACCTGGTGTGTAGATATGGGAGCCACTGATTATGTCTGTAATACTTTGTAGGGGTTCCAGGAAACCAGACGACTAGCTGAGGGGGAGATTATCATCTACATGGGCAATGCTACTAAGGTGGCGGCTATTGCAGTGGGAGATGTTTATTTATCTTTTGATAGGAATAAAACTTTGGTTATGAGAAATTGCCTTTATGTACCTTCATTTAGAAAAAATTTAATTTCAGTTTATAAATTATTTTTGGATAGATATTCTATTTCTTTTAATCACAGAGTTGTTATAAAAAGGAATAGGGAGATTATCTATTCTGGTACGTTGGTAGGAAATTTGTATACTCTTGAACCAAAGGCTCCCACGATGTAAATAGAAGTAAATAACACATCTTCTAAATCTAATAAGAGAAAAGAACCTTCAAAAGTGAACCAAACATATCTTTGGCATCTAAGGTTAGGTCATATTAACCTAAGTAGAATTCAAAGGTTGATAGATGATGGACCTTTGGGTTCAATAGTGGTGGAAGATTTCCCAACCTACGAATCTTGCTTGGAATGTAAAATGACCAAGAGGCCTTTTAAGGCCAAGGGGTATAGAGCCAAAGATGTGATGGAATTTGTTCATTCTGATTTGTGTGGACCTATGTCTATCCAGGCAAGAGGTGGTTTTGAATACTTTGTCTCTTTTATAGACGATTATTCAAGATATGGATACATTTACTTGATGCACCACAAGTCTGAATGATTTGACAGGTTCAAAGAATTCAAGGCTGATGTGGAGAAACATCAAGGTAAAAGTATCAAGACACTACGATTTGATCGTGGTGGAGAGTACCTCTTGGGAGAGTTTAGGAGTTACTTATCAGAGGTTGGGATTTAATCCCAACTATCTGCACCTGGTACACCCCAGTAGAATGGTGTGGCGGAGCAAAGGAATAGGACTCTTATGGAGATGGTTAGATAAATGATGAGTTATTCTGAGTTACCAGATTCGTTCTAGAGGTATGCACTGGATACGGCAGTGGATATTATGAACTTGGTACCATCTAAATCAGTTGTAACACCCCAAAATTTTTCTCCAAAATTTTTGTATAGAATTTAAATTCATGTCTAGTAGATTATATATGGAATCTTGGAAAAATGATGATAAAAGAATAAAAGTGGAGAGGTGAGGATTGAACCTTAAACCTCTTGGTGAGAGTTAACTCTTACCATGCATGTGATGACCAAGTGCTCAACAGTAGCTTACTATTGGAGAAAGAGGAGAAATGCTAGATGAGTGTGAGGAGGGTAAATGAAGAGGCATGAAAAGAGAAGAGACACTTCTCTTCCTCCCTTTATAAATAAGAGTGAAGGTTTCATTTGACCACTTCTTCTTCCTTCTTCCTCCTTCCACCGAAACCCTAGGGCTCCTTCTTTGAGTTTCGGCCAAAGCAAACTAGGGTTCCACCCTAGTGAGTTAAGCAAAGAGAAGGGTTCATCTAAGGGGCTAAACTTCATCTTAGGGTCAAGAGCACCAAGAAGGATTCTAGGGCAAGATTATTTTTTTAGTCTCCTCTCCAATCAAGGTCTCTCTTATTAAGGGGTAACCAATTATAAGTGGTAAGATTTCCCTCACCTGCAGTATATTTGCTCTTGTAGTACATGATATATGAAAGAAATGTGATGCTTTATACCATACAAGTTTCGTCCAACTAGGGTTTTAGGGCTAGGGTTGCATGAAAACACTCCATATGAAATTATGATATGTTGTATGTCTTCATGTATAAATGTTATGTGACAAAAATAAAACTTTTGTGCCCTTAATGTTTCGGCCAACTAGAGTTTTAGGGCTAGGGTTGCATGAGAACACTCCTTGTGAAATTATGATATGTTGTATGTCTTCATGTATAAAGGTTATGTGACAAAAATAAACTTTTGTACCCTTAATGTTTCGGCCAACTAGGGTTTTAGGGAAAGGGTTGCATGAAAACACTCCTTATGAAATTATGATATGTTGTATGTCTTCATGTATAAATTTTATGTAACAAAAATAAGTTTTCTTGTGCCCTAATGTTTCGGCCAACTAGGGTGTTAGGGCTAGGGTGGGGTCTAAGTACCCAACTTCATGTGCAAATACTCCCCCTAAGTTTATGATATGTTATGTGACACTTATGTCATGTGCAAAAAAAAATGTATGACCCCCTCCCTAGTGATTTCGGCCACTTAGGGTACCTAAGCTAGTGTTAAGATTATGTGCTTAAATTGGTGTACAAGAATTCCCTTAGAATTCATGATATGTTGCATGATTGTATGTATGCCTATGTGATGAACATGTTTATGATTTAATATGCCATGAAATATGCCTACGTGATGAACATGTTTATGATTTAATATGCCATGAAATATGCCTATGTGATGAACATGTTTATGACTTAATACGCAATGAAATATGCCTATGTGATGAGCATGTTTATGCTTGATATGCCATGAAATATGCCTGTGTGATGAACATGTTTATGATTTAATATGCCATGAAATATGCCTATGTGATGAGCATCTTTATGCTTGATATGCCATGAAATATGCCTATGTGATGAACATGTTTATGATTTAATATGCCATGAAATATGCCTATGTGATGAGCATGTTTATGCTTGATATGCCATGAAATATGCTTATGTGATGAAAATGTTTATGCTTTAAGACCCCTTTATGGTATTCTTATGTTATGAATGCTTATATGCTATGAAATGTCTAAGAAGATGCTTCCCCTTTTTATGTTGGGATTAAGAGCTCTCTTTATGATAAGATAAGACGGAGATGCTTCCCTTTTTATGTTGGGGATTAAGAGCATTCTTTATGATATGATAAGAAAGAAAAGAAAGAAAATTAAGTATTTTACTTTGTAAGAGGTTAAGTACCCGACCCGTTAGGTGGTCGTTAATCAAATCCAAGGGACATAAGAAGACGTAAGAGGTCTTATCCTGGTAAGACGTAAGAGGTCTTGCTCTAGTAGGTCTGGTGGCTAGCTACCCCAGCCTATTAGGGAACACGCTTTATGTGGTACTTAGCCTGGGGCCCCCTTCATGTTATGATTATGTTGAAGTATCTATATGTATATGTTTTGAAAAGAAAGGACTTGTATGAAATTGTGCAATGCTTATGTTTAAGTTTAAGAATGCTTATGATTATGTCCTTTATGCATGTTTAGGATTGATGATGTCATGAATGCTTATGGTTAAGTTTAAGAATGCTTTGATTATGTCCTTTATGCATGTTTAGGATTGATGATGTCGTGAATGCTTATGTAAATTTTATGCCATGCTTATGTTTCATTACGTTAGTATGCTAATGTTTAGTGTTGATATGAAATACTTATGTTATTTATGCTAGTATGCTCGTGTTTTCTAATTATTTGATGTAATTTGTGGCTTTTGTGAGTAGGCAAGAATCTTACTAAGCTATATGCTTATAGTTTATGTTGTCCATATACTGCAGATAAAGGAAACATGAACTAGAGGAAGTAGCAGGAGGGGCAAGGTGTGTGTGATAGTGTCATGGTAGAAAAAGACCCTATTACTCTCTGCTTTTATTTATATGCTCAATGAATAACTTAAGACATTTGCTTTCACTTTTATGACTTGTTATTTATTAGTACCATGTTGGATGTTGCTTAGTTTATGTTACTGTTCACCTTACTTATGAAAGTTGATATGTTAGAACTCATGAATGGATCGTGTTAATAATAGTTACATTCTCTAATTTTTATGTTATGCATGTTATAAAATGAGCTACGATATGGTAACATGCTAATTTATGGTTATGATATGTGATGCATGTTATAAAAGAAGTTATGATATATTAACATGCTAATTATGATTATGATATGTGATGCACGTTTTAAAGAAGATATGATATGTTAAAATGCTAATTAGGTCTATGATATGTGATGCATGTTATAAAAGAAGATTTATGTCATGATAACATGTTTGATTATGTAGATTGTGAAATGATCCCCCATATGTTATGTTATAAAAAAAAAAAAAAAAAAAGTAGCGCCGCCCTGAGAGCAGATAAGGGCGGGCGTTACAGGTTGGTATCAGAGCGGGTTCACCTTTCCACTATCACATATCAAGCCTCCATCCTGCTGTTTCCAAGTAAGTAACTTTATGCATACCTAAATTTCTTTTATAATGAAGAATGTCTTCTATCTAGATAGAAGTAATACCTCATCATGTTGTAGTAGAATGGAACCATACTTGTGACTTAGATAGTAATGATACCTTACCATGCTTTCTATGATGGAGACATGTTTCTAACCTAGAAATACCACTAGAAAGGATACCTTACCTTGTTTATGATAAGGAATATTTAGATGCATGTATATGAGTAGAAATTATAATAATACCTTAATTATTTATTTATCACTTAGATAACATGGCTGGGAGACGTAGTAATCGAGGGAATGAATTAGCACCCCCACCAGATTTGATGCATGTGGTTACCGAGCTACAGCGTCAGGTCGCAGAACGACAGCCGATTATCAATGCTCTCATGAATCAACAAGGGAACCCTATCACCCCACCAGAGACGCAGAACGTGACGCCAAACACGACCACTATGGTGCAAGCACCACTAGGCAATGCCGCCACCGGGGTCCGACCCGAAGCTTATCTGATTCAGTGGCAGAGGCTGAAACCAGAAAATTTCTCAGGTGCCTGCGAACCATGGGATGCCCAAGCCTGGTTCAAAATAGTTGAGAGCATCGTGGAGCTGTTGGATTGGCCCGAGCACGAAAAGATAAAATGTGCCTCATTTTGTCTTTCTGGAAATGCAAGGATGTGGTGGGAGAGAGTCAAAGCAAAGAGACAAGTAAATCAAATGAGGTGGACAGACTTTGAATCTGAGTTCTTCGAGGAGTTCTTTCAGAGACGGATCACAAATAAGCACTACGATGAGTTCCTCGAGTTCCCCCAAGGCGATCTATCAGTCAGTGAAGCTATGAAAAGGTTCAACCGACTGGCACGTCTCTGCCTAGAATTAGTCAGTACAGAAAGGGAGAGGATCAGACTCATGCTGAAAATGTTATGACCAGAGATATCCCTGAATGTGGCTGGCGATGTCAATCGACCCCAGACTGCCGAAGAACTATTCCGATCCAGCAGCACTACCAACAACATCACCGCCAGAATAAGGCAATGACCGGAGGTCAGAAATCTCATAATACTAGCTGGAAGAGGGACCACAGTGGCTAGAAGAAACAGTGGAATGGCCCAAAAGGGGGCCCAGGAAACAACCAAACTATGTATCCTGACTGTCCTACATGTGGGAAGAAGCATCCTGCGGAAATTCGACAGGGCACGAGGAAGTGTTACAGTTGTGGACTGGAGGGGCACATAGCCTGGAACTGCCCTACCCGAGTTCAGGCACCTCCTCAGCCGTATGTCCAATACCAGGGTGCTCCTCCACAGCTTCACCAGATGCAGGCTACGATAGAGGGTCCTCAGATAAGACAAGGGAGACTGGAAGCCCCACCCGTTGTGACAAATGCCAGGGTGTTCTCCCTCACCAGAGAAGATGTAGCGAGTGCCTCAACGGTTGTCATAGGTCAGATATTTATTTTTAGTCAGTATGCTACTGTATTGTTTGACACTGGGGCAACCCATTCGTTCATCTCTACGCCTTTCACAAGAAAGATAGATAGGCATCCCCAAGTTTTAGACTATAAATTCTTAACAACGTTACCTTCGGGAGAAGTGATGCCATCCACCCATATTCTGCACGCCGCACCAATTAGACTCGCAGACAGGGAGCTCTATTGTTACCTGATAGTTCTGGATATGCGGGACTATGATGTTATATTTGGCATGGATTTTCTGCACAAGTACGACGCTTCAATTGAGTGTCGTAAATGGAAGGTGATCTTCCGACCCGAAGCAGAGGTTTCATTTGAGTTTATCGGGGAGCCAAAGAAAGGAACAAGGAAATTTTTATCAGCGCTGAAAGCCCGAAAAATGTTAGAAAATGGATGCACCGGATTTCTAGCACACGTGGTTGATACCGTATCAGCAAAGAACCAGAAGCTAGAAGATGTCAGAGTGGTATGCGACCATCCGAAGGTATTCCCTGATGACCTACCTGGATTACCACCTGATAGAGAAATTGAGTTCGAGATCGAATTGATTCACGGAACTAACCCGATCTCCAAGGCACCTTACCGTATGGCGCCGACTGAGTTGAAAGAACTTTAGAAACAGCTACAAGAATTACTTGACCAGGGATTTATCCGCCCTAGTCACTCACCATGGGGAGCTCCAGTGATGTTCATAAAGAAAAAAGATGGGTCTATACGAATGTGTATAGACTACCGGGCACTGAACAACGTGACCATCAAGAATAGGTAAGAACGTAATAGTAAAGTGATTTACTAGAGTTCGACATCTAAATCATACAGGAACAATGTCAGGTACCCCCTTCCCAGGATCGATGACCTGTTCGACCAACTGAAGGGAGCTACTGTCTTTTCAAAGATCGATCTCAGGTCTGGCTATCATCAAGTAAAAGTAAAGCCAGGCGATATTCCAAAGACGGCCTTCCGGACGAGATACGGACATTATGAGTTCGTAGTTATGCCCTTCGGAGTAACCAATGCTCCTGCGATGTTCATGGACCTGATGAATCGAGTATTCTCGGCCTTCCTCGACAAATTTGTAATCATTTTCATCGACGATATTCTTATCTACTCGAGAGACCGAGAAGAGCATGCTGAACATCTGAAGACAGTACTACAGATTCTTCAGAAAGAGCAACTATATGCGAAGTTCTCCAAATGTGAGTTCTGGCTCGATCAAGTGTCATTCTTGGGTCATGTCATCTCTAAAGAAGGAATCATGGTAGACCCAATAAAGATTGAAGCTGTGAGGAAGTGGAATAGTCCAAAGAATGCAGTTTTCTCGAGGTGGGCTATTACAGAAAGTTTGTAGAGGACTTCTCTAGAATTGCAGCCCCTATGACAGCCCTCACCAGAAAGGACAAGCAATACAAATGGACTGAGGACTGTGAGAGGAGTTTTACGGAACTGAAGAGGAGACTGACCAGCGCTCCCATTCTGACTCTCCCTGAAGATAATGAAAGCTTCGATATGTATAGTGACGCTTCTAAACTGGGGCTCGGAGCTGTACTTATGCAAAATGGCAAGGTTATCGCTTACGCCTCTAGACAGCTCAAGGAGCACGAAAGAAATTATCCTACCCATGACTTAGAACTAGCAGCCATGGTATTCGCTCTGAAAATATGGAGACACTACTTATACGGAGCTCGGTGCAGGATTTATACAGACCACCAGAGTCTGAGATATTTCTTCACTCAGAAAGACCTAAATATGAGACAACACAGATGGCTCGAGCTAGTCAAAGATTATGATTGTGAGATATTCTATCATCTAGGAAAGGCCAACAAAGTGGCAGATGCACTTAGCAGAAAGTCCTGTGCCGCTTTGATGTCCTTATCAATGCTATCTCAGCCCCTGAAAAGGGAAATAATGAATTACGGAATAGAGATTATTTCTGGACAACTTTCCACCATGACGATAGCGTCGACATTGTTCGACGATATATTGGGAAAGCAAGATGGTGATTCAGACATCCAGAAGATCAAACAGGAAGTCCTGGAAGGAAGGGATAATGGATTCTGCATTTCCAACAGCGGATTATTATACCTCCGGGACCGACTATGTATTCCGGACGATCCGGAATTAAGGAAGAAGATACTTGAGGAATCCCATGGAACACCTTATACCATGCATCTTGGATCTACAAAAATGTATCAGGACTTAAGAGATAAATTTTGGTGGTCCGGCATGAAAAGGGATGTGGCTCAGTACGTCAGCACCTGTCTGACCTGCCAGAGGGTTAAGGCAGAACACCAGAAACCTGGAGGATTACTGCAGCCGATACAGATTCTAGAGTGGAAATGGGAAGAAATTTCTATGGATTTCATCTCGGGATTACCTAGAACAACAAATGGTTATGATGCTATATGGGTAAACATAGACCGGTTGACAAAGTCTGCCCATTTCCTGGCAATTAAGATGACCTATCCGGATGAGCAGCTAGCTCAATTATATGCCAAGGAGATTATCAGATTACATAGAGTGCCTAAGGCTATTATTTCTGATCGTGATGGCCATTTTACCTCCCATTTCTGGGAAAATGTTCAGAAGGCTCTTGGCACTAAGTTGAGATTCAAGATCGCTGCATTTCATCCTCGTCGATCCGACGTAAAGAGTGAACCAGGTGCTGGAAGATATGTTGCGGGCTTGTGCTCTAGACTTTAAGGGGAGTTGGTGTCAATATTTGTGCTTGGCAGAATTTGCTTACAACAACAGTTACCAGGCTACTATTGGAATGGCACCATATGAAGCTCTATACGGGAGAAGATGCAGGTCTCCTATCTGTTGGTACGAGGGTTGTGAAAGGCGGGAAATGGGTCTTCAGGCCGATATTATTAACTATACCACCCGAGCTATACAGACTATCCGTCAGAGGATAGAGACTACTCAGAGCCGGCAAAAGAGTTATGCGGATAAGAGACGCCGACAATTGGAATTCGAAGTTGGGGATTTTGTGTTCCTCAAGGTCGCCCCTATGAAAGGAGTAATGAGATTTGGAAGAAAGGGAAAGCTGAGTCCGCGTTATGTAGGACCGTATCAGATCCTGAAAAGAATCGGCATGGTGGCCTATGAGCTGGAGCTACCTTAGGAGATGTCGGCTATCCACAATGTCTTCCATGTATCAATACTCAAGAGATGCGTTCCCAATGCAGACTAGGTGATCGAATCGATGGCAGTACAAATTCAAGGAGACCTAAGTTATGAAAGCTGACCTGTTCAGATAACATATCGAGAGGTCATGAAGCTAAGGAGCAATGAGGTACCCTTAGTGAAGGTCCTATGGCGAAGTCAAGGGTTCGAAGAGTTCACATGGGAACGAGAAGACGAGATGGGACATAAGTATCCGAAACTGTTTTAAGTTCGAGACGAACTTTTCATAAGGTACGGGGGATTGTAACACCCCAAAATTTTTCTCCAAAATTTTTGTATAGAATTTAAATTCATGTCTAGTAGATTATATATGGAATCCTGGAAAAATTATGATAAAAGAATAAAAGTGGAGAGGTGAGGATTGAACCTTAAACCTCTTGGTGAGAGTTAACTCTTACCATGCATGTGATGACCAAGTGCTCAGCAGTAGCTTACTGTTGGAGAAAGAGGAGAAATGCTAGATGAGTGTGAGGAGGGTAAATGAAGAGGCATGAAAAGAGAAGAGACACTTCTCTTCCTCCCTTTATAAATAAGAGTGAAGGTTTCATTTGACCACTTCTTCTTCCTTCTTCCTCCTTCCACCGAAACCCTAGGGCTCCTTCTTTGAGTTTCGGCCAAAGCAAACTAGGGTTCCACCCTAGTGAGTTAAGCAAAGAGAAGGGTTCATCAAAGGGGCTAATCTTCATCTAAGGGTCAAGAGCACCAAGAAGGATTCTAGGGCAAGATTATTTTTTTAGTCTCCTCTCCAATCAAGGTCTCTCTTATTAAGGGGTAACCAATTATAAGTGGTAAGATTTCCCTCACCTGCAGTATATTTGCTCTTGTAGGACATGATATATGAAAGAAATGTGATGCTTTATACCATACAAGTTTCAGCCAACTAGGGTTTTAGGGCTAGGGTTGCATGAAAACACTCCTTATAGAATTATGATATGTTGTATGTCTTCATGTATAAATGTTATGTGACAAAAATAAAACTTTTGTGCCCTTAATGTTTCGGCCAACTAGGGTTTTAGGGCTAGGGTTGCATGAAAACACTCCTTGTAAAATTATGATATGTTGTATGTCTTCATGTATAAAGGTTATGTGACAAAAATAAAACTTTTGTGTCCTTAATGTTTCGGCCAACTAGGGTTTTAGGGCTAGGGTTGCATGAAAACACTCTTTATGAAATTATGATATGTTGTCTGTCTTCATGTATAAATTTTATATGACAAAAATAAGTTTTCTTGTGCCCTAATGTTTCGGGCGACTAGGGTGTTAGGGCTAGGGTGGGGTCTAAGTACCCAACTTCATGTGCAAATACTCCCCCTAAGTTTATGATATGTTATGTGACACTTATGTAAGCTTCATGTGCAAAAAAAAAAATGTATGAACCCCTCCCTAGTGATTTCGGCCACTTAGGGTACCTAAGCTAGGGTTAAGATTATGTGCTTAAATTGGTGTACAAGAATTCCCTTAGAATTCATGATATGTTGCATGATTGTATATATGCCTATGTGATGAACATGTTTATGATTTAATATGTCATGAAATATGCCTACGTGATGAACATGTTTATGATGTAATATGCCATGAAATATGCCTATGTGATGAACATGTTTATGACTTATTATGCCATGAAATATGCCTATGTGATGAGCATGTTTATGCTTGATATGCCATGAAATATGCCTATGTGATGAACATGTTTATGATTTAATATGCCATGAAATATGCCTATGTGATGAGCATGTTTATGCTTGATATGCCATGAAATATGCCTATGTGATGAACATGTTTATGATTTAATATGCCATGAAATATGCCTATGTGATGAGCATATTTATGCTTGATATGCCATGAAATATGCTTATGTGATGAACATGTTTATGCTTTAAGACCCCTTTAGAGTATTCTTATGTTATGAATGCTTATATTCTATGAAATGTCTAAGAAGATGCTTCCCCTTTTTATGTTGGGATTAAGAGCTCTCTTTATGATAAGATAAGACGGAGATGCTTCCCTTTTTATGTTGGGGATTAAGAGCATTCTTTATGATATGATAAGAAAGAAAAGAAAGAAAATTAAGTATTTTACTTTGTAAGAGGTTAAGTACCTAACCCGTTAGGTTGTCGTTAATCAAATCCATGGGACATAAGAAGACGTAAGAGGTCTTGCCCTAGTAAGACGTAAGAGGTCTTGCTCTAGTAGGTCTGGTGGCTAGTTACCCCAGCCTATTAGGGAACGCGCTTTATGTGGTACTTAGCCTGGGCCCCCCCTTCATGTTATGATTATGTTGAAGTATCTATATGTATATGTTTTGAAAAGAAAGGACTTGTATGAAATTGTGCAATGCTTATGTTTAAGTTTAAAAATGCTTATGATTATGTCCTTTATGCATGTTTAGGATTGATGATGTCATGAATGCTTATGGTTAAGTTTAAGAATGCTATAATTATGTCCTTTATGCATGTTTAGGATTGATGATGTCGTGAATGCTTATGTAAATTTTATGCCATGCTTATGTTTCATTACGTTAGTATGCTAATGTTTAGTGTTGATATGAAATACTTATGTTATTTATGCTAGTATGCTCGTGTTTTCTAATTATTTGATATAATTTTTGGCTTTTGTGAGTAGGCAAGAATCTTACTAAGCTATATGCTTATAGTTTATGTTATCCATATACTGCAGGTAAAGGAAACATGAACTAGAGGAAGTAGCAGGAGGGGCATGGTGTGTGTGATAGTGGAATGGTGGAAAAAGACCCTATTACTCTCTGCTTTTATTTATATGCTCAATGAATAACTTAAGACATTTGCTTCCGCTTTTATGACTTGTGATTTATTAGTACCATGTTGGATGTTTCTTAGTTTATGTTACTGTTCACCTTACTTATGAAAGTTGATATGTTAGAACTCATGAATGGATCGTGTTAATAATATTTACATTCTCTAATTTTTATGTTATGCATGTTATAAAATGAGCTACGATATGGTAACATGCTAATTTATGGTTATGATATGTGATGCATGTTATAAAAAATGTTATGATATGTTAACATGCTAATTATAATTATGATATGTGATGCACGTTATAAAGAAGATATGATATGTTAACATGCTAATTAGGTCTATGATATGTGATGCATGTTATAAAAAAAGATTTATGTCATGATAAAATGTTTGATTATGTAGATTGTGAAATGATCCCCCCTATGTTATGTTATAAAAAAAAAAAAAAAAAAAGTAGCGCCGCCCTGAGAGTAAATAAGGGCGGGCGTTACATCAGTACCTTCTACTCCCACAAAATTGTGGACTAGGCGAAAGCCTAGTCTAAGACATATTCGGATTTGGGGGAGGCCAACACATGTGCTGAAGGTAGATATTGGTAAGTTGGAACCTTGTACAGAAGTGCACTTGTTCGTAGGCTATCCTAGAAGAATGAAAGGTGGTTTATTCTATAGTCCTAGAGATTAAATGGTGATCATTAGCATGAATGCCCAATTTTTAGAGGAAAACTATGTGATGAACCACAAGCCCATGAGCAAGATTGTTCTGGAGGAATTAAAAAGGGAAGTCACTACTTCAGTACCAATGGTACAAGAGGATATACCACAAGAGACTACACTGCGTGTCACAGAGGATACACAGGTGAAACCTCGTCGTAGTGGGAGGGTTGTTAGATAACCTGAGAGATTTATGTTCTTAGGAGAATCTTCTGATTTGATCCCTAGACATATGACGAGGCAATCCAAGACAACGATAAGGTATCTTGGCAAAGGGTGATGAATTCTGAGATAGAATCTATGGAATCAAATCAGGTCTGGGAGCTAGTAGAACCACTCAATGGTGTAAAAACCATTGGAGGCAAGTGGATCTACAAAAGAAATAAAGGAACAGACGGGAAGGTTGAGACCTTCAAAGCAAGGGTTCTTGCGAAAGGGTATACTCAGAAAGAGGGTATCGATTATGAGGAGACCTTTTTGTTGGTAGCCATGCTTAAGTCTATCCAGATTCTCTTGTCTATTGCTGCTCATATGGATTATGAGGTTTGGCAGATGGATGTCAAGACAACTTTCCTTAATGGATGTCTTGAAGAAAACATCTATATGGAACAACCAGAGGGATTCATTGCAAAGGGCAAAGAGCATCTTGTGTGCAAGCTTAATCGTTCCATTTATGGATTGAAGCAATTCCAAGCTTCGAGATCTTGGAACATCCGCTTTGATGAGATAATCTAGTCATATGGATTTATTCAAAGTCCGAATGAGTCTTGTGTATACAAGAGATGTGACAGAAACGTAGTGGTATTTCTTATAGTATACGTAGATGGCATTTTGCTCATTGGCAACAATGTCAAAGTGTTGTCAAAGGTAAGGGTATGGTTGTCCAAACAGTTTGATATGAAGGACTTGGGAGAAGTGGGACACATCCTTGGGATCAAGGTTAAAGGGATTGCAAGAAAAGGATGTTATGATTATCTCAAGCTTCATACGTAGACACTATTTTGGCTCATTTTAGCATGCAGAACTCCAAGAAAGATTTTCTACCTTTTAGGCATGGAGTACCTTTATCTAAAGAGATGTGTCCTATAACATCAAAGGAGATAGTGGAGATGAAGGTGGTTCCTTATGCTTCGGCGGTAGGAAGCCTCATGTATGCTATGTTATGCACGAGGCCGAATATCTGTTTTGTCGTGGGCATGGTTAGCAGATATCAGAGTAATCCAGGACAGAGACATTGGACTGCGATAAAGCATATATTGAAGTACTTGAGAAGGACTAGGGATTAAATGCTGGTATACCAGGCAGATCAATTACTCCCTATGGGTTACACAGATTCTGACTTTCAATCAGATAGGGATAACAGTAAGTCTACCTCAGATTTTGTGTTTACTTTGGGAGGTGGAGCCATTTCATGGGGGAGTGTCAAGCAGAAATGCATGGCGGACTCCACCATGGAAGTTGAGTATGTGGTAGCCTCTAAGGCAACCAAAGAAGTTGTATGGCTTAGGAACTTCTTGATGGACTTGGATGTGATTCCTGGTTTGCCCAGAACTATCACAATTTATTGTGATAACAATGGTGCAGTTGCAAACTCAAAGGAACCACAAGCCCATAAGGCAAGTAAACACATAGAGCGCAAGTACCACCTGATACGAGAGATCGTAAAGTGAGAAGTTGTTGTTGCCAAGATTGCATCAGAGGATAACCTAGCATATCCTTTCAATAAGGCCCTTCCAATGAGAGCTTTTGATAGGCATGTGAAGGGAATGGGAATCAGATGTATGACACTATGATGGAAGCATAGTCTCTTAGTATAAGTGGGAGATTATTGGGATGTATACTGAAAGCCTAGTCTTTGTATGGACATCTTCATTTTGAAATAAGAATCACATGATCATTGTTTGCATTTTATATTTATTATATGTGTGCATATTGTCTGATACTTTACATTGTAGATAACATGGTGTGTGGTGTCACACAGAAGATCATGTTATCAGTTCCTTGTAGAGTGTAAGTAGAGGCTCACAACCAAGATGGTTTTGGATAATCCATTGGCATGGTTGTAGTGTAATTTGGTATTGGTTTATCTTGACCATAGAATTTCCCTAGTACACTTTGTGTGTATTGAGCAGGACCGACTTAGAGGCGATTCAATTTATTGCTGACTACATAATTGAATCGGACCTCGGATATTATGGTGTACATGCTCTTAATCCCAATATAATAACGGGCACATGTACTTAATATTTATTTCTTTGATTTACCAATGGGCGAGATTTATGAGTTAAATCAATAGGCTCGGTAAGTTCGAAAATGATATTATTTACATAGTGTGTCATTGATTATAGGAGGAAACTGTGTCCTATGTATTAGGATGATGATGTCTCCTTGAGGAGCTCATAAGGATCATCATATAAATCCTGTAGGTGGACTTGGTCCAACATGATGATAAGGTTGAGTGGTACAACTCATGGAGTTAGATGTTAATTAATTAATTGTCAGTAAATTAATTAATTAACTGACATTCGATATCTTAAACATGGGGAGATATTTGTACAATTAATATATAGTGCCCATATTTAATTATGGGGGTTGGTGTGGTCGATCAATGATAATCCTCTAGTGGAATGGATTATCATTAATGGATCGGATTTTATGTGGGTCGGATCCATTAGGTGGCCAGGATCCAACTCCTCCTCATGGTCCCTATTGTAGCCTATTAAAACCCTCATGAAGCCTAGATATAAAGGATACAATTAAAAGGAGGCTTGGGTGAAATCTATATAAGAAGGGGTTGGAGAGGCTTAGGTGGAAACTTAAGTGGTGCTAGGGTTTGGCTTGGCTTTGAGAGAGTTGGGCGGCAAGGATTGGAGGCTTGGGTTTCCTTCCTTAGGGCCAGCGGCTAGGGTTAGGGTTTGGACATCCTTCTCTCAACCTTTGGCCGGCGCCCATGATTCTCTCAACCATTGGCCGGCAACCATCTCCTTCCTTCTTCCTTAGGGCCGGCGGTTCCTTCTCCATTGGAAAGGGCCGGTGCCAATTCCTTCTTCCTCTCCTTGGCCGGTGGCAACATCCAAGCAAGGAGGTTTGGTGGTTGGCACTAGATAGGAGATGAAAATCTCGGTTATCTTCCCTTGTTCGGAGCAAGCAAGGAAGGGAAGACGCGATCAAGGAGGCTTCAACTCTTGGAGAATAATTGCCCACACAACGTCCAAGATGAGGATAGGTCATACAATAGAAGATCAAGACGTAAACAAGAGGTATAATCTTGTTTGTTTTGATTTAGTTCTTTTGTATCATGCATGTGGTTAATTTACTTGGACCCCAATGATAAACACAAAAACCGGTGATCCGTACATCATCTATTCCACGACTAATCGAGGAAAAGAGTTAGGTTTCTTGAACAACAAGTTTGTTCAAGAGATGACTCAAATCAAGAAGCACAATGATGGATCAGTTGCTTGGGTAATCCATCTTCGTTTGGATTAATTTCTTTTTAATCCGGAGACGTATGATTGGATCGCCATGCACAAGCGACCGAGGCGAAGTGAGAAGCGAAGCTTCGACCTTCATAAGTTTCATCATAATCCAATCCCTCAACATGATTGTAACCTTTGGCAACCAACTTAGCCTTGTTTCTATCAATTTCTCCCATATCATTCATTTTGCTTTTAAATACCCACTTTGTGCCAATTATGGTAGCTAGTTCAAATCTTGGGATAAATCCCAAACTTAACTTCTCTCAAATTGTCCTAATTCATCTTGCAGTGCTATGGTCCAGTCCAAATCAAGCAAAGCTACATTAATTACTTTTGGCTAAATTCCAGAAATTAATGCTACTTGATTCATTTCATTTCTAAAGAATGATCTAGCCCTCACCCCATGATGAATGTCTCCAACAACTTAGTCTAGGGGATGACTAGAGACCATCCTAGTGGATCTTGGCACTTGAAATGTTTCTTGTAGCTAGTCATTTGGTACATGCTCAAGTGATGACCCTTCTAACCTAGGTCTTTCATTATCGGAGTCAAGTCTAACTCCCCCTACATTGGTGTTTTCATTCAAACTCAATCTCTTAAGTTCGAACAAGACTTCATCGCTCTCTTCCGTAGAATCAATTTGCGCTTTACTTTCTTCAAAAATTACATTTGATGATTCCTCCACCAAATTCGTTCTTTTGTTATAAACACAATAAGCCTTACTTGTAAGGGAATATCCTACAAGGATACCTTCTTCTGCTTTAGCAGTGAATTTTTCTAGATGATCCTTAGTGTTTAAAATGAACACCTTAAAACCAAATACCCTAAGGTGCTTGGTTGTTGGTGGTTTTCCAATCCATAGTTCATGAGGTATTTTTCCTAAGAATCTATGTATCAAAACCCTATTTTGAACATAGCAAGCAATATCAATAGCTTCGGTCCACAAATAGCTAGGAAGAGTATACTCATTGAGCATACTCCTCGCAACTTCTTATAAGACTCTATTCTTCCTCTCTACAACACCAATTTGTTGTGGTGTCCTAGGAGTGGAGAATTCATATTTGTACCCTTTTTCTAGACAAAAATCCTTAACCTCATGTTTTTAAATTCACTCCATGATCACTTTTAATTGTTTTAATTGTTGCATTTTTCTCATTCTCAATTCTTTTACAAAAAGAAGTAAAAATTTCTAGTGTTTGATCCTTATGTTTGAGAAAGAAAGTCCATGTGTATCTAGTATAATCATCTATTATTACCAAACAATATATACTACCATTCCGGGATTTAGTTGAGCTACTATCAAACAAATCCATGTGTAACAAATTTAAAGCACTTGATGTACTTACAAAATTTTTATTTTTGTGTGATGTTTTTACTTGTTTATCTTTTTGGCATGCATCACACAGTTTGTCTTTCTCGTATTTGAGCAACAACAGTCCTAGCACAAGCTATTTCTCAGTCAACTTCTTAATGTTCTTCATGTTGATGCGTGGAAGTCTTCGATGCCACAACCATGATTCTTTGCCATAGATTAAAAAGGGAGAGATTCTTGGTGCAGTAGACACCTAAGTCGAACCTGAGTTTTGATTATAGCAAATGATACAAAGTTAAGCTCATTTTGTTATCTCACGAGCTAAATCAAGTGTACAGAAAAGTGCTAAAGCTAGAGCTAAAGGTTAGCGACACCCAGAGGGAGCCGTGGTGGTCGGGTGACACCGGGATGACTTCGGAGGAAGCTGAAGGAATCAAGTGGAAGACCGGAAGCAAAAGCTACAAGGTAAATGTTGAGGTAAGCTTGTGTGAGTGAGCGCAAGGAAGGTCGTGTCCTCTATACGGGAACATTCTTAGGTGACGATCTGACCAAGACCTCCCATGGAAGGTCTAAGTCGAGATAGGATGGTATATGACCATTTGATTTACTTATATTAACTGTATTTTCAAGTAAACTCTTCGTTGCAGCTAGAAAATCTACCATCAGTTGACTGAGGGCTTGTATCAGTCGACTGATACATCTAGCAGTCGACTGGTTAGGGTAGCAGTCGACTGTTGGTCAAGGATTAGCTTCGAGAAAGTCAAAGCTTATCTCCATTTTTGAAGGGATAGGAGGGTTGCTCTCATTGGTTGAAGATGTGAATGTCTAGGGTTTCCAAGGCTATAAAAGTAGGGGTTCTCCACCCCATTTCCATCATCAAAAGCTCTCCAAAAAGCCTCCGCTACGATACTCTTCTAAGATGACCATACGACGACGAAGTGTTACCGCATCTCCAACGACAAGTGCCTAATTTTCTTACTTTATTCAGTCATTGGTTTTCTCTTTTATTGTCATCTATAAATCTTTATTTATCATGCTTTAATCGTAACAAGGAGAGGGGGAGTTGATGTGAGCAAAACATATAGGGTTTTAGGAGTAGTTTTCGCTCACATCTCATTACATTTTATGTTAGTTTCATGCATATGTCACTCAAGTTTTGCATGCATTTCCTATTTTCTGGTTTGGAGGTCTGATCTTTGTATTTTTGTGTGCAGGATAGCATTTCATGGGAAAACGGCACATTTTTAGAGAAAAAATGGAGTAATTTGTGTAGCACTGACCTTAGAAAACAAGCACTGGCCATGTCCCAATACTTGGGCATGTTTCCTAAGCAAAACGGATCAAAATGGAGGCTCCAGAAAAAGACACAGCCATGTCGTGTGAAAACACACGGCCATACCTTTTTTCCAGCTCAATTTCTAGCCGTGATTTCACCTATTTTCCAGCCTTGCACATGCCCAAACCATGTGAAATTCACACGACCATGTGGCGGTGCAACGAATTCAAGGAAATAGGATTTTTTCAAGCATTTATGGAAAGCCAGAGCCGCCTCTATATATAGGAAACTCATCCAAGAGGCGAAGGAGCAAGAGGGAGCTGCCCTAGGGCTCCCAAACCCTAGGGAGGAGGCATGACGACTAGGACGGCATGCCGAAGCCCTAAAAAGCTTCGGTAACTCACAACGGGGAGGAGGAACGTCGCTGGAGGTCAACACCTTGCAATTCAATACCGGAGAGAAGATAACAGAAGCATTGTATATCTCTATTTCTATGCTTTATTCCTATTGTATTCAAACATAAACATGTTTTGTGATTCTTCCTTCATATAAATGGAGTAGTACTTTTGATTCTAGGATTAGGGAGTAGCTTGTGTACATAAACAATGTTGGTTCATGTTAAATTCTGGCCATGAGTTTGATTTGATAATTGGTAGTTGTTCTTTACTATATCTATGCGTGTTTGACTTTCTTTCCACTGTGCTTAGGTGATATGAGGGGTGACAGCCCTCGCAATCTAAAATTTAGGAGATTTGATATAAGGAACCTAGGGGTAAACCTGATCTCCTGCAACTGCGGGGAAAAAGGTGTGGTGGAATCAGAAACGGTCCACTGTAGGGATTGATTTGGCATCCTCCTTCCATCTATCCCGTCCTTCAGGCAGAGATAGCTCCTGGTGAATGTGCTGTCTATGGGAATTGTACTTCGTTCAGTTACGTATTGCTAAAATCGAAACATCTGAACAACGCCAATTGTTTCCTTGATACGTGATCATAGCGAAATGAAGTTAAGAATCATTTTTGAAGACCTCGGTACACTCCTTTCCTCCTCTGTGTGACACCGTACAGAGTAGAGTCCACCGACAGCCCTCACCAACTGAAACCTCTTAGAGTCACGTCCGAACAATTACAACCACTGAGTACCTTGGTATTCGAATCTCAGTCCCTGTGGGATCGATAATCTTTATTATTTGATGACATCTCTGCACTTGCGGCCGTTGAGCGCGAGCGTGCGCTTTGAGTCCTCAACGGTCTCCATCGCGGGATTTGAGGTCGTGTCTGTGTGCATCAAGTTTTTGGTGTCGTTGTTGTAGGGATTTTTTTATGCAAAATAGCATATGCACAACGAAAAAATAGGATCCCTTCCAAGTGATCCTTGCGAAAGAAAACCTCGTACAAAAAAAAAACTATCTTATAGGAGAATATTACCTTTGTTGCGTGCCCTTTTTAATCCCGCTT
This sequence comes from Wurfbainia villosa, assembly GCA_025175895.1. Classification (NCBI taxonomy): domain Eukaryota; kingdom Viridiplantae; phylum Streptophyta; class Magnoliopsida; order Zingiberales; family Zingiberaceae; genus Wurfbainia; species Wurfbainia villosa. The sequence continues at coordinate 52,040,588 of CM046002.1, forward strand.
CTCCTTGGGTTTGTTGGATCTTTTAGCACGTTCAAATGTCCGTGCCTCTATATGTATCCACACGAGCAAGCTCTTGTCTCACAAAAGAAACTAGAAGAGCTCTCCTTTACTTCTTGCTAGAGAAGTCCCTAAAGGAGAGGAAGGTAGGGAAAAAGAGAAAGGAAGAAGAAGACCACTCTTCTTGCTAGCCTACACTCACAAAAGCCACACAACCAAAGCCTCTCACCACCAAGCTCTCTCCAAGCCTCAAGCTTCCACCACATTGGCCGGCCACCCCATGGAGTGTTTTATAGGATTGAAAAAACCTTTCACCTCCTATCACATTCAATGCAATCAATTGCATTGAAAAATAATCATGGCCGGCCACATGTGGAGAAATTCCAAAGGTCAAAACCCTTTGTCTCCTTCCACCTCATCAAGCTTAGGTGGCATGCTTATGTGGCATGCTTAGGTGGCATGCTTATGTGGCATTCATGCATGTTGAATTAATCTTATTAATTCAATAAGCTTATGTTATCATATTGAATTAATCTCATTAAATCAATAAGGTAACATATTGAATTAATCTTATTAAATCAATTAAGCTTAGCATATTGAATTAATCTCAATAAATCAATAAGCTAAAATTCTCATTAAGCTTAAAGTCCAAAAACCATTTTGTACTTAAGCTTATTCCCAAATTATTCTAGTCAAACTAGAATGCACTAATTCTTCTAATCATCATGCTCTTTGTGTGTGACCCTATAGGCTCTCATAACGTTGGCAGTGGATCTAAACTCTTTTAGATACACAAGCAATGAGCGGCATCTAGCAATACATCATTGCTACCCAAGTTACGAAATAAGTCAAGATCCGACTAACCTTTCCGTGACTACTATAATGTATGATTGTGTCCTTCTATCCTTGATATCAGATTGACCAATGAGGCATAGACCGTGTCATCCTCGATCAATCTATGTGTTTCTTGATCCCTGAGTAAACTAACTCAAACAAATGAGCTCAATATCTCATATTGACTCATTCGAGCATGGCCATGCGTTTTAGTAGTTCTACTCAATCAAGGGGCCCACAGATATCACTCTCGTCATATGGGAGGGATAGATCCCATCTACATCACTCACATCCCTCCGCATAATTTGTTATATACCCAATAATTGCCTTTATGGTCCACCCTGTTACGGGTGACGTTTGACGATACCAAAGTACATAACTCCTTGTGTAGGGAACCGTAGTGACTTCTGGTTTGAGGACTATTCATACCAATAGTCACATGAGAAAGTTTATGACACTCATATGACGATCCATGAAAATTTCTCATGGCGGGTCAGTTCAGTATATATTCTCTAATATATACCCATGTGTCAACTTGATATCATATATCCATGACTTGTGAGATCAAGTCATCAATTGACCTACATGCTAGTCTTTATGTGTTAATATTGCCCTTGCATATTAATACTTGACAAGGAACATTTAGGAAAGTGTTCTCTACAGCCTCTCATAATCAATTCTGCCAATTGATGTGATGTAGATAAGAACCTACTTTTCTAGGGCATTATTATATTTAATTTAGCTGGCACAAGCAAGACGTAAATATAATAACCAATCCTTTGCCTTTATAGAATATGATACAAAATGTTCCCTATTCAACCATCACATGATTGGTTCTAGGGCTATAACTAACAGTTGTCGGGGACTGAGTGATTCGATATCAAATCGAAGAGTGACAAATTGGATCGACTTAGGATTGATTTACTTTTCTTGTTTTGTTTTATTTCATTTCATTTTATTTTATTTTATTTCAGTTTTGTTTATTCAGTTGTTCTTTCCTTATTTATAATTTCTTGCATATAACGATGCATGCTTTTACTCATGATTATGGTAAATTTATTGTTGTAAGTTTTGGTAATATTTATTGTGAACATTGTGGTGAAACATGACATACTATTAATGATTGTCTGGATATATTCGAACCTTCACAATTTGAACAAGAAGATGTCACCTACGATTACAACCAGTGGCCACAAGATGATTTCTATTCATATAGTTATGACCCTGGGTACTTAAACCCTCAATATTGTCCGCCTAAATCCTGACTTGAGCAGATGATGGAAGATTTCATTCGAACAGAACAAGCGGCGAACGATGAATTCTGACTGCGACATTCGCAGACAGAGACTCAATATCGTTTCCAAAATGAGAACGAGAGCTATGAGTCACCATGTAAATTTTATCCAGAACCAAGCCCCCACATAGAAGCCCCGCTAGATAATTTTACTAGGGAATGCAAAGAGCATAGCCAACAATTTATAGAGATGATGGAATGAAATCTAGCTAGAATAGAAACCAAACGACTAGAAGGTGGCTTTAATAACTGGATCACACCTAATAGGGTGGAAACTTAATTTGAGCGAATGAATGAGGAGGGCATAGATGCCATAGAAAGTGATGAAGGACAATCAATTCAATCACCACTGGAAGAAGAACTTAAGGATTATATAATTGATACTTTGATCGAGGAGAGCATTGCTTCAATCCAAACACCTCCTAACCTCAAGGATCTAGAAGAGCCTACCATAACCCTTACCGAAACTCTAGCTACCAATAACGAAGCCCATTTAGCGATTTGTAATGATAAAATTTCATTCGACATAATAGAGTATGCTAATCAATCTTTTGGTGAGGATGTATATGGTAAGTTAAATTATTTATAGCATTTAGAATATAATGATCAAACTATTGATGATTCGTTGAGACTAAGCATGTTAAACCTCGAGTCAAGAAAAGCAACACCCAATTATCTTTCCCCTCCACGAGGAAGATTTAAAAGATATAGTAATGGAAGACCAAAAGGCAAGAAACGAAAGGTGAGAAAATATCTGGCCCCTCCATGAGCAAGATTTAAGGGATATAGCGATGGAGGACCACCAGGCAAGAGGCATAAAATGAGCAAGTATCTTGCTCTCCCACCAGCAAGATTCAAATGCCTCAAATGAAACGTAGGAATAAGGTCGATCTAAAAGACCTTAAACAAAGTGCTTCTTGGGAGGCAACCCAAGTTTAGTCTTTAGATTTCCCTTTGATTGTATTACATGCATTTAGTTAATTCGAACTTTGATTTATGGTATTTAGCATTTGTAGGTAAGGAAAGAACTTTCTAGGAAAAACCAAAAGTAATTTTAAGTTTATGCGGTGAAGTGAGTGAGAGAAATCAGACCATTGTACACCACAAGAAAAGAAACAAAGGGTGCACGGCCAGACCATGTGTTTTCACACGGTCGTGCTCTAACTTCTAGAGTTTCACACGGCCGTGCCCTGACTTCCAGAGGTGTACACGGTCAGTCCGGGTGATTTCACACGGTCGTGTCGCGCCCCCTAGTCCACTTGAAATGCCTACACCTGCACCGTTTTCTTTTCCTACTTTTGAGTAGGATGCAGGTACTTCTGCCTATGATTTCTCGGAATTCCAATCGCACCTCGATGACATATACGCTGAGCAGCAGATGCAAGGGCAGTTATGGGATGATCATAGCTACTATACGCAGGCAGAGTTTACAGGCTTACGGGAGCACTTCTAGTGGGATGAGGACTTCTACGACGAGGCCCATATTTACTTTCAGAAGGAGGATGTCTGACGCCAGGAGGAGGCCTCCTACCACAAGAAGATGCGACAACATATGCGTACCCAGCATACATAGTGGGCTTTGGAGGAGGAGCACAGAGCAGTCATTGTATCCACCAGCTCTCAGATCGACCACATGTACATGTGGCAGCAATGACTTAGCACCAGGTTTTCCCATGAGCCTGACATGCCGAGACTACCAGACTTCCCGCCTCGACCATAATATTAGAGGTATTGTTTCGTATAAGTCTGGGGGGGACTCCAAATTTTATTTTGTTTCTAACAGTAGTTTCTTTCTTGGTGTTTGCATTATTGTTAGTATTTTCATTTATTCATGCATGGGTTGTTAAGTTTTTTTCAGTACTTAATTTTTGTTATCTGTAAAGATACCTCAGAAGTATTTTTGAAAGTTGCTTACATGAGTTGTTCCCATAGGTAGCTTAACTTCATTTATCTCGTGGTATTTTATTTTATTTGCTCTATTGAATGTTCTAGACTTACACTGGTTATGCTTTACTTTTACACTTACACATGTCGAACGTTCTGAAAGGGAGAATCTAGTACATAATGAGTTATGATTCATCTCAGTAGTCTAGTACTTTAGAATCCATAGGTGACTCTAGATTTAACATTTTAGTTATTGGAGATGCTCGGATTGTGTAAGCCCATTTGGAAAAATCAAAATCCCAGAGAGCCAAAAAAAATAAAAGAGAGAGAAGAAAAAGAGAAATAAAAGAAGAAGAAAAAAAGAGAAGAGAGAAAATATTATGAGGGATAGAAAATAGTTGTCGTGGGTGGAAATGGCTAGGTGCCCCTTTAAGACCGAGTTAGGTTAATGGGGAAACACCTAGCAATTTCTCTCAATACCGAGCACGCCTTTGAGACTTTATGCTAGATCTAGGGAACGACCCTCGCTTTGGGTAGGTAAGTGCCTTAGAGTCGGAAACCTTAGGAAAGCTATGAGATGACAACTTAACTCACCATGGAACGGGTAGCCCCTAAGAATGATTTGCCTAGCACGAGCACGAGGAGCTAACTTAGTGAATTTCTAGACAATATTTATTTTGCATTGATTGCAAATACCACCTGATAAATTTAGTTAACATGCTAATTATAGGACAATATCTTTTTAAAATTTCATGGCACTGAGGTTTGCTAGAGGACAAACAAAGATTTAAGTCTGGGGGAAGTGATGTGAGCAAAACATATAGGGTTTTAGGAATAGTTTTCGCTCACATCTCATTACATTTTATGTTAGTTTCATGCATATGTCACTCTATTTTGCATGCATTTCCTATTTTCTGGTTCGGAGGTCTGCTCTTTTTACTTTTGTGTGTAGGATAGACTTTCATGGGAAAATGGCGCATTTTTTGAGCAAAAATGGAGTAATTAGTAGAGCACGAATCTTAGGGAACATGCACTGGCCATGTCCCAAGACTTGGGCATGTTTCCGAAGCGAAATGGATCAAAATGGAGGCTCTAGAAAAAGACACGGGCAGGCCGTGTGAAAACACACGGCTGTGCCTTTTTTCCAGCTCAATTTCTAGCCGAGATTTCACCTGTTTTCTAGCCTTGCACACGGCGAGGCCTTGTGAAATTCACACGGTCATGTGGTTGTGCCACGAATTCAAGGAAATAGGGTTTTTCAAGCATTTATGGAAAGTCGGAGCCGCCTCTATATATAGTAAACTCATCCAAGAGGCGAGGGAGCAGGAGGGAGGTGCCCTAGGGCTCCCAAAACCTAGGGAGGTGGCACGATGGCTAGGATGGCACGCCGAAGCCCTAAAAAGCTTCGGTAACTCGCAACGGGGAGGAGGAATATCGCCGGAGGTCCACAACTTGCAATTCAATGCTGGAGAGAAGATCACGGAAGCATTGTATATCTCTATTTTTGTGCTTTATTCCTATTGTATTCAAATTTAAACATGCTTTGTGATTCTTCCTTTGTATACATGGAGTAGTACTTTTGATTCTAGGATTAGGGAGTAGCTTGTGTACATAAACAATGTTGGTTCATGTTAAATTCTGTCCATGAGTTTGATTTGACAATTGGTAGTTGCTCTTTACTATATCTATGCGTGTTTGGCTTTCTTTCTGCTATGCTTAGGCGATACGAGGGGTGACAACCCTCGCAATTTAAAATTTAGGAGATTTGATATAAGGAACCTGGGGGTAAACCTGATCTCCTGCAACTGCGGGGAAAAGGGTGAGATGGAATCGGAAATTGTCCATCATGTTGGGTTTCCGGCACCGCGGCGTGTGTGTGTTCGATCATGTTTCGTAAACATGTGCACAGCGGAAGCAACAAAAATAATAAATACTCCTATTTATTACAACACACACAACACACGCATGCTATTACAACAAGTGTAGACATAACCGTAAATTAAAATTGCAATAAAAGGAAATTAAACTACGTTATACCTTTCGTATGACGTGTAGCGGGAATGGCATCAACCGGAACGATTCTCGTAAGAATCGTCTCTATCCGTATCCACGCCGAGCTCCTCGGGATGACTTCGCCAAACCACGAGCTTCGTCTTCGTACGGGTTACTAGCCTCGTGTTGAAGACGATGTGATCGAGAGATGATCACGGTCCGAATCCAAATTCGGACCTAAAGACAAGTCCTCAAGACTTGCTTCTCCGGAGAGGTATTCGTCAACCGATTGGCGAATCGCCGTCCTCCACCTCAGAGGATTACGGAGATCAAATCCCGGTATATTAGCGCTGCCGGAGCCCTAACCGTCGTCTAAGCGCGCTCGGCGGAAGGAGAAGAAGCTGTCAGAAAACTGGACAGCTTGGTGGAAGGAAGTAAGCGCCCGGCCAAAACCAAGGAAGCAAAGTGCTCACCTTGATGCCAAACCTAAGGAGGATGACCGGAACTCTTCCGGCAGCAGCTCGACGCCTTGGCGAAGGAAGGAAGCAACCTTCTGGGCGCGGTTGTAGGACCTTTGGGCTGGCGGCGTTGGGTTAGGCGCCCGAATAGGAGAGGAGGGGTTAGTTTAGGGTTAGGGTTTAATCCCTATTTTATAGAGAACTAATTCTCTTAGTGGTTAATGGATCATATCCATAAAGCCCGTTAACCCGCTCCATTAAGATAAGTTAAAATAAACCAAACCATGATGGTTTATTTTAAGTTAAAACGAACGAACCAACCTTTGGTTCATTCGTTTAATATAAACCAAACCCTTTGGTTTATTCTCATCCATTGGATTAGGACCAAACCATTTTGGTCCATCCATTATGTCTTCATAAGACCACGGCCCATCCACGCTTCCATTGCATGAAACAATTTCATGCTCGCTTTATGTTTGGTCAACCAAACATAGTTTCTCTCGATGCGAGAATCCCATTCTCAAGCTCGTTTTAAATCCTTTGGATTACACTCGTTGTGCGTGTGACCAAATAGGTTCTCGGTTTATGTTGGCCGTCTATAATTAACCATTAATTATAGAGCGATCATGAGTGGCACCTAGTAGTACATCATGATCCCCAATTAGCAAAAAGATCAGCGGTTGATCGAACTATTTACGAAACCCTTGATGGCTCGAATGAATCGTGCCCCATTCCCTTCACTCATCTTATACCCACTTGGTTGGGACATGGTCTATTGTGTCGATCCCCACTAAGTGACTCACGTCACACCTAGCCCAAGTATCATTTCCTCGTCCTACGGATTCTAGTTACTCCACATGTATCGAAGAGTACCTTACTCTAAACATGTAATGCTTTGGCTAAAGACTTTAGTAACAATCCGACGAGAGGCCATGGGTATACATCTCCTCGCAAGGAGTGGTGAATCCTTTATAGGCTATTCAAACACCTTCGATCACTTCGACTTATACCCAATCATCCCGGGTCCACATCTCCTTAGAGATGTTTGCTTAAGATGTCGAAGCATAAGTCTCCATGATCAAGATGACTTGAATACCGCAAGTCAAAGGAACATCGCACTTAAGCCACAGTAAGAACTTCATTGACATATCTATATATGCAGGAAACCATATGAAGTCTTACGGTTGGTCACTCCAATGAACTAGTTACCATAACTAGCATCCACGATTAACTCCGGACATCACTATGTCTCCAGCCAGTGAGAATCAGCTGCTTGGATACACCAAGGAGTATACCTCGTGCTAGTCTCGGCGAATTGATGGTGTCCAAATCCATCAATTCATTGACTAGGGATAATTAGATACATCACAATTACACATGTAGAGATACTCACTAGTTGTGATCCAATCACAAATTCTCTCATCTTTGTGAATCGTATCGTGGACATTGATAAATGAGTTTAAGATCAATCAAATACATAAAATATGTATACTCAAATAGTGAATCTTCATTTATCATATAAATGGTTCATACATAAAGCGATTGCCTTGGGACATCTCTCATATATTACTAACGGACTCCCACTTGGCCTAATGCCAATCGCTCACGATTATCGATACCATAGTCTCTAACATGACCCTCAAACTTGCTTTGAGGTAATGCTTTAGTCAAGGATCCGCTAAGTTCCTTTCGGTGGGAATTTTCTCGATTTGTATTTCGTTCCCTCACGATGATCTCTCGATAAGATGATAGCGTGAAGCACATGTTTGGATCGTTGATGAGACCTTGGCTCTTTCGCTGTAATTGCTCCATTGTTGTCGCGATGAGCCGGTATTGCTTCAACAATGGCGGAATCACACCAAGTTCATGAGCGAACTTCTTGATCCAAACCGCTTCCCTTTGCTTCGGGCTGCAATATATTCGCCTCGAGTGGTAGAATCCGCTCTGATCTCTTGTTTGGAACTTTTCCAACTCACTGCGCCCCATTCAAGGTGAACACGTATCTAGGCGAGACACGAATCATCCTTGTCTGTCTGAAGGTGGCATCCCGTATACCCGCGTATCACCATGTCCCCTTCTCCATATATTAGGAACACATCCTTAGTTCTTCTCAAGTACTTAAGGATCGTCTTATGACCAATGATCCATTCTGGATCGGTGGTAGTATCTGCTCGTGACACTCAGGCATCGATACATCGGGCCTCGTACATAACATAGCATACATGATAGATCCTATTGCGGATGCATAGGGAATCTTACTCATGCAAATCCTCTCGTCTTACGTGCGCGGACACATAGACTTGAAAGGTGTACCCCATGCACGATGGGCGGATAACCTTTCTTGGATTGACATGCTAAACCTCTTTGCTTTTCGGTCTATATATGTAGATGCGAAAGACCAAACAACCGTTTGATCTATCTCTATAGATCTTAATCCCAGGATGTAGGTTGCTTCTCCCGTCTTTCATGGAGAATGTCTTGGATAACCAAACCTTAGCGTAAGATTGACACATCGTTTCCTATAAGTAATATGTCATCGACATACAATACTAGGAACACATTGCCTCCCACTAACCTTCTTGTACACACAAGGTTAAATGCGGATTTTGTGAGAAATCAAACTTTTTGATCGTCTCATCAAAGCGGATATTCCACTCTGGATGCTTGCTTCAATCCATAAATGGATCGTCGCAATTTGCATACCTTGGTTTTATCAGCCGATGTGAAACCCTCGGGTTGTATCATATACACGTCCTCGGCGAGTTTCCATTAAGGAAAGCTGTTTTCACATCCATCGCCATATCTCATAATCATAATGAGCCGCTATGGCGGAGCATCCGAATGGATTTAAGCATAGCTCTGAGGCGAATAGGTTTCATCATAATCAACACCTTGTTTTTGACGATATCCTTTCGCCACCAATCTAGCCTTATAGGTAATCACATTACCATCCATGTCGGTTTTGTTCTTGAAAAACCACTTGCACCCTATAGGCTTTATGCCTTCAGGTGGGTCAACCAAGTTCCAAACTTGGTTTTCATACATGGAATCCATTTTCGACTTCATGGCTTCAAGCCACTTATTCCTTTCTGAACTTGTGCCGCTTCTTCATAAGCTGGTAGGCTCCTCATCATCAATGAGTAACACGTCGTTCGATTCACTTACGAGAAATCCATATCTCTCGGGAATATTGCGTGTTCTACGGATCTCTGAAGATGTGGTGTTACTGATAAGTCGGTATTGCTCATCACTATGAGTTATCATTTGTTGTGCTTCACCAGTATCTCATCAATGTCTATTTGAGTCTCTCGAGCCTCCTCAAGCTCGATGGACACTCCCACTTTTTCTTGCAGAGAAACTCTTTCTCTAGAAACACATGCCTTGAAACAAACACCTTTTGTTCCACGGGATGATAGAATTGGTAACCCCTTGTTTCCTTAGGGTATCAATAAATAGACATTTATCGGACTTAGCATCGATTTATGCACGATCCGCTTCACATAAGCGAGGACAACCCCATATCTTCAAGTAAGATACATGAGGTTTCTTACCATTCCATATCTCATATGGAGTAGTTGAGACTACCTTAGTAGGCATTACATTTAACAAGTAAGCAATTTATGCGAAGTGCATAACCCCAAAAGGACTTGGGAAGAGTCGCATGATTCATCATTGACGACCATGTCCAACAGTCGATTCGCCTCTCGGATACACCATTATCTTTGTGGTGTATAGGCGAGTCCATTGAGACAATATGCCATTGTCTCTTAGATAATCAAGAAACTCTTGACTTAAGTATTCACCACCTCGATCCGATCAGTATTTTAATACTTTTGTCATGTTGTTTCTCTACTTCATTTCTGAATTCTTTGAACCTTTCAAAGGCTTGGACTTGTGTTTCATCAAGAACACATACCCAAACCGTGAGTGATCATCGGTGAAGGTAATGAAGTAGCTATAGCCTCCTAATGCTTGAGTTGACATAGGTCCACATACATCAGTATGTACTAAACCTAGTAACTCTCCCACTCGTTCACCTTTTCCCGTAAAAGGTAACTTAGTCATCTTGCCTTTTAAGCATGATTCACATGTATCGTATGAATCCAATTCAAACGATTCCAGAATTCCACATCGGTGTAATTCGGACATGCGTTTCTTGCTTATATGGCCAAGACGACAATGCCACATATAAGTCTATGTGATTATCCTTTCGAGCACGCGTGTTGCTCGCCGATATTGAAGATGTCCTTTGGATCGTCCAGCGTATAAATGCCATTACTCAAGTTCGGTTCCATAAAATCGCCATTCAAAGTTATATAACAACAATTGTTACTAAACGTTAAATGGAAACCATTTCTATTTAAGCAGGAAATAGAAACAATGTTCTTTATTAGAGAAGGAACATAATAGCAATTGTCCAGTTCCAAGACTAGTCCACTAGGGAGCTTCAGCAAATAAGTTCCGATGGCGACCGCAGCAACCTTTGCTCCATTGCCAACTCGCAAATTTGACTCCCCTCTGACAAGTCTTCTTCTATTCCTTAGCCCCTGTATGTCATTACATATATGTGAGCCACACCCAGTATCCAATACCCAAGTGTCTAAGGAAATAGAATGACAATCAATAACGAAGATACCTGAAGAGGATGGGGCATCGGATGCCTTCTTCTTCTTCATGGACTCAAGATAAATCTTGCAGATTTCTTCGCATGGCCTTCCTTGCCACGATGATGGCAAGTGCCCTTTTACTTTGGTTCCGCCTTCTTTGCCTTTTTCTTTCCTTTCTTCTGTTCTTTTGCCTTCCTCTTAGAACCTTTCTTTGAGGAATCAACTAACAGAACCGCCTTCTCCTCATGCTTCACAGAAGGCTCCACAGTCTTCAGCATATTGAGGAGCTCGGGAATGGTGGATTCTAATTTGTTCATCAGATAGTTCATCACAAATTGCGAGAAAATCTTGGCCAAACAATGCAGAATTAAGTCAATACTTAACTCATGATCCATCACAAAACCGAGGGTAGCTAGCCGCTCGATGTACCCGTTCATCTTTAGCACTGCACTCTGACAGACCTTCTTGCATCTTCGTGGTGAAGAGGAGCCTAGAGACCTCGAACCTTTCGGATCTCGCTTGTTCATCGAACAACTCATGAAGATGGAAGACCATAGTGTTAGCATCCATATGCTCATGCTGCTTCTGCAGCTCAGGTACCATCGCCGCTAGCATGATGCAACTCGCCAGCTCGAGAATCGCCATGTTTACGATAGACCAACATTTGATGCAGGTTGCATTGTCCTTAGGGCCCGTCGGGAAGAGGCTCTTGAGGACATATGCAAGCTTTTCCGCCTTGAGAACAATTCTCGAGTTTCTAAGCGATCCGAAGTTAGGCCCGGTCGGTTTATTGAATCCAAAATAGTGCGCAAATTCAAAGGCGTCATGATCAATTTATTGACCTAGAAATACAAAGCGAGCATATATGAAAGATGATTTTAAAATGCATCAATATACATTTATAAATCCCATTCATTTTTAATTTCAAAAACCCCAAAATCACTTGGAGATTGTAGGTTCATCTCGAATGGGTTGATATCCATCATAGTTATGAATAACCTTGGAGAGAGTCCAACAAGCCATTCATAGCTACGACGGTGAGTATCATCTATAGGATTGCATATCACGTATATGCAACTATCACAATGTGCTATCAACTAATTGAATGTTCACACATACATTGGGTTGTTAACACATTAACAAGTATGCATCTTATGCATAGCACCCAACTTCACCTCCGTTAACATCGACCTTGGAGAGAGTCCAACAAGCCGATGCTCGAGTTAAAGTCAACCCATTAATCGAATAGTTTTAATATGGTTAGAGCGCATTCAACCAATTAGCCCAGCTTGGAGAGAGTCCAACAACCAAAGCTAACGATTGACCTCTGACTCTTACCATATTAGTATTAAACTATTCCATGGTTTGAACATGTTCGGGTTCTAGCCGGGCTTGGAGAGAGTCCAACAACCCAAACAAGAAACGGAACTCTGGTTCTAACCATATTAATGGAAGGTGTAGGCTTTAATATTGTTTAAAGGTTTTTATGTCTCATCCTCTTTGCATGCAAATAACTATTATCTACATGGCATGGCATACATGGCATACATCTACATGTCACGACACGCATGGCATTATGTTATGCATCTAATGCAATTACATGTCATACAATTATGTCATGTACAATATTTCCTTATATGTCATAACTATTTATGGAAATAAAATATGTTTAAGATTTGATTCTCCAAATCAAATCATAATTAAATTAGGAAACAAATTTCCAAATCTAATCACATATTTTATTGATGGAATTATTTGATTAAGGAAAATCTATTTAGGAAACCAATTTCCTAAATCATTAAAACTACTTATGGAAATAAAATATTTTAAGATTTGATTTCCCAAATCAAATCAAGATTAAATTAGGAAACAAATTTCTAGAATCTAATCAAATATTTTATTTATGGAAAATATCAATTTCCATAAATACTTCCAACTTTCCAAAAGTGGAAGATTTCCATAAATACTTCTAGACTTTCCAAAATTGAAAAATTTCCATAAATACTTCTAAATTTCCAAAATTTAGAAAATTTCCAGAAATACATTATGACTATCGCAAAACCAATTTTACGATTATGTCGAAACACAACCTGGGCTCTGATACCACTGTTGGGTTTTTGGCACCGCGGCGTGTGTGTGTTCGATCATGTTTCGTAAACATGTGCACAGCGGAAGCAACAAAAATAATAAATACTCCTATTTATTACAACACACACAACACACGCATGCTATTACAACAAGTGTAGACATAACCGTAAATTAAAATTGCAATAAAGGAAATTAAACTACGTTATACCTTTCGTATGGCGTGTGTAGCGGGAAACGGCATCAACCGGAGCGATCCTCGTAAGAATCGTCTCTATCCGTATCACGCCCGAGCTCCTCGGGATGACTTCCCGCTAAGCCACGAGCCGTCTTCGTGCGGGTTACTAGCCTCGTGTTGAAGGCGATGTGATCGAGAGATGATCACGGTCGAATCCAAATTCGGACCTAAAGACAAGTCCTCAAGACTTGCTTCTCCGGAGAGGTATTCGTCAACCGATTGGCGAATCGCCGTCCTCCACCTCAGAGGATTACGGAGATCAAATCCCGGTATGTTAGCCACTGCCGGAGCACTAACCGTCGTCTAAGCGGCGCTCCGGCGAAGGAGAAGAAGCTGTCCAGAAAACTGGACAGCTTGGTGGACGAGTAGGCGCCGGCCAAAACCAACGAAGCAAAGTGCTCACCTTGATGCCAAACCTAAGGAGGATGACCGGAACTCTTCCGGCAGCAGCTCGACGCCGGCGCGAGGAGGAAGGAAGCAACCTTCTGGGCGCCGGTTGTAGGACCTTTGGCTGAAGCGGCGGCGGAGTTAGGCGCCGAATAGGAGAGGAGGGGTTAGGCGGCCAAGTTTGATTAGGTTTAGGGTTAGGTTTTAAGCCCTATTTTATAGAGAACTAATTCTCTTAATGGTTAATGGATCATATCCATAAAGCCCGTTAACCCGCTCCATTAAGATAAGTTAAAATAAACCAAACCATGATGGTTTTTTTTAAGTTAAAACGAACCGAACCAACCTTTGGTTCATTCGTTTAATATAAACCAAACCCTTTGGTTTATTCTCATCCATTGGATTAGAACCAAACCATTTTGGTCCATCCATTATGTCTTCATAAGACCACGGCCCATCCACGCTTCCATTGCGTGAAACAATTTCATGCTCGCTTTATGTTTGGTCAACCAAACATAGTTTCTCTCGATGCGAGAATCCCATTCTCAAGCTCGTTTTAAATCCTTTGGATTACACTCGTTGTCGTGTGACCAAATAGGTTCTCGGTTTATGTTGGCCGTCTATAATTAACCATTAATTATAGAGCGATCATGAGTGGCACCTAGTAGTACATCATGATCCCCAATTAACCGAAAGATCAGCGGTTGATCGAACTATTTACGAAACCCTTGATGCTTGAATGAATCGTGCCCCATTCCCTTCACTCATCTTATACCCACTTGGTTGAGGACATGGTCTATTGTGTCGGTCCCCACTAGTGACTCGTCACACCTAGCCCAAGTATCATTTCCTCGTCCTCACAGTTCTAGTTACTCCACATGTATCGAAGAGTACCTTACTCTAAACATGTAATGCTTTGGCCAAAGACTTTAGTAACAATCCGACGAGAGGCCATAGGTATACATCTCCTCGCAAGGAGTGGTGAATCCTTTATAGGCTATTCAAACACCTTCGATCACTTCGACTTATACCCAATCATCCCGGGTCCACATCTCCTTAGAGATGTTTGCTTAAGATGTCAAAGCATAAGTCTCCATGATCAAGATGACTTGAATACCGCAAGTCAAAGGAACATCGCACTTAAGCCACAGTAAGAACTTCATTGACATATCTATATATGCAGAAAACCATATGAAGTCTTACGGTTGGTCACTCCAATGAACTAGTTACCATAACTAGCATCCACGATTAACTCCGGACATCACTATGTCTCCAGCCAGTGAGAATCAGCTGCTTGGATACACCAAGGAGTATACCTCGTGCTAGTCTCGACAGAATTGATGGTGTCCAAATCCATCAATTCATTGACTAGGGATAATTCCGATGCATCACAATTACACATGTAGAGATACTCACTAGTTGTGATCCAATCACAAATTCTCTCATGCTGTGAATCGTATCGTGGACATTCAGTAAATGAGTTTAAGATCCAATCAAATACATAAAATATGTATACTCAAATAGTGAATCTTCATTTATCATATAAATGGTTCATACATAAGGCGATTGCCTTAGGACATCTCTCATATATTACTAACACATCATAGGGATTGATTTGGCATCCTTCTACCGTTTATCCCATCCTTCTGGTGGAGATAGCTCCTGGTGAATGCGGCAGCTCTGCGGGAGAGTGTATGATGTCCCTTCCACAAAATCGTAGGTAAACATCTAGACAACGCCAATTGACAATATTGTTCTGTGATACACAAGTGAAACCGAAGTCCTAGAATCACCTTTGATGACCTCGGGACACTCCTTTCCTCCTCCGTGTGACACCGTACAAAGTAGAGTCCACCGACAACCCTCACCAACCGAAACCTCTTAGAGTCATGTCCGAACAATTACAACCACTGAGTACATTGGTATTCAAATCCCAGTCCCTATGGGATCGATAATCTTTATTACTTGATGACATTCGTCCACTTGCGGGCGTTGAGCGCGAGTGCGCGCTTTGAGTCCTCTACGGTCTCCGTCACGGGATTTGAGGTCGCGTCCGTGCGCATCAGGAGTGTCCCTTTAGCTTGAGCTTTTTCATCGATTGTATACGCTTACTCCTACCTCTAACAAAGAGGAGTGTTTTAGTGCTTTGCCCTCCATACGTGGTCTAGGACCATTAGGGAGTTGGACTAGCAACTAAAGGCTGTGAACTAAGTAAAAACAAACGTGTACTTTTTCCTTTCCGCTGCATTTACTCTCACTCGCATTTTATATCGAACGAACAAATTTTGTCTTGCGCTATTCACCCCCCTCTAGCACTCTAATCGATCCAACAGAATGGACTGAGGATTATGAAAAAAGTTTCCTTGAACTAAAGAGGAGATCAACAAGTGCTCTGATTCTTACCCTTCCAGAAAGTAATGCAAGCTTTGATATGTATAGTGATGCATTCAAAATGGGACTCGGAGCTGTGCTTATGCAGAATGGTAAAGTCATTGTCTATGCATCTAGACAACTCAAGGATTATGAAAAGAATTATCCCACTCATGACCTTGAGTTGGAAGTAGTGGTTTTTGCTCTCAAAATTTGGAGACATTACTTGTATGGAGTCCAGTGCAAGATTTATACAGATCACCAGAGTCTAAAATATTTCTTCACTCAGAAGGATTTAAACAAGAGACAGTGTAGATAGCTTGAGCTGGTCAAAGACTATGACTGTGAAATCTTCTACCATCCTGGAAAGGCAAACAAAGTAGCAGACGCATTGAGCAGGAAATCATGTGCCACCTTAATGTCCTTATCTTCATTATCCCAACCATTGGAGAAAGTGATGTTGAACTTTGGGGTTGAGATTATTTCTAGACAGCTTTCTACCTTGACAATAGCACCAACACTGGGAGGAAGTGTAGGTCTCCTAATTGTTGGTATGAAGGTGGTGAGAAGAAAGAAATGTGGCTTAAGATAGACTTTATAGATGACACCACCAAAGCTATAAAGAACATCCACCAAAGAATAGAGACTACTCAGAGTTGGTAGAAAAGTTATACCGATGTATGATGTAGACTGCATGAATTCGAAGATGGGGATTCGATATTTCTTAAAAGTTGCTCCTATGAAAGGGGTGATGAGATTTGGGAAGAAACGCAAGTTGAGTCCATGTTATGTAGGACCTTACCGGATCATAAAAAGAGTTGGCAAAGTAGCGTATGAGCTAGAGCTACCTCATGAAATGTCAGCGATTCACAACGTGTTTCATGTCTCAATGCTGAAAAAGTACATTCCTGATGTAGACCATGTGATTGAGCCATAGACGGTATAAGTTCAAGAAAATTTGAGCTATGAAAGTCGACCTATTCAGATAATAGATCGAGAAATCAAGATATTGAGAAACAAAGAAGTATCCTTAGTGAAAGTCATGTCGCAAAAAATCAAAAGTTCAAAGAAGCAACTTGGGAACGCGAGGATGACATGAAACAAAAGTATCCAGAGTTGTTTTAAGTTTCAAGGATGAAACTTTTATAAGGTATGAAGGATAGTAACACCCGAAAAGTAAAATAAAATAAAATAAAATAAAAATAAAATATGGTTCGTTATAGCTAGGATTTGAACCATGAACCTCCTAATTGTGAGATAGCCTTGATACCACTAGGCCATAGGATGATTCTTGGCTAGGATATATAAAGAATATACAAAGAATATATAAATGGGAAGATGAGGATTTGGTTCATCCCCCCATGAGAGGATGAAGAGTGTTCATCTTCCTAGGTATTAAAGAGGAGATTAAAAAGAGAAGGAAGAATCAAACCTCATCTTTTCCTTCTTCCTTCTTCCTCCCCTCATTATTCGCCGAGACCTCCATCCTTCTTCCTCCCTCTTCCATCCAAAGCTCTAGGGTTTCTTGTATTGGGATTCTCAAGAGGGTTTTTCAAGAGGAGTTTCTCACAAGTCTTGGTATTTCTAGAAGATCCAACTCCACCGAAACTCCTCCTCCTTTCTCCCTCCCCAACCAAAACCCTAAGGTCACTTGTTTTGGTGTACTTGAGAGGGCTTCAAGGGGATTTTCTCACAAGCTTAATATATGCTAGAGGATCACTCCCAAGGCTAAGGAACAAGAGAAGGTCTTCATCTCAAAAAAACCCTAGCGGTATATTAGTAAGATAGCGTGAGGATATAAGTATTTCTCACCAGTAGTATAAGTAGATATTCGATTGTTGTATCTGGCATCTTTTCCTATGTTTTTTTTGAAGATTATAGGTTTTGATCAAATTATATTGGTGTGTTCAAATTTATAGGTAAGGTAAATTTTATTTTAAGCAAGACATAAGAACATCAAAATGCTATTTCTCACCTATAGTATAAGTAACTCTTTGATTTGCACATCTAGCTTCTATTATCATGTTTTATTTATATTTATAGATTCTGTCCAGATTATGTTTGTTTGTTTTATTTAGATTTTTAGATTCTGTCCAGACTGCTCGGGACCATCAGTCGACTGATCACACTGTTGCTGTGAGACAACGGTGTAATCCACGCTAGAAAAATCCAACGGCTAGGACATCAGTTGACTGATCATGAGCATTAGTCGACTGATGAGCCATCACTCGACTGCTCATCCCAGTGGTCGAGTGAGACTCCATTCTGTGGCTGAAAATCATGCATCGATCGCTCCCATGATCGATCATTGCTCGGCTGTCCGATCAGTGCAGCTCAAGCTCCGATTGTTTGGCTATTCCTAGCCAAACCTAGTTATTACGCCACGGCCCGCCACATGGCACCTCGGTGGCACACCTCAAACATGAGGTTTTAACCCCAAGTATGGTGCCCCCATACTTGCTAGACCACCCTTAGCCTAGACCTAAGCCTTCTAACCATCTCCATCAGCCTCACGCCTCTCGGATCCCTCTAAGTCATCCATGACTTGTTCATCCATCGCGCTAGCCTTCAGATGCTTCCATCGGCTATGTCATGCTAATGGTGTCTACACCACCAAGGCACATTGGACTTATGCCGCCAAGACTCCCGCTTGGACTTTACGCTGCCAATACCAAACCCCTTGGACTTTAAATGCCGAGACTCAAGCTTGGACTTTCCCTTGCCAATCTATGTTGGACTTTCCATGCCAAGACCCATGCTTGGACTTTCCTTGTGCCAAGTACTCAAGTCTTGGACTTTCCCATGACAATTACATTGTCATATGTTTTTGTCAAAACATCAAAACATCACTCGAGCCAAGCTAGAGTCCTGGTCAATCGTGACCTGGGCCGATTGCACCAACAATCTCCCCCTTTTTGATGTTTGATAAAAACCAAACAAACCATTTGAGTTAGACTACTAACTCAAGTCTCTTACCAATTATTCCAAATTGGTAATCCCAAATAATTTTCCAAACATTCTCCCCCTTTTTGACATACATCAAAAAGGTCATCCCTCCAAGGAGGTCAAAGTCTCATGTCCCAATGAGATCTTACAATCTCCTCCTTGGTTTAAAAATACCTAGGATGCCAACCATCTTCCTAGTGATAAGTCCCATATCACTCAAGAGAGGCAATCCTATTCACTCTCACAATTTCCAAATTGGGTATCAAGAGCCCATCAATTTTCCCAATTGATGACACTTTCCCAATAACCTCTCCTCTTCAAGGAGAAAAACACATCCATCATCCCAAGATGAATACCTCCCCCTAAAGGCTTGCTCCCCCTTGACCATTGCACCAACAATGTCCTTGGAAAGTCCCTAAGCCAGTAGGAACTCTAAGCCATCAAATGAAGGTTAGACATTCAACATTGAACTTCTCAACACCTTAAAATTGATACAAACCCTAAACACCTCTCCTAATCCATATCCAATGAATTTTCACCCTTCATCATGCTTCCCAAAGCATATCCTAGGGTTATGAGTGGTTAGGGACCTACACCGCAGCTGAAATCGGGTTAAACAAACTTAGTTTACCCGAAATCAGTATTGACAATCGACTCTGTCAGCTATTAGTCGACTGATGTGTCCATCAGTCGACTGGCACGAAGCAACAGTCGAGTGATACTGCGCTGCAGTTGAGTCCAAATGCTGCCCATCAATCGACTGCCCTGTAGAGGCAGTCGACTGATAACTGAAAACCTGATTTTCAGATATCAAACTCGACTTTTGAAAATTCATAAGTAATTCTACGTAAATCAAAAAATCATGAAACTTGATACGTACATTACTTATCACACATACAATTGGTGAAAAATTTTGGAAAAATACTTTTACCATGAAAATAGGAGATTGATACAAAGTTCAAAAACTATTAAAACTTTAAAGTTTTTGATCTACTTTGTATCAACTTCTACAATGAATATGGCTATCAAAAGATAGACTTCACCAAGGTTTTCTAAATTGATTTTAAAATGTTTTTGAAAACCTATTTTGAACCATGGTTTATTGGCTAAATATACATAACTTGTATATTAGCTTTCCTTATGATTCTTGGTGATAATTAAAATAAGTTTAAGTTCATCTAGATGCACTACCTATGCACCTTGAACCAAACTTATTTTCCTAGCATCTCACATGTATCTAGGGTGTATAAATACACATACATGTCAATGTGATGTGAGATGTGGGGTTAGGATTATTATGGCCTCATGCAGTTTCTAGGCAACCCTACTTGATTCCCTTAGAAATAGGACTTCAAGTAATGCCATTTTTCCTTAAATCAATTTTAATCACAATAAAATGCATGAATGATCATGGCACAAATCATAACAATAATAATGCATGACCAATAATCATGATGTCATGACATGTAATATAAAAAAAAAACAAACATGACATCTAAAATAATCATAACCAATGGCATGACATACTATATGATAGGATGAAATTTCATGTCATGATATAGCAATTTTCATAAACCAATACATTCATACAAATACACACTCAAACACACATGATTTTCACAAATAGAAATTTCATTCAATTTAAAAGATTTCAGTTTTTTTTTTACATTCAAAACTAGAGATTTGATATGCTCAATCTCATTACAAAACTAAGAAACAAAAGAAAATCCTAACATCTTTTAGATCTAGTCGTCTGCAGGAGGTGGAGGTGGAGGAGGCTGCTGGCTCAAAGTCCAAGCCCGCATCATCTCATACATATCGAGCTGACGCATCTCGATACGGCTCTGGGACTCTGTAATCTGCATGTATCTCTCCTCCATCCGACCAAGACATGAGCCAATGGATGCTTGCCCTACTAAGAGCTCGGCGGCCTAGAGTCATTTGTCTGGCGATAGTCACGGAATCGGACTCCGGTGGCCAAGATGATCGATGGACCGCCCGATGCATCTGCGGCGGTGATCCTCCTCATCGGTAGCGTCTGCATCCTCATAGTCCATTCGCGCCTCTGGGTACGGAGGAGGCTCTCTAGTGCCACAGGCGGTGGTCGGCGCCAACTCCATCTTTCGGGCCCCATCCACGGCCGCTAGCGAGAGTTCTGAATCGATATGTAGTCATACACCTCAAATAGAGACCTCAGAGATCCCTTGTGAATGTTGATGCCTACTGACTCTAACCATGCTGTGATAATGTGCCCGTAGGGCATATGCACTTTCCCTTGTACAGGGGAAATGAAATACACAATACAATGAAACATGTTTAGTGCAATGTTTATGTCTAACCTATTACGCATGGCATATAGTAGAAAGAGATGGGGAGGCCGAATCTTGTCCAGACCCCGAGTGACGATCGGAAGAAAACACCCAACAATGACCTTGTAGAGTACATTGTCAGGTGCAGATAACACAGCAATAGGAAATAAATTCTGGGCTGGTGGACGAGGATGACCAAAAACATGCTCATGCATGGAGTCCATAGAGATATGGTCAAATGGCTCGGGTAAAGGAGCATCAAAGGTAGGGTAGAAAATGAAGGTGTCATTCGATGGCTTACACTCGAGAAACTCCTACAATATCGCAGGAGTGAACTCTAAATCGCGTTTTGCAACGTGAGTAGTGTAGGTAGGGCCATCGTCTACCTTCTTTAGGTTCTGATAAAACTCCTTAAGGAGGTCATCGTTAATGGCATGTGTGCATAAGACAATTTTCATGAGATGATAATATGCAAATATGTCCATGATGTCACTACAGTAACGATTAAAAAAATCATTATCGATGTACCTAACCAACATAGGTTGGTACAATCGTGATTCACCCTTGGGTGGATCATTTCTACGGGATCTCCTACATGAATGTAATGCAACAATATGAAATGCAAGGGCACCAATACACGATTAGATTGTTATAGATTACAATGAAAAGGAAAAATTAGGATTCTTGAGTAAGAAAATTTTACTTCAGTGCCATTTGAAGGGGTGATGAGGGAATGCTCGGATATCGCTGAGGGGGCCGTCGGAAAGTTCGCCGGAAGACTGGACGTCGGAACCCTAATCGGAAACGAAGAAATAAACGCTGGAAACGAGTGAACTAGGGCTATGAGATGAGTGAAAATGCGAAAGGAAAAACTTAGCTATCAAACCTAAGGCTTGGGCGGCTGGCACGGCCGGAAAGACTGGTCGGAGAGGAAGTTGGCGATCAGAGAGGAGAAGAAAAATTAAGAGGGCGTCGCGTGAAGACGCCAAACCCTAGTGGTTCGGCGTTATAAAATCGCGATGCAGCCGACTGGTAGCTGACAGAGTCGACTGTCAATACTGATTTCGAGAAAACTAAGTTTGTTTAACCCGATTTCAGCTGCGGTTAAGGTCCCTAACCACTCCTAACCCTAGGATATGCTTTGGGAAGCATGATGAAGGGTGAAAATCGATTGGATATGGATTAGGAGAGGTGTTTAGGGTTTGTATCAATTTTAAGGTGTTGGGAAGTTCAATGTTGAATGTCTAACCTTCATTTGATGGCTTAGAGTTCCTACTGTCTTAGGGACTTCCCAAGGACATTGTTGGTGCAATGGTCAAGGGGGAGCAAGCCTTTAGGGGGAGGTATCAATCTTGGGATGATGGATGTGTTTTTCTCCTTGAAGAGGAGAGGTTATTGGGAAAATTGATGGGCTCTTGATACCCAATTTCAAAATTGGGAGAGTGAATAGGATTGCCTCTCTTGAGTGATATGAGACTTATCACAAGGAAGATGGTAGGCATCCTAGGTATTTTTAAACCAAGGAGGAGATTGTAAGATCTCATTGGGACATGAGACTTTGACCTCCTTGGAGGGATGACCTTTTTGATGTATGTCAAAAAGGGGGAGAATGTTTGGGAAATTAATTGGGATTACCAATTTGGAATAATTGGTAAGAGACTTGAGTTAGTAGTCTAACTCAAATGGTTTGTTTGGTTTTTGTCAAACATCAAAAAGGGGGAGATTGTTGGTGATATCGGCCCAGGTCATGATTGACCAGGACTCGAGCTTGGCTCGAGTGATGTTTTGATGTTTCGACAAAAACATATGACAATGTAATTGTCATGGGAAAGTCCAAGTCTTGAGTACTTGGCACAAGGAAAGTCCAAGCATGGGTCTTGGCAAGGAAAGTCCAACATAGGTTGGCAAGGGAAAGTCCAAGCTTGAGTCTTCGCATTTGAAGTCCAAGGGGTTTGGTATTGGCGGCTTAAAGTCCAAGTGGGAGTCTTGGCGGCGTAAGTCCAATGTGCCTTGGCGGTGTAGACACCGTTAGCATGACATAGCCGATGGAAGCATCTGAAGGCTAGCTCGATGGATGAACAAGTCATGGATGACTTGGAGGGATCCGAGAGGCGTGAGGCTGATGGAGATGGTTAGAAGGCTTAGGTCTAGGCTAAGGGTGGTCTAGCAAGTATGGGGGCACCATATTTGGGTTAAAACCTCATGTTTGAGATGTGTCAGTCGACTGGTGCCATGTGGCAGTCGACTGGCGTAGTCAACTAGGGTTTGACTGCAGGGAATGGCCAAACAGTCGACTGCCGGAGCTTGGCACTCGACTGATCGACCGAGCAGTCGACTGATCATGGGATCAGTCGACTGATGCTCAGATTTTTTCCCACGGAATGTGTAGGGATGTATACTGAAAAGTCTATCTTTTCTATGAACATCTTTATTTTTAAAATAAGAATCACATGATCATTTTTTGCATATTTTTATGCATATTGTCTAATACGTTACATTGTAGATATCATGGTGTGTGGTGTCACACAGGAGATCATGTTATCGGCTCCTTGTAAAGTATAAGTAAAGGCTCACAACCGAGATGGCTTTGGACAAACCATCGGAATGGTTGTAGTGTGATTTGGTATTGGTTTGTCTTGACCATAGAATCACACTAGTGCACTTTGTGTGTATTGAGTAGGACCGACATAGAGGTGATTCGATTTATTACTGACTACATAATTGAATCGAACCTCAGATATTATTTAGTACATGCTCTTAATCCCGATATAATAATGGGCACATATACTTGGTACTCTTCTCTTTGATTTACCAATGGGCGAGATTTATAGATTAAATCGATAGGCTCGGTAAGTTGGAAGATGATATTATTTATGTGGTGTGCCGTTGATTATAGGAGGAAACCGTGTCCTCTATATTAGGATGATGATGTCCCCTTGAGGAGCTCATAAGGTTCATCATGTAAACCCTGCAGGTGGACTTGGTCCGGCATGATGAAAAGGTTGAGTGGTACTACTCAAGGAGTTAGATGTTGATTAATTAATGGTCAGTAAATTAATTAATCGATGGACATTCGAGATCTTAAACACGGGGAGAAAATATACAAATAATATATGGAGTCCATATTATCATATGGGGGTTGGTGAGGTAGATCAATGATGGACCTTTAGTGGATTGGATCATCATTAGTGGATCGGACTTTATGTGGGCTTGATCCATGGGTGGCCAAGACCCAACTCCTCCTCATGGTCCCTAATGTAGCCTATTAACACCTCATGATGCTTAGATCCAATGGATAGAAACAAAACACTAAGATCCATTGGTAGAGATTAAATCTCTAAGATCCGACGGTTGAGATTAAATCTCTAGATCCGACGATTGAGATTAAATCCCTTGAACCAATGGTGGAGATTAAACCAAGGCTTATCCCTAACTCTATAAAAGGGTGGATTAGGGTAGTTGGCATGGGAACACACAATGGATGAGGGGATTAGGGTTTGCTTCCTTTGGTGGCTAAGAATCCTAGTTGGTTTAGGATTGGGTTTGGTGGCTAGAGTTTTGGAGCAAGGGTGGGCGGCAACATTGAAGGTTTTTCCTTCTTCTTCCTTGGGTTGGCTGGCCACTATGCTTCTCCTTTCTACCTTAGCTTGAGCTCATCCCATTCTTCTTCCCCTCTTCCATCGCTGGAAATAAGGTGAGTTAGGATTAGGGTTTGGATGGCTAGGGTTTTGGGAGCAAATGGTGGGCGGCAACATTGGAGGTTGTTCTTCTTCTTCCTAAGGGTTGGCCGGCCACTATGGGTCTCCTTTCTACCTTAACTTGAGCTCATCCTAATCTCCTTCCTCACTTCCATGGCCGGCCACAAGGTGAGCTTGGATTAGGGTTTGGAAGCTTAGGGTTTAGGTGGTTTGGGTGGCACCAAATAAGGAAAGTTTCTTCCTTTCTTCTTCATGATTTGGTGGTCGGCGCCCATATCATCCTTTTCAAGCCCTAGGGCAGCATCCAAAGACACCTTCTCCTTCTCCTTGGGTGGTGGAAACAAGACTTAGGGGTTTCCCGTGATGTCTTGGTCGGTTTCCACCATTATCTCTTTCTCCTTGTTGGCCGGTGACAAGCATTTCTTTTGTTGCTTGTTGGTTGTGTTAGTAATATATGAGAGATGTCCTAAGGCAATCGCCTTATGTATGAACCATTTATATGATAAATGAAGATTCACTATTTGAGTATACATATTTTATGTATTTGATTGGATCTTAAACTCATTTACTGAATGTCCACGATACGATTCACAGCATGAGAGAATTTGTGATTGGATCACAACTAGTGAGTATCTCTACATGTGTAATTGTGATGCATCAGAATTATCCCTAGTCAATGAATTGATGGATTTGGACACCATCAATTCTGTCGAGACTAGCACGAGGTATACTCCTTGGTGTATCCAAGCAGCTGATTCTCACTGGCTGGAGACATAGTGATGTCCGGAGTTAATCGTGGATGCTAGTTATGGTAACTAGTTCATTGGAGTGACCAACCGTAAGACTTCATATGGTTTTCTGCATATATAGATATGTCAATGAAGTTCTTACTGTGGCTTAAGTGCGATGTTCCTTTGACTTGCGGTATTCAAGTCATCTTGATCATAGAGACTTATGCTTTGACATCTTAAGCAAACATCTCTAAGGAGATGTGGACCCGGGATGATTGGGTATAAGTCGAAGTGATCGAAGGTGTTTGAATAGCCTATAAAGGATTCACCACTCCTTGCGAGGAGATGTATACCTATGGCCTCTCGTCGGATTGTTACTAAAGTCTTTGGCCAAAGCATTACATGTTTAGAGTAAGGTACTCTTCGATACATGTGGAGTAACTAGAATCCGTAGGACGAGGAAATGATACTTGGGCTAGGTGTGACGTAGTCAGCCTAGTGGGGACTGACACAATAGACCATGTCCTGAACCAAGTGGGTATAAGATGAGTGAAGGGAATGGGGCACGATTCATTCAAGCTACTGAAGGGTTTCAGAAATAGTTCTGGATCAACCGTTGATCTTTTCGGTTAATTGGGGATCATGATGTACTACTAGGTGCCACTCATGATCGTTCTATAATTAATGGTTAATTATAGACGGCCAACATAAACCGAGAACCTATTTGGTCACACGCACAACGAGTGTAATCCAAAGGATTTAAAACGAGCTTGAGAATGGGATTCTCAGACCGAGAGAAACTATGTTTGGTTGGACCAAACATAAAGCGAGCATGAAATTGTTTCAGTCGCAATGGAAGCGTGGATGGGCAGTGTCTTATGAAGACATAATGGATGGACCAAAATGGTTTGGTCCTAATCCAATGGATGAGAATAAACCAAAGGGTTTGGTTTATATTAAACGAATGAACTAAAGGTTGGTTCGGTTCGTTTTAACTTAAAATAAACCATCATGGTTTGGTTTATTTTAACTTATCTTAATGGAGCGGGTTAACGGGCTTTATGGATATGATCCATTAACCACTAAGAGAATTAGTTCTCTATAAAATAGGGATTAAGCCCTAACCCTAAACCTAAAACCCTGCCGCCGCCCAAAGGTCCTACAACCGCGCCCAGAAGGTTGCTTCCTTCCTCCAAGGCGTCGAGCTGCTGCGGAAGAGTTCCGGTCATCCTCCTTAGGTTTGGCATCAAGGTGAGCACTTTGCTTCCTTGGTTTTGGCCGGGCGCCTACTCCTTCCACCAAGCTGTCCAGTTTTCTGACAGCTTCTTCTTCCGTCGAGCGTCGCTTGACGACGGTTAGTGCTCCGACAGCGGCTAACATACCGGGGATTTGATCTCCGGTAATCCTCTGAGGTGGAGGACGAAGGATTCGTCAATCGGTTGACGAATACCTCTCCGGAGAAGCAAGTCTTGAGGACTTGTTGTTAGGTCCGAATTTGGATTCGGATTGTGATCATCTCTCGATCACGTCGTCTTCAACACGAGGCTAGTAACCCGTACGAAGACGAAGCTCGTGACTTAGCGAAGTCATCCCGAGGAGCTCCGTGGATCACGGATGAGGCGATTCTTCACGAGAATCGTTCGGTTGATCTGCCGTTCCGCTACGTCATCTGAAGGTATAACGTAGTTTAATTTCCTTTTATTGCAATTTTAATTTACGGTTATGTCTACACTTGTTGTAATAGCATCGTGTGTTGTGTGTGTTGTAATAAATAGGAGTATTTATTATTTTTATTGCTTCATTTGTGCTCATGTTTCTGAAACATGATCGAACACACCTGCCTTGTGATCTTGGAAACCTTGATGGTATCGAGCCCAGGTTGTGTTTCGACATAATCGTAAAATTGGTTTTGCGATAGTCATAATGTATTTCTGGAAATTTTCTAAATTTTGGAAATTTAGAAGTATTTATGGAAATTTTTAATTTTGGAAAGTCTAGAAGTATTTATGGAAATCTTCAACTTTTGGAAAGTTGGAAGTATTTATGAAATTGATATTTTCCATAAATAAAATATTTGATTAGATTCTGGAAATTTGTTTCCTAATTTAATCTTGATTTGATTTGGGAAATCAAATCTTTAAAATATTTTATTTCCATAAGTAGTTTTGAAGATTTAGGAAATTGGTTTCCTAAATAGATTTTCTTAATCAAATAATTCCATGAATAAAATATGTGATTAGATTTGGAAATTTGTTTCCTAATTTAATTATGATTTGATTTGGAGAATCAAATCTTAAACATATTTTATTTCCATAAATAGTTATGACATATAAGGAAATATTGTACATGACATAATTGTATGACATGTAGTTGCATTAGATGCATAACATAATGCCATGCGTGTCGTGACATGTAGATGTATGCCATGTATGCCATGCCATGTAGATAATAGTTATTTGCATGCAAAGAGGATGAGACATAAAAACCTTTAAACAATATTAAAGCCTACACCTTCCATTAATATGGTTTGAACGAGTTAGTTTCTTGTTTGGGTTGTTGGACTCTCTCCAAGCCCGGCTCGAACCCGAACATGTTCAAACCATGGAATAGTTTAATACTAATATGGTAAGAGTCAGAGGTCAATCGTTAGCTTTGGTTGTTGGACTCTCTCCAAGCTGGGCTAATTGGTTGAATGCGCTCTAACCATATTAAAACTATTCTTGATTAATGGGTTGGCTTTAACCTGGAGCATCGGCTTGTTGGACTCTCTCCAAGGTCGATGTTAAGGGAGGTGAAGTTGGGTGCTATGCATAAGATGCATACTTGTTAATGTGTTAACAACCCAATGTATGTGTGAACATTCAATTAGTTGATAGCACATTGTGATAGTTGCATATACGTGATATGCAATCGGTATAGATGATACCTACCGTCGTAGCTATGAATGGCTTGTTGGACTCTCTCCAAGGTTATTCATAACTATGATGGATATCAGCCCATTCGGAGATGGACCTACAATCTCCCGAAGTGATTTTGGGGTTTTTTGAAATTCGAAAAATGAATGGGATTTATAAATGTATATTGATGCATTTTAAATCGTTTTCTCATATATGCTCGTTTTGTATTTCTAGGTCAATAAATTGATCATGACGTCTTTGAATTTGCGCACTATTTTGGATTGAACAAATTATTGGGCCTAACTTCTGGTGGCTTAGAAACGAGAATTGTTCTCAAGGCGGAAAAGCTTGCATATGTCCTTGAAGAGCCTCTTCGACCGTCTAAGGACAATGCAACTCGGACCAAATGTTGGTCTATCGAAACATGTGGCGGTTAAATGGCGAGTTGCATCATGCTAGCGGCGATGGTACCTGAGCTGCAGAAGCAGCATGAGCATATGGATGCTAACACTATGGTCTTCCATCTTCATGAGTTGTTCGATGAGCAAGCGAGATCCGAAAGGTTCGAGGTCTCTAGGCTCCTCTTCACCACGAAGATGCAAGAAGGTTAAATCTGTAGTACGGTTTGTGCTAAAGATGAGCAGGTACATCGGCGGCTAGCTACCCTCGGTTTTGTGATGGATCATGAGTTAAGTATTGACTTAATTCTGCATTGTTTGCCCAGAGTTTCGCAATTTGTGATGAACTATCGGATGAACAAATTGGAATCCACCATTCCGAGCTCCTCAATATCTTTGAAGACTGTGGAGCCTTACACGTGAAGCATGAGGAGAAGGCGGTTCATTAGTTGATTCCTCAAAGAAAGGTTCTAAGAGGAAGGCAAAAGAAGAGAAGAAAGGAAAGAAAAAGGCAAAGAAGGCGGAACCAGCGCAAAAGGGCACTTGCCATCACTGTGGCAAGGAAAGGCCATCGCTAAGAAACTGCAAGATTTATCTTGAGTCCATGAAGAAGAAGAAGGCATCCGATGCCCCATCCTCTTCGTGTATCTTCGCTATTGATTGTCATTCTATTTCCTTAGACACTTGGGTATTGGATAATCGGGTGTGGCTCACATATATGTAATGACATACAGGGGCTAAGGAATAGAAGAAGACTTGTCGAGGGGAGTCAAATTATGAGAGTCGGCAATGGAGCAAAGGTTGCCGCTACGCCATCGAACTTATTTGTCAAGCTCCCTAGTGGACTAGTCTTGAACTGACAATTGCTATTATGTTCCTTCTCTAATAAAGAACATTGTTTCTATTTCCCGCTTAAATAGAAATGGTTTCATTTAACGCTTAGTAACAATTGTTGTTATATAACTTTGAATGGCGATTTTATGGAACCGAACTTTGAGTAATGGCATTTATACGCTGGACGATTCCAAAGGACATTTTCAATATCGGCGGAGCAACACGCTGCTCGAAGCGATAATCACATAGACTCCTATATGTGGCATTGTCGCCTTGGCCATATAAGCAAGAAACGCATGTCCGAATTACACCGATGTGGAATTCGAATCGCTTGAATTGATTCATACGATACATGTGAATCATGCTTAAAAGGCAAGATGACTAAGTTACCTTTTACGGGAAAAGGTGAACGAGTGGGAGAGTTACTAGGTTTAGTACATACTGATGTATGTGGACCTATGTCAACTCAAGCATTAGGAGGCTATAGCTACTTCATTACCTTCACCGATGATCACTCACGGTTTGGGTATGTGTTCTTGATGAAACACAAGTCTGAAGCCTTTGAAAGGTTCAAAGAATTCAGAAATGAAGTAGAGAAACAACATGACAAAAGTATTAAAATACTTAGATTTGATCTAGGTGGTGAATACTTAAGTCAAGAGTTTCTTGATTATCTAAGAGACAATGGCATATTGTCTCAATGGACTCGCCCCTATACACCACAAAGATAATGGTGTATCCGAGAGGCGAATCGACCTTGTTGGACATGGTCAGGTCAATGATGAATCATGCGACTCTTCCCAAGTCCTTTTGGGGTTATGCACTTCAGACAGCTGTTTACTTGTTAAACAGAATGCCTACCAAGGTAGTCTCAACTACTCCATATGAGATATGGAATGGTAAGAAACCTCATGTATCTTACTTGAAGATATGGGGTTGTCTCGCATCAGACGTGACATAAACTGGATGCTAAGTCCGATAAATGTCTATTTATTGATACCCTAAGGAAACAAGGGGTTACTAATTCTATCATCCCGTGGAACAAAAGGTGTTTGTTTCAAGGCATGCCGTGTTTCTAGAGAAAGAGTTTCTCTGCAAGAAAACAAAGGGGAGTGTATCGAGCTTGAGGAGGCTCGAGAGACTCAAATAGACATTGATGAGATACCCGGTGAGCACAATGTACCGATAACTCATAGTGATGAGCAATCTACCGACTTCCATCAGAATACCACATCTTCAGAGATCCGTAGAACACGCAACATTCCCGAGAGATATGGATTTCTCGTAAGTGAATCGAACGACGGTTACTCATTGATGATGAGGAGCCTACCGCTTATGAAGAAGTGGCCGACAAGTTCGTAGAAGGGATAAATGGCTTGATGCCATGAAGTCGGAAATGGATTCCATGTATGAAAACCAAGTGGGAACTTGGTCGACCCACCAAGGCATAAAGCCTATAGGGTGCAAGTGGGTTTTCAAGAAGAAAACCGACATGGATGGTAATGTGATTACCTATAAGGCTAGATTGGTGGCGAAAGGATATCGTCAAAAACAAGGTGTTGATTATGACGAAACCTATTCGTCAGAGCTATGCTTAAATCCATTCGATGCTCCCGCCATAGCGCTCATTATGATTATGAGATATGGCGATGGATGTGAAAACAGCTTTCCTTAATGGAAACTCGCCGAGGACGTGTATATGATACAACCCGAGGGTTTCACATCGGGTTGATAAAACCAAGGTATGCAAATTGCGACGATCCATTTATGGATTGAAGCAAGCATCCAGAGTCGGAATATCCGCTTTGATGAGACGATCAAAAGTTTGATTTCTCACAAAATCCGCATTTAACCTTGTGTGTACAAGAAGGTTAGTGGGAGGCAAATGTGTTCCTAGTATTGTATGTCGATGACATATTACTTATAGGAAACGATGTCAATCTTACACCGCTAAGGTTTGGTTATCCAAGACATTCTCCATGAAAGACGGGAGAAGCAACCTACATCCTGGGATTAAGATCTATAGAGATAGATCAAACGGTTGTTTGGTCTTCGCAGCCTACATATATAGACCGAGTGCTAAAGAGGTTTAGCATGTCGGAATCCAAGAAAGGTTATCTACCCATCAGGCATGGGGAACACCTTTCGAAGTCTATGTGTCCGCACACAGAAGACGAGAGGATTTGCATGAGTAAGATTCCCTATGCATCCGCAATAGGATCTATCATGTATGCTATGTTATGTACGAGGCCCGATGTATCGTACGCTCTGAGTGTCACGAGCAGATACCAATCTGATCCAGGAATGGATCATTGGCGATCATAAGACGATCCTTAAGTACTTGAGAAGAACTAAGGATGTGTTCCTAATATATGGAGAAGGGGACATGGTGATACGCGGGTATACGGATGCCAGCTTCCAGACAGACAAGGATGATTCCAGGTCTCAGTCTGGATACGTGTTCACCTTGAATGGGGGCTCAGTGAGTTGGAAAAGTTCCAAACAAGAGACTGTAGCGGATTCTACCACTGAGGCAGAATATATTGCAGCTTCGGAAGCAGCAAAGGAAGCGGTTTGGATCAAGAAGTTCGTTCATGAACTTGGTGTGATTCCGCCATTGTTGAAGCAATACCATCGCGACAACAATGGAGCAATTGCACAGCGAAAGAGCCAAGGTCTCATCAACGATCCAAACATGTGCTTCGCGCTATCATCTTATCGAGAGATCATCAAGAGGAACGAAATACAAATCGAGAAAATTCCCAATCGAAAGGAACTTAGCGGATCCCTTGACTAAAGCATTACCTCAAAGCAAGTTTGAGGGTCATGTTAGAGACTATGGTATTGGATACCGTAGCGATTGGCATTAGGCCAAGTGGGAGTCTGTTAGTAATATATGAGAGATGTCCTAAGGCAATCGCCTTATGTATGAACCATTTATATGATAAATGAAGATTCACTATTTGAGTATACATATTTTATGTATTTGATTGGATCTTAAACTCATTTATCAATGTCCACGATACGATTCACAGCATGAGAGAATTTGTGATTGGATCACAACTAGTGAGTATCTCTACATGTGTAATTGTGATGTATCGGAATTATCCCTAGTCAATGAATTGATGGATTTGGACACTATCAATTCTGTCGAGACTAGCACGAGGTATACTCCTTGGTGTATCCAAGCAGCTGATTCTCACTGGCTGGAGACATAGTGATGTCCGGAGTTAATCGTGGATGCTAGTTATGGTAACTAGTTCATTGGAGTGACCAGCCGTAAGACTTCATATGGTTTTCTACATATATAGATATGTCAATGAAGTTCTTACTGTAGCTTAAGTGCGATGTTCCTTTGACTTGCGGTATTCAAGTCATCTTGATCATGGAGACTTATGCTTTGACATCTTAAGCAAACATCTCTAAGGAGATGTGGACCCGGGATGATTGGGTATAAGTCAAGTGATCAAGGTGTTTGAATAGCCTATAAAGGATTCACCACTAGGAGATGTATACCTATGGCCTCTCGTCGGATTGTTACTAAAGTCTGCCAAAGCATTACATGTTTAGAGTAAGGTACTCTTCGATACATGTGGAGTAACTAGAACTGTAGGACGAGGAAATGATACTTGGGCTAGGTGTGACGTAGTCACTTAGTGGGATCGACACAATAGACCATGTCCTCAACCAAGTGGGTATAAGATGAGTGAAGGGAATGGGGCACGATTCATTCAAGCATCAAGGGTTTGAGAAATAGTTCGATCAACCGCTGATCTTTTCGGTTAATTGGGGATCATGATGTACTACTAGGTGCCACTATGATCGCTCTATAATTAATGGTTAATTATAGACGGCCAACATAAACCGAGAACCTATTTGGTCACACGCACAACGAGTGTAATCCAAAGGATTTAAAACGAGCTTGAGAATGGGATTCTCAGACCGAGAGAAACTATGTTTGGTTGGACCAAACATAAAGCGAGCATGAAATTGTTTCAGTCGCAATGGAAGTGTGGATGGGCCGTGTCTTATGAAGACATAATGGATGGACCAAAATGGTTTGGTCCTAATCCAATGGATGAGAATAAACCAAAGGGTTTGGTTTATATTAAACGAATGAACCAAAGGTTGGTTCGGTTCGTTTTAACTTAAAATAAACCATCATGGTTTGGTTTATTTTAACTTATCTTAATGGAGCGGGTTAACGGGCTTTATGGATATGATCCATTAACCACTAAGAGAATTAGTTCTCTATAAAATAGGGATTAAACCCTAACCCTAAACCTAATCAAACTTGGCCGCCCAACGCCTCCCTCTCCTATTCGGCGCCTAACTCCACGCCGCCAGCCCAAAGGTCCTCCAACCGGCATCCAGAAGGTTGCTTCCTTCCTCCTCGCCGGCGTCGAGCTGCTGCCGGAAGAGTTCCGGTCATCCTCCTTAGGTTTGGCATCAAGGTGAGCACTTTGCTTCCTTGGTTTTGGCCGGCGCCTACTCCTCCACCAAGCTGTCCAGTTTTCTGGACAGCTTCTTCTCCTCTCGTCGGAGCGTCGTTTAGACGACGGTTAGGGCTCCGACAGCGGCTAACATACCGGGGATTTGATCTCCGGTAATCCTCTGAGGTGGAGGACGAAGGATTCGTCAATCGGTTGACGAATACCTCTCCGGAGAAGCAAGTCTTGAGGACTTGTCTTTAGGTCCGAATTTGGATTCGGACCGTGATCATCTCTCGATCACATCGTCTTCAACACGAGGCTAGTAACCCGTACGAAGACGAAGCTCGTCCGCTTGGCGAAGTCATCCCGAGGAGCTCGGCGTGGATACGGATAGAGACGATTCTTACGAGAATCGTTCCGGTTGATGCCGTTCCCGCTACACGTCATACGAAAGGTATAACGTAGTTTAATTTCTTTTTATTGCAATTTTAATTTACGGTTATGTCTACACTTGTTGTAATGGCATGCGTGTGTTGTGTGTGTTGTAATAAATAGGAGTATTTATTATTTTCGTTGCTTCCGCTGTGCACATGTTTACGAAACATGATCGAACACACACACGCCGCGGTGCCGGAAACCCAACAGGTTGGCCATAGGAAGGAGATGAGCCTTGTTTCTATTCTTCCACTTGCTTTGGATGAGCAAGGAAGGAAGATGTGCGATCTAGGAGCTTCGACTTTTGGTAGAGCGTCGCCCACACGACGTCCGAAAGGAGGAAGGACATACATTAGAAGATCGAGAGGTATATCGATTCTCTAATTTTATATGTTACATGTTTGTATTTGTTTTTCAAGTATGAGCATGATATATTTCTGTGAATGGCTAAATAATATTTGGATCCCGAGCATAAACACAAAAACCGGCGATTCGGACATCGTCTATTCCGCGTCTAATCGACTAGAAGAGTTGTGTTGCTTGAACAACTAGTTTGTTCAAGCGATTGCTCAAGTCGTTAGCATGACGATGAATTGGTTGTGCTTAGGAAACTCATCCCATCCGGATTAGTTTTCATTAGTGAAAATTTTAATCCGGGGACATGGGATCCGATGAGCCTCCGAAGCAATCCCAATAATTGGTATCAGAGCCAAGGTTTCCGGTTTTGTGTGTTTAGGATTCGGTTAATTTTTATGCACTTTTTCATATATTATATGTGCCGGATAATAGTAGGATATGCGTAGTTTAACTCTTTGGTTGCAGGCATAAGATCCGACTATTATGGCCATATGTGTGTATGTGATTGTATGTGTGTAAATATTTATTTTTTTGAATCCTCGGGGTTGACGAGGCTAGTATTTATTTATTTTTTTAAATTAAATACGACATTGTTTAGCCGCTCTTTATTTTATTTTACTTTCGATCTAGATATCATGTACACTCCCTCGTGGAGTATAGGATCGATGGATGTAAATTAAAATAGGTTTTAGTCTCGGCTCGGATCTCCGGATGGCTTGTACATTGCGTAGAAGGAGCGGACGAGAAGACGATGTGACGGGAGACATATTGAAGAGAAAAGCCATAATAGTTGGAAAATAATTTATTTTTCATATTTATTGCTTATTGTTTGATATGCATGTCGTAGCCTATAAAATTCCTCATTTTCAAATTACTTTGTGGGAGAAGGATATTTTTATAAATTCCCGCGGCCTCCATTACAATTTGACAAGTGATGCAAACAAACTTGCGCATCGGCTCTGAGTGCCTTCCTCCCTGCGGATGGGTTTGTTTGCGGATCACTAGGTCAAATAATGGTTATTGGAAATTATCTAGGAGTGTGTGTACTCCCACAGCGGTAAGGCACATAATCCGAAATAATTCCCTTAGTATCGTTTAATGGTGCACACTTATATGCAAATAAAAGTATCCTCCCCATCGGAGTCACTGCTTTTATTTGTAGGGCCAAAGAGGAACCAACTATTAACTTTATTTGTCAAAAAGTAAGGTTGACAAGATAATAAAATTAATGGGTAAAACCTCCTCTTGCAAATGTACAATTCGTATACGTCCACACTACGTGGCATGCGATATTCTCGGTGTTTTGAGGTGTTGGTTGATTTTGGAATTTTATTGTTTTGAGGAATCAATAATTTTTTGAAATCTACAATAATGATCTATGTGATTCTTAGGATTTTCAAAATGACTTTCAATCCACTTATTGTGATACTAAAGGAAATAAACTTACTGTACCCAAATAATGTTGATTGAAAAAGAATCTAGATATTGTCTTATCTGCTAAGGAGTACAAGTATGCACTCTTCGAAGAGTGTCCTCAAGCCATGGTTGCTCAAAAAGGTTTCTACTTCTAAGCCGAAAGGCAAGAAGAAGAAGAAACAAGGTGGAGCAAAGGTAGTGGGAGGATCTCAGGGAGGAGTGAAGAAGCCGAAAGGCAAGTACTTTACTTATAAGCAGGATGAACATTAGAAGAAGGACTGTCCCAGTCCAAAACAGAACAAAGGTATATCCTTTAGACTAGTCGTTGAAACATGATTAGTGGTGTTATCTACCGACACCTGGTGTGTAGATATGAGAGCCACTAATCATGTCTGCAACACTTTGCAGGGGTTCCAGGAAACCCGACGACTAGCTAAAGGGGAGATTACCATTTATTTGGGCAATGCCATGAAGGTGGCAGCTATTGCAGTGGGAGAAGTTTTATTTATCTCTTGAGAAAAATAAAACATAGGTTCTGGAAAATTCCCTTTATGTACCTTTATTTAGAAAGAATTTAGTTTCAGTTTCTAAATTATTATGGATGGATATTCTATGTCTTTTAATGACAGAGTTGTTATAAAAAGGAATAGGGAGAATATCTGTTCAGGTACATTGAAAGGAAATTTGTGTACAAAACCTCCCACGATGCAAATTGAAGTTAAAAACTCATCTTCTAATTCCAAAAAGAAAAAAGAACCTTCGAAGATGAACCAAACATATCTTTGGCTTCTTAGGCTTGGTCACATTAACCTAAGCAGAATTCAAAGGTTGATAGCTGATGGACCTTAGGGTTCATTAGTAGTGGAGGATCTCCCAACCTACGAATCTTGCTTGGAGGGTAAGATGACCAAGAGGCCTTTTTAGGGCCAAGGGGTATAGAGCCAAAGATGTGTTAGGAATGGTTCATTCTGATTTGTGTGGTCCTATGACTATCCAGGCAAGAGGTGGTCTTGAATATTTCATCTCTTTTATAGACAATTATTCAAGATATGGATGACACTACGATCTGATCGTGGTGGAGACAACCTCTTGGGAGAGTTTAGGAACTACTTATCAGAGGTTGGGATTCAATCCCAATTGACTGCACCTGGCACACCCCAGCAGAACGGTGTAGCAGAGCGAAGGAATAGGACTCTTATGGAGATGGTTAGATCGATGATGAGTTATTCTGACTTGCCAGATTCGTTCTAGGGATATGCTCTAGATACGGTGGTGTACATTCTGAACTTGGTTCCATCTAAATCAGTGCCTTCTACTCCCACAGAGTTGTGGACCGGGCGAAAGCCTAGTCTAAGACATATTCGGATATGGGGGAGTTCAGCACATGTGCTGAAGGCAGATGATGGTAAGTTGGAACCTCGTACATAAGTGCGCTTGTTCGTTGGCTATCCTAGAGGAACGAAGGGTGGATTGTTTTATAGTCCTAGAGATCAGAGGGTGAACGTTAGCACGAACGCCAGATTTCTAGAGGAAGACTATGTGATAAGCCACAAGCCCAAGAGTAAAATTGTTCTGAAGGAGTTAAAAGTGGAAGTCACTTCTTTAGTACCACCAGTACAAGAGGATATACCACATGTCACTGCACCGCATGTCACAGAGGATGCATAGATGATACCTCGTCGTAGTGGGAGGGTTGTTAGACAACCTCTTAGATTCATGTTCTTGGATGAATCTTCTGATTTGGTCCATGGTAAAAATGAACCTGATCCCTAAACATGCGACGAGGCAATCCAAGATATAGATACAGCATCTTGGCAAAGTGCAATGAATACTGAGATTGAATCTATGGATTCAAGTCAGGTCTAGGAGCTCTTATGCATAGCAGCCCATATGGATTATGAGGTTTGGCAGGTGGATGTCAAGACAGTTTTTCTTAATGGAAGTCTTGAGGAAAACATCTATATGAAGCAACCAGAGGGATTCATTGCTAAGGGCAAAGAGCGTCATGTATGTAAGCTTAATCGGTCCGTTTATGGATTGAAGCAAGCTTTGAGGTTTTGGGACATCCGCTTTGATGAGGAAAATCCAGTCTTATAGATTTATTCAAAGTCCGGATAAGTCTTGTGTATACAAGAGGTGTGACAGAAACATAGTGGTATTTCTTGTACTATACGTAGATAACATTTTGGTGATTGGCAACAATATCAAAGTGTTATCGGGCGTAAGGGTATGGTTGTCCAAACAGTTTGATATGAAGGACTTAGGAGAAGCGGAACACATCCTTGGGATCAAGGTTATAAGGGATCGCAGGAAAAGGATGTTGTGCTTACTCCAAGCTTCATACATAGACACAATTTTGGATCGTTTTAGCATGCAGAACTCCAAGAAGAGTTTTCTACCTTTCGGGCATGGAGTTCCTTTATCTAAGGAGATGTGGCCTAGATCATCTAAGGAGATAAAGGAGATGAAGGTGGTTCCTTATGCTTCGGCAGTAGGAAGCCACATGTATGCGATGCTATGTACGAGACCCGATATCTGCTTTACTGTGGGCATGGTCAGCAGATATCAGAGTAATCCAGGACAGGGACATTGGACTGCGGTAAAGCATATATTGTAGTGCCTGAGAAGGACTAGGGATTATATGCTAGTTTACCGAGTAGACCAATTACTCCCTGTGGGTTGCATGGATTGCGACTTCCAATCGGATAGGGATAACAGTAAGTCTACCTCAGGTTTTGTGTTTACTTTGGGAAGTGGAACCATTGTATGGAGGAGTGTCCAGCAGAAATGCGTGGTGGACTCCACCATGGAAGCTGAGTATGTGGCAGCCTATGAGGCAGCCAAGGAAGCTGAGTGGCTCAGGAACTTCCTGATAGACTTGGATATGATTCCTAGTTTGCCTAGAACTATCACAATTTATTGTGATAATAATGGTGCAGTTGCAAACTCGAAGGAACCACGAGCCCATAAGGCAAGTAAACACATAGAGCACAAGTACCACCTGATACGAGAAATCGTAAAGGAGGTAGAAGTTGTTGTCGCCTAGATTGCATCAGAGGATGACCTGGTAGACCCTTTCACTAAGGTCATTCTAGCGAGAGCTTTGATAGGCATGTGGAGGGAAGGGGAATTAGATGTTTGGCAGTAAGAGCACAACATAGTCTTTTAGTATAAGTGGGAGATTGTAGGGATGTATACTGAAAAGTCTATCTTTTCTATGAACATCTTTATTTTTGAAATAAGAATCACATGATCATTGTTTGCATATTTTTATGCATATTGTCTAATATGTTACATTGTAGATAACATGGTGTGTGGTGTCACACGGGAGATCATGTTATCGTCTCCTTGTAAAGTATAAGTAAAGGCTCACAACCGAGATGGCTTTGGACAAACCATCGGAATGGTTGTAGTGTGATTTGGTATTGGTTTGTCTTGACCATAGAATCACACTAGTGAACTTTGTGTGTATTGAGCAGGACCGACATAGAGGTGATTTGATTTATTGCTGACTACATAATCGAATCGGACCTCAGATATTATTTAGTACATGCTCTTAATCCCGATATAATAACAGGAACATATACTTAGTTCTCTTCTCTTTGATTTACCAATGGGTGAGATTTATAGATTAAACCGATAGGCTCGGTAAGTTGGGAGATGATATTATTTATATGGTGTGCCATTGATTATAGGAGGAAACCGTGTCCTATATATTAGGATGATGATGTCCCCTTGAGGAGCTCATAAGGTTCATCATGTAAACCCTGCAGGTGGACTTGGTCTGGCATGATGAAAAGGTTGAGTGGTACTACTCAAGGAGTTAGATGTTGATTAATTAATGGTCAGTAAATTAATTAATCGACGGACATTCGAGATATTAAACACGGGGAGAAAATATACAAATAATATATGGAGCCCATATTATCATATGGGGGTTGGTGAGGTAGATCAATGATGAACCTTTAGTGGATTGGATCATCATTAGTGGATCGGACTTTATGTGGGCTTGATCCATGGGTGGCCAAGACCCAACTCCTCCTCATGGTCCCTAATGTATCCAATTAACACCTCATGATGCTTAGATCCAATGGATAGAAACAAAACTCTTAGATCCATTGGTAGAGATTAAATCTCTAAGATTCGACGGTTGAGATTAAATCTCTAGATCCGACGGTTGAGATTAAATACCTTGAACCAATGGTGGAGATTAAACCAAGGCTTATTCCTAACTCTAGAAAAGGGTGCTTAGGGTAGTTGGCGTGGGAAACACAATGGATGAGGGGATTAGGGTTTGCTTCCTTTGGTGGCTAGGAATCCTAGTTGGTTTAGGATTGGGTTTGGTGGCTAGGGTTTTGGAGCAAGGGTGGGTGGTAACATTGAAGGTTTTTCCTTCTTCTTCCTTGGGTTGGCCGGCCACTATGCTTCTCCTTTCTACCTTAGCTTGAGCTCATCCTATTCTTCTTCCCCTCTTCCATGGCCGGAAATAAGGTGAGTTAGGATTAGGGTTTGGGTGGCTAGGGTTTTGGGAGCAAATGGTGGGCGGCAACATTGGAGGTTGTTCTTCTTCTTCCTAAGGGTTGGCCGGCCACTATAGTTCTCCTTTATACCTTGGCTTGAGCTCATCCTAATCTCCTTCCTCACTTCCATGGTCGCCCATAAGGTGAGTTTGCATTAGGGTTTGGAAGCTTAGGGTTTAGGAGGTTTGGGTGGCACCAAATAAGGAAGGTTTCTTCCTTTCTTCTTCATGATTTGGTGGCCGGCGCCCATATCATCCTTTTCCAGCCCTAGGGCAGCATCCAAAGACACCTTCTCCTTCTCCTTGGGTGGTGGAAACAAGACTTAGGGGTTTCCCTTGATGTCTTGGTCGGTTTCCACCATTATCTCCTTCTCCTTCTTGGCCGGTGACAAGCATTTCTTTTGTTGCTTGTTGGTTGGCCATAGGAAGGAGATGAGCCTTGTTTCTATTCTTCCTCTTGCTTTGGATGAGCAAGGAAGGAAGATGTGAAATCTAGGAGCTTCGACTTTTGGTAGAGCGTCGCCCACACGACGTCCGAAAGGAGGAAGGACATACATTAGAAGATCGAGATGTATATCGATTCTCTAATTTTATATGTTACATGTTTGTATTTGTTTTTCAAGTATGAGCATGATATATTTCTGTGAATGGCTAAATAATATTTGGATCCCGAGCATAAACACAAAAACCGGCGATTCGGACATCGTCTATTCCGTGGCTAATCGACTAGAAGAGTTGTGTTGCTTGAACAACTAGTTTGTTCAAGTGATTGCTCAAGTCGTTAGCACGACGATGAATTGGTTGTTCTTAGGAAACTCATCCCATCCGGATTAGTTTTCATTAGTGAAAATTTTAATCCGGGGACATGAGATCCGATGAGCCTCCGAAGCAATTCCAACAGAATGGAGTCTCACTCGACCGCTGGGACGAGCAGTCGAGTGATGGCTCATCAGTCGACTGATGCTCATGATCAGTCGACTGATGTCCTAGCCGTTGGATTTTTCCAGCGTGGATTACACTGTTGTCTCACAGCAACAGTGTGATCAGTCGACTGATGGTCCTGAGCAGTCGACTGATCGACTTTTTCCAGCACAGGTTGAAGCTATATAAGGAGCTCGTGATGGAGAAAAAGATAGCGATTTTCTTGGGCAAAATTGAAGGGGGAAGTTGGTGCTTTCCAGTCCTTCAAAGCTAGTTCAAGGCAATCAAAGATCAAGCAATCCAAAGCTCTTGTAAAGTGTTTTTCCTTTACTTGCATTTGTATTTCATTATATTTGCTTGTATCTATTTGATTATTGTTGTAATCATTTTTGTACGAGGTTTCTCCACCTCCGGATTGTTCCGAGAAGGAGTGTTTACTATAGTGGTGTGTGATTGGCATCGCTAGGGTACGTACGAACCCGATCCGTGGAGTAGGAACCGTTCGGTTCCGAACCACGTTAAATGATTTTGTTTGCAAGTTGTTAATTGTTTCGTTATTGCTTTCATTACTATTCCACTGCATACTTACAAAATTGTAGAGACGAACTCGCGATCGAATTCCATCTACTAACGGACACTCCGCTATTCACCCCCCCTTTAGCGGCGTCAAATATCCTACAATTTTGAGTCCTAAATTCATGTCACTTAAGCCCTTAAACCATTTTACAAG
Organism: Wurfbainia villosa; assembly: GCA_025175895.1. Taxonomy (NCBI): domain Eukaryota; kingdom Viridiplantae; phylum Streptophyta; class Magnoliopsida; order Zingiberales; family Zingiberaceae; genus Wurfbainia; species Wurfbainia villosa. The sequence goes on from CM046002.1 coordinate 52,083,358, forward strand.
TGTTAATACACTTGATAAGCATTTCCTAACATGTTTTCAAAGTTTGATTACCCTTTTCTTGTTGTTTAAGGGGTCCAACAAATTTTATTTTGTTGGAATTTTCAATCATGATCTTAGAACCAAATACACATGAATTATGTATCTGTCTTCCCCATAATTGGTCAACTTAATTATTCATTTCATTTCCAACCTCATTATTCAAGTTGATGAATCATAATAAGCATTTTGAATAAATTGGTTGTTCCTAACATCTCACCCCCATCTAGAATACACAAGCATTGTTATTCCTAAAGTTTGTGTGAGATGTTCCCCATGGTATCCCAAAATCATTTTTCCCATTTCTCTTGTATCTATGGATTAGTCCTTAGAATCATGGAGAGTTTTCATTCAGCAACACACATTCCCAATTCTTTTCTTAAATAACTAAATTCATTTTCTGGAAGAGGATTTGTGAAAATATCAGCAAGATTAGCCTTCGACTTTGAAGGTAGGAAACTTCGCTTCTCACTTCAAATCGGTCACTTGTTCATGGCAATCCCTTCTACATCCCCGGAAAAAAAAAATTATCCTTGACACGAGAAATTACCCAAGCAACCATTTAATCGTAGTGCTATTCAATTAGAGTGGTCACTTGAACACACTTGTTGTTCAAGCCACCAACCTCTATTCTACGAATAGCCACGGAATAGATGATGTACGGATCGCCAGCTTTTGTGTTTATGTTCGGGGTCCAAATTATATTAGCCACAAAACAGAATATAACATGCATATATAATTGAGAAACAATTATAAACATGTTACATAAGAAAATAGACAAGTATTATACCTCTCGATCTTCTATCATATGTCCTTCCTTCTTTTGGATGTCGTGTGAGCGACGATCTACTAAAAGTCGAAGCTCCTAGATCACCAATATTCCTTCCTTGTTCACTCCGAACAAGAGGAAGAATAAGAAACAAGGCACTTCTCCTTCTTTCAACCAACCACCAAGCTCCAAGCTTGGTGCTTGCCGACGGCCAAGAAGGAGAAGATGAATAAGATGGAAACCGACCAAGACTCCAAGGGTAGACCCTAAGTCTTGTTTCCACAGGCCAAGGAGAACGGGATGAAGGAGTTTGGATGCCGGCCAAGGGAGGAAAATATGGTTTTGGGCACCGGCCACCAAGGAAGAAGAAGAAAAGGAAAAACTTTCCTTATTTGGTGTCGCCTACACCCCAAACCCTAATCCCCAAAGCTTGCCACCCCTTACCCTAATCCTATCTCTATTAGAATTCTTCTTGCCGCAAACCCCATGATCTCCTTTTATAGAGTTAGGGATATGCCTTGTTTTAATCTCCAACATTGGTTCTAAAAATTTAATCTCAACCGTCGGATCTAGAGATTTAATCTCAACCATCGGATCTAGATATTTAATCTTTACCTTTGGATCTAGAGTTTTGTTTTCAACCATTGGATCTAGGCTTCATGAGGTATTAATAGGTTACAATAGAGACCATGAGGAGGAGTTGGATCTTGGCCACCCAATGGATCAAGCCCACATAAAGTCCGATCCATTAATGATAATCCAATCCACTAAAGGATTATCATTGATCAACCTCACCAACCCCCATAAGTTAATATGGGCTCCATATATTATATGTACATTTTTCTCCCCGTGTTTAAGATCTCGAATGTTTGTCGATTAATTATTTTACTGACCATTAATTAATCAACATCTAACTCCATGACTAGTACCACTCAACCTTATCATCATGCCGAACAAAGTCCACCTGTAGGGTTTACATGATGAACCTTATGAGCTGCACAAGGGGACAACATCATCCTAATATATAGGATACGGTTTCCTCCTATAATCAACGGCACACCATATAAATAATATCGTTTCCTAACTTATCGAGCCTATTAATTTAATCTATAAATCTCGCCCATTGGTAAATCAAAGAAATGGATATTAAGTATATATGCCTGTTATTATATCGGGATTAAGAGTATGTACAATATAATATCTGAGGTTCGATTCGATTATGTAGTCAGCAATAAATCGAATCACCTCTAAGTCGGTCCTACTCTATACACACAAAGTATACTAGTGTGATTCTATGGTCAAGACAAACCAATACCAAATCACACTACAACCATACCAATGGTTTGTCCAAAGTCATCTCGGTTGTGAGCCTTTACTTATACTTTACAAGGAGCCGATAACATAATCTCCCATGTGACACCACACACCATGTTATCTACAATGTAATGTATTAGACAATATGCATCACCATAAATATGCAAACAATGATCATGTGATTCTTATTTCAAAATAAAGATGTTCATACAAAAGATAGACTTTTCAGTATACATCCCAACAATTTCCCACTTATACTAAAAGAATATGCTGTCCTCAAACTGCCATGCATCTGATTCTCATTCCCTCCACATGCCTATCAAAAGCTCTTGCTGGAAGGGCCTTTATGAAAGGATCTGCTAGGTTATCCTCCGATGCAATCTTTGCCACAACAACTTCTTCTCTCTTTACAATTTCTCGTATCAGGTGGTACTTATGCTTTATGTGTTTACTTGCCTTATGGGCTCGTGGTTCCTTCAAGTTTACAACTGCACCACTATTTTCACAATAAATTGTGATAGTTCTGGGAAAACCAGGAATCACATCCAAGTCCATCAGGAAGTTCCTAAGCCACACAGCTTCTTTGGCTGCCTTAGAGGCCGCCACATACTCAGCTTCCATGGTAGAGCCCGCCATGCATTTCTGCTTGACTCTCCTCCATACAATGACTCCACATCCCAAAGTAAACACAAAACCTGAGGTAGAATTACTGTTATCCCTATCTAATTCAAAGTTGAAATCTGTATAACCCGCAGGGAGTAATTGGTCTGCCTAGTAAACTAGCATATAATCTCAAGTCCTTCTCAGGTACTTCAATATATACTTTACCACAGTCCAATGTCCCTATCCTGGATTACTCTGATATCTACTAACCATGCCCACGGCAAAACAGATATCTGGTCTCGTACATAGCATCACATACATGAGGCTTCCTATCGCCGAAGCATAAGGAACCACCTTCATTGTAATGCCCGTAAAATTCCTAGGAATTGTACAAGAATTTTTGGCATGATTATAATGGGATTTATGTGGGCTCTTTCAAAAATAAAAGAAATAGAGCCAAAAAGGATGCATGGCCTAGGAATTGAACCCCAAACCTCTAGTAGATACCTAAGCCCTAAAAATGCATCCAATAACCAGAAGCCCAGCAGGGTTGTGCTATTAGAGGAATATGGGAAATTATAGTTAGGGGTAAGGGAGACTAAGGGACACTTCAAGAGAATAAATAGGGAATGAGGAGACAAGAGAAAAGCCACTTCTCCACTCTTTCTCTTCTTCTTCCTCACCGAAACCTACCCATCTCCCTCTCCATTTTCCGAGATCTATCCAAGCAAGAAGAAGGCTAGGTTTGGCATCCCTTAGGGTATCTTCCAACTAATAGCAAAGCGAAGGAAGTAAGTATCCCCTCACCTATATACAAGTAGTTTTTCGATTGATGTTATTGTGTCAACCCCTTCTTGAACCATTCGGCCAAGATCTTGATTTGAGTTTTCAATGAAGATTCATGCCATACCTTGGATGAATATGAGGAAGATAAGATGCTAGATGGATTAGGTTAAGTGTTTGACCTTAAAACCCCCAAGGAGCCTTCGGCCAAGACCAATATTTGTGCTCTCCATGATGATCCATGCTATAACTTGTGTAAATATGAAGATGATAGGTATCTAGATGAGTTTGGTTAAGTGGTTGATCTCCAACTCCCTCTAAGACTCTCGGCCAAGTCCCTTTAGACCCCTATTTATTCTTTTATGCCTTGTTTTAGAATGAGTTCATGATAACTTTTAATGTTAGATGAAGATAACATGCTCTATGCTAGGTTTTAAATGAGTTCATGCCATGTTTGATGTTAGAAGAAGATGACATGTTCTATGACATGCTATAGATGAGTTTATGCTATGTTTATGCTATGTTTTGATGGTAGATAAAATAACATGTTGTTGGATAATCTAGAGTTAAGTGGTTGAGCCTTTAAGCCCTTTGAACCATTTGGCCAAGACCCCTAATGTGCTTTCTATGCCATGTTTAGATAAGTTCATGATAACTTTTGATGTTAGATGAAGATAACATGTTCTATGCAAGGTTTTAAATGAGTTCATGCTATGTTGATGGTAGAAGAAGATAACATGTTATGTTGATGGTAGAAGAAGATAACATGTTCTATGTCATGCTATAGATGAGTTGATGCTATGTTTTGATGGTAGATAAAGATAATATGTTGTTGGATAACCTAGAGTTAAGTGGTTGAGCCTTATGTCCCTTTAAACCATTCGGCCAAGACCCATTTAGGCCTATCATGCTATGATCTATAAATTACCAAGTTATGTTTTGAATGTAGATATAGGTAACATATGAAAGCTAAGCTTGATTTAAGAAATGGATCTTAGGTTGTCTTGGAATTCTCAGCCAAGGCTTATTTAAAATCCTAAGTGCCCTCCCATGCCATGCTTTATATGTTAAAGAATTAACATGTGGTTAGTTAGACCATATATAAGTTGTTTGGTGTTTAAAACTTGATAGAGCTCCATGAAGTTTAGGTCACTCCATGTATACTTGTTCATGATGTTTATGCCTTATGCCATGCCCTATATGTGTGTGATGCTAACATTATGTTAATAGGGTCCTTGCTCAAGTTGTTTAGCATGATTGGTTAGGTCACTACCATATGTCTATATCAATAGTAGGGATGCATGATAAATTTCTGCTCATTACCATGTTAAATGTATGACCATGTTATGCTCATTACCTTGTGATTATATGTATGTATGATGTTTTATAAAGGAGGAACATGATATGCATGAAAAGAAATATGATATGTTATGAAGAAGAAATATGTTATGAAAAGCAATATGATATCTTATGAAGAAGAAATATGTTATGAGATGAAGAAGAAATATGATATGCCATGATAAGGAACATGATATGTTTATGACATGAAATATGATATGTTATGATAAGAAGCATGTATGTATTTTACTTTCTGCATGGCTTGTACCAGGACCCTAACAAGGTCCAGGGGATGGGCTCCCAGATTCCCTAGGCCGACGGTCATAAGTACGGGCTTAGGATGGGCCTCTATGTTATGTTGCCCCTAGGTCGACTGACATAGTACGGACCTAGTATGATGATGATGATGTGGTACAATGTCGGGCCCAATATGTTGAGATTTATGTTCAAATACCTATAATATATGTTTCGAAGAGCATCCTGCATATACCTTTATGTTATGCCTGCTTATGTCTATGGTGTTATATTCATGTTATGCCTGCTTATGTCTATGATGTTATATTCATGTTATGTATGCTTATGTCCATGATGTTCTGCTTATGTCTATGATGTTATATTCATGTTATGTCTGCTTATGTCCATGATGTTATATTTATGTTATGCCTACTTATGTTCTACGATGTTATATTCATGTTATGCCTGTTTATGTTCCCGTATGTTTACATGTTATGCTTACGTATGGTTTTTGTGAGTAGGACAGGATCTTACTAAGCCTATGTGTTTATAGTTTATGTTCCCTTGTACTGCAGATAAGGGTAAAGGGTGGCTAAACTAAAGGGAGCAGTAGGAGGGGCAAAGTGTGTGTGGTAGTGGCATGGTGGAGGAGATCTGTTATGTTCTTTATAGATGTTTTCCCTAAGATGATTTTGTTTATGGGCTTGAACTAAGAACTAAGTACTTATGAAATAATGATGCATGCTCTATGTTAAGAACAAGTATCTATGAAATGACGATGCATGTTTATGTTTAAAAGAAAAAAAAAATGTCTAAAGTCTTCCGCTGTATGAAGTACATTTAGTCTTCCGCTGTAATGTATGTATGTACGATCGCGTCACACACCGCTCCTCCGGACCCTTGGAAAAGGGCGGGCGTGACAGGTTGGTATCAGAGCAGATCTGCCTTTCCACTACACAACATCAAGCTCCAAATCCTGCCGCTCCAAGTAAGAATTTCTATGCTTACTTTATTTCTTTCATGTATGATAACAAATGCCTCTAGCTTAAATATTCTTGAAAATATGTATGCCTAAAATATCTAAGATAACCTTATGCAAGCTTTTAGTTTAACCATGCATAGCTAAATGAACTAGCTTTTAGTTTAACCATGCATAGATAAATGAACGATAAACTTATACTAGCCTTAATCTAATATGTGAAGATAACCATGGCTGGGAGACGAATTAGTAGGGCCGATGAGATAGCACCCCCACATGACCTTACGCATGTGGTTACTGAACTCTAGCGTCAAGTCACAGAGCAACAACAAGTGATAAATTCCTTAATGAATCAGCGAGGAAACCCTACCTCCCCACCAGCGGGCCCTGGCCCGAGGGTTCGACAGGAAGCTTACCTGATCTAGTGGCAGAGGCTGAAGCCGAAAAATTTCTCTGGTACTGGTGAACCATGGGACGCCCAGGCCTAGTTCAAGACGGTGGAAAGCATCGTGGAGCTACTGGACTGGTCCGAATGCGAGAAGATTAAGTGTGTGTCATTCTGCCTTTCGGGTGATGATCGGATGTGGTGGGAATGAGTTAAAGCAAAGAGGCAAGTAAATCATATGAGATGGACGGACTTCGAGTATGAATTTTTCGAAGAATTCTTCCATATGAGGGTGACAAACAAGCATTACGACGAGTTCACTGGGTTCCGACAAGGTGACCTATCAGTCAGTGAAGTCATGAAGAGATTCAATCGACTCGCACGCCTATGCCCAGAGTTGGTCAGCACGAAAAGAGAAAGGGTCAGACTCATGCTGAAGATGCTCCGACCCAAAATAGCTCTGAACGTGGCCGGCGGAGTTCATAGACCACAGACTGCAGAGGAGATGTTCTGTAGTGCCTTAATTACCGAGCATTATCTGAACAATATTAATCAGCAAAGGAAGGCACTGAGTGAAGGCAGGAGTCAAGCCCAATCAGGAGGTCAGAGAAACCAGAGTATTTGGAAAGGGAACCACACTGGCAAGAGAAAGCAATGGGATGACTCTAAAGGTCGTCCAGTGAACAAGCAGCCCAAGATCCCTCTGTGTGCTACATGCGGAAAGATACATCCTGGAGTATGCTACCGAGGCACGAATAGATGCTACAACTGTGGACGGGAAGGACATAGAGTCAAGGACTGGCCTATTCAGGTTCAGGCTCCTCCTCAGCAGTATGCCCAGTATAGAGGTGCTCCTCCACAGCTACACCAGATGCAGGCTACAATCGAAGGTACCCCGATCAGTCAAGGGAGATTGGAAGCCCTGCCAGTTATGACAGCTGCCAGGGTATTCTCTCTCACCCAAGAAGATGTGGCGAATGCTTCTACGGTTGTCACAGGTCAGATAATTATTTTCTATCAGCATGCTACTGTATTATTTGATACTGGGGCAACACATTCATTTGTTTCTACACCCTTCACGGAAAAGATAGACATGCCACCACAAGCTTTGGATCGCAAATTCTTAACCACTCTGCCCTCGGGAGAAGTAATGCCCTCCACTCATATGTTGCGAGCCGCACCCATCAGAATCACAGACAGAGAACTCTACTGTGATCTGATAGTGCTCGACATGCAGGATTATGATATTATATTGGGCATGGATTTCTTAAGCATGTATGGTGCTTCGATCGAGTGTCGTAAAAGAAAAGTGGTCTTCCAGCCGGAGGCAGAACCTATGTTTGAATTTATTGGAGAGCCAAGGAGAAGAATCGATAAATTTCTATCAGCTCTACAAGCACGCAAGATGCTAGACAGTGGATGCACTGGGTTTCTAGCACATGTGGTTGATACAAGTCAAGCCGAGGACCAGAAGCTAGAAGATGTCAGAGTTGTATGCAACTACCCAGAGGTATTCCCAAATGAACTACCAGGGTTAGTAGAAATTGAATTTGAGATCGAATTGATTCCTGGTACTAACCCGATCTCTAAAGCACCTTACCGTATGGCGCCGGCTGAATTGAAGGAACTTCAGGGACAGCTACAGGAGTTACTCGACAAGGTACTCATACGCCCAAGTCGCTCTCCATGGGGAGCTCCAGTGTTGTTGGTGAAGAAGAAAGATGGGTTTATGCGAATGTGCAAAGACTACCGAGCGCTGAATAATGTGATGATCAAGAATCGGTACCCTTTACCGTAGATTGATGACCTGTTCGACCAGCTAAAGGGTGCCACCGTCTTCTCTAAGATCGACCTGAGGTCTAGCTATCATCAAGTGAAAGTGAAACCAGATGATATACCAAAGACGGCTTTTCAAACAAGATATGGACATTATGAGTTCGTAGTTATGCCCTTCGGAGTGACGAATGCACCAGCTATGTTCATGGATTTGATGAATCGAGTATTCTCGGCATTCCTCGACAAATTTGTAATCATTTTCATCGACGATATACTGATCTATTCGAGAACCCCAGAAGAGCACGCAGAACACCTAAATATGGTATTACAGATTCTTCGGGAAAAGCACCTGTATGCAAAGTTCTCCAAATGCGAATTCTGGCTTGATCAAGTATCATTTTTGGGTCACGTTATATCCAAGCACAGAGTGATGGTAGACCCAATAAAGATTGAAGCTGTGAGTAATTAGAACCGACCAAAGAATGCCAACGAGATCAAAAGCTTTCTTGGGCTAGCAAGCTACAGAAAGTTTGTAGAGAACTTCTCTAGAATTGCAGCCCCTATGACAGTCCTCACCAGAAAGAATAAGAAGTATGAATGGATGGACGCCTGCGAGAAGAGTTTCACAGAATTGAAAAAGAGACTGACCAGTGCTCCAGGCCTTGCTCTTCCGGACAGTAACGAAGGCTTCGACATGTACAACGACGCTTCCAAGTTGGGACTCGGAGTTGTACTCATGCAGAACAGCAAGGTCATTGCCTACGCCTCTAGGCAACTCAAAGAACATGAAAGGAATTATCCCACTCACGATCTAGAGCTAGCGGTCGTGGTCTTTGCTCTAAAAACATGGAGGCATTATCTATATGGAGCTTAGTGTAGGATTTATACAGACCACCAGAGCCTGAAATATTTCTTCACACAGAAGGACCTGAACATGAGACAACGCAGATGGCTCGAGCTCATCAAGGATTATGACTACGAGATCTTCAACCATCCAGGAAAAGCGAACAAGGTGGTTGATGCACTCAGCAGGAAGTCCTGCGCCGCCTTAATGTCTCTATCAGTATTATCTCGGCCCTTAGAAAAGGAAATTATGCGTTACAGGGTTGAAATCATTTCCGGATAGCTCTCGACCATGACGATAGCACTAACGCTATTCGACGATATATTGGAAAAGAAAACCCGTGACCCGAGCATTTAGAGGATCAAGCAGGAGGTCCTAGGAGGAAAGGATGATGGGTCTCGTATCTCTGATAGTGGGATACTCTATCTCAGGGACCACTTGTGTATTCCCGATGATCCAGAATTACGGAAGAAGATATTTTAGGAAGCTCACGGAACTCCTTATACGATGCATCCTGGAACCACCAAGATGTACCAAGACCTGAAAAGAAAATTCTGGTGGTTCGGAATAAAAAGAGATGTGGCTTAGTATGTCAGTACCTGCTTGACCTGCCAGAGGGTTAAAGAAGAACACCAGAGACCTGGAGGAACACTGCAACCAATCCAAATTCCAGAATGGAAATGGGAAGATATCTCTATGGATTTCATCTCAGGATTGCCCAAGATGACTAATGGATATGATGCTATATGGGTAATTGTGGACCAATTGACGAAGTCTGCCCACTTCTTAGCAATCAAGATGACCTATTCGACTGAACAACTGGCTCAATTATACGCTAAAGAAATTATCAGATTACATTGGATTCCTAATACCATCATTTCTGACAGAGATGGTCATTTTATTTCCCATTTCTGGGAGTGTGTTCAGAAGGCACTTGGCACAAAGCTATTGTTCAGTACCGCCTTCCATCCTCAGACGGACGGACAGACCGAAAGAGTAAATCAAGTACTGGAGGATATGTTACGAGCTTGCGCCCTAGATTTCAAAGGTAGCTGGTGCCGATACTTATGCTTGGCAGAATTCGCTTACAACAATAGCTACCAAGCTACTATTGGAATGGCACCCTACGAGGCTCTATACGGGAGGAAATGTAGATCTCCTATATGCTGGTACGAGGGTGGTGAAAAGAAGGGGATGGGACTCCAGACAGACTTCATTGACGACACCACCCGAGCTATACAGAACATCCATCAAAGAATTGAAACTTCTCAGAGCCGGTAAAAGAGCTATGCAGATATGCGGCATAGACCGTTAGAATTCGAGGTCGGGGACCTGGTATTCCTCAAGGTGGCCCCTATGAAGGGAGTGATGAGATTCGGAAGGAAGGGTAAGCTGAGTCCGCGCTATGTGGGATCGTATCCGATATTGCAGAGGGTTGGAAAGGTAGCTTACGAGCTGGAGATGCCTCAAGAGATGTCGGCTATTCACAACGTGTTCCACATTTCGTTGCTCAAGAAGTGTATTTCCAGTATGGACCAAGTGATTGAGCCACAGACAGTGCAAGTTCAAGAGGACCTAAGTTATGAAAGTCGGCCTATCCCGATACTAGACCGAGAAATCAAGCGACTAAGGAATAAAGAGGTGCCCTTAGTAAAGGTCCTGTGGCAAAATCAACGGTACGAAGAAGCTACCTGGGAACGCGAGGAGGACATGAAACAGAAGTACCCAGAGTTATTCTAAGTTTCGAGGATGAAACTTTTAAAAGGTATGAAGGATTGTAACGCCCGTAAAATTCCTAGCAATTTTACAAGAATTTTTGGCATGATTATAATGGGCTTTATGTGGGCTCTTTCAAAAATAAAAGAAATAAAGCCAAAAAGGATGCATGGCCTAGGAATTGAACACCAAACCTCTAGTAGATACCTAAGCCCTAAAGATGCATCGAATAACCAGAAGCCCAGCAGGGTTATGCTATTATAGGAATATGGGAAATTATAGTTAGGGGTAAGGGAGACTAAGGGACACTTCAAGAGAATAAATAGGGAATAAGGAGACAAGAGAAAAGCCACTTCTCCTCTCTTTCTCTTCTTCTTCCTCACCGAAACCTACCCCTCTCCCTCTCCATTTTCCAAGATCTATCCAAGCAAGAAGAAGGCTAGGTTTGGCATCCCTTAGGGTATCTTCCAACTAATAGCAAAGCGAAGAAAGTAAGTATCCCCACACCTGCATATAAGTAGTTTTTCGATTGATGTTATTGTGTCAACCTCTTCTTGAACCATTCGGCCAAGATCTTGATTTGAGTTTTCAATGAAGATTCATGCCATACCTTGGATGAATATGAGGAAGATAAGATGCTAGATGGATTAGGTTTAGTGTTTGACCTTAAAAACCCCAAAGAGCCTTCGGCCAAGACCAATATTTGTGCTCTCCATGATGATCCATGCTATAACTTGTGTAAATATGAAGATGATAGGTTTCTAGATGAGTTTGGTTAAGTGGTTGATCCCCAACTCCCTCTAAGACTCTCGGCCAAGTCCCATTAGACCCCTATTTATTCTTTTATGCCTTGTTTTAGAATGAGTTCATGATAACTTTTTATGTTAGATGAAGATAACATGCTCTATGCTAGGTTTTAAATGAGTTCATGCCATGTTTGATGTTAGAAGAAGATAACATGTTCTATGTCATGCTATAGATGAGTTTATGCTATGTTTATGCTATGTTTTGATGGTAGATAAAATAACATGTTGTTGGATAATCTAGAGTTAAGTGGTTGAGCCTTTAAGCCCTTTGAACCATTCGGTCAAGACCCCTAATGTGCTTTCTATGCCATGTTTAGATAAGTTCAAGATAACTTTTGATGTAAGATGAAGATAACATGTTCTATGCTAGGTTTTAAATGAGTTCATGCTATGTTGATGGTAGAAGAAGATAACATGTTATGTTGATGGTAAAAGAAGATAACATGTTCTATGTCATGCTATAGATGAGTTGATGCTATGTTTTGATGGTAGATAAAGGTAATATGTTGTTGGATAACCTAGAGTTAAGTGGTTGAGCCTTATGTCCCTTTAAACCATTCGGCCAAGACCCATTTAGGCCTATCATGCTATGATCTATAAATTACCATGTTATGTTTTGAATGTAGATATAGGTAACATGTGAAAGCTAAGCTTGATTTAAGAAATGGATCTTAGGTTGTCTTGGAATTCTCGGACAAGGCTTATTTAAAATCCTAAGTGCCCTCCCATGCCATGCTTTATATGTTAAAGAATTAACATGTGGTTAGTTAGACCATATATAAGTTGTTTGGTGTTTAAAAATTGATAGAGCTCCATGAAGTTTAGGTCACTCCATGTATACTTGTTCATGATGTTTATGCCTTATGCCATGCCCTATATGTGTGTTATGTTAACATGATGTTAATAGGGTCCTTGCTCAAGTTGTTTAGCATGATTGGTTAGGTCACTACCATATGTCTATATCAATAGTAGGGATGCATGATAAATTTCTGCTCATTACCATGTTAAATGTATGACCATGTTATGCTCATTACCTTGTGATTGTATGAATGTATAATGTCTTATAAAGAAGGAACATGATATGCATGAAAAGAAATATGATATGTTATGAAGAAGAAATATGTTATGAAAAGCAATATGATATCTTATGAAGAAGAAATATGTTATGAGATGAAGAAGAAATATGATATGCCATGATAAGGAACATGATATGTTTATGAAATGAAATATGATATGTTATGATAAGAAGCATGTATGTATTTTACTTTCTGCATGGCTTGTACCAGGACCCTAACAAGGTCCAGGGGATGGGCTCCCAGATGCCCTAGGTCGACGGTCATAAGTACGGGCTTAGGATGGGCCTCTATGTTATGTTGCCCCTAGGTCAACGGACATAGTACGGACCTAGTATGATGATGATGATGTGGTAAAATGTCGGACCCAATATGTTGAGATTTATGTTCAAATACCTATAATATATGTTTCGAAGAGCATCCTGCATATACCTTTATGTTATGCCTGCTTATGTCTATGATGTTATATTTATGTTATGCCTGCTTATGTCTATGATGTTATATTCATGTTATGTCTGCTTATGTCCATGATGTTCTGCTTATGTCTATGATGTTATATTCATGTTATGTCTGCTTATGTCCATGATGTTATATTTATGTTATGCCTGCTTATGTTCTACGATGTTATATTCATGTTCTGCCTATTTATGTTCCCGTATGTTTACATGTTATGCTTACGTATGGTTTTTGCGAGTAGGACAGGATCTTTCTAAGCCTATGTGATTATAGTTTATGTTCCCTTGTACTGCAGATAAGGGTAAAGGGTGGCTAAACTAAAGGGAGCAGCAGGAGGGAACAAGTGTGTGTGGTAGTGGCATGGTGGAGGAGATCTGTTATGTTCTTTATGCATGTTTTTCCTAAGATGATTTTGTTTATGGGCTTGAACTAAGCACTATGTACTTTTGAAATAATGATGCATGCTCTATGTTAAGAAGAAGTATCTATCAAATGATGATGCATGTTTATGTTTAAAATAAAAAAAAATGTCTTAAGTCTTCCGCTATAAGAAGTACATGTAGTCTTCCGCTGTAATGTATGTATGTACGATCGCGTCATGCGCCGCCCCTCCGGACCCTTGGAAAAGGGCGGGCGTGACATTCATCTCCTCTATCTCCTCAGATGTTCTAGGACACATCTCCTTAGATAAAGGAACACCATGTCTGAAAGGTAGAAAACCTTTCTTAGAGTTTTGCATGCTAAAACGATCCATAATAGTGTCTATGAATGAAGCTTGAGATAAGCACAACATCCTTTTCCTGCGATCCCTTATAACCTTGATCCCAAGGATGTGTCCCACTTCTCCCAAGTCCTTCATATCAAACTTTTTGGACAACCATACCCTTACGCCCGATAACACCTTGACATTGTTGCCAATTAACAAAATGTCATCTACGTATAGTACAAGAAATACCACTACGTTTTCATCACATCTCTTGTATACACAAGACTCATACGGATTTTGAATAAATCCATAAGACTGGATTACCTCATCAAAGCGAATGTTCCAAGACCTCGAAGCTTGCTTCAATCCATAATTGGACCAATTAAGCTTACACACAAGTTGCTCTTTCCCCTTTTCAATGAATCCCTCTGGTTGCTTCATATAGATGTGTTCCTCAAGACTTCCATTAAGGAAAGCTGTCTTGACATCCATCTGCAACACCTCATAATCCATATGAGCTACAATGCATAAGAGAATCCGGATAGACTTAAGCATGGCTACCGAAGAAAAAGTCTCCTTATAATCGATACCCTCTTTCTGAGTATACCCCTTCGCAACAAGCCTCACTTTGAAGGTCTCAACCTTCCCATCTATTCCTCTCTTTCTTTTGTAGATCCACTTGCATCCAATGGTTTTTACACCATCGAGTGGTTCTACTAGCTCCCAGACCTGATTCGAATCCATATATTCAATCTCAGTATTCATTGCACTTTGCCAAGATACCGCATCTTTATCTTGTATTGCCTTGTCATATGTCCAGGGATCAAGTTCATGTTCGCTGAGGATCAAATCAGAAGATTCTCCCAAGAACATGAATCTATCAGGCTATCTCACAACCCTCCCACTACGATGAGATATCACCTGTGTATCCTCTGTGACACGTGGTGCAGTGACTTGTGGTATATCCTCTTGTACCGGTGGTACTGAAGAAGCGACTTCCCATTTCAATTCCTCTAGAACAATCTTACTCATGGGCTTGTGGTTCATGAAATAGTCTTCCTCTAGAAATCTGGCATTCAAGCTGATGATCACCCTCTGATCTCTAGGACTATAAAACAAACCACCTTTCGTTCCTCTAGGATAGCCAACGAACATGCGCATTTATGTACGAGGTTCCAACTTACCAGCATCTGCCTTCAGCACATGTGCTGGACTCCCCCATATCCGAATATGTCTTAGACTAGGCTTTCGCCCAGTCCACAATTCTATGAGAGTAGAAGGCACTGATTTAGATGGAACCAAGTTTAGAATGTACACTGTCGTATCTAGAGCATATCCCCAGAATGAATCTGACAACTCAGAATAACTTCGATCTAACCATTTCCATAAGAGTCCTATTTCTTCGCTCTGCTACACCATTCTGTTGGGGTGTGCCAGGTGCAGACAATTGGGATTGAATCCCAGCCTCTGATAAGTAATTTCTAAACTCTCCCAAGAGGTACTCACCACCATGATCAGATCGTAGTGTCTTGATACTTTTACCTTGACGTTTCTCCACATCAGCCTTGAATTCTTTGAACTTGTCAAAGCATTCAGACTTGCGGCGCATCAAGTAAATGTATCCATATCTCGAATAATCATCTATAAAAGAGACGAAATACTCAAAACCACCTCTAGCCTGGATAGACATAGGACCACACAAATCAGAATAAACCAATTCTAACACATCTTTGGCTCTATACCCCTTGGCCTTAAAAGGCCTCTTGGTCATTTTACCCTCCAAGCAGGATTCGCAGGTTGGGAAATCTTCCACCACTAATGAACCCAGAGGTCCATCAGCTATCAACATTTGAATTTTTCTTAGGTTAATATGACCAAGTCTTAGATGCCAAAGATATGTTTGGTTCATCTTCGAAGGTTCTTTTCTCTTATTGGAATTAGAAGATGAGTTATTAACTTCTATTTGCATCATGGGAGCTTTTGGTTTTAGTGTATATAAATTTCCTATTAATGTACCTGATCATATAATCTCCTTATTCCTTTTTATAACAACTCTGTCATTAAAAGAAATAGAATATCCATCCATAAATAATTTAGAAACCAAAATTAAATTCTTTCTAAATAAAGGTACATAACGGCTATTCTTAAGAACCAAAACTTTATTTTTCTCAAAAGATAAATAAACATCTCCCACTGCAACAGCCTCCACCTTCGTGGCATCGCCCAAGTATACGATAATCTCCCCCTCAGCTAGTCGTCTGGTTTTCTGGAACCCCTACAAAGTATTGCAGACATGATCAGTGGCTTCCGTATCGACACAACAGGTGCCGGTAGATAACACCGCTAAACATGTTTCAACGACTAGACCAAAAGATATACCTTTGTTCTGCTTACGATTGGGGCAGTCCTTCTTCCAGTGTCCAGTCTGCATACAAGTGAAGCACTTGCCTTTTGGCTTCTTCACTCCTCCGTGAGTTCCTCCCACTGCCTTTGCCCCAGCTTGTTTCTTCTTCTTCTTGCCTTTTAGCTTAGAAGTAGAAACCTTTTGGGTCACCATGCCTTACACTTGAGCACTCTGAGGAAATAGCCCCTCTACCGCCTAGAGTTCTGTCAGAAGCTCCGCCAACGAATACAACCTCTTGTTCATATTGTAGTTTAGGTGCAACTGCTCAAAACTCCTAGGTAGAGACTGGAGAATGATATCGACCTGGGTTTCCCCATCGATCTCAGCTCCGAGGACTTCTAGCTCATTCAAATGAGCGATCATCTTGAGAACATGATCCCTCATGGGTGTTCCCTCGATCATGGTGGTCGTCATCAAGTTTTTCATGGCTTCCTGCCTAGCAGCCTAATTCTGGTGTTCGAAAAGCTCTTTGAGATTGAGCATCATATCATAAGCAGTGGGCATGGCTTGATGCTGATGTTGCAGAACATTTGACATAGATGCTAAAATATAACACTGTGCCATCTCATCGACCTTAATCCACTTCTTATAACTCTCTTTCTCCTTTACCCCAGAATCATCCGCAGGCTTAGGAGGGCACTCTTCGAGGAGTACATATTTGTATTCCTCAGCAGTCAAGACAATGTCAAGATTCCTCTTTCAATCAACATAGTTGGGTCCAGTAAGTTTATTTTCTTGCAGTATCACAGCAAGCGGGTTGAAAGTCATTTTGAAAGAAAACCTAAGAATCACATAGATCAAAACATTAGATTTCAAAAAATTATTGATTCCTCAAACAATAAAATTTTAAAATCAACCAACACCTTAAAATACCGAGAATATCATATGCCATGATAGTGTGGACGTATACGAATTCTACATTTGTAAGAGGAGGTTTTGCCCATTAATTTTACTATCTTGTCAACCTAACTTTTTGACAAGTAAAATTAATAGTTGGTTCCTCTTCATCCCTACAAATGAAAGCAGTGACTCCGATGGAGAGGATACTTATATTTGTATCTAAGTGTTCACCATTACTTGGTACCAAGGTAATTATCTCGGGTTATGTGCCTTCCGATGGGGAAGTACACACGCTCCTTAATAATTTCCTATAACCATATTCAACCTTCTGATTCGCAAACAAACTCATCCGATGGGGAGGAAACCACTCAGAGCCGACGTGCAAGTTTGTTTGCATCACATGTCAAATCGTAATGGAGGTCGTGGGAATTTATAAAAATATCCCTCTCCCACTTAGCAATTTGAAATTGAGGAATTTTCTAGCCTACGACATTCATATCAAACAATAAGCAATAAATATGAAAAATAAAAAATTTCCCAACTATTATGGCTTTTGTCTTCAATATGTCTCCTGTCGTATCGTCAATTCATCCGCTCCTCCCTACGCCATGTTCAAGCCATCCGGAGATCCGAGCCGAGAAAAAATATTTTAATTTACATCCATCGATCCTATACTCCACGAGGGAGTGTACATGAAATCTAGATCGAAAGTAAACTAAAATAGAAAGAGTGGCTAAACAATGTCGTATCTGATTTACAAAAATTAAATACTAGCCTCGTCAACCCCGAGGATTCAACAAAATATACAATTACACACATACAATCACATACACACATATGACCATAATAGTTGGATCCGATGCCTGCAACCAAAGAGTTAACCTACGCATATCCTACTATTATCCGGCACATATAATATATGAAAAGTGCATAAAAGTAACCGAATCCTAAACACACAAAACTGGAAACCGTGGCTCTGATACCACTTGAAGGTAGGAAACTTCGCTTCCCACTTCAACTCGGTCACTTGTTCATGGCGATCCCTTCTACGTCCCAAGAAAAAAAAATTATTCTTGACATGAGGGATTACCCAAGCAACCGTTTCATCATCATGCTATTCGATTAGAGTGGTCACTTAAACAAACTTATTGTTCAAGCCACCAACTTCTATTCTATGAATAGCCGCAGAATAGACGATGTACGGATCGCCGACTTTTGTGTTTATGTTCGGGGTCCAAGTTATATTAGCCACAAAACAGAATATATCATGCATATATAATTGAGAAACAATTATAAATATGTTACATAAGAAAATAGACAAGTATTATACCTCTCGATCTTCTATTGTATGTCCTTCCTCCTTTTGGACGTCATGTGGGCGATGATCTACCAAAAGTCGAAGCTCCTAGATCACCAATCTTCCTTCCTTGCTCGCTCCGAACAAGAGGAAGAATAAGAAACAAGGCACTTCTCCTTCTTTCAACCAACCACCAAGCTCCAAGCTTGCTGCTTGTCGTCGGCCAAGAAGGAGAAGATGAATAAGATGCAAACCGGCCAAGACTCCAAGGGAAGACCCTAAGTCTTGTTTCCACCGGCCAAGGAGAAGGGGATGAAGGAGTTTGGACACCGGCCAAGAGAGGAAAAGCTGGTTTTGGGCGCCGGCCACCAAGGAAGAAGAAGAAAAGGAAAAACTCTTTATTTAGTGCCGCCTACACACCAAACCCTAATCCCCAAAGCTTGCCGCCCCTTACCCTAATCCTATCTTTATTAGAATTCTTCTTGCCGCCCACCCCATGCTCTCCTATTATAGAGTTAGGGATATGCCTTGTTTTAATCGCCACCATTGGTTCTAGGGATTTAATCTCAACCGTCGGATCTAGAGATTTAATCTCAATGGTCGGATCTTGAGATTTTATCTCTACCTTTGGATCTAGAGTTTTGTTTTCAACCATTGGATCTAGGCTTCATGAGGTATTAATAGGCTACAATAGGGACCATGAGGAGGAGTTGGATCTTGGCCACCCAATGGATCAAGCCCACATAAAGTCCGATCCATTATTGATAATCCAATCCACTAAAGGATTATCATTGATCTACCTCACCAACACCCATAAGTTAATATGGGCTCCATATATTATATGTATATTTTTCTCCCCATGTTTAAGATCTCGAATATCCGTCGATTAATTAATTTACTGACCATTAATTAATCAACATCTAACTCCATGAGTAGTACCACTCAACCTTATCATCATGTCGAACCAAGTCCACCTGCAGGGTTTACATGGTGAACCTTATTAGCTCCTCAAGGGGACATCTTCATCCTAATATATAGGACACAGTTTCCTCCTATAATCAACGACACACCATATAAATAATATCATTTCCCAACTTACCGAGCCTATCGATTTAATCTATAAATCTCTCCCATTGGTAAATCAAAGAAATGGATATTAAGTATATGTGTCCGTTATTATATCGGGATTAAGAGTATGTACAATATAATATCTGAGGTCCGATTTGATTATGTAGTCAGCAATAAATCGAATCACCTCTATGTTGGTCTTGCTCTATACACACAAAGTGTACTAGTGTGATTCTATGGTCAAGCAAAACCAATACCAAATCACACTACAACCATACCAATGGTTTGTCTAAAGTCATCTCGGTTGTGAGCCTATACTTATACTTTACAAGAAGCCGATAACATGATCTCCTGTGTGACACCATACACCATGTTATCTACACTGTAATGTATTAGACAATATGCATCACCATAAATATGCAAACAATGATCATGTGATTCTTATTTCAAAATAAAGATGTTCATACAAAAGATAGAATTTTCAGTATACATCCCAACACACTTAACATAATTGAGTATGATATCCCCTCTTGTTACATGATCCCTAATGAAGTGACGTCTCACTTCAATGTGTTTCATCCTGGAATGATCGACTAGGTTTTTTGTCAGATTTATCATGCTAATATTATCACAAAGCAATTGCACATTTTTATACGAAAAAACATAATCGTCCAGGATATGTATCATCCATAATAATTGTGATACACTCTCTCTCATAGCTATATTCTCAGCCTCAGTCATGGAGAGAGCGACACAATATTGTTTTTGACTCGGCCAACTAACTAAAGCTAATCCTAGGAATTGGTAGCCCCCACTAGTGATTTTCCTATCTAATTTGAATCTAGCATAATCAGAATCGGTATAGCCTACTAAATCAAAAGATTCAGTTTGGGGATACCATAATCCAACTGTTAAGGTTGCTTTAAGATATCTCATGATCCGTTTAACCACAACTCAGTGAGATTCTTTTGCACTTGATTGAAATCACATTATATCACATTTAATTAGTATGCCATAGTCAATCCAACAATAAGATTTATTGAATGCCATAGTCAAGCTTCTACACATGAACACTTGGAAAATCACATTATATCCCAAAACATCCTAACTTTAAATCTTATTTCATACATCAAAATCTATGTTTGATCTTGTGGTGCACCTAACAACAACAATCTCTCCTCTCTTTTTTTTGTATGACAACATGTTTAAAGGTAGGAGAAAAATAATGCATGGATGCACTCTCCCCATGAATAATAGATCAAACTAAAAAAATTCTCTCCCCCTTTTGACAAGTAATTAATTTCATCTTTAAACTTTCCTCTCTTTCTCTTCCCCTTTGACATACTTCAATACATGGAGTTATATAAGACAAGTATATTATTAAACATGCCAAGAAAATATTAAGTCAAAATGATTATGAAGGATAGAGTAAAATATTCATTAAGTCATCGCAAGTCAAAAGTCATGTTTAGTTAACTTTTTAAGCAAATTACTTTAGTTTCTATTGAAGTTAACTAAGACTAAGTGAGTCCAAAATAAGTTAAGCCAACTTCAAGTAAGTAATTAGGTAACATGTTAAGTTTTAAACAATCTACTTAAGTCAAGCATCAAATGAATGGATAAGTAAACATTTAAGTAAGAATTATTAGTTAAGTCAAGCCAAGCCAAATGAGTCAAATTTTTAAGTAAACTATTAGCCAAGTAAAGTCAACTACAAAAGTTAAATATCAAATTAATTAAGTCAAAAAGTACAATCTTGATTAAAACTATTACAACATGTCCTAATCAAAAAGAGGTGAAGGACGACCCATATGCTAAGATCTCAGCATCACCATCATCTTCATATGACATGCCTGCTACAACTCCATCATGGCCTACTGTTGCTCCTCTAGTCTCTTAAAACCCTTGGGCATAGTCTTCTCTAATGGAGTGACTCTATCGTCTAGAGTTGGAGTAGCTGGAGGTGGAGGCAACTAAGGTAGATTCAAAAAATCGAAGTCCGATAGCTCCTCATCCTCAGATGGTGGAGGCTAAGGCTACACCCCACATTTCTAGGATAATATATTATTATCTAAGTCCATTTTAGTAAAAAAAAATAATTTCCTAAAACTTATCATGTCAAACTCAGTTAGGGATTTGACATTATCTGAAGAAACATCAACCCTTATTGTAGCTAGTAAAGAGGTTAAAATATGATAGTAGGGCATATGTACCCTACTACTAGTAATAATATATAAAAAATAGATGATAGAATGAAACATATGCAAACCAATATTAATATTTAGCCTATGACAGAAAGTATAAAATATGAATGAATGAAAGAGTCACATCATAGTGATATCCTTAGTGCTAAGTGGAAGAATGCACATCACCAAGACTCTATACAAAATATAGTCTTGTACTCTAAATTTGGTAGAACTAAAGTTACTAATAGTCGATGTCCTTTTCTCCCCAAAAAAAATGTGTAAATGGTGTCTAAAGTAATGTGGGAGTAAAGATCACCAAAAGGTAGGACCCTAAGTAGAAAGCATAAAAATATAGATGAAGATGGCTTAAGTCTTAAATGATCTCTAATGACATTAGGAGTTAGAATAATTTTTCTACCTCCTGATCTGGTAAAGTATGTCAGATCATCTATCTTAACTAAATTATTATAAAACTCAACATTTAAATTTATGTTAACTGAGTTAGTGTAGTAAAATATGTTGTTAAAGCCATAATAAACAATTACTTCTACAGTTGGTAAGCATGACTTATTAAAAAATAACCTACTTAAGTACTTCATATGCATTGGTATGAATGTAGTGGTCATAAATCTAAGTCTAAGTTCTTCGGTTGGAAACCTACTATCTAAATTGGGTTAGTTCGAGGGGCCAACCTCAAGTATTTTTCTTTTAATTCTATAAAGAGAATTGACATAAATAATTAATGAATAAAAATAAATTTTAAAAGTTCAATATTAGGGTGTTACCTAGGCATTCTCAAATTTTTAAAAAGAATTTGAAAACCTAAGATGATCATGAATTGAATTAGATCGAATAAAGGACAATCAGAGGAAAGCTTAAAGCTTGTGGCACCTGGAACCTAAGCCCTAGTCCCCTACTTATAGAATTAAATTATACTTCTATTAAAGGTTTTGCAAATATATCTGCAATGTTTGATTTGGATTCTACATACTTAAGTTTAATATTTCCATTTGCTAAATGATCTCTAATAAAGTGATGTTTAACTTCAATTTGTTTGTTCTAGAATGATGCACAATATTTTTCATTAAATTAATTAAACTGCTATTGTCTATTAGTACTTGAACCTTTTTTGTAGTTCAACCCATAATCTTCTAATGTGTGCATCATCCAAAGTAACTATGTTACACAACTACCCATTGCAACATATTCAACATCAGTAGTTGACAATGCAATATAGTGTTATTTTCTACTATAACTAATTAGTTATTGGTCTAAGTATTGATAATTACCACTTGTACTCTTTCTATCTAATTTGCATTCTACATAATATGAGTCTAAATATCCAACTAATTCAAAGTCTTTTGTTTTAGGATACTAGAGTCTTACATTTACAATTCCTTTAAGATATCTAAATATTCTTTTTATAATAACAGGTGCCTCTTTTGGACAAGATTGAAACCTACCACACATACCTACTACAAAATGTTTATCATGTCTACTAGAAGTTAAATAAAGTCATCCTCCTATAACACTTCTATAATGCTTAGCATCTACTAGCTTTTCACTTGTATACTTATCTAATTTTACATTGATAGCCATTGAAGTTGTTATTTCTTTTAAACTATCCTTTCCAAACTTTTCAAGTAATTCTTTAGCATATTTAGTCTAATATATATAGTCCTTCTTTAGTTTGTTGAATTTGTAATCTTGGAAAATAATTTAGTTCTCCTACGATACTCATTTGAAATTCTTTTTTCCATTGTGTTTACAAATTCTTCTAGAAATTTACTATTTATTAATCCAAAAATAGTATCATCTACATAAACTTGGGCTACAAATATATCTTTTTTTTGAAATTTTACAAACAAAGTTGCATCAATCTTTCTTTGCCTAAACCTTTTAGAAATTATGTAGGTTGATAATCTTTCGTGTCATACCCTAGGTAATTATTTTAATCCATATAAATCTTTTTTTAACTTAATACATGGTTTGGATATTCTAAATTTTTAAAACCTAGTGGTTATTCTAAAGAAAATTCTTCTTTAATAAAACCATTTAGAAAAATTGACTTAATATCCATTTAATATAATTTAAATACTTTGTGAGTTGCATAGGCTAACAACATTTTAATAGATTCTAACCTAGCTATTGGTGCATATATTCTATCATATTCTGACCCTTTTACTTGACTAAACCCTCTAGCTACCAAACGAGTTTTGTTTCTAATAATTTCTCCTTTTTTATTAGTTTATTTCTAAATATCCATCTTGTAACGACTATAGTTTTATCATTAGGTCTAGGTATTGTCACAAAATTAATTTTTATCAAATTGTGATAGTTCTTCCTACATTGCTAATATCTAATCAAGGTCATTTAATGTTTCTTCTATGGTTTTGGCTAAATTTTAGATATTAAGGCTATTTGACTTTGATTTTTATATAATAACCTAGTATTTACATTTTGACTTGGATCTCCTATGATTTGGTTAATTGGATGACCAATATTAATTCTTGGTGTTCTTACACTTTGAGATTCATCTTCATTTAATTGGTTCATCTTCATTTAAAATATTTCTAACTCCCCCTAAATTATTACCTGTTGGATCACAAGTGACCAAGAGAGTGGGGTGAATCTCAGTTAATTAATATTTCCTTTATTTAAATTTTTTTTTAAATCAAAGTATGCAGTGGAAAATAAATAAGATAATATGCACAAGAGAATTTACTTGGTTCTCAATCCTGGTCGGATTGCTACTCCATAGCCCTAACCCTTCCGGGTCACCTTAATGGGCAATCAACTAAATGCTCTCCAATTCAAAAACTTTTAAACTTGGAGAGTTTACAAATTCAAGAAATGCAAGCAAGATAAAACCCTACCTTTCCTTTATAACAAAATTACAAATGCAATAAAATAAATAAAGTTATACCGACAAGATGAAGGTTATGCCAAATAGCTCAATTATCAGTACTTTATATGACTACAAGAAGAGGCTTTTGAAATGAGGAAAGAAGGCATAGCACAGTGAGAGATCATTGAATGAGTTGATTTTCGAGGCTACATAAATCCTTCTTTTATAGAAATTTTCTAGGTTCCTAGATCTCCCTCCAAACACATTCAACTCGGACTGCCAAATAGGCAATTCAGCTCTCGAAGTCACCTTGACCAAGTTTGAGTGCCTCTGAGTCAGCCTTATACACTCTGATGTTTTCTAGTGTTTTTCCTTCTCCATTCTCCTGGATCAATTTGGGCACCTAGATCCACTTTCCATCTATGCCTTCAAGTCTCCTGTATCGCTCCCAGGGGCCTCCATCTATTCATGCCAAAATTTGCATTCCATGCCTAGATCCTCGTCACCTATCTAGACTTTTTGCCAATTATCTAATCCTATTGATACAACTGGACTTTCTTTCTGGTGTCCGGTCCTCTTAATCCCTCAAGACTCCTTGCCTAATATTTGATCAAACTAACCTACTAGGACTTACAATACACTACTTAGTATCTAGTCTATCTGACTTACTAGGGCTTTCATTGCAGTGGCTAATATCTGATCAACCTGACCTACTAGGGCTTTCCTATTAAGTCTTGCACATTTAATATTCACAGCAGCTCACAATCATATCCTAACTTTAAACCTTAGCTCATACATCAAAATATAGAAGTGATGCTTCCTACACCAATATTACTTTCTAAAGTTATTTTGTCAACTTAAATATCTTTATATTAAACATGATATCAGATGTTTCTCCTATTTTTCATATTCTTTTATTATATATTCTATAACACCAACTATTTATTGAATATCCTATAAATATATCTTAATCTATTTTATTTGAAAATGTTAGGAATTGAACGTCACTAGAGGGGGGTGAATAGCGTGTTCATTGCTTCGATGATGGAAATCGATCGCGTGCTTGCTACAAGTGTTAGTCTATGCAGTGGAATATATAATGATAAACAAAAACAAATACACAACACAAAGACACAATCGATATAATGTGGTTTGGAACCTTAGGGTTCCTACTCCACGAATTGAGCTCAAATGAGCTCTAACGATGCCAATAACACCACTAATCAAAAACACTCCTTCTCGACAACAAGTCGGAGGCGAAGAAACCTCTTACAACATATTACAAAAGTAATACAAGATAAATAAAAGAAAATAGAAATGAAATACACAAAACAACGTAAAGAAAACTTTACAACTATTGCTTTGGATGATTGCTTGTTTGGTTGCTTGAGCTGCACTTGGAGACCCTGAATTGCACCAGCAAATCGCCTCAAAGAACTATTACCAAAATCCCTCTCCTCGAGCTCCTTTTAAAGCTGCAACTCGCGATGGATTCCACCTAGCAATCGACTGCCATAAGGCCCAAGTCCACTGCTCCTGTAGTCGTTGTCTCACAATGACTTAATCCAGTGGGCATCCAAGCCAACAGATACACTGGTAGTCGACTGCCATTACCCATCAGTTGATTGCCAAGCTCGTAGCCGACTGACCCTTGCCCATTTAGCGTGAATCGATCACGCTTCTAGGAACCCAATACCTATTGGAGCTCCTTGGGTTAGCAAGGTATTCCCTAGGGATAACTTCCCTAGATACCTTTCTAATGACCCTTTTTGTCTTTGAAGCCTTAGTCAAATGGGTCTTACTTGGGTCAACTCTAGAGGTGACTCCTCCATTGACCTTCTTAGTGGCTAAATTTGATTTCTTTGAGGTTTTAGCCACTAAACACATACCATGGCTAGACTTAGGGATGGCTTCCCTATTAGCCTTGGTTTTCCTAGACCTAGATGTGGTTCCATAATTAAATGGAACATTATGGTAGGACATAGGTTTGTGACCCAAACCCTTCTTTCCCTTAGACATTTCTTGTTTTCCAGGTCTTGACTTTTGTACATTAGACCCCTTAACCGAATTTGATATTATTGCTAGGGTCTTCTCCAATTTTTCTAGCCTTGACCTCAAGGCTTGGTTCTCCACCTCTAATCTTCCCAATTTTGAATTTTCATTCTTTCTTTGGGAATTATTTTTCCTTTTAGGCATGTGTCTAGATTTCTTGGGGTTGACACTTAGGTGGTTTTCAATTCTCCTAATGGACTCCCTAGGTAATATAGGTCTAGTGTTCTGCCCTCGCAACCAATACCAGTGATCATTGCTCAAGCCATCGATTTGCCCAATGATGATCATTGCCAAGGCCTTTTGCCATGTCGAACATCGATCGACTCCCAGACGATCGTGATCATAATCGATCATTGCTCGAGTCAACTGGCCAGGTTGGTAAGTCTCAAAATACTTGACCAGTCGATTGGTCCATAACCCCAGTTGACTACTTCACCTCAACCATGAGGTTTACCCCAAATATGATGCCCTCATACTTACTAGACCACCCTTAGCCTAGACCTAAGCCATCTAGCCACCTCCATCAGCCTCATACCTATTGGATCCCTTCAAGTCATCCATGACTTGTTCATCCATATGCTAGCCTTCATGTGCTTCTATCGGCTATTGTCATGCTAACGTCTACACCGCCAAGGCACATTGGGCTTACGCTGCTAAGACACACGCTTGGACTTTACGTCGCCAAGCATTGGACTTATGCTGCCAAGACTTCACCCTTAGATTTTACGCTGTCAATATCAACCCTTGGACTTCCCTTGTCAACCCATGTTGGACTTTCCATTTGCCAAGACTCAAGCTTTGACTTTCCCTTGCCAAGACCCATGCTTGGACTTTCCATGCCAAGTACTCAAGACTTGGACTTTACCTTACCAACCCATGTTGGACTTTCCAATTCCCAAGCTCAAGCTTGGACTTTCCATGCCAAGTACACAAGACTTGGACTTTTGATTACCAAGTGTTCCACTTGGACTTCTCTATTATGATCAACCCCAAGTCAACCATCTAGTCAACCCATTATCAAACAACGATCAACTCCTTTGTCAAACATCAATGTCAAACATCAAAATACTACTCAAGTCCAACTCGAGTCTGGTCAATTGTGACCTGGGCCGATTGCACCCACAATCTCTCCCTTTTTGATGTGTGACAAAAACCAACATCTTTGAGTTAGAACACTAACTCAATCCAATCATCTCAATTGTCCAAATTGGGAATTCCCAAATTCTCCTAGTTCTCCCACATCTATTCTCCCCCTTTTCGACATACATCAAAAAGGCTCTCCCCAAGGGTGTCAATGTCTCATATCCCAATGAGATCTTACAATCTCACCCTTGGTCCAAAAACATCTAGGATGTCTTCGCTCTTCCTAGTGATAAGTCCCATATGACTAAAGAGAGGCAATCCTCACTTCTTCAAATTCTCCCCCTCATGAGGAAGAACACATCCATCATCCCATGATGGATAACCTCCCCCTAAAGGCTTGCTCCCCCTTGACCATTGCACCAACAATGCCCTTGGAGAGTCCCTAAGCCAATAGGAACACTAATCCATCAAAATTAAGTTCAAACTTGAACTTTCACACACCTTAAAATTGATACACACCCTAAACTACTCTTCTAATCCATATCCAATGATTTTTCACCCTTTCTAATGCTTTTCAAAGCATATCCTAAGGTTAGGAGCAGTTAGGGTAGCCTAACACAGCTGAAACATGGGCTAAACTTCCATGTTTACCCGAAATCAGTATTGGCAGTCGACTCTGTCAGTCAGTAGTCGACTGCCCTTCTCGCTAGTCGACTACCATAAGTGGCAGTCAATTGATTTCTGCAAATGCAGAAATCAGAAATCAGAAATCAGAAATCAAAAAATGAAATTTGAAAATTCATAAGTAATTATATGCAATTTGAAAAATCTTGGAACTTCATACGTATAATACTTATATCAATCATAATGTGTGAAAAATATTTGAAAAATAAATTACCCATTAAATAGTGAGTTTGACACAAAGTTTAAAACCATTGAAAAGTTCAATGTTTTGACCCTACTTTGTATCAACTCTATCAATGGTGATTGCTATCAAAAAATAGATTTCACGAAGGTTTTTCAAAATGATTCTAAAATATTTTTAAAACCTTATATTGAACCATGTTCTATGGGCTTATTGCACATTACTTATACATAAGCTTTCCTCATGATTCATCCATGGTATAAGAGAGTTTGAGTTCATCTAGATGCAATAACTATGCACCTTGAACTTAACTCATTTCCTAGCATCTCACATGTGTCTAGGGTGTTTGAAAATACACACATGTCAATTTGATGTGACATATGGGTTTTGTTCATTCTAATCTAAGACCTCATGCATTTTCGTAAGGCAACACTACTAGATTTCCTTATACATGGGACTTCAAGTCATACCAATTGTCCTTAAATCAATTTTCATAAATCCTAAATGCATGAATGATGGTTATGGCATAAATGATAGCATAAATGAAACATGTGTCAATAATCCTGATGTCATGACATATGATTAAATCTAAATACTCATGATATAAAAATAGTCCTAAGCATAATCATGACATTTTACATGATTAAAAAGAAATATGATGTCATGACATGTTATCTGGCAATCAAAGCATGAAAAATAAAATATAAGGCATAAGAATACCTAAATTTTAATATTAGTTGCGATTTGTTAGGATTAATTCCATTTTTCCATATTATCTCTTCTCCTAAGTGTGCCAAAAATTCAAAATGACACACTATGACCTATAGACCTAATTTGTGCCAATTTGAGTAATTTATCAAACTTCTTAAATGATATTGGCACATTCTAAATTCCTTTAGGATTAAATTCTAACCACATTTCCAAAGTGTCATAATACCTTGGAAATGACCTAAAGTGTCAACTTTGCTATGGTTGAGTTAACTACCCATTCAATCAAGGTTGACACATCCTAACCCATTTAGCATGAATCGATCATGCTCTTAGGAACCCAATACCTATTGGATCTCCTTGGGTTTACTAGGTATTCCTTAGGTATAACTTCCCTAGATACCCTCCTAATGACCCTCTTAGGCTTAGAAGCCTTGGTCATTTTGGTCTTGTCATGGTTAACCTTAGAGATTGCCACCCTAGTAACCTTCTTAGTGGTCTTCCTAGGTTTCATGGAAACCTTGGCCACTAGATACTTACCATGGTCAACTCTAGGGATGACTTCCCTTGTGACCTTGGTTTTCCTAGACCTAGATTTAGTTCCATAATAAAATGAAACATTGTGATAAGTAGGCATTACCTTCTTGGACATAGGCTTGTGACCCAAACGTTGCCTCCTAGATGGTTTTTGCCTCTTACACCATTGACTTCGACTTCTAGACCCTAGATTTTGACAATTTGACCCTTTAATTTGATTTTGCATCTTTTTAAAGGTCTTTTCTAATTTCTTAAGTCTTGACCTCAAGATTTGATTCTCCAACTCTAATTGCCCAATCTTTGATTTTTCATTTGGTCTTTGGGCACTACCATTTCTTCTAAGCATATGCCTACCCTTCTTAGGGTTAATGCCTAAATGGTTTTCTCCTTTTCTAATAGTTTCCCTAGGTAGCATTGTTTTAGGGATATTAATCCCAAATTTCTCCTTATTTCTAAAATTGACATGTTTAGCCTATAAGCAATAAAACCTATTTTTAGGATGCTCTTTATGAACAATAGCAAGATTACTCCTAGCATGCTTATTTTTACTATGAAAGCTAGTAGGTGCATAATTAACATATACCTTAGGGTTTGCTTTAGAAGCTCCCCCTACATGTGTAGCTCCTCCGTGCCCCTTGGTTTGCTTTCTCCCCCTAGGGCATTGACTTCTATAGTGCCCTTTTCGATGGCATTTGAAGCAAATGACATGCTCCTTTCTCTTTTGACTTTGGGAATTGGTTTCCTTGGTCTTTGGCATGACTTGTGTCATCTTCTTGACCCATTTAGGACACTTACTCTTGTAGTGTTCATGCTCCCTACACTCAAAACATATTATATGATTCTTAATTTTAACAACAATGTTTGAGTTACCTTCCATGGTAGGAGAGTTTTGAACTTCCTGTTCTTCATGACCAGAGGTAGATGGTTTTTCTTGTTCTTGCTCCGAAATAGATTATCTCTCCTCCCCCTCAATCCTAGAGGTGGAGGTTTCCTCTAATTCTTCCTCTTCCTCGAATGTTGATGTCTTTTCTGAAGGTCGGAAGTTTCACTTCCCGCTTCAACTTGGTCGCTTGTGCATGGCGATCCTATCTACGTCCCCAAATTAAAAAAATTAATCCTTGATAAAGACGGATTACTCAAGCAATCGATCCATCATCGTGCTATTCGATTAGAGTCGTCGCTTGAACAAACTTGTTGTTCAAGCAACTTAACTCTTTTCCTCGATTAGCCACGGAATAGATGATGTACGGATCGCCGGTTTTTGTGTTTATCTTCGGGGTCAAAGTAAATTAACCACATACAATTACATACAAATTGCATAGAATAAGAAAGAAACTTAAACAAGAATTATACCTCTTGTTTACCTCTTGATCTTCTATCGTATGTCCTATCCTCCTCTTGGATGTTGTGTGGGCAACGATCCTCCAAGAGTTGAAGCCTCCTAGATCACGTTCTTCCTTTCCTTTCTCGCTCCGAACAAAGGGAAGAATACCAAACACTTCTTATCCTACCTAGAGCCGACCAACAAGCTCCTAGATAGGTTGTTGCCACCGGCCAAGGAGCGGAAGAAGGGATATGGGCGCCGGCCAAGAAAAGAATTCTTGTTGCCGCCGGCCAAAGAGAAATAAAGGAAGAAGAACCACCGGCCAAGCTTCAAAGATGAGTGTTGGCCCTAAAGGGATGAAGAAGAGGTGTCGGCCAACCTTAGGAAGAGAAGGAAAAATCAAACCCTAAACCTCCTCCACTTCTTGCCGCCGCCCAACCCAACTCCAAACCCTAAAGCTTCTCCTTTGCTTGCCGCCCAAAGCTTTGGAAAAAAACCTTAACATCAAAAAACACACCATTCTGCCCAAAGCTTTGGACCTTTATTTATAGATTTCTCCCAAGCCTTCTTTTAATCGTGTCCGTTGGATCTAGGCTTCTTGAGGGTTTTAATAGGCTACAATAGGGACCATGAGGAGGAGTTTGATCTTAGTCACCTAATGGATCCGACCCACATAAAATTCGATCCATTAATGATAATTCATTCCACTAGAGGATTATCATTGATCTACCCCACCAACCCCCATAATTAAATATGGGCTCCATATATTAATTGTACAAATGTCTTCCCGTGTTTAAGATATCGAATGCCCATTAATTAATTAATTTACTGACAATTAATTAATTAACATCTAACTCCATGAGTAATACCACTCAACCTTATCATCATGATGGACCAAGTCCACCTGTAGGGTTTACATGATGATCCTTATGAGCTCCTCAAGGGGACATCATCATCCTAATACATAGGACACAATTTCCTCCTATAATCAATGACACACCATGTAAATAATATCATTTCCTAACTTACCGAGCCTATCGATTTAACCCATAAATCTCGCCGATTGGTAAATCAAAGAAATAAATATTAAGTACTTGTGTCCGTTATTATATCGGGATTAAGAGTATGTACACCATAATATCCGAGGTCCGATTCAATTATGTAGTCAGCAATAAATTGAATCACCTCTAAGTCTGTCCTGCTCAATACACACAAAGTGTACTAGTGTAATTCTATGGTCAAGATAAACCTATACCAAATTACACTACAACCATACCAATGGTTTGTCCAAAATCATCTTGGTTGTGAGCCTCTACTTATACTCTAAAAGGAACTGATAACATGATCTTCTATGTGACACCACACACCATGTTATCTACAATGTAAAGTATCAGACAATATGCACAAATATAATAAATATAAAATACAAACAATGATCATGTGATTCTTATTTCAAAATAAAGATATCCATACAAAGACTAGGCTTTCAGTATACATCCCAACAATCTCCCACTTATACTAAAAGACTATGTTGCCATCAAACTGTCATACATCTGATTCTCATACCCTCCACATGCCTATCAAAATCTCGCTTGAAAGGCCTTAGTGAAAGAATCTGCCAGGTTATCTTCTCATGCAATCTTGACGACAACAACTTCTATTCATTTTACAATCTCTGATTTAAGGTGGTACTTGCGCTCTATGTGTTTACTTACCTTATGGGCTCGTGGTTCCTTCAAGTTTGCAACTGCACCACTGTTATCACAATAAATTGTGATAGTTCTGGGCAAATCAGGAATCACATCCAAGTCTATAAAGAAGTTCCTGAGCCATAAGCTTCTTTGGCTGCTTCAGAGGCTGCCACATACTCAGCTTCCATGGTGGAGTTCGCCATGCATTTCTACTTGACACTCCTCCATACAATGGCTCCACCTCCAAAAGTAAACACAAAACCCGAGGTAGACTTATTGTTATCCCTATCTGATTGGAAGTCAAAATCTGTATAACCCACAGGGAGTAATTGATCTTCTTGGTATACCAGTATATAATCCCTAGTCCTTCTTAGGTACTTCAATATATGCTTTACCACAGTCCAATGTTCCTATCCTGGATTACTCTGATATCTGCTAACCTTTCCCAAGGTAAAGCAAATATCTGACCTCGTACATAACATAACATACATGAGGCTTCCTATCGCCGAAGCATAAGGAACCGTTTTCATCTCCTCTATCTCCTTTGATGTTCTAGGACACATCTCTTTAGATAAAGGTACTCCATTCCTAAAAGGTAGAAAACCTTTCTTGGAGTTTTGCATGCTAAAATGAGCCAAAATAGTGTCTATGTATGAATCTTGAGATAAGAACAATATCCTTTTCTTGTGATCCCTTATAACCTTGATCCCAAGGATGTGTTCCACTTCTCCCAAGTCCTTCATATCAAATTGTTTGGAAAACCATACCCTTACGTCTGATAACACTTTGACATTGTTGCCAATTTGTAAAATGTCATCTACATATAGTACAAAAAATACCACTACGTTTCTGTTACATCTCTTGTATACACAAGACTCATCCGAACTTTTAAAAAATCCATAAGACTGGATTACCTCATCAAAGCGAATGTTCCAAGATCTCGAAGCTTGCTTCAATCCATAAATGGACCTATTAAGCTTGCACATAAGATACTCTTTGCCCTTTGAAATGAATCCCTCTGGTTGTTCCATATAGATGTTTTCCTCAAGACTTCCATTAAGGAAAGATGTCTTAACATCCATCTTTCACACCTCATAATCCATATGAGCAGCAATAGACAAGAGAATCCGGATAGACTTAAGCATGGCTACTGGCAAAAAGATATCCTCATAATTAATACCCTCTTTCTAAGTATACCTTTCGCAACAAACCTTGCTTTGAAGGTCTCAACCTTCCCATCTATTCCTCTCTTTCTTTTGTAGATCCACTTGCATCCAATGGTTTTTACACCATTGGGTGGTTCTACTAGCTCCCAGACCTGATTTGAATCCATAAATTCTATCTTAGAATTCATTGCACTTTGCCAAGACACCGCATCTTTATCTTGGATTGCCTCGTCATATGTCTAGGGATCAGGTTCATGTTCGCTAGGGACCAAATCAGAAGATTTTCCTAAGAACATAAATCTATCAGGTTGTCTAACAATCCTCTCACTACGACGAGATATCACCTATGTATCCTCTATGATATGCGGTGCAGTCACTTGTGGTATGTCCTCTTGTACCGGTGGTACTAAAGTAGTGACTTCCCCTCTCAATTCCTCCAGAACAATCTTGCTCATGGACTTGTGGTTCATCACATAGTCTTCCTCTAAAAATCTGGCATTCGTGCTAACGATCACCCTTTGATCTCTAGGACTAAGGAACAAATCACCTTTCGTTCCTCTAGGATAGTCAATGAACATGCGTACTTCTGTACAAGGTTCCAACTTACCAACATCTGCCTTCAATGCATGTGCTACACTCCCCCAAATCCGAATATGTCTCAGACTAGGCTTTCGCCCAGTCCACAATTCTGTGGGAGTAGAAGGCACTGATTTAAATGTTACCAAGTTCAGAATATACACTGCCGTATCCAGAGCATACCCTCAGAACGAATATGGTAACTCAGAATAACTCATCATCGATCTAACCATCTCCATAAGAGTCTTATTCCTTCACTATACTACACCATTCTGCTGGGGTGTTCCAAGTGTAGACAATTGGGATTGAATCCCAACTTCTGATAAGTAACTCCCAAAGATATGTTTGGTTCAATTTTTAAGGTTCTTTTCTCTTATTAGATTTAGAAGATGTGTTATTTACTTCTATTTGCATCGTGGGAGCTTTTGGTTCAAGAGTGTACAAATTACCCACCAACGCACCAGAACAAATAATCTCCTTATTCCTTTTTATAACAACTCCGTCATTAAATGAAATACAATATCCATCCAAAAAAAATTTAGAAATTAAAATTAAATTATTTCTAAATGAAGGTACATAAAGGCAATTTCTCAGAACCAAAGATTTATTCCTATCAAAAGATAAATAAACATCTCCCACTGCAATAGCCGCCACCTTAGTAGAATTGCCCATGTAGATGGTAATTTCCCCCTCAGCTAGTCGTCTGGTTTCCTGGAACCCCTGCAAAGTATTATAGACATGATCAGTGGCTCCCGTATCTACACACCACGTGTCAGTAGATAACACCGCTGAACATGTTTCAACGACTAGACCAAAATATATACCTTTGTTCTGCTTCTGGTTGTGACAGTCCTTCTTCCAATGTCCAGTATGCTTACAAGTGAAGCACTTGCCTTTTGGCTTCTTCACTCCTCCTTGAGATCCTCCCGCCTCCTTTGCTCCACCTTGTTTCTTCTTCTTATTTCTTTTTAGCTTAGAAGTAGAAACCTTCTGAGCAACCATGGCCTGAGATTGAGCACTCTAACGAAAAAGCCCCTCTACCCCTGGAGTTCTATCAAAAGCTCCGCCAACGAATACAACCTCTTATTCATGTTACAGTTCCGGCGAAACTGCTCAAAACTCCTAGGTAGAGTTTGGAGAATGATATCGACCTGGGTTTCCCCATCGATTCCAGTTCCAAGGACTTCCAGCTCATTCAAATGAGCCATCATCTTGAGAACATGATATCTCACGGGTGTTACCTCAACTATGATGGTCGTCATCAAGTTTCTCATGGCTTCTTGCCAGCAGCCCGATTCTGGTTTTCGAAAAGTTCCTTGAGATTGAGTATCATGTCATAAGCAGTAGGCATGGCTTGATGCAGATGTTGCAATACATTTGACATAGAAGCCATAATGTAACACCGTGCCATCTCATCAACCTTTATCCACTTCTTATAACTCTATTTCTCCTTTTCCCTAGAATCATCCATAGGATTAGGAGGACACTCTTCGAATAGTACATACTTGTACTTCTCAGCGATCAAGACTATGTCCAGATTCCTTTTTCAATCCACATAGTTAGATCTAGTAAGTTTATTTTCCTTTAGTATCACAACAAGTGGGTTGAAATTCATTTTTTGAAAAACCTAAGAATCATATAGATCAAAACATTAGATTTCAAAATTTTATTGATTCCTCAAACAATAAAATTTTAAAATCAACCAACACTTCAAAACACCGAGAATATCGTATGTCATGATAGTGTGGACGTATACGAATTCTACATTTATAAGAGGAGGGTTTACCCATTAATTTTATTATCCTGTCAACCTTACTTTTTGACAAATAAAATTAATATTTTGTTCCTCTTTGGCCCTACAAATAAAATCAGTGACTCCAATGGGGAGGATACTTTTATTTGCATGTAAGTGTTCACCATTACCCGATACTAATGGAATTACCTTAGATTATGTGCCTTCTGATGGGGAAGTACACACGCTCCTAAATAATTTCCTATAACCATATTTGACCCAGTGATCCACAAAACAAACTCATCCGATGGGGAGGAAGGCACTCAGAGCCGACGCGCAAGTTTGTTTACATCACATGTCAAATTGTAATGGAGGCCACGGGAATTTAAAATAATATCCCTCTCCCACTTAGTAATTTAAAATGAGGAATTTTCCAAGAACACAACATGCATATCAAACAAGAGACAATAAATATGAAAAAAATATTTTCCAACTATTATAGTTTTTGTTTTCTAATATGCCTCCCGTCGTGTCACCATCTCGTCCGCTCCTCCATACACCATGTACAAGCCATCAGGAGATCCGAGCCGAGAATAATTATTTTAATTTACATCCATCGATCCTATACTCCACAAAGGAGTGTACATGAAATCTAGATCGAAAATAAACTAAAATAAAATAGTGGCTAAACAATGTCATACTTAATTACAAAAATTAAATACTAGCCTCGTCAACCCCGAGGATTCAAATAATATTACAATTATACACATCCAATCACATACACACACATATGACCACAATAGTTGGATCTTATGCCTGCAACCAAAAAGTTAGCCTACGCACATCCTACTATTATCCGACACACATAATATATGATAAGTGCTTAAAAGTAACCAAATTCTAAACACACAAAATTGGAAACCGTGGCTCTGATACCAATTAAAGGTTCGAAGCTTCTCTTCCCGGTTCAACTTGGTCGCTTGTGCATGACAATCCTATCTACGTCCCCGGATTAAAAAAATTAATCCTTGATGAAGACGGATTACCAAAGCAACTAATCCATCATCTTGCTATTCGATTAGAGTCGTCACTTGAACAAACTTATTGTTCAAGCAACCTAACTCTATTCCTCGATTAGCCGGGGAATAGATGATGTACGGATCGCCGGTTTTTATGTTTATCTTCGGGGTCCAAGTAAATTAACCACATACAATTACATACAAATTGCATAGAACAAGAAAGAAACATAAACAAGAATTATACCTCTTGTTTACCTCTTGATCTTCTATCGTATGTCCTATCCTCCTCTTGGACATTGTGTGGGTAACGATCCTCCAAGAGTTGAAGCCTCCTAGATCACATTCTTCCCTTCCTTGCTCGCTCCGAACAAAGGGAAGAATACCAAACACTTCTTCTCCTATCTAAAGCCGACCACCAAGCTCCTAGCTAGGTTTTTACCGCTGTCCAAGGAGAGGAAGAAGGGATATGGGCGTCGGCCAAGAAAAGAATTCTTGTTGTTGCCGGCCTAAGAGAAATAAAGGAAGAAGAACCGCAGGCCAAGCTTCAAAGATGAGCGCCGGCCCTAAAGGGATGAAGATGAGGTGCCAGCCAACCTTAGGAAGAGAAGGAAAAATCAAACCCTAAACCTCCTCCACTTCTTGCCACCGCCCAACCCAACTCCAAACCGTAAAGCTTCTCATTTACTTGCCGCCCAAAGCTTTGGAAACAAACCCTAGCATCCATAAACACACCATTCCGCCCAAAGCTTTGGACCTTTATTTATAGATTTTGCCCAAGCCTCCTTTTAATCGTGTCCGTTGGATCTAGACTTCTTGAGGGTTTTAATAGGCTACAATAGGGACCATGAGGAGGAGTTGGATCTTGGCCACCTAATGGATCTGGCCCACATAAAATCCGATCCATTAATGATAATCCATTCCACTAGAGGATTATCATTGATCTACCTCACCGACCCCCATAATTAAATATGAGCTCCATATATTAATTGTACAAATGCCTTCTCGTGTTTAAGATATCGAATGTCTGTTAATTAATTAATTTTTTGACAATTAATTAATTAACATCTAACTTCATGAGTAGTACCACTCAACCTTATCATCATGATGGCCCAAGTTCACCTGCAGAATTTATATGATGATCCTTATGAGCTCCTCAAGGGGACATCATCATCCTAATACATAGGACATGGTTTCCTTCTATAATCAATGGCACACCATGTAAATAATATCATTTCCCAACTTACCGTGCCTATCAATTTAACCCATAAATCTCACCCATTGGTAAATCAAAGAAATAAATATTAAGTACATGTGTGCTTTATTATATTGGGATTAAGAGCAAGTACATCATAATATCCGAGGTCTGATTCAATTATGTAGTCAGCAATAAATTGAATCACCTCTAAGTCGGTCCTACTCAATACACACAAAATGTACTAGTGTAATTTTATGGTCAAGATAAATCAATACCAAATTACACTACAACTATACCAATGGTTTGTCCAAAACCATCTTGGTTGTGAGTCTCTACTTATACTCTACAAGGAACTGATAACATGATCTTCTGTGTGATACCACACACCATGTTGTCTACAATGTAAAGTATCAGACAATATGCACAAATATAATAAATATAAAATGCAAACAATGATTATGTGATTCTTATTTCAAAATGAAGATGTCCATACAAAGACTAGGCTTTCAGTATAGATCCCAACATTTTCAACTTCCGATTCCTTAAGCTCTTGTGAGGATGATGATGATTCTAACTCTTCTGAGTCTTCTTGAGCATGAGAGGATGCGCACTCCTCTTCTTCCTCATCTTCTTGGACCAGTTGCGGGTTCTCATGAAATCTTGCCAACTTGCTCCATAGCTCCTTGGCATCCATGTTGTTCGCTAGCTTGCACAAAATGTCATTAGGAATCAAATTCTCTAAAAGTTTTGTTACCTTAATTTTGGTCTTGAATTTTTGATGTTGCTCTTGGGTCCACTTCTTTAATTTTAAGACATCTCTTTTCTTATCACTAGGGGGTTCGAAACTTTCCATAATGATAAACCAATCTTCTATGTCCATCATCAAGAATGTCTCCATTCTATCCCTCCATGCCACAAAGTCTTCTTGATCGTATAGTGGAGGAATGCCAATGGCGTACCCCAATCCGTCCTTAGGTAGCTTCATTTCCTCTAGCGCTTTTGATCTCGAGTGTTAATCCATAGAAGAGATCCAAGCTTTGATACCAATTGTAGGGTATCGGAGCGTCTTCTTCTTCTTAGAGACACCGGGCTCTGATACCAATTGTTAGGAATTGGACGTCGCTAGAGAGGGGGTGAATAGCATGTTTGTTGCTTCGATGATGAAAATCGATCGGGTGCTTACTACAAGTGTTAGTGTACGCAGCGGAATATATAATGATAAACAAAAACAAAGACACAACACAAAGACACAATCAATATAATGTGGTTTGGAACCTTAGGGTGCCTACTCCATGGATTGAGCTCAAATAAGCTCTAGCGATGCCAATACCACCACTAATCAAAAACACTCCTTCTCGAAAATAAGTCGGAGGCGGAGAAATCTCTCACAACAGATTACAAAAGTAATACAAGATAAAAAAAAGGAAATATACAAAACAACGTAAAGAAAACTTTACAACTATTGCTTTGGATGCTTGCTTGTTTGGTTGCTTGAGCTGCACTTGGAGACCCTGAATTGCACCAGCAAATCACCCCAAAACACCTCAAAGAACCATTGCCAAAATCCCTCTTCTCGAGCTCCTTTTGAAGCTGCAACTTGGGATGGATTCCGCCTAGTAGTCGATTGTCATAAGGCCCTAGTCGACTGCTCCTGTAGCCGTTGTCTCACAACGACTTAATCCACATCAGCATCCAAGCCGACGAATACACTGACAGTCGACTTCCATTATCCATCAGTCGACTGCCAAGCCCATAGTCGACTGACCAGTCGACTACCGAGCAAATTTCCCTCACAACCAATACCAGCAGTCGACTTCCCTCCACGACAGTCGAGTGCTCAAGCGATCAGTTAACTACCCAATGCTAGCAGTCGACTGCCACGGCCTTTTGCCGCAGTAGAATATTGTCAGTCGACTCCCAGACAGTCTACTGGTCATAATCCCAATCGACTGATCAAAGTCAATTCGGCTACCAAGTGTCAAAACACTTGACCAGTCGACTGGTCCATAACCCCAATCGACTGCTACACCTCAACCATGAGGTTTACCCCAAGTATGATGCCCTCATACGTGCTAGACCACCCTTATCCTATACCTAAGCCTTCTAGCCACCTCCATCAGTCTCATGCCTATTGGATTCCTCTAAGTCATCCATGACTTGTTCATCCATATGCTAGCCTTCAAGTGCTTCCATCGGCTATTGTCATGCTAACATGGTCTACACCGCCAAGGCATATTGGGCTTACGTTGCCAAGACACATGTTTGGACTTTATACCGCCAACCATTGGACTTATGCTGCCAAGACTCCACCCTTGTGTTGGTGCAATCGGCCCCGGTCACAATTGATCAAACTCGAGTTGGACTCGAGTAGTGTTTTGATGTTTGGCAATGTTTTGGGGAGATTATTGGTGCAATCGACCCGGTTCATGATTGATCGGACTCGAGTTTGACTCGAGTGATATTTTGATGTTTGACGATGGTTTGACCATTATTTGACTATATGGTTGATATGGGGTTGACCATATGATGGAGAAGTCCAAGTGGGACACTTGGCAATGGGAAAGTCTAAGTCATAGGTACTTGGCATGAAAAGTCCAAGTCATGGGTACTTGGCATGGAAAGTCCAAGCATGGGTCTTGGCAAGAGAAAGTCCAAGCTTGAGTCTTGGCAATTGGAAAGTCCAACATGGGTTGGCATGGAAAGTCCAAGCATGGGTCTTGGCAAGGGAAAGTCCAAGCTTGAGTCTTGGCAATTGGAAAGTCTAACATGGGTTGGCAAGGAAATTCTAAGGGATGATATTGGCGGCGTAAAGTCCAAGGGTGGAGTCTTGGCAGCAAAAGTCCAATGGTTGGCAGCGTAAAGTCCAAGCAGAGTCTTGGCAGCATAAGTCCGATGTACCTTGATGGTATAGACCAGCTTAATATGACAATAGCCGATGGAAGCACCTGAAGGCTAGTGTGTGGATGAACGAGTCATTGATGACTAGGAGGGATCCGATAGGCGTGAGACTGACGGAAGTGGCTAGAAGGCATAGGTCTAGGCTAAAGGTGGTCTAGTAAGTATGAGGGCATCATACTTGCGGTTAAACTTCATGATTGAGGTTTGATAGTCGACTGGGGTTATGGATCAATCGACTGGTCAAGTGTTTTGACACTTGGCAGGCGAGTCGACTTGTATCAATCGATTGGGATATGATCAGTCGACTGATGGGAGTCAACTGGTGCTAGACTGTGGCAAATGGCCTTGGCCATCGACTGCCAGCATTGGGCAGTCTACTGATGGCCTGAGTAGTCGACTGCTATGGCTGGCAGTCGACTGATTATCGATGTCGCAGACACAGAAGGTTCCAGAGTCGACTGTTAGGGTTTGATAGTCGACTGATGGCTCGATCAGTCGACTAATGGTCTATCCGTTGGGACTTATCCAATGTGGCTCTGGTCGTTGTGATACAATGGCTACAAGAGCAGTCGACTGATGGTCGCGATCAGCCGACTACTAGGCGAAATCTAGCTTGAATGCAGGTTATAAATGTTGGGTTTTTTTAGCCGTAAAAACCGCTTTTTGCGTTGCGGAAACCTCGGAAGCCCGACCACAGATCTGTGCGAAGGTATAAAAGAAATAAAACTACATGTATGTGTTATGAAAAACCTAGATCTACCATAGATCTAAATGGTGAGAGCATTACCCTCGTCCAAATGCTTTGCCGGATGTCGAAGAGTGTCAAGTGCACACTCCTCTACAAGTATCCACACGAACAAATGGTGGAGAAGAAACCTTAGAGTGTGCTAGCACCCTTGAGAGTTTCGGCCAAAGAGAGGATTGGAAGAGAGAGCTTGAGAGGAAGAAGATCCATGGAAGAAGAAGATGGAGTTACTGAAGGGTTTTGCTTATCGAGTCCGTGAGGGAAAACTTCACTTCCCACTTCACCTTGGTTGTTTGTTCATGGCGATCCCATCGATGTCCCTGGATTAAAAAAATTTAATCCTAGACAAAAGGGATTGCCCAAACAATAAAGTCATCATCGTGCTATTCGTTTAGAGAGGTCACTTGAACAAACTTGTTGTTCAAGCGACCAACCTCTATTCTACGAGTAGCCGCGGAATAGACGATGTTCGGATCGCCGACTTTTGTATTTATGTTTGGGATCCAAGTATTATTTATCCACAAACAGAATATATCATGCTCATCATTGAAAAAACAAATACAAGCAAGTAACAAAAGAGAATAGAGAATAGATATACCTCTCGATCTTCTAATGTATGACCTTCCTCCTTTCGGACGTCATGTGGGCGACGATCTACCAAAAGTTGAAGCTCCTAGATCGCCAATCTTCCTTCCTTGCTCGTTCCGAGAAAGAGGAAGAATAGAAACAAAGCTCTATTCCTTCTTTCAACCAATCAACAACCTCCAAGGATGGAGCTTGCCGCCGACCATGAATGAGGAAGAGATTATGGTGGAAACCGGCCAAGACACCAAGGGAAAGCCCTATATCTTGTTTCCACCACCTAAGGAGAAGGAGAAGAGGGTCTTTGGCCACCGGCCAATGGCTGGAAAGGGCTGGAGGGGCGCCGGCAGCTTAAGGAAGGAGAAGAAGGCAAGGAAATCTTTCCTTATTAGGTGCCGCCCAAGCCCAAACCCTATCTTCTATCTCTTGCCGCCAACCTCCAAAACCCTAACTTCTCTTGATTCAAACTCTACGCCAATCACTTGTCCTCCTTTTATAGAGTTAGGGATAAGCCTCCTTTTAATCTCCACCATTGGTTCTAGGTATTTAATCTCAACCGTTGGATCTAGAGATTTAATCTCAACCGTCGGATCTAGAGATTTAATCTCTACCTTTGGATCTAGAGTTTTGTTTTCATCCATTGGATCTAAGCTTCATGAGGTGTTAATAGGCTACAATAGGGACCATGAGGAGGAGTTGGATCTTGGCCACCCATGGATCAAGCCCACATAAAGTCCGATCCATAAATGATAATCCAATCCACTAAAGGATTATCAATGATCTACCTCACCAATCCCCATAAGTTACTATGGGCTCCATATATTATATGTACATTTTCTCCCCGTGTTTAAGATCTCGAATGTCTGTCGATTAATTAATTTACTGACCATTAATTAATCAACATCTAACTCCATGAGTAGTACCTCTCAACCTTTTTATCATACCGGACCAAGTCCACCTGCAGGGTTTACATGATAAACCTTATGAGCTCCTCAAGGGGACATCATCATCCTAATATATAGAACATGGTTTCCTCCTATAATCAATGTCACACCATATAAATAATATCATCTCCCAACTTACCGAGCCTATCGATTTAATCTATAAATCTCGCCCATTGGTAAATTAAAGAGATGATTACTAAGTATTTGTGCCCGTTATTATATCGGGATTAAGAGCATGTATAATATAATATCTGAGGGCCGATTCGATTATGTAGTCAGCAATAAATCGAATCACCTCTAAGTCGGTCCCGCTCAATACACACAAAGTGCACTAGTGTGATTCTATGGTCAAGACAAACCAATACCATATCACACTACAACCATTCCAATGGTTTGTCCAAAGTCATCTCGGTTGTGAGTCTTTTCTTATACTTTACAAGGAACCGATAACATGATCTCCCGTATGACACCACACACTATGTTATCTACAATGTAATGTATTAGACAATATTGCATAACCATAAAATGCAAACAATGATCATGTGATTCTTATTTCAAAATAAAAATGTTCATTCAAAAGATAGACTTTTCAGTATACATCCAAACAATCTCCCACTTATACTAAAAGACTATGTTGTCCTCATACTGCCATATATTTGATTCCCCTTCCTTTCACATGCCTATCAAAATCTCTCGCCCGAAAGGCCATAGTGAAAGGGTCTACCAGGTCATCCTCTGATGCAATCTAGGCGACATCAACTTCTACCTCCTTTACGATTTCTCGTATCAGGTGGTACTTGCGCTCTATTTGTTTACTTGCCTTATGGGCTCGTGGTTCCTTCGAGTTTGCAACTGCACCACTATTATCACAATAAATTGTGATAGTTCTAGGCAAACCAAGAATCACATCCAAGTCCATCAGGAAGTTCCTGAGCCACACAACTTCTTTTGGCCACCTCAGAGGCTGCCACATACTCAGCTTCCATGGTGGAGTTTGCCACGCATTTCTGCTTGACACTCCTCCATACAATGGCTCCACCTCCCAAAGTAAACACAAAACCTGAGGTAGACTTACTGTTATCCCTATCAGATTGGAAGTCGGAATCCGTGTAACCCATAGGGAGTATTTGGTCTGCCTTGTAAACTAGCATATAATCCCAA
Organism: Wurfbainia villosa; assembly: GCA_025175895.1. Taxonomy (NCBI): domain Eukaryota; kingdom Viridiplantae; phylum Streptophyta; class Magnoliopsida; order Zingiberales; family Zingiberaceae; genus Wurfbainia; species Wurfbainia villosa. The sequence continues at coordinate 52,128,097 of CM046002.1, forward strand.
GTCCTTCTCAAGTACTTCAATATATGCTTTACCATAGTCTAATGTCCCTGTCCTGTATTACTCTGATATCTGCTGACCATGCCCACGGCAAAGCTGATATCTAGTTTCGTACATAGCATAGCATACATGAGGCTTCCTACTGTCGAAGCATAAGGAACCCCCTTCATTTCCTCTATCTCCTCAGATAATCTATGACACATCTCCTTAGATAAAGGAACTCCATGCCTGAATGGTAGAAAACCCTTCTTGGAGTTCTGCATGCTAAAACAATCCATAATCGTGTCTATGTATGAAGCTTGGGATAAGCACAACATCCTTTTCCTGTGATCCCTTATAACTTTAGTCCCAAGGATGTGTCCCACCTCTCCCAAGTCCTTCATATCAAACTATTTGGACAACTATACCCTTACGTCTGATAAAACCTTGATATTATTTCCAATCAATAAAATGTCATCTACGTATAGTACAAGAAATACCACTACATTTCCGTCACATCTCTTGTATACACAAGACTCATCCGGACTTTGAATATATCCATAAGACTAGATTACCTTATCAAAGTGGATGTTCCAAGACCTTGAAGCTTTCTTTAATCCATAAATGGACCGATTAAGCTTACATACAAGATGCTCTTTCCCCTTAGCAATCAATCCCTCTAGTTGCTTCATATAGATGTTTTCCTCAAAACATTCATTAAGGAAAGCTCTCTTGACATCCATCTGCCACACCTCATAATCCATATGGGCTGCTATGCATAAGAGAATCTGGATAGACTTAAGCATGGCTACCAGCGAAAAGGTCTCCTCATAATCGATACCCTCTTTCTGAGTATACCCCTTCGCTACAAGCCTCGCTTTGAAGGTCTCAACCTTCCCATCTATTCCTGTCTTTCTTTTGTAGATCCACTTGCATCCAATTGTTTTTACACCATCGGGTGGGTCTACTAGCTCCGAGACCTGATTTGAATCCATAGATTCATTCTCAGCATTCATTGCACTTTGCCAAGATACTACATCTTTATCTTCGATTGCCTCGTCATATGTCCAGGGATCAGGTTCATGTTCACGAGGGACCAAATCAGAAGATTCTCCCAAGAACATGAATCAATCAGGCTGTCTCACAACCCTCCCACTACGACGAGGTATCACCTGTGTATCCTCTGTGACACACGGTGCAGTGACATGTGGTATATCTTCTTGTACCGGTGGTACTAAAGAAGTGACTTCCCCTTTTAATTCCTCCAGAACAATTTTACTCTTGAGCTTGTGGCTCATCACATAGTCTTCCTCTAGATATCTGGCGTTCGAGCTAACGATCACTCTTTGATCTCTAGGACTATAAAACAAACCACCCTTCGTTCCTCTAGGATAGCCAATGAACATGCGTACTTTTGTACGAGGTTTCCAACTTACCAGCATCTGCCTTCAGCACATGTGCTGGACTCCCCCATATCCAAATATGTCTTGGACTAGGCTTTCGCCCAGTCCACAACTCTGTGGGAGTAGAAGGCACTGATTTAAATGGAACCAAGTTCAGAATATACACCGCCATATCTAGAGCATATCCCCAGAACGAATCTGGCAACTCAGAATAACTCATCATCGATCTAACCATCTCCATAAGAGTCCTATTCCTTCGCTCTGCTACACCATTCTGCTGGGGTGTGCTAGGTGCAGACAATTGGGATTGAATCCCAGCCTCTGATAAGTAATTCTTAAACTCTCCCTAGAGGTATTCGCCACCACGAGCAAATCGTAGTTTCATCCATTTCTTGAATAATCGTCTATGAAAAAGATGAAATATTCAAAACCACCTCTATCCTGGATAGACATAGGACCACACAAATCAAAATGAACCAATTCTAACACATCTTTGGCTCTATACCCTTGGCCTTAAAAGGCCTCTTGTTCATTTTACCCTCCAAGCAAGATTCGTAGGTTGGGAAATCTTCCACCACTAATGAACCCAGAGGTCCATCAGCTATCAACCTTTGAATTCTGCTTAGGTTAATATGACCAAGCCTAAGATGCCAAAGATATGTTTAGTTCATCTTCGAAGGTTCTTTTCTCTTATTGGAATTATAAGATGAGTTATTAGCTTCAATTTGCATCGTGGGAGGTTTTGGTTCAGGTGTGTACAAATTTCCTATCAATGTACCAGAACAGATATTCTCCCTATTTCTTTTTATAACAGCTCTGGCATTAAAAGAAATAGAATATCCATCCATAAACAATTTAGAAAATGAAACTAAATTCTTTCTAAATAAAGGTACATAAAGGGAATTTTCCAGAACTAAAGTTTTATTTTTCTCAAAAGATAAATAAACCGTCTCCCACTGCAATAGCCGCCACCTTCATGGCATTGCCCAAGTAAACGGTAATCTCCCCATTGGCTAGTTGTCGGGTTTCCTGGAACCCCTGCAAAGTATTGCAAACATGATCAATGGCTCCCGTATCTACGCACCATGTGCCAGTAGATAACACCGCTAACCATATTTCAATGACTAGACCAAATGATATACCTTTGTTTTGCTTTGGATTGGGACAATCATTCTTCCAATGTCCATCCTGCTTGCAAGTGAAGTACTTGCCTTTCGACTTCTTCACTCCTCCCTGAGATCCTCCCACCACCTTTGCTTCACCTTGTTTGTTCTTCTTCTTGTCTTTCGGCTTAGAAGTAGAAACCTTCTGAGCAACGATGGCCTGATCCTGAGCAAGCCTTTCTGTCGACTGGAGAATGATATCGACCTGGGTTTCCCCATCGATTTCAGCTCCAAGGACTTCCAGCTCATTCGCGGGCTTAGGAGGACACTCTTCGAAGAGTACATACTTGTACTCCTTAGCAGTTCAGACAATATTTAGATTATTTTCCAATCAACATTATTTGGGTATAGTAAGTTTATTTTCCTTTAGTATCATAGCAAGTGGACTGAAAGTCATTTTTAAAAATCCTAAGAATCACATAGATCATTACTTTGGATTTCAAAAATTATTGATTCCCCAAACAATAAAATTTTAAAATCAACCAACACCTCAAAACACCGAGAATATCGTATGACACGATAGTGTGGACGTATAAGAATTCTACATTTATAAGAGGAGGTTTTACCCATTAATTTTACTATCTTGTCAACCTAACTTTTTGACAAGTAAAATTAATAGTTGGTTTCTCTTCGACCCTACAAATAAAAGCAGTGACTCCGATGGGGAGGATACTTATATTTGTATCTAAGTGTTCACCATTACTTGGTACCAAGGTAATTATCTTGGGTTATGTGCCTTACAATGGGGAAGTGCACACGCTCCATAATAATTCCCTATAACCATATTTGACCTTGTGATCTGCAAACAAACTCATCTGATGGGGAGGAAGGTACTCAGAGCCGATGCGCAAGTTTGTTTGCATCACTTGTCAAATTGTAATAGAGGCCATGGGAATTTATAAAAATATCTCTCTCCCACTTAGTAATTTAAAATTGAGGAATTTTCTAGCCTATGACATGCATATCAAAAAATAAGCAATAAATATGAAAAATAAAAATTTTCCAACTATTATGTCTTTTGTCTTCAATATGTCTCCCGTCGTATCGCCTTCTCGTCCGCTCCTCCTACGCCATGTACGAGCCATCCGGAGGTCCGAGCCGAGACTAAAATCTTTTTTAATTTACATCCATCGATCCTATACTCCACAAGGGAGTGTACATGAAATCTAGATCAAAAGTAAACTAAAATAAAAAGAGTGGCTAAACAATGTCGTATCTAATTTATAAAAAATTAAATACTAGCCTCGTCAACCCCGAGGATTCAACAAAATATACACATACAATCACATACACACATATGGCCATAATAGTCGGATCTTATGCCTGCAACCAAAGAGTTAACCAACGCATATCCTACTATTATCCGGCACATATAATATATGAAAAGTGCGTAAAAATTAACTGAATCCTAAACACACAAAACCGAAAACCTTGGCTCTGATACCAGTTGAAGGGTTTTGCTTATCGAGTCCGTGAGGGGAAACTTCGTTTCCCACTTCACCTTGGTTGTTTGTTCATGGCGATCTCATCGATGTCCCTGGATTAAAAAAATTTAATCCTAGACAAAAGGGATTGCCCAAACAATAAAGTCATCATCGTGCTATTCGTTTAGAGAGGTCACTTGAACAAACTTGTTGTTCAAGCGACCAACCTCTATTCTACGAATAGCCGCGGAATAGACGATGTCCAGATCGCCGGCTTTTGTATTTATGTTCGGGATCCAAGTATTATTTAGCCACAAACAGAATATATTATGCTCATAATTGGAAAAACAAATACAAGCAAGTAACAAAAGAGAATAGAGAATAGATATACCTCTCGATCTTCTAATGTATGACCTTCCTCCTTTCGGACGTTGTGTGGGCGACGATCTACCAAAAGTTGAAGCTCCTAGATTGCCAATATTTCTTCCTTGCTCGTTCCGAGCAAGAGGAAGAAAAGAAACAAAGCTCTATTCCTTCTTTCAACCAACCAACAACCTCCAAGGATGGAGCTTGCCGCCGGCCAAGAAGGAGGAGGAGATTATGGTGGAAACCGGACAAGACACCAAGGGAAAGCCCTATATCTTGTTTCCACCACCTAAGGAGTAGGAGAAGAGGGTCTTTGGCTGCTGGCCAATGGCTGGAAAGGGCTGGAGGGGCGCCGGTATCTTGAGGAAGGAGAAGAAGGCAAGGAAATCTTTCCTTATTAGGTGCCGCCCAAGCCCAAACCCTAGCTCCTATCTCTTGCCGCCAACCTCCAAAACCCTAACTTCTCTTGATTCAAACTCCACACCAACCCCTTGTCCTCCTTCTATAAAGTTAGGGATAAGCCTCCTTTTAATCTCCACCATTGGTTCTAGGGATTTAATCTCAATCGTCAGGTCTAGAGATTAAATCTCAACCGTCGGATCTAGAGATTTTATCTCTACCTTTGGATCTAGAGTTTTGTTTTCATCCATTGGATCTAAGCTTCATGAGGTGTTAATAGTCTACAATAGGGACCATGAGGAGGAGTTGGATCTTAACCACCCATGGATCAAGCCCACATAAAGTCCGATCAATAAATGATAATCCAATCCACTAAAAGATTATCATTGATCTACCTCACCAACCCCCATAAGTTAATATGGGCTCCATATATTATATGTATATTTTCTCCCCGTGTTTAAGATCTCGAATGTCCGTCGATTAATTAATTTACTAACCATTAATTAATCAACATCTAACTCCATGAGTAGTACCACTCAACCTTTTCATCATGCCGGACTAAGTCCACCTGCAGGGTTTACATGATGAACCTTATGAGCTCCTCAAGGGGACTTCATCATCCTAATATATAGGATATAGTTTCCTCCTATAATCAACGACACACCATATAAATAATATCATCTCCCAACTTACCGAGCCTATCGATTTAATCTATAAATCTCTCCCATTGGTAAATCAAAGAGATGACTACTAAGTATATATGCCTGTTATTATATCGGGATTAAGAGCATGTACAATATAATATCTGAGGGCCGATTCTATTATATAGTCAGCAATAAATCGAATCACCTCTAAGTCGGTCATGCTCAATACACACAAAATGCACTAGTGTGATTTTATGGTCAAGACAAACCAATACCAAATCACACTACAACCATTCCAATGGATTGTCCAAAGCCATCTCGGTTGTGAGCCTTTTCTTATACTTTACAAGGAACCGATAACAAGATCTCCTGTGTGACATCACACACCATGTTATCTACAATGTAATGTATTAGACAATATTGCATAATCATAAAATGCAAACAATGATCATGTGATTCTTATTTCAAAATAAAGATGTTCATACAAAAGATAGACTTTTCAGTATACATCCCAACATTTACCACCAAAATTACTTTCATCAATGAAAGTGGTGGCCGACCACTTATTATTGAGGGGGGGGGGGGGCGGTTACATGCATGTATGTAACTCCAATAGCCAATGGCTCTTGGTCTCCCTCATGAGGTGGCACCACATGATAAGTCCATGATGATGTGGAACATCATCATTGGCTGGCCCACATGCCATGTCACCATGACATGGCAATTGGTCAAGTCAAAATTCACCATTAATCTTCCCTCTCAAGTCAAGTCAAACTTGACCTCTTATCCCCCATGGTTGATCAAATCTAACCACTTGATTCAAGTCAATTTGATATAATAAATCCCTATTCATTAATTTAAATTGACTCAATGAATCAAATATAAATTAGACTCATTCAACACTTGAATCAAATTGAGTCTAACTCAATTAGTCTAATTTGGATTACTCTTAATCCAATTTGGTTCATCCCATGAACCTAATCCTCATGGTTCATCATAGGAACCTAATCTCCACCTAATTGCCCTTTGTGTGTGACCCTATAGGTTCTTGTAACGTTGGCAATGCTCCTAAACCGATTTAGGAAAATAAGCAATGAGCGGTATCTAGCAACACTTCATTGCTACCCAAGTTACAAGAATGTTGAGATCCAACATCACCTTTGTGACTACTAATTGTGACTCTCACAATATGTGACAATGTCCCTCTATCCTTGACATCTAGATTGACCAGTTGAGGCATAGACCGTGTCATCCTCGGTACAATCTATATCTTGAACTCCAAGTAGACTCACTCTAATCAAATAAGCTCAATATCTCATATCGACTCATTTGGGCATGGCCATGCACTTCGTGGTCTCATTCTATCAAGAATAACGATGTCACTCCCATCATATATGAGGGATAGATCCCATCTACATCACTCACATCCCTCCACATAATTTGTTACATACCCAGTAATCGCCTGTATAGTCCATCCATTTACGAGTGACGTTTGACGAAGCCAAAGTATGCAATTCCTTATGTAGGGAACCATGGTGATTCAGGTCTAAGGACTAATAGTCATACTAATAGCCACATGAGAAAGTATATGACACTCATATAATGATCCATAATACTTTCTCATGGCGGGTCATTCAGTATGCATTCTCCAATACATACCCATGTGTCAACTTGATATCTCATATCCATGACTTGTGAGATCAAGTCATCGTGTTGACCTACATGCTATTCTCTACGCATTAACATTGTCCCTGAAGGTAATACTTGACTAAGAATGATTAAGAGTAGTGTTCTCTATATCATCTCATTATCGATTCTGTTAATGCCTATAAGATCCACATATCTCCACAATGGTATGATATTCTCCACTTTGGGCCCAAGCCCTCATGGTTTTATTTTTGGGATTTACCCAAAAGGCCTCATACCAATGGAGATATCTTTTTTCTTATAAGCACATGATCTTTTCCATGTCTTACCAATGTGGGACTTTGATTGTATTCCTCATACTCCCAACAATCCCCCCCTCAAACGAAGGACCACATTGGGCCCCCCCTCAAGCCTATCCCTCCTCGAAGGATTTTCTCTGCTTGATGTCCGATCTTCAACCCACCAGAACTTCCTGCCAGTTGTTCGGTCCCTCCGACCCAACTAGACTTCCTTCCTGATGTCTGGTTCTCTTGATCCGGACGTGGGAGCTCAACTTCCTTCGTTCGAGGTTCATGGCTTGACATGGACCATGGCTCTGATACCAATTGTTAGTGCCTATAAGATCCACATATCTCCACAATGGTATGATATTGTCCACTTTGGGCCCAAGCCCTCATGGTTTTATTTTTGGGCTTTACCCAAAAGGCCTCATACCAATGGAGATATCTTTTTTCTTATAAGCACATGATCTTTTCCATGTCTTACCAATGTGGGACTTTGATTGTATTCCTCATACTCCCAACAGATTCAACCAATCGATTGATATAGATAAGAACCTACTACTCAATGACGTTATTATACTTAATTATTTGGCACCAATACAAGTAAATATAATAACCATGCCTTTATAAATAGGAATATGATACAATAAAGTCCATACAATAATCATCACATGATTAGCTCTAGGGCTTTCACTAACAATCTCCCACTAGCACTAGTGTCAATCACCGTAGTATCTAATACCCAATGACCTAGTATGACCATCATGCTTTTTCTGTGCCAAAGCCTTGGTCAAGGGATCTGCGATGTTAGCCTCTGTGAGTACTCTGCAAATCTTCACATCTCCTCTATCGATAATCTCTTGAATGAGATGGAAGTGTCATAGTATGTGTTTGGTCCGCTGGTGTGAGTGAGGTTCCTTAGCCTGTACAATCGCTCCATTGTTGTCACAATAGAGCTCTATGGGATCTGCTATGCTAGTAACCACCCAAGATCAACAATAAACTTGCGGATCCAAACTGCATCATTTGCTGCCTCAGATGCAGCGATATACTCGGCTTCTGTTGTAGAATCAACAACTGTGTCCTGCTTCGAACTCTTCCAGCTCACAGTGCCACCATTCAAGAAAAACACGAACCCTGACTACGATCTATAATCATCATGGTCAGTTTGGAAGCTTGCATCGTTGTAACCCTTTATAGCTAGCTCCTCATCGCCTCTAAATATCAAGAAATATTCTTTAGTCCTTCTCAAGTACTTAAGAATATTCTTGACTGCTATCCAGTGACGCTCACCTGGATCTGACTAGTATCTACTCATCATGCTCAAAGCATAAGAGACATCAGGATGAGTACATAGCATGGCGTACATGATAGATCCTATAGCAGATTCATAAGGGATCTTATCCATGCAGTCTCTCTCCTCTCTAAAAGAGGGACTTTGAGTCTTCGAAAGATTCACACCATGTGATATCGGCAGAAGTCCCTTCTTGGAATTCTGCATGGCAAACCATGGTAATACCATGTCAATGTATATACTCTGACGTAGGCCAAGCAATCTCTTAGATCTATCTCTATAGATCTTGATGCCTAGAATACAGGTTGCTTCACCTAAGTCCTTCATTGAGAAGCACGTCCCCAGCCAAGTCTTCACAGACTATAGCGAAGGGATGTCATTCCCAATGAATAGTATGTCATCCACATACAATATAAGGAAGACAACTGTATTCCCACTAACCCTATTGTAGACACAGGGTTCATCTTCATTCTTGATGAAACCAAATTGTTTGATCGCATCATCGAATCGAAGATTCCAGCTACGAGAAGCTTGCTTTAGCCCATAAATGGACCTTTGCAGCTTGCATACTTTTCCAGTATGTTGTGGATCTACAAAACCCTCAGGTTGTGTCATGTACACATCCTCGAGTAAGTTTCCATTTAGAAATGCAATTTTGACATCCATCTGCCAGATCTCATAATCATGGTATGCTGCAATAGCAAGCATAATCCGAATGGACTTAAACATCGCCACTGGAGAAAAGGTTTCATCATAGTCAATACCATGAATTTTCTTGAAACCTTTAGCTACTAATCGGCACTTATAGGTATGCGTAAGTCCATCCATGTCAGTCTTTCTCCTAAAGACCCACTTACACCCAATGGATTTGACCCCTTCAGGTGGATCAACCAAAGTCCATACTTAGTTGGTGTACATGGATTCCATCTCGGATCTCATGGCCTCTAGCCATTTCTCAGAATATGGGCACATCACAGCTTCCTGATAGGAGGTAGGCTCATTCTCAATGAGCATGACGTCATCATGGTCAGACAAGAGAAATGAGTATCTCTCAGGCTGACGACGTACCCTATCAGACCTGCGAAGAGATAGGTCTACTTGAACAGGTGGTTGTTCCATAACTCTTTGTGCAACAATCTCATCACCCACAACACTTTGTGGTTCCTGTTCAATCTCCATCAAGGCCTCAGTGCTATGGTCCTTATCTTGAATTTCTTCAAGATCGAACGTACTCCCACTAATTTTTCTAGAAACAAAATCCCTTTCTAGAAAAACCTCAGTGTTTGCCACAAACACTTTGTGCTGACTGAGAATGTAGAAGTAATATCCCTTCGTGTCCTTGGGATATCCAACAAAATAACACTTATCAGATTTGGGTCCCAGTTTGTCTGAGACATGACGTAGAACGTAAGTCTCACAACCCCAAATCCTAATGAAAGACATCTTGGGATTTCTCCCTGTCCATATCGTATATGGTGTCTTTATCACAGCCTTGGATGGTACACGGTTAAGGGTGAAGGTTGTTGTGTCTAGAGCATATCCCCAAAAGGATATAGGAAGATCTGTGTGACTCATCATAGATCGTACCATATCTAATAGGGTACGATTCCTCCTTTTGGATACACCATTCAACTGTAGTGTTCCAGGAGGAGTGAGTTGGGATAGAATCCCACACTCAGCTAGATAGTCACGAAACTCATGGCTAAGGTATTCACCACCTCGATCTGATCGAAGTATCTTAATACTCTTGCCAAGCTGTTTTGTACTTCATTCTTGAATTCTTTGAACTTTTCAAAGGATTCTGATTTATGTGTCATTAGATACACATAATCTTATCTACTAAAGTCATCAGTAAATGTAATGAAGTACCTGTAACCACCTCTAGATGCAACATTGAAAGGGCCACATACATCACTATGTATAAGTCCTAACAAGTCTGTTGCTCTTTCGCTGTGTCCACTAAAGGGAGTCTTGGTCATCTTGCCTAGAAGGCAAGACTCGCATGTCTCATATGATTCAAAATCAAATGAGTCCAGCAACCCATCCTTATGGAGCTGGGATAAGCGACTCTCATTTATGTGACCTAAGTGACAATGCTAGAGATAGGTTTGGTTCAACTCATTTGACTTGAACCTTTTGGTACTTATGTTATAGATGGGGCTCTCTAAGTCTAGAATGTAGAGTCTGTTCATTAGAGGTGCACTACAATAGAACATATCATTTAAATAAACTGAACAATATTTTTTCTTTATTATAAATGAAAATCCTTTCTTGTCCAAACAAGAAACTGAAATTATGTTCTTAGTCAAAGCAGGCACATAACAACATTCATCTAGTTCTAGTACAAGCCCAGAGGGCAGAGATAGAAAATAAGTTCCTATAGCAACAGTAGCTACTCTTGCTCCATTGCCTACTCGTAGGTCCACCTCGCCCTTTGTCAATGCCCTGCTATTTCTCAGCACCTGCACATTGGTACAAATGTGAGATGTACATCCAGTATCTAATAACCATGATGAAGAAATAGATAGATTGACTTTTATAACATTTATACCTAAAGTAGAGGTCTCACTTCTCATCTTCTTAAGATCTTCCAGGTATGCTTTGCAGTTACGCTTCTAGTGTCCAGCTTCCTTGCAGTGGAAGCAAGACCCTTCCTTGGCCACCCCTCCTTTGGGTTTCAGTTCCTTGCCTTTTCCCTTCGCTTGGGACTTTCCCTTACCTTTAGGCTTACCCTTGCCTTTCTTCTTTTGCACAATCAAAATGGAGTTAGATTTTCCCTTCTTAAGGTTGAGCTCAGCAGTTCTCAACATGCTGAGCATCTCAGACAGTGGCTTATCAATTTCATTCATATTGTAATTCATGACAAATTGATTGTAGCTTTGTGGCAAAGACTGCAAGATCAAGTCAGTGGCCACCTCTTGGCCAAGGGGGTATCTCAATCTCTGTAGGTTTTCTACGTACCCAATCATCTTGAGTACATATGGACCTACGGGAGTCCCATCTTGCATTTTGGACCCAAATAATGCCTTAGAGACTTCATATCTCTCATGCCTTGCTTGTCCTTGATATAGTTGATGAAGATGTTCAACCATATCATAAGGATTCATGAACTCGTGTTGCTTCTGAAGCTCAGAGTTCATGGTCGCGAGCATTAGACATGACACATCTAATGCATCATCTTGATGCTTCTTGTAAGCATCTTTGTCAGCTCGCGAGGCAGTGGTAGGAGGTGCCTCTGGAATGGGCTGCTCCAGGACATACAGTTTTCTTTCTTGGGTGAGAACAATTCTCAAGTTCCTGTACCAGACCAGGAAATTTGCTCCATTGAGCTTGTCCTTCTCAAGGACAGAACGCAGAGAGAGAGTGTTTGTGTTTGTCGACATAGTAATCTACAACATACACAATGCAGAAAATTAATATCATATTCCTTTTATCATTTAATTAGGCCTTTAATCAAATGATGCTCTCACTGAATTATAAGAATTTTGTAGAATCGAGTTATGGATGTGGTCAAACCACATTACTAGATTCATACAAACTAGCTATAATTCCTGTGGGACAAGATCCACATCATACTAAGCCTTGAGTTAGCTTTGGCTAAATCGCCCAAGACTTAGTATGATCGGTGGGTAACACATTACCGATTACATCTCTATGCAACTCTTGTTTATATGATCAAGACCCACATTTACAAAAGACCTTGATTTAGCTTTGGCTAAATCGCCCAAGATTTAGTGTAAATGTGATCTTATTCTATCTTTCCAACGGTTGGAATATGCCTATAGTTTTACTCGATCCAATTGAGTTAACTAGTTTTACTCAATCTAATTGAGCTTACTCTAACCCAAGCCGTGATAGGCGGGACCAAGATTGTCCCTCCTCACCCTACCAAGATAATATGCGTTGCTCTGCTTTGGCAGATTCAACAACTACAAATGATTGAGGTAGTGATGGGTATCAAGAACTTGGTAGGCATTTTCGAGTTGATTCGATTAAGATCTAATCTAATCGTAATGTGTATCATATACGCATTAAGGCCTTTATTATCCTATACTAGCATGCATCACATACATACAAGCATTATTCTAGCATGCATCATATACATACAAGAAAAAATATCCAAGCATGCATCATATACATACAAGCTTTATACTACTAGCATGCATCACATACATACAAGCATAACAAATATATAAATATATATATATATATATATATATATATATATATATATATATATATATATATATATATATATATAAATTATTTGTGATTAGGTCATGGCTCTACTATGATCTTCTCAAGCCAATGAGAAGATCGGACGGTGAACCTAGGGCTAGCGGCTTCTCCAAACGCCTCCTTTGACCGCCATGTGTCGTCGACACCCTTCTCATAACTCCGTCTACTAGCAAACTTTCCATCGCTCCATTTTGTACATTACAAACATGAAACTCGAGTTACATCGAGTCTAAAACTATTTACAACTAGAATTTTAAAAAGAAGAGGCACGACACGCAGGTCGCATACCCTATACAATAAGCACAATCACAAAAATGGCACGCAGGCCGTATTATGAATAACAACACATTAACGTCCAATCATATTGGGGTTCTTGGGCCATGACCATCACAGAATTATACATAATACTAAATTATGTATCTTACAGAAAATTTCTATAATTTTTCCTGATTTTTTCAATTTTATGAGTCACCTCTCCGTAACAGTCCCGCTAAGCAATTTCCGGGCGCGATCGCGGGACAAGGCCCCTTTCGGGGATAGGGGCAGCACCCCTACTCACAAAAATAAACTTTGCAAGTGTCCCTACTAGATCTTACAGCGACTTAAGTCACTGTCCCAAAAACCTAAAGCGACAACTCGCCGTTTCGGAGAGTTTTTCTCGGTAGTTGAAGCCTACAAGTGTCCCAACACTCGTTGCTTCGACTCTTCGAGAAAAATACCCAAAAATTCTATAAAATTAGGAAATTTACAGAAACTTAAAAATATGTAATTTTTATATCTAATACAAAAACTACAAATATGAAATACGTGGATCTAATCGCTGGGTTTTTCGAGCCACAAAACCGCTTTTGCGCTATAAAACCCTAAGGCCATGGATCCGCTGCGTAAGGTATAAGAAATAAAACTACATGTATGTGTTATAAAAAACCTAGATCTACCATATATCTAAATGGTGAGAGCATTACCCTCGTAGCGATGCCCTTCGCTTATCCCACTCATCCAAACGCTTTGTCGGATCTCGAAGAGTGTCAAGTGCACACTCCTCTACAAGTATCCACACGAACAAATGGTGGAGAAGAAACCTTAGAGTGTGCTAGCACCCTTGAGAGTTTCTCAAAGATCCAAGGAAGAAGAAGATGGAGTTACCATCAAAATTACTTTCATCTAATGAAAGATGTGGCCGACCACTTATTGTTGTGGGGGGGGGGGGGGGGGGGGGGTACATGCATGTATGTAACTCCAAGAGCCAATGGCTCTTGGTTTCTCTCATGAGGTGGCACCACATGAAAAGTCCATGATGATGTGGAACATCAGCATTGGCCGGCCCACATGCCATGTCACCATAACATGGCAATTGGTCAGTCAAAAATGACCATTCATCTTCCCTCTCAAGTCAAGTCAAACTTGACCTCTTATCTCCCATGGTTGATCAAATCTAACCACTTGATTCAAGTCAATTTGATATAATGAATCCCTATTCAATAATTTAAATTGACTCAATGAATCAAATCTAAATTAGACTCATTCAACACTTGAATCAAATTGAGTCTAACTCAATTAGTCTAATTTGGATTACTCTTAATCCAATTTTGTTCATCCCATGAACCTAATCCTCATGGTTCATCATATGAACCTAATCTCCACCTAATTGCCCTTTGTGTGTGACCCTATATGTCCTTGTAACATTGGCAATGCTCCTAAACTGATTTACGAACATAAGCAATGAGCGGTATCTAGCAACACTTCATTGCTACCCAAGTTACAAGAATGTTGAGATCCAACATCACCTTTGTGACTACTAATTGTGACTCTCACAATATGTGACAATGTCCTTCTATCCTTGACATCTAGATTGACCAATTGAGGCATAGACCATATCATCCTCGGTACAATCTATATCTTGAACTCCAAGTAGACTCACTCTAATCAAATGAGCTCAATATCTCATATTGACTCATTTGGGCATGGTCATGCACTTCGCAGTCTCACTCTATCAAAAATAACGATGTCACTCCCGTCATATAGGAGGGATAGATCGCATCTACATCACTAATATCCCTCCGCATAATTTGTTACATACCCAGTAATCGCATTTATAGTCCACCCATTTACGGGTGACGTTTGACGAAGCCAAAGTATGCAATTCCTTATGTAGGGAACCATGGTGACTTCAGGTCTAAGGACTAATAGTCATACTAATAACCACATGATAAAGTATATGACACTCATATAACGATCCATGATACTTTCTGGGTCATTCAGTATACATTCTCCAATGCATACCCATGTGTCAACTTGATATCACATATCCATGACTTGTGATATCAAGTCATCGTGTTGACCTACATGCTAGTCTCTATGCATTAACATTGTCCCTGAATGTTAATACTTGACTAGGAATGATTAAGAGTAGTGTTCTCTATATCATCTCATTATCGATTCAACCAATCGATTGATATAGATAGAACCTACTACTCAAGGACATTATTATATTTAGTTATTTGGCACCTTCACTAATGAAAGACTTAATCCGGATGGGATGAGCTTCCTTGGCACAACCTATTCGTCATCGTGCTAACAACTTGAGTGGTCGCTTGAACAAACTAGTTGTTCAAGCAACACAACTCTTCTAGTTGGTTAGCCGCGGAAAAGACGACGGATGGATCGCCGGTTTTTGTGTTTGTCTTCGGGGTCCATGCTTATACAATATATATCCATTCATACACATGCATAATCAAAATATTAAAGAACATATTCAGATCTGTAAATAAAGTTAAAAACAACTTTATACCTTACGATCTTCTATCGTATGTCCTATCCTTCTCGTGGACGACGTGTGGACGAAGATCCTCCACGAGTTGAAGCCTTCTTGATCACTTTCTTCTCTACCTTGTCCGCTGTGAACAAAGAGAAGCAATCACAAATACCTTTCCTATCTAGAACCGACCACCAAATTAGGAATTTGGTGCAACCAGCCAAGGAGCAAGTGGATGATCGCGCCACCTTGGAATTGGAGGAAGAGAGATTGGAGGGAGGAAGGCCACCAATGGATGGAGAACCGCATGGCCAAGGAGCAAGGAAAAGGGAAGAGTGCCACCCAAAACCAGGAGGAGAAGAGAGGGATGACCGCCAAACCCTAGCTTGCCCAAGCTTATAGCCAAACCCTAGCCGCCCAATGGAAGATGAGCCAAACCCTAACCCTAATTCAAAACCAATCTCCTTTTCTTATCCTCGCCCAACCCTAAGCACCTATTTATAGAATAGGGCTTAAGCCTCCTTTAAACTCATCCGTCGGATCTAGGGATTTAACCTCCACCGTCGGATCTAGGGTTTTATCCCAACCGTCGGATCTAGGGTTTCATCTCAACCGTCGGATCTAGGATTTCATCCTAATCGTCGGATCTAGGATTTCATCCCAACCGTCGGATCTAGGGTTTTATCCCAACCATCGGATCTAGGGATTTAATCTCAACCGTCGATTCTAGGGTTTCATCCTAACCATCGGATCTTAGGGATTTAATCCCAACCGTTGGTTCTAGGGTTTCATCCTAACCATCGGATCTTAGGGATTTAATCCCAACCGTTGGTTCTAGGTTTTGTTTTACATTCTTGGATCTAGACTTCACAAGGATTATATTAGGCTACGATAGGGACCATAAGGAGGAGTTGGGTCTTGGCCACCCGATGGATCGGAACCACACATACTTGATCCATCAATGATGTTCCATTCCACTAGAGGATCATCATTGAACTACCTCACCAACCCCCATAAATTAATATGGGCTCCATATATTATTTGTACATTAATCTCCCCGTGTTTAAGATATCGAATGTCCGTCAATT
The DNA here is from genome assembly GCA_025175895.1 of Wurfbainia villosa. NCBI lineage: Eukaryota > Viridiplantae > Streptophyta > Magnoliopsida > Zingiberales > Zingiberaceae > Wurfbainia > Wurfbainia villosa. The sequence goes on from CM046002.1 coordinate 52,144,776, forward strand.
AATTGATTTCGACCATCGATTAATTAACATCTAATCTCACTCTACCTTATCATCATGTTGACTAAGTCAACCAGCTGGGTTTACATGATGAACCTTATGAGCTCCTCAAGGGGACATCATCAACCTAATATATAGGACACGGTTTCCTCCTATAATCAACGGCACACCATGTAAATAATATTATTTCCCAACTTACCGGGCATATTGATTTAATCCATCTAAATCTCACCCACTGGTAAATTAAAGAAATAAATACTAAGTACATGTGCAGTTATTATATCGGGATTAAGAGCATGTACAACATAATATCGAGGTCGATTCAATTATGTAGTCAATACTAAATTGAATCACCTCTATCGGTCTACTCAATACACCTAAGTGTACTAGTGTAACTCTATGTTCAAGATAAAACAATACCAAGCTACACTACAACCATGCCAATGGTTTGTCCAAAACCATCTTGGTTGTGAGCCTCTACTTATATTTTACAAGGTGATAACATGATCTTCTTACACACAAGCACCATATTATCTACAATGTAGAATATTAGACAATATCACACACATATAATAAATATATAAAGTGCAAACAATGATCATGTGATTCTTATTTCAAAATAAAATGTTCATACAAAAAGAGCTAGGCTTTCAGTATACATTCCAACAATCTCCCACTTATACTAAAAGACTATGCCGTCATCACTCTGCCATACATCTGATCCCCATGTCCTCCACATGCCTATCAAGCGCTTTATTTGGAAGGGCCTTAGTGAATGGATCTGCGGGTTATCCTCTCGATGCAATCTTGGCGGCAAACTTCTCCTCGCTTTACGATCTCTCGTATAAGGTGGTACTTGTGCTCTATGTGTTTACTCGCCTTATGGGCTCGTGGTTCCTTCGAGTTTGCAACTGCACCACTGTTATCACAATAAATTGTGATAGTTCTAGGCAAACCATAAATCACATCCAAGTCCATCAAGAAGTTCCTGAGCCATGACTTCCTTGGCTGCCTCAGAGGCTGCCACATACCCAGCTTCCATGGTAGAGTCCACCCCGCATTTCTGCTTGACACTCCTCCATACTATGGCTCCACCTCCAAAAGTAAACACAAACCCCTAGGTAGACCTACTCTTGTCCCTATCTGATTGGAAATCCGAATCAGTGTAACACGAGGACTAATTGATCCGCCGGTAAACCAGCATATAATCCCTAGTCCTTCTCAGGTACTTCAATATATGCTTTACCGCAGTCCAATGTCCCTGTCCAGGATTACTCTGATATCTGCTAACCATGCCCACGGCAAAGCAGATATCCGGTCTTGTACATAGCATAGCATACATAAGGCTTCCTACTGCCGAAGCATAAGGAACCGCCTTCATGTCCTCTATCTCCTTTGATGTTTTGGGACACATCTCTTTAGATAAAGGAACTCCATGCCTAAAAGGTAGAAAACCTTTCTTGGAGTTCTGCATGCTAAAGCGAGCAAGGATAGTGTCAATGTATGAAGCTTGAGATAAGCACAACATCCTTTTCTTGCGATCCCTTATAACTTTGATCCCAAGGATGTGTCCCACTTCTCCCAAGTCCTTCATATCAAACTGTTTGGACAACCATACCCTTACGTCTGATAACACTTTGATATTGTTGCCAACTAACAAAATGTCATCTATGTATAGTACAAGAAACACCACTACGTTTCCGTCACATATCTTGTATACACAAGGTTCATCCGGACTTTGAATAAATCCATATGACTGGATTACCTCATCAAAGCGGATGTTCCAAGATCTAGAAGCTTGCTTCAATCCATAAATGGACCGATTAAGCTTACATACAAGATGCTCATTGCCTTTAGCAATGAATCCCTCTGGTTGCATATAGATGTTCTCCTCAAGACTTAGTTAAGGAAAGGCTGTCTTGACATCCATCTATCAAATCTCATAATCCATATGGCTGACTATAGATAAGAGAATCGGATAGACTTAAGCATAGCTACCGTGAAAAAGGTCTCCTCATAATCGATACCCTCTTTACGAGTATACCCTTTGAAGCCTAGCTTTGAAGGTCTCAACCTTCCGTCTACTCCTCTCTTTCTCTTGTAGATCCACTTGCATCCAATGGTTTTTACACCATCGGGTGGCTCTACTAGCTCCCAGCCCTTCTTAGAATCCATAGATTCTATCTCTGAATTCATCGCTCTTTGCCAAGATACCGCATCTCTATCTTGGAGTGCCTCGTCATATGTCCAGGGATCAGGTTCATGTTCACCAGGGACTAAGTCCGAAGACTCTCCCAAAAACATGAATCTATCGGGTTGTCTAACAACCCTCCCACTATGACGAGGTGCCTCCTGTGTATGCTCTGTGACCAGCGGTGCGATGACTTGTGGTATCCTCTTGTCTGCGGTGATCTTGAAGTAGGACTTCCCTGTCAACTCCTCAAGAAAAATCCTACTCTTGGGCTTGTGGTTCATTACATAATCCTCCTCTAGAAATCTGGCATTCGTGCTAACGATCACCCTCTGATCTCTAGGATTATAAAATAAACCACCTTTCGTTCCCTTAGGGTAGCCAACAAACATGCATACTTCTGTACGAGGTTCCAACTTACGACATCTCCCTTGGCCACATGTCTTTGGACTCCCCATATCCGAATATGTCTTAGACTAGGCTTTTGCCCGATCCACAACTCTGTGGGAGTAGAAGTGCGATTTAGATGGAACCAAGTTGAGAATATACATTGTCGTATCCGAGCATACCCAGGAATGAATCAGGTAACTCAGAATAACTCATCATCGATCTGACCATCTCCATAAGAGTCCTATTCCTTCGCTCCGCCACACCATTCTGCTGGGGTGTGCCAGGTGCGGACAATTGGGATTGAATCCCAGCCTCTGATAAGTAACTCCTAAACTCTCCCAAGAGGTACTCGCCACCACGATCAGATCGTAATGTCTTGATACTTTTACCTTGACGGTTCTCTACATCAGCCTTGAATTCTTTGAACTTGTCAAAGCATTGGACTTCGCGCATCAAGTAAATGTATCCATATCTTGAATAATCGTCTATAAAAGAGGCGAAGTATTCAAAGCCACCTCTTGCCTGGATAGACATAGGACCGCACAAATCAGAATGAACCAATTCTAACACATCTTTGGCTCTATACCCCTTTGCCTTGAAAGGCCTCTTGGTCATTTTACCTTCCAAGCAAGATTCGCAGGTTGGGAGATCCTCCACCACTAATGAACCCAAAGGTCCATCAGCTATCAACCTTTGAATTCTACTTAGGTTAATATGACCAAGCCTTAGATGCCAAAGATATGTTTGGTTCATTTGCGAAGGTTCTTTTCTCTTATTAGATTTAGAAGATGAGTTATTTACTTCTATATGCATCGTGGGAGTTTTCGGTTCAAGAGTATATAAATTGCCAACTAATGTACGAGCAGATAATCTCCTATTCCTTTTATAACCACCTTGTCATTAAAAAAAGCAGAATATCCATCCAAAAACAATTTAGAAACTGAAATTAAATTCTTTCTAAAAGTAGGTACATAAAGACAATTTCTCAAAACCAAAATTTATTCCTATCAAAAGATAAATAAGCGTCTCCCACTTGATAGCCGCCACCTTTGAAGCATTGCCCATGAAAGGCGGTAATCTCTCCCCTCGGCTAGTCGTCGGGTTTCACGGAACCCCTGCAAAGTATTGCAGACATGATCAGTGGCTCCTGTATCTACACACCAGGCACTGGTAGATAACACCGCTAAACATGTTTCAACAACTAAACAAGAAGATATACCTTTGTTCTTTCGGCGAGGACAGTCCGCCTTCCAATGTCCAGTCTGCTTGCAAGTGAAGCACTTGCCTTTCGGCTTCTTCACTCCTGCCTGAGGTCCTCCTGCCACTTTCTTCGCTCCACCTTGCTTCTTCTTCTTCTTACCTTTCGGTTTAGAGGAAGAAACCTTCTGAGCGACCATGGCTTGAGAACTCTGATGAAAAAGCCCCTCTGCCGCCTGGAGTTCTGTCAGAAGCTCCGCCAACGAATACAACCTCTTGTTCATGTTGTAGTTGAGGCGGAACTGCTCAAAACTCCTAGGCAGAGACTAGAGAATGATATCGACCTGGGTTTCCCCATCGATCTCAGCTCCGAGGACTTCCATCTCATTAAGATGAGCCATCATCTTGAGAACATGATCCCTAACGGGTGTTCCCTCGACCATGGTGGTCGTCATCAAATTTCTCATTGCCTCCTGCCTAGCCGCCCTACTCTGATGATCCATCCTCATCCTCCTCATCATCATCGGATGAGGAGAATGCTTTTGTCACCAATTTGGCCTTGATGGCCTTTGATGACTTGGATTGTTCTTCATCCGATAATGAAGGATCAAGCTCAAGTGGGGAGAGCTCAAGTGAAGGGGGAGTTTCTACATCCTCATCATCCGAAGAAGAAGAGGACATGGAAACTATGGTAACGAAAGTCTCTCCTAAGAAAATGTTAGTGAAAGCCCTAGAGCCAATCATATGATGATTGTTGTATGGACTTTATTGTATCATATTCCTATTTATAAAGGCATGGTTATTATATTTACTTGTATTGGTGCCAAATAACTAAATATAATAATGTCCTTGAGTAGTAGGTTCTTATCTATATCAATCGATTGGTTGAATCGATAATGAGATGATATAGAGAACACTACTCTTAATCATTCCTAGTCAGTATTAACATTCGGGGACAATGTTAATGCGTAGAGACTAGCATGTATGACTTGATCTCACAAGTCATGGATATGAGATATCAAGTTGACACATGGGTATGCATTGGAGAATGTATACTGAATGACCCGCCATGAGAAAGTATCATGGATCGTTATATGAGTGTCATATACTTTCTCATGTGGCTATTAGTATGACTATTAGTCCTTAGAACTGAAGTCACCATGGTTCCCTACATAAGGAGTTGCATACTTTGGCTTCGTCAAACGTCACCCGTAAATGGGTGGACTATAAAGGCGATTCATCGGGTATGTAACAAATTATGCGAGAGGATGTGAGTGATGTAGATGGGATCTATCCCTCCTATATGACGGGGTGACATCGATATTCTTGATAGAGTGAGACCACGAAGTGCATGGCCATGCCCAAATGAGTCAATATGAGATATTGAGCTCATTTGATTAGAGTGAGTCTACTTGGAGTTCAAGATTTAGATTGTCGAGGATGACACGGTCTATGCCTCGATTGGTCAATCTAGATGTCAAGGATAGAGGGACATTGTCACATATTGTGAGAGTCACAATTAGTAGTTACAAAGGTGATGTTGGAGCTCAACATTCTTGTAACTTGGGTAGCAATGATGTGTTGCTAGATACCGCTCATTGCTTATGTTCCTAAATCGGTTTAGGGACATTGCCAACGTTACAAGAACCTATAGGGTCACACACATAAGAGCAATTAGATGGAGATTAGGTTCATATGATGAACCATGAGGATTAGGTTCATGGGATGAACCAAATTGGATTAAGAGTAATCCAAATTAGTCTAATTGAGTTAGACTCAAGTTGATTCAAGTGTTGAATGAGTCTAATTGTGATTTGATTCATCAAATCAATTTAAATTAATGAAGATTCATTAAATTAAATTGACTTGAATCAAATGGTTGGATTTGATCAACCATGGGAGATTAGAGAGTCAAGTTTGACTTGACTTGAGAGGGAAGATGAAAGGTCAAGTTTGACTTGACCAAATGCCATGTCATGGTGATGACTTGGCATGGGGCCAATGATGATGCTCCACATCATCATTGACTTGGTCAATTGATGCCACATCATGAGGGAGATCAAGGGTCATGGGAGTTACATGCATGCATGTAACCCCCCTCCATGAAGTGGTCGGCCACTCCATTAGATGGAGTATTGATTTTTGTGGCTAATTGACTTCATCTTCATCTTGGAATTTTTCCTCTCAAGCTCTCCCTCTCCTTCCTCATCTTGCCGAGACACCCTAGGAGTGCTAGCACACTCAAGTGTGTTTTTCTTCCACCTATTGCTTGTGTGGATACCATAGAGGAGTGTGTGCACTTGACACTCTCGAGTTCGGCGGACTTTTGAATGGCGGGATTTGCGAAGGGCATCGCATCGAGGTAATGATCTTATCTCTTAGATCTAAGGTAGATCTAGGGTTTTTATACAAGCACATACATGTTTTGTTTTAATACTTCTTGCGGATCCGTGGCGGGGCTTCGAGGTTTCCCGCACGCAAAAGCGGTTTTGCGGCTCGGAAAAAACCAACAGTGGTATCGAGCCACGTCGAAGCATGTATGTGTTTCGTTTTGTTGTTTTTATTATTAGATATAAAATTACAGATTTATATGTTTCTGTAAATTTTCTTATTTTATAGAATTTTTGGGTATTTTTCTCGTAGAGTCGAAGCAACGAGTGTTGGGACACTCGTGAGGCTTCAAATCGAGAAAAACTCTCTCGAATCGGCGAGTTCTCGCTTTGGGTTTTTTGGGACAGCGACTTAAGTCACTGTAAGATCATTGTAGGGACACTCGCGAAGTTTATTTTTGCGAGTAGGGCGCTGCCCCTATCCCGAAAGGGGCCATGTCCCGATCGCGCCAAACCGCTTAAGCGGGACTGTTACGAAGAGTTGACTCATAAATTGAAATAAATTAGGAAAAATTATAGAAATTTCTGTAAAATACATAATTTAGAATTATGTATAATTCTGTGATTGTCATGGCCCAATAACCCAATTGGATTGGATTAAGTGTGTTGTAATTCATAATATGGCACTGCGTGCTTTTTGTGGTTAATGCGTGTTGTAAAGTGTTTTGCGACACAGCGTCGCACCTATTCTTTTAATATTCTAGTTGTAAATAGTTTTAGACTCGAATGTAACTCGAGTTTCATATTTGTAATGTACAAAATGGGCGGTGGAAAGTCCACTGAAGGCGAGTTACGAAGGGTGATTTACGACACATGGCGGCCAAAGGAAGCGCTGGAGAAGCCGCTAGCCTTAGGTTGATCGTCCGATCTTCTCATTGGCTTGAGAAGATCGTAGTAGGGCCATGACTATATCACATTTAATATATATATATATGTTGATATATATATATGTATATTTAATTGATTTTGCTTGTATGTATGTGATGCATGCTAGTAGAAACATGGTTGTATGTATATGATGCATGCTAGGTTAATTTTCTTGTATGTATATGATGCATGCTAGAATAATTAATGTATGTATATGATGCATGCTAATATAGGATAATAAAGGCCTAAATGCGTATAAGATACACATTACGATTAGATTAGATCATAATCGAATCAACTCGAAAATGCCTACCGAGCCTTGATACCCATCACTACCTCGATCATTTGTTGTTGAATCTGCCAAAGCAAAGCAACGCATATTATCTTGGTAGGGTGCGGAGGGACAATCTTGGTCCCGCCTATCACGACTCGGGTTAGAGTAAGCTCAATTAGATTGAGCAAAACTAGTTAACTCAATTGGATCGAGTAGAACTATAGGCATATTCCAATCGTTGGAAAGATAGGTTAAGATCGCATTTACACTAAATCTTGGGCGATTTAGCCAAAGCTAACTCAAGGTCTTTTGTAAATGTGGGTCTTAATCCTATAAACAAGAGTTGCATAGAGATGTAATCGGTAATGTGTTACCCACCGATCGTACTAAGTCTTGGGCGATTTAGCCAAAGCTAACTCAAGGCTTAGTATGATGTGGATCTTGTCCCGCAAGAATTATAGCTAGTTTGTATGAATCTAGTAAATGTGGTTTGACCACATCCATAACTCGATTCTACAAAATTCCTATAATTCAGTGGGAGCATCATTTGATTAAAGGCCTAATTAAATGATAAAAGGAATATGATATTAATCCTCTGCATTGTATGTTGTAGATTACTATGTCAACAAACACGAACACTCTCTCTCTGCGATCTGTCCTTGAGAAGGACAAGCTCAATGGAGCAAATTTCCTGGACTGGTACAGGAACTTGAGAATTGTTCTCACCCAAGAAAGGAAGTTGTACGCCCGGAGCGCCCATTCCGAGGCACCTCCGCCAATGCCTCATGAGCCGACAAAGATGCTTACAAGAAGCATCAAGATGATGCATTAGATGTGTCTCTAATGCTCGCATGACCATGAACTCGAGCTGTACAACACGAGTTCATGAATGCTTATGATATGGTTGGACATCTTCACAACTATATCAAGGACAAGCTAGGCATGAGAGATATGAAGTCTCTAAGGCATTATTTGGGTCCAAAATGCAAGAAGTGAGGTACATATGTACTCAAGATGATTGGGTACGAGAAAACCTACAAAGGTCGGATTCCCACTTGGCCAAGAGCCGCCATCGACCTAATCTTGCAATCTTTGCCAAGAGCCTTCAATCAATTTGTCATGAATTATAACATGAATGAAATTGATAAGCCATTACAAATGCTCAAAGATGTTGAGAATCACGAGCTTAACCTTAAGAAGGGAAAATCTGACACCATTTTGATGGTGCAGAAGAAGAAAGGCAAGGGCAAGCCTAAAGGTAAGGGAAAGTCCCAAGCCAAGGGCAAAGGCAAATAACTTAAACCCAAAGGAGGGGTAGCCAAGGAAGGGGCTTGCTTCCACTGCAAGGAAGCAGGACATCGGAAGCGAATCGCAAGGCATACCGAAGATCTTAAGAAGAAAAGAAGTGAGACTTCTACTTCAGGTATAAATGTTATAGAAGTCAATCTATCTATTTCTTCATCATGGGTATTAGATACCGGATGTGCATCTCACATTTGTACCAATGTGCAGGGGCTGAGAAATAGCAAGGCCTTGACAAAGGGCGAGGTGGACCTACGAGTAGGCAATGGAGCAAGGGCTGTCATTGTAGGAACTTATGATCTATCTCGCCTCCGGGCTTGTACTAGAATTAGAAGAATGTTGTTATGTGCTCGCTTTAACTAAGAACATCATTTTTCAGCTTTCTTGTTTGGACAAGAAAGGTTTTTCATTTATAATAAAGAACAAATGTTGTTCAGTTTATTTAAATGATATGTTCTATTGTAGTGCACCTCTAATGAACGGACTCTACTTTCTAGACTTAGAGAGCCCTATCTATAACATAAGTACCAAGAGGTTCAAGTCAAATGAGTTGAACCAAACCTATCTCTGGCATTGTCGCTTAGGTCACATAAATGAGAGTCGCTTATCTCTCCATAAGGATGGTCCGCTAGACTCATTTGATTTTGAATCATATGAGACATGCGAGTCTTGCCTTTTAGGCAAGATGACCAAGACTCCCTTTAGTGGACATAGCGAAAGAGCAACAGATTTGTTGGGACTTATACATAGTGATGTATGTGGTCCTTTCAATGTTGCTGCTAGAGGTGGTTACAGGTACTTCATTACATTTACTGATGACTTCAAGAGATATGGTTATGTGTATCTTATGACACATAAATCAATCCTTTGAAAAGTTCAAAGAATTCAAGAATGAAGTACAAAACCACTGGCAAGAGTATTAAGATACTTGATCGATCGAGGTGGTGAATACCTTAGCCATGAGTTTCGTGACTATCTAGCCGAGTGTGGGATTCTATCCCAACTCACTCCTCCCGGAACACCACAAAGGAATGGTGTATCCGAAAGGAGGAATCGTGACTTATTGGATATGGTACTATCTATGATGAGTCACATGATCTTCCTATATCCTTTTGGGGATATGCTCGACACGCGCCTTTACCCTTAATGTACCATCCAAGGTCGTGGTAAAGACACCATATACGATATGGATAGGAAAAATCCCAAGATGTCTTTTATGAGGATTTGGGGTTGTGAGGCTTACGCTCGACGCCAAGTCTCGCATAAACCGGGACCCAAATCCGATAGGTGCTATTTTGTTGGATATCCCAAGTCTACAAAGGATATTATTTACATTCCCAACAAGACAAAGTGTTTGTGGTAAAGACCGGGTTTTTCTAGAAAGGGATTTTGTTTCTAGACTAGTGGGAGTACCTTCGATCTTGAAGAAATTCAAGATAAGGACCATAGCACTGAGGCCTTGATGGAGGTTGAACAGGAACCACAAAGTGTTGTGGGTGATGAGGTTGTTGCACAAAGAGTTGTGGAACAACCACCTGTTCAAGTAGACCTACCTCTTCTCAGGTCTGATAGGGTACGTCGTCAGCCTGAGAGATACTCATTTCTCTTGTCTGACCATGATGACGTTATGCTCATTGAGAATGAGCCTACCTCCTATCAGGAAGCTGTGATGAGCCCAGATTCTGAGAAATGGCTAGACGCCATGAGATCCGAAATGGAATCCATGTACACTAACCAAGTATGGACTTTGGTTGATCCACCTGAAGGGGTCAAACCCATTGGGTGTAAGTGGGTCTTTAGGAGAAAGACTGACATGGATGGACTTACGCATACCTATAAGGGCCGATTGGTGGCTAAAGGTTTCAAGAAAATTCATGGTATTGACTATGATGAAACCTTTTCTCCAGTGGCGATGTTTAAGTCCATTCGGATCTTGCTTGCTATTGCAGCATACCACGATTATGAGATCTGGCAGATGGATGTCAAAACCGCTGCTTCGAATGGAAACTTACTCGAGGATGTGTACATGACACAACCTCGAGGGTTTTGTAGATCCACAAAGATATCGGGAAGGTATGCAAGCCGCAAAGGTCCATTTATGGGCTAAAGCAAGCTTCTGAGCCGAATCTTCGATTCGATGATGCGATCAAACAGTTTGGTTTCATCAAGAATGAAGATGAACCCTGTGTCTACAAGAGGGTTAATGGGAACACATTTGTGTTCCTTGTACTGTATGTGGATGACATACTACTCATTGGGAATGACATCCCTTCGCTACAGTCTGTGAAGACTTGGCTGGGGACGTGCTTCTCAATGAAGGACTTAGGTGAAGCAGCCTGTATTCTAGGCATCAAGATCTATAGAGATAGATCTAAGAGATTGCTTGGCCTAAGTCAGAGTACATACATTGACACGGTATTACTTCGGTTTGCCATGCAGAATTCCAAGAAAGGACTTCTGCCGATGTCACATGGTGTGAGTCTTTTGAAGACTCAAAGTCCCTCTTCTAGAGAGGAGAGAGACCGCATGGATAAGATCTCTTACGCATCTGCTATAGGATCTATCATGTACGCCATGTTGTGTACTCGTCCTGATGTCTCGTATGCTTTGAGCATGACGAGTAGATACCAGTCAGATCCAGGTGAGCGCCATCGATAGCCAAGAATATTCTTAAGTACTTGAGAAGGACTAAAGAATATTTCTTGATATTCGAGGCGATGAGGAGCTAGTCAGAAGGGTTACAATGATGCCAGCCTTCCAAACCGACTGTGATGATTACAGATCGCAATGTGGTTTGTGTTTTTCTTGAATAGGTAGCACCGTGAGTCGAAGAGTTCCAAGCAGACACGCTTATTGATTCTACAACAGAGGCCGAATATATCGGTGCTTCCATCTCATTCGTGAGATTGTCGATCGAGGAGATGTGAAGATTTGCAGAGTACCCACAGAGGCTAACATCGCAGATCCCTTGACCAAGGCTTTGGCACAGAAAAAGCATGATGGTCACACTAGGTCATTGGGTATTAGATACTACGGTGATTGGCACTAGTGCTAGTGGGAGATTGTTAGTGAAAGCTAGAGCCAATCATATGATGATTGTTGTATGGACTTTATTGTATCATATTCCTATTTATAAAGGCATGGTTATTATATTTACTTGTATTGGTGCCAAATAACTAAATATAATAATGTCCTTGAGTAGTAGATTCTTATCTATATCAATCGATTGGTTGAATCGATAATGAGATGATATAGAGAACACTACTCTTAATCATTCCTAGTCGAGTATTAACATTCAGGGACAATGTTAATGCGTAGAGACTAGCATGTAGGTCAACAAGATGACTTGATCTCACAAGTCATGGATATGAGATATCAAGTTGACACATGGGTATGCATTGGAGAATGTATACTGAATGACCCGCCATGAGAAAGTATCATGGATCGTTATATGAGTGTCATATACTTTCTCATGTGGCTATTAGTATGACTATTAGTCCTTAGACCTGAAGTCACCATGGTTCCCTACATAAGGAGTTGCATACTTTGCTTTCACAACGCCACCCGTAAATGGGTGGACTATAAAGGCGACATCGGGTATGTAAAATTATGCGAGAGGATGTGAGTGATGTAGATGGGATCTATCCCTCCTATATGACGGGGGTGACATCGATATTCTTGATAGAGTGAGACCACGAAGTGCACGGCCATGCCCAAATGAGTCAATATGAGATATTGAGCTCATTTGATTAGAGTGAGTCTACTTGGAGTTCAAGATTTAGATTGTACCGAGGATGACACGGCCTATGCCTCGATTGGTCAATCTAGATGTCAAGGATAGAGGGACATTGTCACATATTGTGAGAGTCACAATTAGTAGTCACAAAGGTGATGTTGGAGCTCAACATTCTTGTAACTTGGGTAGCAATGATGTGTTGCTAGATACCGCCATTGCTTATGTTCCTAAATCGGTTTAGGACATTGCCAACGCTATAAGAACCTATAGGGTCACACACATAAGAGCAATTAGATGGAGATTAGGTTCATATGATGAACCATGAGGATTAGGTTCATGGATGAACCAAATTGGATTAAGAGTAATCCAAATTAGACTAATTGAGTTAGACTCAAGTTGATTCAAGTGTTGAATGAGTCTAATTTAGATTTGATTCATCAAATCAATTTAAATTAATGAATAGTGATTCATTAAATTAAATTGACTTGAGTCAAGTGGTTAGATTTGATCAACCATGGGAGTTTAGAGGTCAAGTTTGACTTGACTTGAGAGGGAAGATGAAAGGTCAAGTTTGACTTGACCAAATGCCATGTCATGATGATGACTAGGCATGGGCGGCCAATGATGATGCTCCACATCATCATTGACTTTGTCAATTGATGCCACATCATGAGGGAGATCAAGGGTCATGGGAGTTACATGCATGCATGTAACCCCTCCATGAACCACCACATTAGATGGAGTATTGATTTTGGTGTGGCTAATTACTTCATCTTCAACCTTGGAATTTTTCCTCTCAAGCTCTCCCTCTCCTTCCTCATCTTGCCGAGACACCCTAGGAGTGCTAGCACACTCAAGTGTGTTTTTCTTCCACCTATTGCTTGTGTGGATACCATAGAGGAGTGTGCACTTGACACTCGAGTTCCTATGAACTTTCGACGAGCGGATAAGCTTTAAGGGCATCGCATCGAGGGTAATGATCTTATCTCTTAGATCTAAGGTAGATCTAGGGTTTTTTGTAAGCACATACATGTTTTGTTTTAATACTTCTTCGCACGGATCCGCGGGTCGGGCTTCCGAGGTTTCCGCAACGCAAAGCAAGCTGCGGCTCTAAAACCCAACAAAGGGTATCGTGAGCCACGCTAAGCATGTATGTGTTTCGCTTTTGTTGTTTTTATATTAGATATAAAAATTACAGATTTATATGTTTCTGTAAATTTTCTTATTTTATAGAATTTTTGGGTATTTTTTTCGTAGAGTCAAGCAACGAGTGTTGGGACACTCGTAGGCTTCAATCACGAGAAAAACTCTCCAAATCGGCGAAGTTCTCGCTTAGGTTTTTGGGACAGCGACTTAAGTCACTGTAAGATCATTGTAGGGACACTCGCAAAGTTTATTTTATGCAGTAGGGCGCTGCCCCTATCCCCGAAAGGGGCCATGTCCCGCGATCGCGCTTTAAACCGCTAGCGGACCGCTTACGAGAGGTGACTCATAAATTCGAAATAAATTAGGAAAATTATAGAAATTTCTGTAAAAATACATAATTTAGAATTATGTATAATTCTTGTGATTGTCATGGCCCAATAACCCAATTGGATTGGATTATGTGTTGTAATTCATAATACTTGCCGCTTTTGTGGTCAGGCGTGTTGTAAAGTTTCATGACTCAAGGCCGTGACCTCTTCTTTTAATATTCTAGTTGTAATAGTTTTAGACTCGAATGTAACTCGAGTTTCGTATTTGTAATGTACAAAAATGGAGCGGTGGAAAGTCCACTTGAAGACGAGCTTACGAGAAGGGTGACGATTTACACATGGCGGTCAAAGGAAGCGCTGAGAAGCCGCTAGCCTTAGGTTGACCGTCCGATCTTCTCATTGGCTTGAGAAGATCGTAGTAGGGCCATGACTATATCACATTTAATGATATATATATGTTGATATATATATATGTATATTTAATTGATTTTGCTTGTATGTATGTGATGCATGCTAGTAGAAACATGGTTGTATGTATATGATGCATGCTAGGTTAATTTTCTTGTATGTATATGATGCATGCTAGAATAATTAATGTATGTATATGATGCATGCTAATATAGGATAATAAAGGCCTAAATGTGTATAAGATACACATTACGATTAGATTAGATCATAATCGAATCAACTCGAAAATGCCTACCGAGCCTTGATACCCATCACTACCTCGATCATTTGTTGTTGTTGAATCTGCCAAAGCAGAGCAACGACTATTATCTTGGTAGGGTGCGGAGGGACAATCTTGGTCCCGCCTATCACGACTCGGGTTAGAGTAAGCTCAATTAGATTGAGCAAAACTAGTTAACTCAATTGGATCGAGTAGAACTATAGGCATATTCCAATCGTTGGAAAGATAGGTTAAGATCGCATTTACACTAAATCTTGGGCGATTTAGCCAAAGCTAACTCAAGGTCTTTTGTAAATGTGGGTCTTAATCCTATAAACAAGAGTTGCATAGAGATGTAATCGGTAATGTGTTACCCACCGATCGTACTAAGTCTTGGGCGATTTAGCCAAAGCTAACTCAAGGCTTAGTATGATGTGGATCTTGTCTAAGAATTATAGCTAGTTTGTATGAATCTAGTAAAAGTGGTTTGACCACATCCATAACTCGATTCTACAAAATTCCTATAATTTAGTGGGAGCATCATTTGATTAAAGGCCTAATTAAATGATAAAAGGAATATGATATTAATCCTCTGCATTGTATGTTGTAGATTACTATGTCAACAAACACGAACACTCTCTCTCTGCGACCGTCTCTGAGAAGGACAAGCTCAATGGAGCAAATTTCCGGATCGCACAGAACCTGAGAATTGTTCTCACCCAAGAAAGGAAGCTGTACGTCCTGGAGCAGCCCATTCCAGAGGCACCTCCTGCCACTGCCTCGCGAGCTGACAAAGATGCTTACAAGAAGCATCAAGATGATGCATTAGATGTGTCATGTCTAATGCTCGCGACCATGAACTCGAGCTTCGTATAAACACGAGTTCATGAATGCTTATGATATGGTTGTACTTCTTCGTCAACTATATCAAGGACAAGCTAGGCATGAGAGATATGAAGTCTCTAAGGCATTATTTGGGTCCAAAATGAAAGACGGGTCTCGCGTAGGTACAGATGTACTCAAGATGATTGGGTAAGTAGTATACCTACATAGGCTGTGATTCCCACTTGGCCAAGAGCTGGGCACTGACCTAATCTTGCAATGTTTGCCAAGAGCCTTCGATCAATTTGTCATGAATTATAACATGAATGAAATTGATAAGCCATCGTCAAATGCTCAAAGATGTTGAGAATCACGAGCTTAACCTTAAGAAGGGTAAATCGACACCATTTTGATGGTGCGTAAGAAGAAAGGCAAGGGCAAGCCTAAAGGTAAGGGAAAGTCCCAAGCCAAGGGCAAAGGCAAAGAACTTAAACCCAAAGGAGGGGTAGCTAAGGAAGGGGCTTGCTTCCACGCAAGGAAGCAGACACCGAAGCGTGAATCGCAAGGCATACCGAAGATCTTAAGAAGAAGAGAAGTGAGACTTCTACTGTATAAATGTTATAGAAGTCAATCTATCTATTTCTTCATCATGGGTATTAGATACCGGATGTGCATCTCACATTTGTACCAATGTGCAGGGGCTGAGAAATAGCAAGGCATTGACAAAGGGCGAGGTGGACCTACGAGTAGGCAATGGAGCAAGGGTTGCTGCTGTTGCTGTAGGAACTTATGATCTATCTCTGCCCTCTGGGCTTGTACTAGAATTAGAAGAATGTTGTTATGTGCCTGCTTTAACTAAGAACATCATTTCAGTTTCTTGTTTGGACAAGAAAGGGTTTTTCATTTATAATAAAGAACAAATGTTGTTCAGTTTATTTAAATGATATGTTCTATTGTAGTGCACCTCTAATGAACGGACTCTACTTTCTAGACTTAGAGAGCCCTATCTATAACATAAGTACCAAGAGGTTCAAATCAAATGAGTTGAACCAAACCTATCTCTGGCATTGTCGCTAGGTCACATAAATGAGAGTCGCTTATCTCACCTCCATAAGGATGGGTCGCTAGACTCATTTGATTTTGAATCATATGAGACATGCGAGTCTTGCCTTTTAGGCAAGATGACCAAGACTCCCTTTAGTGGACATAGAAAGAGCAATGATTTGTTAGGGACTTATACATAGTGATGTATGTGGTCCTTTCAGAGGTGGTTATGGTGTACTTCATTACATTTATCGATGACTTCAAGAGATATGGTTATGTGTATCTTATGACACATAAATCAATCCTTTGAAAAGTTCAAAGAATTCAAGAATGAAGTACAAAACCACTGGCAAGAGTATTAAGATACTTCGATCGATCGAGGTGGTGAATACCTTAGCCATGAGTTTCGTGACTATCTAGCCGAGTGTGGGATTCTATCCCAACTCACTCCTCCCGGAACACCACGGGAATGGTGTATCCGAAAGGAGGAATCGTACTTATTGGATATGGTACTATCTATGATGAGTCACATGATCTTCCTATATCCTTTTGGGGATATGCTCGACACAGCAGCCTTTACCCTTAACCGTGTACCATCCAAGGTCAGGTAAAGACACCATATACGATATGGATAGGAAAAATCCCAAGATGTCTTTTATGAGGATTTGGGGTTGTGAGGCTTATGCTCGACGCCAAGTCTCGCATAAACTGGGACCCAAACCGATAGGTGCTATTTTGTGGATATCCCAAGTCTACAAAGGATATTATTTCTACATTCCCAACAAGACAAAGTGTTTGTAAAGACTGGGTTTTTCTAGAAAGGGATTTTGTTTCTAGAAAAACTAGTGGGAGTCCCTTCGATCTTGAAGAAATTCAAGATAAGGACCATAGCACTGAGACCTTGATGGAGGTTGAACAGGAACCACACAGTGTTGTGGGTGATGAGGTTGTTGCACAAAGAGTTGTGGAACAACCACCTGTTCAGGTAGACCTACCTCTTCGCAGTCCGATAGGGTACGCTGTCACCGAGAGATACTCATTTCTCTTTGTCCGACCATGATGACGTTATGCTCATTGAGAATGAGCCTACCTCCTATCGTGAAGCCGCGATGAGCCCAGATTCTCGAGAAATGGCTAGACGCCATGAGATCCGAGATGGAATCCATGTACACTAACCAAGTATGGACTTTGGTTGATCCACCTGAAGGGGTCAAACCCATTGGGTGTAAGTGGGTCTTTAGGAGAAAGACTCACATGGATGGACTTACGCATACCTATAAGGGCCGATTGGTGGCTAAAGGTTTCAAGCAAATTCATGGTATTGACTATGATGAAACCTTTTCTCCAGTGGCGATGTTTAAGTCCATTCGGATCTTGCTTGCTATTGCAGCATACCACGATTATGAGATCTGGCAGATGGATGTCAAAACCGCTTTCGAATGGAAACTTACTCGAGGATGTGTACATGACACAACCCGAGGGTTTTGTAGATCCACAAAGATATCGGGAAGGTATGCAAGCCGCAAAGGTCCATTTATGGGCTAAAGCAAGCTTCTCGAGCTGGAATCTTCGATTCGATGATGCGATCAAGCTTTGGTTTCATCAAGAATGAAGATGAACCCCGTGTCTACAAGAGGGTTAATGGGAACACATTTGTGTTCTTTGTATATGTGGATGACATACTACTCATTGGGAATGACATCCCTTCGCTACAGTCTGTGAAGACTTGGCTGGGGACGTGCTTCTCAATGAAGGACTTAGGTGAAGCAGCCAGTATTCTAGGCATCAAGATCTATAGAGATAGATCTAAGAGATTGCTTGGCCTAAGTCAGAGTACATACATTGACACTGCAGATACTTGGTTTGCCATGCAGAATTCCAAGAAAGGACTTCGCGATGTCACATGGTGTGAGTCTTTCGAAGACTCAAAGTCCCTCTTCTAGAGAGGAGAGAGACCGCATGGATAAGATCCCTTACGCATCTGCTATAGGATCTATCATGTACGCCATGTTATGTACTCATCCTGATGTCTCGTATGCTTTGAGCATGACGAGTAGATACGATCGATCCGGTGAGCGCCATCGATAGTTAAGAATATTCTTAAGTACTTGAGAAGGACTAAAGAATATTTCTTGATATTTGGAGGCGATGAGGAGCTAGCTGTAAAGGGTTACAGCGATGCCAGCTTCCAAACTGACCAGGATGATTACAGATCGCAGTCAGGGTTCGTGTTTTTCTTGAATAGGTAGCACTGTGAGCTGGAAGAGTTCCAAGCAGACACGCTATTGATTCTACAACAGAGGCCGAATATATCGGTGCTTCCATCTCATTCGTGAGATTGTCGATCGAGGAGATGTGAAGATTTGCAGAGTACCCACAGAGGCTAACATCGCAGATCCCTTGACCAAGGCTTTGGCACAGAAAAAGCATGATGGTCACACTAGGTCATTGGGTATTAGATACTACGGTGATTGGCACTAGTGCTAGTGGGAGATTGTTAGTGAAAGCCCTAGAGCCAATCATGTGATGATTGTTGTATGGACTTTATTGTATCATATTCCTATTTATAAAGGCATGGTTATTATATTTACTTGTATTGGTGCCAAATAACTAAATATAATAATGTCCTTGAGTAGTAGGTTCTTATCTATATCAATCGATTGGTTGAATCGATAATGAGATGATATAGAGAACACTACTCTTAATCATTCCTAGTCGAGTATTAACATTCGTGGGACAATGTTAATGCGTAGAGACTAAGCATGTAGGTCAACAAGATGACTTGATCTCACAAGTCATGGATATGAGATATCAAGTTGACACATGGGTATGCATCGAGAATGTATCTTGAATGACCCGCCATGAGAAAGTATCATGGATCGTTATATGAGTGTCATATACTTTCTCATGTGGCTATTAGTATGACTATTAGTCCTTAGACCTGAAGTCACCATGGTTCCCTACATAAGGAGTTGCATACTTTGGTTTCACAAACGTCCACCCGTAAATGGGTGGACTATAAAGGCGACATCGGGTATGTAACAATTATGCGGAGGGATGTGTGATGTAGATGGGATCTATCCTCCTATATGACGGGGTGACATCGATATTCTTGATAGAGTGAGACCACGAAGTGCATGGCCATGCCCAAATGAGTCAATATGAGATATTGAGCTCATTTGATTAGAGTGAGTCTACTTGGAGTTCAAGATTTAGATTGTACTGAGGATGACACGGTCTATGCCTCGATTGGTCAATCTAGATGTCAAGGATAGAGGGACATTGTCACATATTGTGAGAGTCACAATTAGTAGTCACAAAGGTGATGTTGGAGCTCAACATTCTTGTAACTTGGGTAGCAATGATGTGTTGCTAGTTACCGCCATTGCTTATGTTCCTAAATCGGTTTAGGACATTGCCAACGCTTACAAGAACCTATAGGGTCACACACATAAGAGCAATTAGATGGAGATTAGGTTCATATGATGAACCATGAGGATTAGGTTCATGGGATGAACCAAATTGGATTAAGAGTAATCCAAATTAGACTAATTGAGTTAGACTCAAGTTGATTCAAGTGTTGAATGAGTCTAATTGAGATTTGATTCATCAAATCAATTTAAATTAATGAATAAAGATTCATTAAATTAAATTGACTTGAGTCAAGTGGTTAGATGTGATCAACCATGGGAGATTAGAGGTCAAGTTTGACTTGACTTGAGAGGGAAGATGAAAGGTCAAGTTTGACTTGACCAAATGCCATGTCATGATGATGACTAGGCATGGCTGGCCAATGATGATGCTCCACATCATCATTGACTTTGTCAATTGATGCCACATCATGAGGGAGATCAAGGGTCATGGGAGTTACATGCATGCATGTAACCCCCCTCCATGAAGTGGCCGGCCACTCCATTAGATGGAGTATTGATTTTTGGTGGCTAATTGACTTCATCTTCAACCTTGGAATTTTTCCTCTCAAGCTCTCCCCCTCTCCTTCCTCATCTTGCCGAGACACCCTAGGAGTGCTAGCACACTCAAGTGTGTTTTTCTTCCACCTATTGCTTGTGTGGATACCATAGAGGAGTGTGCACTTGACACTCTCGAGTTCTGGACTTTGGACGAGCAGGATTTGCGAAGGGCATCGCATCGAGGGTAATGATCTTATCTCTTAGATCTAAGGTAGATCTAGGGTTTTTATACAAGCACATACATGTTTTGTTTTAATACTTCTTCGCACGGATCCGTGGCCGGGGGCTTCCGAGGTTTCCGCAACGCAAAAAGCGGTTTTTGCGGCTCGGAAAAACCTAACACACACACATGGCCATAATAGTCGGATCTTATGCCTGCAACCAAAAAGTTAAACTACGCATATCCTACTATTATCCGGCACATATAATATATGAAAAATGCATAAAAAATTAACCGAATCCAAAACACACAAAACCGGAAACCGTGGCTCTGATACCAATTGATGGGATTTCACTTCGGAGGCTCATTGGCTCCCATGTCCCCGGATTAAAATTTTCACTAATGAAAGACTTAATCCAGATGGGATGAGCTTCCTTGGCACAACCTATTCATCGTTGTGCTAACAACTTGAGTGGTCACTTGAACAAACTAGTTGTTCAAGCAACACAACTCTTCTAGTTGGTTAGCCGCGGAAAAGACGACGGATGGATCGCCGGTTTTTGTGTTTGTCTTCGGGGTCCATGATTATACAATATATATCCATTCATACACATGCATAATCAAAATATTAAAGAACATATTCAGATCTGTAAATAAAGTTAAAAACAACTTTATACCTTACGATCTTCTATCGTATGTCCTATCCTTCTCGTGGACGACGTGTGGACGAAGATCCTCCACGAGTTGAAGCCTTCTTGATCACTTTCTTCTCTACCTTTTCCGCTGCGAACAAAGAGAAGCAATCACAAATACCTTTCCTATCTAGAACCGACCACCAAATTAGGGAATTTGGTGCAACCGCCGGCCAAGGAGCAAGTGGATGATGCGCCGGCCACCAAATGAATGGAAACCGCCGGCCACCTTGGAGAGATTGGAGGAAGATGATTGCCGGCCACCAATGGATGGAGAACCGCCGGCCAAGGAGCAAGGAAAAGGGAAGAGTGCCGCCCAAAACCAAGGAGGAGAAGAGAGGGATGACCGGCCAAACCCTAGCTTGCCGCCCAAGCTTGTAGCCGCCCAAACCCTAGCCGCCCAATGGAAGATGAGCCAAACCCTAACCCTAATTCGAAAACCAATCTCCTTTTCTTATCCTCGCCGCCCAACCCTAAGCACCTATTTATAGAATAGGGCTTAAGCCTCCTTTAATCTCATCCGTCGGATCTAGGGATTTAACCTCCACCGTCGGATCTAGGTTTTTATCCCAACCGTCGGATCTAGGGTTTCATCTCAACCGTCGGATCTAGGATTTCATCCTGATCGTCGGATCTAGGATTTCATCCCAACCGTCGAATCTAGGGTTTTATCCCAACCGTCGGATCTAGGGATTTAATCTCAACCGTCGATTCTAGGGTTTCATCCTAACAATCGGATCTTAGGGATTTAATCCCAACCGTTGGTTCTAGGGTTTCATCCTAACCATCGGATCTTGGGATTTAATCCCAACCGTTGGTTCTAGGTTTTGTTTTACATTCTTGGATCTAGACTTCACAAGGATTATATTAGGCTACGATAGGGACCATAAGGAGGAGTTGGGTCTTGGCCACCCGATGGATCGGAACCACACATACTTGATCCATCAATGATGTTCCATTCCACTAGAGGATCATCATTGAACTACCTCACCAACCCCCATAAATCAATATGGGCTCCATATATTATTTGTACATTAATCTCCCCGTGTTTAAGATATCGAATGTCCGTCAATTAATTGATTTACTGACCATCAATTAATTAACATCTAATTCCTCGAGTAGTACCACTCAACCTTATCATCATGTTGACTAAGTCAACCAGCTGGGTTTACATGATGAACCTTATGAGCTCCTCAAGGGGACATCATCAACCTAATATATAGGACACGGTTTACTCCTATAATCAACGGCACACCATGTAAATAATATTATTTCCCAACTTACCGGGCATATTGATTTAATCCATCTAAATCTCACCCACTGGTAAATTAAAGAAATAAATACTAAGTACATGTGCCCGTTATTATATCGGGATTAAGAGCATGTACAACATAATATCCGAGGTCCAATTCAATTATGTAGTCAGTACTAAATTGAATCACCTCTATGTCGGTCCTACTCAATACACCTAAGTGTAGTAGTGTAACTCTATGTTCAAGATAAAACAATACCAAGCTACACTACAACCATGCCAATGGTTTGTCCAAAACCATCTTGGTTGTGAGCCTCTACTTATATTTTACAAGGGACTGATAACATGATCTTCTGTGCCACACCAAGCACCATGTTATCTACAATGTAGAATATTAGACAATATACACACATATATAATGAATATATAAAATGCAAACAATGATTATGTGATTCTTATTTCAAAATAAAATGTTCATACAGAAAAGAGCTAGGCTTTCAGTATACATTCTAACACCTACTAGTCAAGGACGTTATTATACTTAGTTATTTGGCACCAATACAAGTAAATATAATAACCATGCCTTTATAAATAGGAATATAATACAATAAAGTCCATACAATAATCATCACATGACTGGCTCTAGGGCTTTCACTAACAATAAAAGCATCTCGTGGAGGAGATTTTTGCCATAGTTTCTTAGGGCGATTTGCTGGTACAATTCAGGGTCTCCAAGTGTAGCTCAAGCAACCAAACAAGCAATCATTCAAAAGTGCATTTGTAAAGTTTTCTTTATGTGTTTTTGTGTATTTCATTTATATTTGTTTGGTGTATTTCGTTTATTGTTGTAAACACTTGTACGAGGTTTCTCCGTCTCCGACATGTTATCGAGAAGGAGTTTTATTAGTGGTGAGTGCATCACTAGAGCTCGTTGAGATCAACCTGTGGAGTAGGAACCCTAAGGTTCCGAACCACGTTATATCTTGGTGTATTTGTCTTGTAATTGTGATTGTCGTATTTTATTCTTGTTGTTATTATTTCCCCTGCGCTAACATGATTTATAGACAAGCATGAACAATTTCCATCTTCACGAACTACATGCTATTCACCCCCCTCTAGCAACGGTCAAATTCCCAACAATTGGTATCATAGCTAGGAGCTCTTCACCAACTTTACATACAAGGGAGCACGTTAGAGGGAAGAAGATAGATCTTCAAGAAAGATTGGGTGACGACATCAATATTCCGCCTTCCTTTGACTGCAAAGATTTTGCATATTAGAAAGGTAGAATGATGTACTTTCTTATGTGTGATTTTGATAATTGGATTAGTTTCATAGTAGGTTTTGACACTCCAAAGGACAAAGAAGGAAGAAAACTCAAGAAGAAGAATTGGAGAAAAGAGCAACTCCGATACTTCAACATAAATAATATGGTAATGGGTATATTACTTAGCTTAATTTCTAATGATATATTGTGTAAGATAGGAGATTGTAAAGATGCCAAGGAGCTTTGGAGCAAGTTGCAAGATATCATGAAAACCCATCACCGCCACATGAAGTAGAAGAGGAGTCCAAGAGGGAGTGCTCATCCTCTCAAGCTCAAGAAGAAGTAAGCACATCTTCATCCCAAGAGCTTGAGGATTCGGATTTTGATAGGGAATCAACATCTGGATCGGAAGAGGTGGAAGAAGTGGAAGAAGCCTCAACCTCTAGGATTGAGGGGGAGGAGACTAGGTCATCTTCTATATTGGAGCCAACTCAAGAGGAACCATGTACCTCAGTCGGGAAGATGAAGAAGTCAACAATTCTACCACCATTGACCTAGGTATCTCAAGCACATTAATTCAAAATAAAAATCACATTATGTGTTTTGAGTGTAGGGAATATGGGCACTATAAGAGCAAGTGTCCTAGGAAGATTAAGAAGGCTCCACCAATGCCAAAGGGAAAGGATGTCGGCGTCCCCGCTAAGAAGAGCAAGGAGCATGTCATTTGCTTTAAATGCCAACAACCGGGACACTATAGGAGTCAATGCCCTAGAGGGAGGAAGAAAGGGCAAGAAGGAGCTACACATATAGGGGGAGTTTTTAAAGCTAACCCTAAGATATATTTCAATAATGCACCTTTGTGTTTTAATGTTCATAAGCCTGCTAGAAGTAATCTTGCTATTTATCATAAAGAGCATGCTAGAAATAGTAAACTATATTGCTTAGGTACAAAGTCTTGCCTTGTAGGAATAAGGAGAAGTTTGGGACTAATGTCCCTAAAATAATATTACTAAAGGAATGTATTAGGAAGATAGAAAACCATCTAGGTCTTAACTCCAAGAGTTGCGTATTGCTTTACCATCCATGTAAAGTCTTGAATTACAAAGGAGAAACCCAAAACCTAATGGCCCAAGCTCCTTGGTTAATTAGGTGATTCACCGAGGGACGAATCGGATGAGTGGACCCTTGAAAATATGCAAAATCAAATTAAAGGGACAAATTGCCAAAATTTAGGGTCTAAGAGTCAAAACCTAGGTTCTAGGGGGCAAGGCTCATCTATGGGCAAGAGAGGCTTGAGCTACAAGCCTAGGTCCAAGGTAGATAAGCCAACCTATCACAACATTCCATTCAATTATGGAACTAGTACTAGGTCTAGGAAAACAAAGGTCACAAGGGAAGTCATCCCTAGAATTGCTTATGGTAGGTGCCTAGTGGCTAGGGTTTCGAAGAAATCTAGGGAAGCCACTAAGAAAGTTACAAGGGGAGTTACCCCTAGAGTTAACCTAGGAAAAACCTAAATGACCAAGACTACCAAGCCTAGGAGGGTCATTAGGAGGGTATCTAGGGAAGTTATCCCTAAGGAATACCTAGTAAACGAAAGGAGCTCCAATAGGTATTGGGTTCCTAGGAGTGTGATCGATTTACGCTAAATGGGTTAGGGTGTGCCAACTTTAAATGGATGAGTAGTTAACCTAACCATGGTAAAAGTGACACTTTATGTCATTTTAAAGGTTATGGATACCTTGGAAATAGGTTTGAACTTTTATATCCTAAAGGATTTTAGGATGTGCCATATTTTGAGAACTATGAAAAATTGATCAAATTGGCACAAATTAGGTTTAGAGATCATAGTGTGTCATTTTGGGTTTTTGGCACACTTGGGGGATTAGTAGTTTTAAGGAAAAAATGGATTTAATCTTAGAAATGACAATTTGGGCTTAACACTTGGGTATTTCATACCTTAGTATTTTGTACTTGTCATGCTTTATTTGTCTTGCCATGTCATGGCATCATATTTATTTTTATCATATAAATGTCATGATCATGCTTAGGTTTTTTCTTTTATGTCATGTATATTTAGGTTATATTTTATGTCATGACATCATAATCATTTGCCATGCTTATTTATATTATCATTTATGCCATGATCATTCATTCATTTATTAAAATTGATTTAAGGACAATTGGCATTACTTAAAGTCCCATGTATAAGGGAATCAAGTAGAGTTGTCTTAGAAAATGCATGAGGCCTTAGATTAGGATAACCAAAACCCACATCTCACATCAAATTGATATGTGTGTGTTTTCAAACACCCTAGACACATGTGAGATGCTAGAAAATGAGTTAAGTTCAAGGTGCATAGTTTTTGCATATAGATGAACTCAAACTCATCTTATATCAAGGTGGATCATGGGGAAAGCTAATGTGCAAGGCATGTGCATTGAACCCATTGATCATGATCCAATATAGGTTTTCAAAAACATTTTAAAATCATTTTAGAAAACCTTGGTGAAGTCTATCTTTTGATAGCAATCACCATTGATGAAATTGATACAAAGTAGGGCCAAAATATTGAACTTTTCAATGGTTTTGAACTTTGTGTCAATCTCACTATTTTTTGGGTATTTTATTTTTCAAATATTTTTCACCCATAATGATTGTTATAAGTAGTATACGTATAAAGTTTCAAGATTTTTCAAAATACGTATATTTACTTATGTATTTCTGAAAATCATTTCTGATTTCTGCATTTTATAGATATCAGTCGATTGTTGCTTGATGGCAGTCGACTGTTGGCTGACAGAGTCAACTGCCAGAGCTGATTTAGGGTAAACAAGGATGTTTAGCCCATATTTCAGCTATGTTAGGCTACCATAACTGCTCATAACCCTAGGATATGCTTTGGAAAGCATTGGAAAGGGTGAAAATCCATTGGATATGGATTAGGAGAGTTGTTTAGGGTGTGTATCAATTTTAAGGTGTGTAAAACCTCAAGGTTGAACTTTTACCCTTAATTTTGATGGTTTAGTATTCCTATAGGCTTATAGACTCTCCAAGGACATTGTTGGTGTAATGGCCAAGGGGGAGCAAGCCTTTAAGGAGAGGTATCCATCATGGATGATAGATGTGTTCTTCCTCATGAGAGGGAGAAATGGGAATGTGAGATGCCCAATTTGGAAATTGAGTTTATAGGAAGCCTCTCTTTAGTGATATGAGACTTATCACTAGGAAGAGTGAAGGCATCCTAGGTGTTTTTGGACCAAGGGGGAGATTGTAAGATCTCATTGGGATATGAGACATTGACACCCTTGGGAAAAACCTTTTTGATCTATGTCAACAAGGGGAAGAATTAATGGGATTACCAATTTGGGAGAATTGATAAGGAGATTTAAGTTAGGTAACCTAACTCAATGGTTTTGTGGTTTTTGTCAAACATCAAAAAGGGAGAGATTGTTGGTGCAATCGGCCTAGGTCACAATTGACCAGACTCGAGTTAGACTCGAGTAGTGTTTTGATGTTTTATAATGTTTTGGAGAGATTGTTGGTGCAATCGACCCAGGTCATGATTGACCGAACTTGAGTTTGACTCGAGTGGTATTTTGATGCTTGATGATGGTTTGACCATTGTTTGACTATATGGTTGACATGGGATTGACCATATGATGGAGAAGTCAAAGTGGGACACTTGGCAATGGGAAAGTCCAAGTCATGGATACTTAGCATGAAAAGTCTAAGTCATGGATACTTAGCATGAAAAGTCCAAGTCATGGGTACTTGGTATGGAAAGTCCAAGCATAGGTCTTGGAAAGGGAAAGTCCAAGATTGTGTCTTTGCAATTGGAAAGTCCAACATGGGTTGGCATGGAAAGTCCAAGCATGGGTCTTGGCAAGGGAAAGTCCAAGCTTGAGTCTTAGCAATTGGAAATCAAGGGAGGAAACTTCGCTTCCCACTTCAACTCGGTCGCTTGTTCATGGCGATCCCGTCTTCGTTCCCGGATTAAAAAAATTAATCCTTGACAAATGGGGATTACCCAAGCTACCATTTCATCGTCGTGCTATTCGATTAGAGTGGTCACTTGAACAAACTTGTTGTTCAAGCAACCAACCTCTATTCTACGATTAGCAGCGGAATAGACGATGTACGGATCGCCGATTTTTGTGTTTGTATTCGGGGTCCAAGTAAATTAGCCACATAATAAAACATACAATATATAAAGAAACTAAAAGAAAGCAAAACAAGAATTATACCTCTTGTTTACCTCAAGGTCTTCTATCGTATGTCCTATCCTCCTTTTGGATGTCGTGTGGGCGACGATCTTCCAAAAGTCGAAGCCTCCTAGAACACGTTCTTCCCTTCCTTGCTCGCTCCAAACAAAGGGAATAATGAAAAAAAACTCTTCTCCTATCTAGGACAAACCATCAAGCTCCAAGCTTGATGTTTGCCGCCGGCCCAAAGAGAATAAGATGAAGAAGATGGAGTGGGCGCCGACCAAGAGCTCCAAGGGAAGAACCCTAACCCTAGTCACCGCCGGCCAAGGATGGAGAAAAGAAGAGGATGAGCACTGGCCAAGGTTGAGAAGAGGAAGATGGGTGCCGGCAACAACCCTAGCAAATCTTGCCACCCAAGACTTCTCCAAACCCTAGCCGGCCAAAGCCAAAACCCTAATCTCCCTTCAATCTTCTTGCCGCCCACCCCTTAAGCCTCCTTTTATAGAGCTAGGCTTAAGCCTCTTTTTAATCCCCACTGTCGAATCTAGGGATTTAATCTCATCCGTCGAATCTAGAGATTTAATCTCAACCATCAGATCTAGAGATTTAATCTCCACCGTCGGATCTAAAGATTTAATCTCCATCGTCGGATCTAGAGAATTAATCTCCACCATCAGATGTAGAGTTTCATTTTCCATCATCGGATCTAGGCTCCATGAGGGTTTTAATAGGCTACAATAGGGACCATGAGGAGGAGTTGGATCTTGGCCACCCAATGGATTAAGCCCACATAAAGTCTGATCCATTAATGATAATCCATTCCACTAAAGGATTATAATTGATATACCTCACCAACCCCCATAAGTTAATATGGGCTCCATATATTATTTGTACATTTATCTCCCCGTGTTTAAGATCTCGAATGTCCTTCAATTAATTAATTTACTGACAATTAATTAATTAACATCTAACTCCATGAGTAGTACCACTCAACCTTATCATCATGTCAAACCAAGTCCACCTGTAGAGGTTTACATGATGAACCTTATGAGCTCCTCAAGGGGACATCATCATCCTAATATTTAGGACACGGTTTCTGTTGGTGCAGGGGCACTAGAAAAATCGAACCTGTGTTTTGATTATGGCAAAGACACAAAGTTAAGTCTACATTGTTATCTTACGAGCTAAATCAAGTGTGCAGAAAAGTGTTAAAGCTGGAGCTGAAGGCTAGCGACACCCGGAGGATGCTGCAGTGGTCGGGCGACACTCGAGTGACTTCGGAGGGAGCCGAAGGAATCGAGTGGAAGGCCGGAAGCGAGAGCTACTATCGAGGTAAGCTCATGTGAGTTAGAGATTGTAAGGTCGTGTCCTCTTTACGGGGATGACTGTAGGCGGCGATCCGACTAAGACTTCCTGTGGAAGGTCTAGGTCGAGATCGGACGATTAGAAACCGTCGTATTTATCATTTTCCGAGCTAACCTCTTATTGCAGGGAAGTGGTTGTGATCATTCTTTGGAAAATGGAGCAGCCGATCATGATGCCCATCGATCGATGGGAGGCATCGATCGATGGCTACGATTCAGCTTTTACGCTAGGTCAAAACGGATAACGTTTGACGCGTCCACTTCGCGATAAAATTTGGACAACTTCATGATCCGTTCCGAAAAAAGAGGAGACAAATTTAGAGGCCAAAGTCTATAAAAGGAGGGGAGGATTCCATCTCCAAATCACATTAAGGTTATTCATCAAGTGCTTCTACAACGCCAACGCTCCAACATCATCATAACGCCGACGCGACGTCTAGTTTCGATCTTCTTCATCAGCAGCAGAATCAAGTAATATTTTTGATATTGTATTCTTTGTTTTTCTTCATAACGAGGTGAGGTAGGCTTGTTGCCTCATCCTCGTATATTCGGTTTTGTGATCGTTGTCTCCTACCTCCAACGAGGAGGAGACGTTATAGTGCTTTGCCCTCCGTAAGCGGTCTAGGACCGATAGGGCCTTGGAGTAGCAACCGCTGGGTTGTGAACCAAGTAAAATAAATGTGTTCATTTATTTTCCGCTGTACTTACTTTGCGTATCGAACGAACGAAAAAGAAAAGATTTACGATCGCTATTCACCCCCCTCTAGCGACGCTTCTCGATCCAACAATTGGTATCAGAGCGGGGGCGCTAAGATTTGGTGAAACCACCAATCTAGCACGTTTTGGTTTTCTGTTCGTATTTTTCGATTCGTATTTTTTTTTGGTCTTTTTCCTCCCGCACTACTAATCCAAGACGAAGTCTTGGTACGTTTCTTTTGGTTGTGTGCTTGCAAGTTTTCTCTCTTGGAGTAGCCGACGGTAAAACGGCCATAACTTTTCGCACAAGTGGACTCACATAACGATCTACGTACCAAATTGAAGCTCTCAGAAAGATCTACATTTCTTATGAGGGTTTACCCTCGTAACAAGCTGTTTCCAGCCCCAAAATCCAACGTTTAGTACCCTTTCGGGGACATCGAAGGTCATAAGTTTCGAGTTTTTGTTAGTTTCTTATTCTCCTTATTTATTTCTGTTTATTTCCTATTATTTCCCGCACTACTAATCCAAGACCAAGTCTTGGAATTCTCTTTGGTTTTTATTCGTATTTTGCAAGATATTTAATGGCTCACATTGAGGGGTATAGCACCACCCGACCTCCGTTCTTTAACGGAAATGATTTCCATTATTGGAAAGGTCGGATGAAGTGTTTTCTAAAAACACAAGTCGACACTTGGATAATAATCCAAACCGGCTTTGCTCTGCCCACCAATGATCAAGGAGAGGCCTTGGATTTCAACAAGTGGACAAATGCAACCAAGAGGCAAATCGAAGCCGATGCAAGAGCAACCCAAATATTGCAATGCGGCTTGTCCAAGGAGGAACTCAACCGCATCGGACCATTCATTAGTGCCAAAGACCTCTGGAATAAATTGATTGATTTACACGAAGGGATGGCCGATGCTAAGGTATGTAAAAGAGATTTACTTTTAAATAAACTGTACAATCTAAAGATGTAGGATCATGAGACCGCCACCCAACTACATGCGCGGATCCAAGATATCGTCAACGGTCTTCATTCGATCGGGCAAGCCATAGAGAACCGGGACCTTATAAGGTACGCTTTAAATGCTTTCCCTAGGACTACCTTGTGGGAATCCATGGTCGATGTCTACAAGGTCTCTAAGGACCTTTTGAAGCTTAGGTTAGACGAATTATTTTCCGAGTTTGAACTTCATGAGCAAACTAACGTGGTCCGGGCCGAGAGAGGTATTTCTCTACTTGCAAGACAAAGAAGGAAGCCACCTACTAAGCAAGTAGATGAACTCGAACCCGAAGACGAATCCGAATCCGAAGAGGAGGCCATAATAGTCAACATTGTGTGAAGAATAGTTTGACAAGAAAGAAGGAAATTGAAGAATGAGAACCAAAAGAAAAAGGGAGCAAGGAAAGCCTTCCATGCAACTTGGGATAACAGAGAAGATATAGCTTACATGGCGAGAACGGAGGAGTCCGAGTCAGAATCCAAAGCTGAGTCCAACTACAACTCTGACTCCGACCCCGAAGATTATTTCGAGAGAAAACTCAAAGTCGGACCAAAAGGGAAAGTCAAGGTTAATCGCTCCTTAATTAGTACACTTTATAGTACAATTAAAATATTTACTAGGAAATTGACTAAGTCCGAGTCTAGGGTTGAGTCATTACTTGAGGAGGTTGAAACCCTCAAGGAAGAGGCTACTCTAACCTCTTCAACTAGTCAAGTTCAAGAGGGAAACTCAACCCAAATTGAAAAACTTGAGGAGGAGAATTCTCTTTTGAAAGTCCGAGTTCAAGAGGTTGAGGGTAGGTTGGAAAGGTTCACATTGGGATCTAAGAACCTTAATCGACTACTTGGAACCCAAAGAGTCGTGTACAACAAAGTCAGACTCGGATTTAAGTCAAAGACTACGAATAGGTCTTATATGTCTATCGTAAATCGTAGTCATCAAAGAGTCCAAGCATGGGTCTCAAAGGTTTTATTGAACTCACATATAAGGACTAATAAGTATTGGATTCCTCAAGATCAAGTTCATTATTTGAATAGACCATATTGGTTCAATGGTCCAGGGGGAGCTAACAATAAAATAGTATACCCGAGTATTGAGCAAAATCATTGAATATTTTTCTTTAATTTTTAGAATGGTTAGATAGGAAAAATAGTTAGTCAACTATTGACAACATAGTATCAGGACGCGGCGAGATGATAGTACGTTAGGGAAACAAAGGCTCGTGTATTCAGGCTAGATAAGGCGTATCTAGCTTGGTGCACTTGACAGAGTGGAACTAACTGAAGCTACCTCGCCGTATCCTAAACTAGTTAGACCAGGAAGTAACCCTAAGTGACTTAAGTGATATTTTCTTGAATTTGGCTTTGTCTAAGGAAGTGGTCGTTGTTCCGATCAAAGAAGGCCCCTGTGCCTCGCCATGACCTGGAAGCCAGTTTCTCAAAAAGTTACTTAACGATCTAAAGGTTAAATCTGAATCTAACCCAAGGTTGACTCTCTTTAATCAATTTAAAATCATCTCACAAAACATATAAGGTGAACAAATTCTGAGACACATAGAATGGGTGAGATGTTAAGGATAATTGAAATATAACCTCTTCAAAATACTACTTATTTTCTCAACTATTGTACTTAACAACTCTTAGGCCAAAGTTTAGCGCCCCCTACATCTCTTATACTTCATATATTTGACTAAGGGGGAGAGCAAACTAACCTTAAGGGTTATATTATAAACATTTAGATTATTGGTGCAGAGGGACACACCTCAAACCAATCTATCTAATTACTGCTAGATGCATGCTTGGACTTATAGTTGATTTATCTTGATGCATGCATATACCATATTGTTTTTAAGCCCCTATTTTATATAACAAACTTCAACTTTACATAACAAACCCCAACATTTGTTTTGATTTATGGCAAAAGGGGGAGAAGAGCGAAAGTTAAGGGGGAGTAACACAAAATTTAATTTATTTAATTTTGAATTATTCAAAACTCACCTAGGGTTAAGGGGGAGTTTTGGTTAAGGGGGAGTTTTTGAAAATGACATTCATCATTTACTATACTTGTTTTATGCTTTAATTTTCCTTAACTTTGTGTTGGTTTGCCATAGATCAAAAAGGGGGAGATTGTTGGTGCAAGGGCACTAGATAATCAAACCTGTGTTTTGATTATGGCAAAGACACAAAGTTAAGTCTACATTGTTATCTCACGAGCTAAATCAAGTGTGCAGAAAAGTGTTAAAGCCGAGTCAAGGCTAGCGACACCGAGGAAGCCGCTGGTGGGCGACACTCGAGTGACTTCGGAGGAGCCGAAGGAATCGAGTGGAAGGCGGCGAGAGCTACTATCGAGGTAAGCTCGTGTGAGTGAGAGATTATAAGGTCGTGTCCTCTTTACGGGGATGATCATAGGCGGCGATCCGACTAAGACTTCCTGTGGAAGGTCTAGGTCGAGATCGGACGGTTAGAAACCGTCGTATTTATCATTTTCCGAGCTAACCTCTTATTGCAGGGAAGTGGCCAAGATAGCGATATGATCTGGAAAATGGAGCGATCGATGCCCATCGATCGTGATGGGAGGCATCACCGATCCGATGATGGCGACGATTCAGCTTTTGCGCTAGGTCAAAATGGATAACGTTTGACGCGGCCACTTCGCGATAAAATTTAGACAACTTCATGATCCGTTCCGAAAAAAGAGGAGACAAATTTAGAGGCCAAAGTCTATAAAATGAGGGGAGGATTCCATCTCCAAATCACATCAAGTTTATTCATCAAGTGCTCCTACAACGCCAACGCTCCAACATCGTCATAACGCCGACGCGACGTCAAGTTCCGATCTTCTTCGTCGGCAGCAGAATCAAGTAATATTTTTGATATTGTATTCTTTGTTTATATTCATAACGAGGTGAGGTAGGCTTGTTGCCTCATCCTCGTATATTCGGTTTTGTGATCGTTGTCTCCTACCTCCAACGAGGAGGAGACGTTATAGTGCTTTGCCCTCTGTACGCGGTCTAGGACCGATAGGGCCTTGGAGTAGCAACCGCTGGGTTGTGAACCAAGTAAAATAAACGTGTTCATTTATTTTTTGCTGTGCTTACTTTGCGTATCGAACGAACGAAAAAGAAAAGATTTACGATCGCTATTCACCCCCCCCTCTAGCGACGCTTCTCGATCCAACAGTTTCCTCTTATAATCAATGGCACACCATATAAATAATATCATTTCCCAACTTACCGAGCCTATTGATTTACTCTATAAATCTCGCCCATTAGTAAATAAAAGAAATAAATACTAAGTATATGTGCTCGTTATTATATCGGGATTAAGAGCATGTACAACATAATATTCGAGGTCCGATTCAATTATGTAGTCAGCAATTAATCAAATCACCTCTAAGTCGGTCCTACTCAATACACACAAAGTATACTAGTGTAATTCAATGGCCAAGATAAACCAATACTAAATCACACTATAATCATTCCAATGGTTTGTCCATAACCATCTAGGTTGTGAGCCTTTACTTATACTTTACAAGGAACTGATAACATCATCTCCCGTGTGACACTATACACCATGTTATCTAGAATGTAATGTATTAGACAATATGCATAACCATAAATATGCAAATAATGATCATGTGATTCTTATTTCAAAATAAAGATATTCATACAAAAGATAGACTTTTCAATATACATCCCAACAATCTCCCACTTATACTAAAAGACTATGATATCCTCATAATGTCATACTTCTGATTCTCATTCCCTCCACATGCATATCAAAAGCTCTCGCTGGAAGGGCCTTAGTCAAAGGATCTGCTAGGTTATCCTCTGATGCAATCTTGGCCACAATAACTTCTCCTCGCTTTATGATTTCTCGTATCAGGTGGTACTTGCGCTCTATGTGTTTACTTACCTTATGGGCTCATGGTTCCTTCGATTTATCAACTGCACCACTATTATCACAATAAATTGTGATAGTTCTAGGCAAACCAGGAATCACATCCAAGTCCATCAAGAAGTTCCTTAGCCACACAACTTCTTTGGCCGCCTCAGAGGCCGCCACATACTCAGCTTCCATGGTAGAGTCCGCCACGCATTTCTGCTTGACACTCCTCCATACAATGGCTCCACCTCCCAAAGTAAACACAAAACTTGAGATAGACTTACTGTTATCCCTATCTGATTGGAAGTCAGAATCTGTGTAACCCACAGGGAGTAATTGGTCTGCCTGGTAAACTAGCTTATAATCTCTAGTCCTTCTTAGGTACTTCAATATATGCTTTACCGTAGTCCAATGTCACTGTCCTGGATTACTTTGATATCTGCTAACCATGCCAATGGCAAAGCAGATATCCGGTCTCATACATAGCATAGCATACATGAAGCTTCCTACTGCTGAAGCATAAGGAACCGCCTTCATCTCCTTTATCTCCTTAGATATTCTAGGACACTTCTCCTTAGATAAAGGAACTCCATTCCTGAAAGGTAGAAAACCTTTCTTGGAGTTTTGCATGCTAAAATGATCCATAATGGTGTCTATGTATGAAGCTTGAGATAAGCACAACATCCTTTTCTTGTTACCCCATATAACCTTGATCCCTAGGATGTGTCCCACTTCTCCCAAGTCTTTCATATCAAACTGTTTGGACAACCATACCCTTACGTCCGATAACACATTGACATTGTTGCCAATTAACAAAATGTCATCTACGTATAGTACAAGAAATACCACTACATTTCCGTCACATCTCTTGTATACATAAGACTCATCTAGACTTTGAATAAATCCATAAGACTGGATTACCTCATCAAAGCGGATGTTCCAAGATCTCGAAGCTTGCTTCAATCCATAAATGGACTAATTAAGCTTGCACACAAGATGCTCTTTTCCCTTTGCAATGAATCCTTCTAGTTGCTTCATATAGATTTTTTTCCTCAAGGCTTCCATTAAGGAAAGTTGTCTTGGCATCTATCTG
Source organism: Wurfbainia villosa (assembly GCA_025175895.1). Lineage (NCBI taxonomy): Eukaryota > Viridiplantae > Streptophyta > Magnoliopsida > Zingiberales > Zingiberaceae > Wurfbainia > Wurfbainia villosa. The sequence continues at coordinate 52,180,723 of CM046002.1, forward strand.
CCATACCTCATAATCCATATAAGCAGCAATACATAAGAGAATTCGGATAGACTTAAGCATGGCTACCGGCGAAAAGATCTCCTCATAATTGATGCCTTCTTTCTGAGTATACCACTTCGCAACAAGCCTCGCTTTTAAGGTCTCAACCTTCCCCTCTATTCCTCTCTTTCTTTTGTAGATCCACTTGCATGCAATGGCTTTTACACCATTGAATGGTTTTACTAGCTCCCAGACCTGATTTGAATCCACAGATTCTATATCAAAATTCATCGCACTTAGCCAAGATACTACATCTTTATCTTGGATCACCTCGTCATATATCCAGGGATCAGGTTCATGTTTGCCCGGGATCAAATCAGAAGATTCTCCCAAGAACATGAATCTATCATGTTGTCTAACAACCCTCCCACTACGACAAGGTATCACCTGTGTATCCTCTGTGACACGCGGTGCAGTGACTTGTGGTATATCCTCTTGTACCGGTGGTACAGAAGCAGTGACTTCCCCTCTCAATTCCTCTAGAACAATCTTACTCATGGGCTTATTGTTCATCATATAGTCTTCCTCTAGAAATCTGGCGTTCGTGCTAACAATCACCCTCAGATCTCTAGGACTATAAAAAAACCACCTTTCGTTCCTCTAGGATAGCCAACAAACATGTGCACTTCTGTATGAGGTTCCAACTTACCAGCATCTGCCTTCAGCACATGTGCTGGACTCCCCCAAATTCGAATATGTCTTAGACTAGGCTTTCGGCCAGTCCACAATTCTATGGGAGTAGAAGACACAGATTTAGATGGTACCAAGTTTAGAATATACACTGCCGTATCTAGAGCATATCCCCAGAACAAATCTGGCAACTCAGAATAACTCATCATCGATCTAACCATCTCCATAAGAGTCCTATTGCTTCGCTCTGCTACACCATTCTGCTAGGTTGTGACAAGTGCAGACAATTGGTATTGAATCCTAGCATCTGAAAAGTAATTCCTAAACTCTCTCAAGAGGTACTCACCACCACGATCAAATCATAGTGTCTTGATACTTTTACCCTGATGTTTCTCAACATCAGCCTTGAATTCTTTGAACTTGTCAAAGCATTCAGACTTGCGGCGCATCAAGTAAATGTATCCATATCTTGACTAATCGTCTATAAAAGGGATGAAATATTCAAATCCACCTCTTGCCTGGATAGACATAGGACCACACAAATCAGAATGAACCAATTCCAACACATCTTTGGCTCTATACCCCTTTGCCTTAAAAGGCCTCTTGGTCATTTTACCCTCCAAGCAAGATTCGCAGGTTGGGAAATCTTTCACCACTAATGAACCCAGGGGTCCATCAGCTATCAAACTTTGAATTTTTCTTAGGTTAATTTGACCTAGCCTTAGATGCCAAAGATATGTTTGGTTCATCTTCGAAGGTTCTTTCTCTTATTGGAATTAGAAGATGAGTTATTTACTTCTATTTGCATCCTGAGTGCTTTTGGTTCGAGTGTATATAAATTTCCTATCAATGCACCAGAATAGATAATCTCCCTATTCATTTTTATAACAACTCTGTCATTAAAAGAAATAGAATATCCATCCATAAACAATTGAGAAATCGAAATCAAATTCTTTCTAAATAAAGGTACATAAAGGCAATTCTTCAGATCCAAAACTTTATTCCTCTCAAAAGACAAATAAATATCTCCCACAGCAACAGTCGCTACCTTCGTAGCATCACCCAAGTAGATGGTAATCTCTCCTTTAGCCAGTCGTCTGGTTTCCTGAAACCCCTGCAAAGTTTTGCAGACATGATCAGTGGCTCCCGTATCTACACTTCATGTGCCAGTAGATAACACCGCTAAACATGTTTCAACGACTAGACCAAAAGATAAACCTTTATTCTACTTCCGGTTGGGGCAGTCCTTCTTCCAATGTCAAATCTACTTGAAAGTGAAGCACTTGCCTTTCGGCTTCTTCACTCCTCCATGCGGTCCTCCCACCACCTTTGCCCTAGCTTGTTTCTTCTTCTTCTTGCCTTTCGTCTTAGAAGTAGAAACCTTTTGGATAACCATGTCTTGTGCCTGAGCACTATGATGAAATAGCCCCTCTGCTACCTGGAGTTATGTCAGAAGCTCCGCCAATGAATACAACCTTTTATTCATGTTGTAGTTCAGGTGAAACTGCTCAAAACTCTTAGGTAGAGACTGGAGAATGATTTCGACATGGGTTTCCCCATCGATCTCATCTCCGAGGACTTCCAGCTCATTCAAATGAGCCATCCCTCACGGGTGTTCCCTCGATGATGGTGGTCGTCATCAAGTTCTTCATGGCTTCCTACCTAGCAGCCCGATTTTGGTGTCTGAAAAGCTCTTTGAGATTGAGCATCATGTCATAAGCAGTGGGCATGACTTGATGCTGATGTTGTAGTACATTTGACATAGAAGCCAATATGTAACATCGCGCCATCTCATCAGCCTTGATCCACTTCTTATAACTCTCCTTCTCCTTTTCCCCAGAATCATCTGCAGTCTTAGGAGGGCACTCTTCGAGGAGTACATATTTGTACTCCTCAGCAGTCAAGACAATATCAAGATTCCTCTTCCAATCAACATAATTGGGTCTAGTAAGTTTATTTTCTTTCAGTATCACAGCAAGCGGGTTGAAAGTCATTTTTAAAAACCTAAGAATCACATAGATCAAAACATTAGATTTCAAAAAATTATTGATTCCTCAAATAATAAAATTTTAAAATCAACCAACACCTCAAAACACCGAGAATATCATATGCCACGATCGTGTAGACGTAAACGAATTCTACATTTGTAAGAGGAGGTTTTACCCATTATTTTTACTATCTTGTCAACCTAACTTTTTGACAAATAAAATTAATAGTTGGTTCCTCTTTGGCCCTACAAATAAAACCAGTGACTCCGATGGGGAGGATACTTCTATTTGCATCTAAGTGTTCAGCATTACTCGGTACCAAGGTAATTATCTCGGGTTATGTGCCTTCCGATGGGGAAGTACTGAAGGGAGGAAACTTCACATCCCACTTCAACTCGGTCGCTTGTTCATGGCGATCCCATCGACGTCCCCGGATTAAAAAAAATTTAATCCTAGACAAAAGGGATCACCCAAGCAACCAATTCATCGTCGTGTTATTCGATTAGAGTGGTCACTTGAACAAACTTGTTGTTCAAGCCACCAACCTCTATTCTACGAATAGCCACGGAATAGACGATGTACGGATCGTCGACTTTTGTATTTATATTCGGGATCCAAGTATTGTTAACCATAAAAATAGAATACAACATGCATATATAATTGAAAAACAATTATAGAAATGTTACAAAAGAAAATAGACAAGTGTTATACCTCTCGATCTTCTATTGTATGTCCTTCCTCCTTTTGGACATCGTGTGGGCGACGATCTTCCAAAAGTCGAAGCTCCTAGATCACCAATCTTCCTTCCTTGCTCGCTCCGAACAAGAGGAAGTAGAGAAACAAAGCACTTCTCCTTCTTTCAACCAACCACCAAGCTCCAAGCTTGGTGCTTACCGCCGGCCAAGAAGGAGAACAAGGAGATGAAGAAGAGGACCGGCCAAAAGCTACAAGCGGAAGACCCTAAGCACCAGCCAAAGATGAAGGGGAGAAGGTTGGACATCGGCCAAACCAAGGGGAGAAGAAGAAGGAAGGGCGCCGACCACCTAAGGAAGAAGATGAAGAAAGGAAACAAATTCCTTATTTGTGGTCGCCTAAACCAAACTCCAAAACCCTAGCCTCCAAGCTACTTGTCGCCCAACCCTAATCCTATCTTGTTTCTAATTCTTCTTGCCGCCCACCCTAGCCTCTCCTTTTATAGAGTCAGTGATAAGCCTTGTTTTAATCTCCACCATTGGTTCTAGGGATTTAATCTCAACCGTCGGATCTAGAGATTTAATCTCAATTGTCGGATCTAGAGATTTAATCTTTACCGTTGGATCTAGAGGTTTGTTTTCATCCATTGGATCTAGGCTCCATGAGGTTTTAATAGGCTACAATAGGGACCATGAGGAGGAGTTGGATCTGAGCCACCCAAAGGATCAAGCTCACATAAAGTCCGATCCATTAATGATAATCCAATCCACTAAAGGATTATCATTGATCTACCTCACCAACCCCCATAAGTTAATATGGGCTCCATATATTTTTTGTACATTTTTCTCCCCGTGTTTAAGATCTCGAATGTCCGTCAATTAATTAATTTACTGACCATTAATTAATCAACATCTAACTCCATGAGTAGTACCACTCAACCTTATCATAATATCGGACCAAGTCCACCTGCAGGGTTTACATGATGAACCTTATGAGCTCCACAAAGGGACATCATCATCCTAATATATAGGACAGGGTTTCCTCCTATAATCAACGACACACCATATAAATAATATCATTTCCCAACTTACCGAGCCTATCGATTTAATCTATAAATCTCGCCCATTGGTAAATCAAAGAAATGAATACTAAGTATATGTGCCCGTTATTATATCGGGATTAAGAGCATGTACAATATAATATCTGTGTTGGAATGTATACTGAAAGTCTAGCTCTTTTGTATGAACATTTTTATTTTGAAATAAGAATCACATGATCATTGTTTGAACTTTATATTTATTATATGTGTTCATATTGTCTAATACTTTACATTGTAGATAACATGGTGCTTGGTGTGGCACAGAAGATCATGTTATCAGTCCCTTATAGAATATAAGTAGAGGCTCACAACCAAGATGGTTTTGGACAGACCATTGGCATGGTTGTAGTGTAGCTTGGTATTGTTTTGTCTTGAACATAGAGTTACACTAGTACACTTAGGTGTATTGAGTAGGACCGACATAGAGGTGATTCAATTTATTGCTGACTACATAATTAAATCGGACCTCAGATATTATGTTGTACATGCTCTTAATCCCGATATAATAACGGGCACATGTACTTAGTATTTATTTCTTTGATTTACCAAAGGGTGAGATTTATATGGATTAAATAAATATGCCCGGTAAGTTGGGAAATGATATTATTTACATGGTGTGCCGTTAATTATAGAAGGAAACCGTGTCCTATATATTAGGTTGATGATGTCCCCTTGAGGAGCTCATAAGGTTCATCATGTAAACCCTGCAGGTTGACTTAGTCAACATGATGATAAGGTTGAGTGGTACTACTCAAGGAGTTAGATGTTAATTGATTGATGATCAGTAAATCAATTAATTGGTGGACATTCGATATCTTAAACACGGGGAGATAGATGTACAAATAATGTATGGAGCCCATATTAATTTATGGGGGTTGGTGAGGTAATTCAATGATGATCCTCTAATGGAATGGAACATCATTGATGGATCAAGTTTGTGTGGTTCCGATCCATCGGGTGGCCAAGATCCAACTCCTCCTCATGGTCCCTATCGTAGCCTAATATAAACCTCATGAAGTCTAGATCCAATGATGGAAAACAAAACTCTAGATCCGATGGTGGAGATTAAATCTCTAGATCCGACGGTTGAGATTAAATCTCTAGATCCGACGGTTGAGATTAAATCCCTAGAACCGATGGTGGAGATTAAATCTCTATATCCGACGGTTGAGATTAAATCTCTAGATCCGACGGTTGAGATTAAATCCCTAAAATCGACGGTGGAGATTAAATCTCTAGATCCGACGGTTGAGATTAAATCTCTAGATCCGACGATTGAGATTAAATCCCTAGAACCAACGGTGGAGATTAAAACAAGGCTTAAGCCTAACTCTATAAAAGGGGGCTTAAGGTTGGGCAGCAAAGAGTGTGAATGGTTTTTGGAGATTAGGGTTTTGCTTATCATTGGCTTGGGCGGCAAGAAACCCTAGGGAGGTTAGGGTTTGGAAGTAAGAGTGGGCGGCAACTATAGGTCTTCTTCCTAAGGTGTTGCCAGACCTATCTCTTTTCCCTCTACCTTGGTCGGCGCTCAACCTATTCCTCTTCTCCTCTTCTTTTCCTCTTGGCTGGCGGCACAAAGGAGCTAGGGATTGTTCTCTTGTTTGGTCCCTTGGTTGGCCATCTTGTTCTCTCTTTTCTTGGGGTCGGCGGCATCAAGTCTTTGTGGCTTGGTGGTTGGCTCAAGCAAGAAGGGAAGGAGAGTTCTTCTTTATTTTGATTGAAGAAGATCTAGGAAACTTCAACTTGTGGAGGATCTTCGCCACACGAAGTCTACAAGGAGGTTAGGACATACGATAGAAGATCGAGAGGTATAAAAGTTTTACAAGTTTTATTATTGATCTTTGCATGTTCTTATTAATATGATTGTATGTGTTGATTATACATGTCTACATCCATATGTATTTGTATAATCATGGACCCCGAAGACAAACAAAAAAATCGGCGATCCGTTCGTAGTCTCTTCCATGGCTAACCGACTAGAAGAGCTTGGTTGCTTGAACAACAAGTTTGTTCAAGCGATCGCTCAAGTCGTTAGCACGATGACGAATTGGTTGAGCTTAGGAAACTCATCCCATCCGGATTAGTTTTCATTAGTGAAAATTTTAATCCAGGGACATGGGAGCCAACGAGCCTCCAAGCAATGCCATCAAAATTTGTATCAGAGCCATGGTTTCCGGTTTTGTGTGTTTTGGATTCGGTTACTTTCACGCACTTATCATATATTGTGTATGTCGGATGATAGTAGGATGTGCATAAGATAACTTTTTGGTTGCAGGCATAAGATCCAACTATTATGGCTATATATGTGTGTATGTGATTACATGTGTGTGTGATTGTATATTATTTGAATCCTCGGGGTTGACGAGGCTAAATTAGTATTTAATTTTTGTAATTAAATATGGCATTGTTTAGCCACTCATTTTAGTTTACTTTCGGTCTAGATGATTTGTACACTCCTTCTTGGAGTATAGGATCGATGGATGTAAATTAAAATAGTTTATCTCGGCTCGGATCTCTTTGGTGACTTGCGCATGGGAAAAGGTGGAGCGGACAAGGTGGCGACACGACGGGACACATATTGGAGAACAATGCCATAATAGTTGGGAAAATTTTGTTTTTTCCATATTTATTTCTGATTTGTTTTATATGCATGTTGTGTGTGCTTGAAAATTCCTCACTGTCAATTTACTAAGTGGGAGAGGGACATTTTTAATTAATTCCCGCGGCCTCCATTACAATTTGACGTGTGATGCAACAAACTTGCGCGTCGGCTTTGAGTGCCTTCCTCCCCATCGGATGAGTTTGTTTGCAGATCACTTGGTCAAATAATGGTTATAGGAAATTATTTAGGAGAGTGTGTACTTCCCCATCGATAAGACACATAATCCGAGATAATTCCCTTAGTATCGTTAATGGTGCACACTTAGATGCAAATAAAAAGTATCCTCCCCATCGGAGTCACTGCTTTTATTTGTAGGGCCAAAGAGGAACCAACTATTAATTTTATTTGTCAAAAAGTAAGGTTGACAAGATAATAAAATTAATGGGTTAAACCTCCTCTTACAAATGTAGAATTCGTATACGTCCACACTATCATGGCATGCGATATTCTCGGTGTTTTGAGGTGTTGGTTGATTTCGAAATTTTATTGTTTGAGGAATCAATGATATTTGAAATTTAATATTTTGATCATTGTGATTCTTAGGTTTTTCAAATGGCTTTCAACCCACTTGCTGTGATATTAAAAGAAAATAAACTTACTGGAACAAATTATATTGATTGGAAAAGAAATTTGGATATTGTCTTAACTACAGAGGAGTACAAATTTGTACTCTTCGAGGTCTGTCCTCCTAAGCCCACCGATGACTCTGATGAAAAGGAGAAAGAAAGTTATAAGAAATGGATCAAGGCAGATGAGATGGCGCGGTGTTACATTTTGGCATCTATGTCAAATGTGCTGCAACATCAGCATCAGGCCATGGCCACGGCTTATGACATGATGTTCAATCTCAAGGAACTTTTCGGACATCAGAGTAGGGCGGCTAGACAGGAGGCTATGAGGAACTTGATGATGACCACCATGATCGAGGGAACACCCGTCAGGGACCATGTTCTCAAGATGATGGCTCATCTGAATGAGATGGAAGTCCTCGGAGCTTAGATCGATGGGGAAACCCAGGTCGATATCATTCTCGATCCGCTTAGGAGTTTTGAGCATTCGCCTCAACTACAACATGAACAAGAGGTTGTATTCATTGGCGGATCTTCCGAGTAACTCCAGCAGTGAAGGGATTTTTTGTCAAAGCGCTCAAGCCATGGTTGCTCAGAAGGTTTCTACTTCTAAACCGAAAGGGAAGAAGAAGAAGGAGCAAGGTGGAGCAAAGAAAGTGGCAGTAGGACCTCAGGCAGGAGTGAAGAAGCCAAAAGGCAAGTGCTTCACTTGCAAGCAGACTGGACATTGGAAGGCGGACTGTCCTCGCCGAAAGAACAAAGGTATATCTTCTTGTTTGGTTGTTGAAACATGTTTAGCGATGTTATCTACCAGTACCTGGTGTGTAGATACAGGAGCCACTGAACATGTCTGCAATACTTTACAGGGGTTCCAGGAAACCCGATGACTAGCTGAGGGAGAGATTACCGTCTTCATGGGCAATGCTTCAAAGGTGGAGGCTATTGCAGTGGGAGACGTTTATTTATCTTTTGATAGGAATAAAGTTTTTGTTTTGAGAAATTGTCTTTATGTACCTACTTTTAGAAAGAATCTAATTTCAGTTTCTAAATTGTTTCTGGATGGATATTCTATTTCTTTTAATGATAAAGTTGTTATAAAAAGGAATAGGGAGATTATCTGTTCTAGTACATTGGTTGGCAATTTGTACACTCTTGAACCGAAAACTCCCACGATGCATATAGAAGTGAATAACTCATCTTCTAAGTCTAATAAGAGAAAAGAACCTTTGAAAATGAACCAGACATATCTTTGGCACCTAAGACTTGGTCATATTAACCTGAGTAGAATTCAAAGGTTGATAGATGATGGACCCTTGGGTTCATTAGTGGTAGAAGATCTCCCAACCTACGAGTCTTGCTTGGAAGCTAAGATGACCAAGAGGCCTTTTAAGGCCAAGGGGTATAGAGCCAAAGATGTGTTAGAATTGGTTCATTCTGATTTGTGTGGTCTTATGTCTATCCAAGCTAGAGGTGGTTTTGAGTATTTGGTCTCTTTTATAGACGATTACTCAAGATATGGATACATTTACCTAATGCGCCGCAAGTCTGAATGCTTTGACAAGTTCAAAGAATTCAAGGTTGATGTGGAGAAACGTCAAGGTAAAAGTATCAAGACACTACAATCTGATCGTGGCGGTGAGTACCTCTTGGGAGAGTTTAGGAACTACTTATCAGAGGTTGGGATTCAATCCCAATTAACTGCACCTGGCACACCCCAGCAGAACGGTGTAGCAGAGCGAAGGAATAGGACTCTTATGGAGATGGTTAGGTCGATGATGAGTTATTCTTACTTGCCAGATTCGTTCTGGGGATATGCTTTAGATACGGCGGTGTACATTCTGAACTTGGTACCATCTAAATCAGTGCCTTCTACTCCCACAGAGTTGTGGACTGGGTGAAAGCCTAGTCTAAGACATATTCGAATATGGGGGAGTCCAACACATGTGCTGAAGGCAGATGCTGGTAAGTTGGAACCTCGTACAGAAGTACGCATGTTCGTTGGCACACCCCAGCAGAATGGTGTGGCGGAGCGAAGGAAGAAAACTCTTATGGAGATGGTTAGATCAATGATGAGTTATTCTGAGTTACCTGATTCGTTCTGGGGGTTTGCTCTGGAAACGACAGCACACATTCTGAACTTGGTTCCATCTAAGTCAATACCCTCTACTCCTATAGAATTGTGGACTGGTCGAAAGCCTAGTCTAAGACATATTCGGATTTGGGGTAGTCCAGCACATGTGCTGAAGGGAGATGCTGGTAAGTTGGAATCTCGTACATAAGTACGCTTGTTTGTTGGCTACCCTAAGGGAACGAAGGGTGGTTTGTTCTATAGTCCTAGAGATCAGAAGGTGATCGTGAGTACGAATGCCAGATTTCTAGAAAAGGACTATGTGATGAACCACAAGCCTACGAGTAGGATTGTTCTTGAGGAGTTAACAGGGGAAGTCCCGACTTCAGTACCACCGGTACAAGAGGAAATACCACAAGTCACTACACCGCGTGTCACAGAGCATACACAGGAGGCACCTCATCGTAGTGGGAGGGTTGTTAGACAACCCGAGAGATTCATGTTTTTGGGAGAGTCTTCGGACTTAGTCCCTGGTAAACATGAACCTGATCCCTGGACATATGACGAGGCACTCCAAGATAGAGATGCGGTATCTTGGTAAAGAGCGATGAATTGAGAGATAGAATCTATGGATTCTAATCATGTCTGGGAGCTAGTAGAACCACCCGATGGTGTGAAAGCCATTGGATGCAAGTGGATCTACAAGAGAAAGAGAGGAGTAGACGAGAAGGTTGAGACCTTCAAAGCTAGGTTTGTTGCGAAAGGGTATACTCAGAAAGAGGGTATCAATTATGAGGAGACCTTTTCACCGGTAGCTATGCTTAAGTCTATCCGGATTCTCTTATCTATAGCTGTTCATATGGATTATGAGATTTGGCAGATGGATGTCAAGACAGCTTTCCTTAACGGAAGTCTTGAGGAGAACATCTATATGCGGCAACCAGAGGGATTCATTGCTAAAGGCAAAGAGAATCTTGTATGTAAGCTTAATCGGTCCATTTATGGATTGAAGCAAGCTTCTAGATCTTGGAACATCCGCTTTGATGAGATAATCCAGTCATATGGATTTATTCAAAGTCTGGATGAGCCTTGTGTATACAAGAGATGTGACGGAAACGTAGTGGTATTTCTTATACTATACGTAGATGACATTTTATTAGTTGACAACAATATCAGAGTGTTATCAGACGTAAGGGTATGGTTGTCCAAACAGTTTGACATGAAGGAATTGGGAGAAGTGGGACACATCCTTGGGATCAAAGTAATAAGGGATCGCAAGAAAAGGATGTTGTGCTTATTCAAGCTTCATACATTGACACTATCCTTGCTCGTTTTAGCATGCAAAACTCCAAGAAAGGTTTTCTACCTTTTAGGCATGGAGTTCCTTTATCTAAAGAGATGTGTCCCAAAACATCAAAGGAGATAGAGGAGATGAAGGCGGTTCCTTATGCTTCGGCAGTAGGAAGCCTCATGTATGCTATGCTATGTACGAGACCAGATATCTGCTTTGCCGTGGGCATGGTTAGCAGATATCAGAGTAATCCTGGACAGGGACATTGATATTGAAGTACCTGAGAAGGACTAGGGATTATATGCTGGTTTACCGGGCAGATCAATTAGTCCCTGTGGGTTACACGGATTCTGATTTCCAATCAGATAGGGACAACAGTAAGTCTACCTCAGGGTTTGTGTTTACTTTTGGAGGTGGAGCCATAGTATGGAGGAGTGTCAAGCAGAAATGCGTGGCGGACTCTACCATGGAAGCTGAGTATGTGGCGGCCTCTGAGGCAGCCAAGGAAGCTGTATGGCTTAGGAACTTCTTGATGGACTTAGATGTGATTCCTGGTTTGCCCAGAACTATCACAATTTATTGTGATAATAGTGGTGCAGTTGCAAACTCGAAGGAACCACGAGCCCATAAGGCGAGTAAACACATAGAGCGCAAGTACCACCTGATACGAGAGATCGTAAAGCGAGAAGAAGTAGTTGTCGCCAAGATTGCATCAGAGGATAACTTGGCGGATCCATTCACTAAGGCCCTTCCAGCGAAAGTGTTTGATAGGCATGTGGAGGACATGGGGATCAGATGTATGGCAGTGTGATGACAGCATAGTCTTTTAGTATAAGTGGGAGATTGTTGGAATGTATACTGAAAGCCTAGCTCTTTTGTATGAATATTTTTATTTTGAAATAAGAATCACATGATCATTGTTTGCACTTTATATTTATTATATTTGTGCATATTGTCTAATACTTTACATTGTAGATAACATGGTGCTTGGTGTGGCACAGAAGATCATGTTATCAGTCCCTTGTAGAATATAAGTAGAGGCTCACAACCAAGATGGTTTTGGACAGACCATTGGCATGGTTGTAGTGTAGCTTGGTATTGTTCTGTCTTGAACATAGAGTTACACTAGTGTATTGAGTATGACCGACATAGGTGTATTGAGTATAACCGACATAGAGGTGATTCAATTTATTGCTGACTACATAATTAAATCGGACCTCGGATATTATGTTGTACATGCTCTTAATCCCGATACAATAATGGGCACATGTACTTAGTATTTATTTCTTTGATTTACGAAAGGGTGAGATTTATATGGATTAAATCAATATGCCCGGTAAGTTGGGAAATGATATTATTTACATGGTGTGCCCTTAATTATAGGAGGAAACTGTGTCCTATATATTAGGTTGATGATGTCCCCTTGAGGAGCTCATAAGGTTCATCATGTAAACCCTGCAGGTTGACTTAGTCAACATGATGATAAGGTTGAGTGGTACTACTCAAGGAGTTAGATGTTAATTGATTGATGGTCAGTAAATCAATTAATTGTCAGACATTCGATATCTTAAACACGGGGAGATGGATGTACAAATAATGTATGGAGCCCATATTAATTTATGGGGGTTAGTGAGGAAATTCAATGATGATCCTCTAGTGGAATGGAACATCATTGATGGATCAAGTTTGTGTGGTTCCGATCCATCGGGTGGCCAAGATCCAACTCCTCCTCATGGTCCCTATCGTAGCCTAATATAAACCTCATGAAGTCTAGATCCAATAATGGAAAACAAAACTCTAGATCCGATGGTAGAGATTAAATCTCTAGATCCGACGGTTGAGATTAAATCTCTAGATCAGACGGTTGAGATTAAATCTCTAGATCCGACGATTGAGATTAAATCCCTAGAACCGACGGTCGAGATTAAATCTCTAGATCCGATGGTTGAGATTAAATCTCTAGATCCGACGGTTGAGATTAAATCCCTAGAAACAACGGTCGAGATTAAAACAACGCTTAAGCCTAACTCTATAAAAGGGGCCTTAAGGTAGGGTGGCAAAGAGTGTGAATGGTTTTTGGAGATTAGGGTTTTGCCTATCATTGGCTTGGGCGGTAAGAAACCCTAGGGAGGTTAGGGTTTGGTTGGGCGGCTAGGGTTTGGAAGTAAGAGTGGGTGGAAACAATAGGTCTTCTTCCTAAGGTGTTTCCGGCACCTATCTCTTTTCCCTCTACCTTGGTCGGCGCTCAACCTATTCCTCTTCTCCTCTTCTTTTCCTCTTGGCCGGCGGCACAAAGGAGCTAGGGATTGTTCTCTTGTTCGGTCCCTTGGTTGGCCATCTTGTTCTCTCTTTTCTTGGGGCTGGCGGCATCAAGTCTTTGTGGCTTCGTGGTTGGCTCAAGCAAGAAGGGAAGGAGAGTTCTTCTTTCTTTTGATTGAAGAAGATCTAGGAAGCTTCAACTTGTGGAGGATCTTCGTCCACACGAAGTCTACAAGGAGGTTAGGACATACGATAGAAGATCGAGAGGTATAAAAGTTTTACAAGTTTTATTATTGATCTTTGCATGTTCTTATTAATATTATTGTATGTGTTGATTATACATGTCTACATCCATATGTATTTGTATAATCATGGACCCCGAAGACAAACACAAAAACCGGCGATCCGTCCGTCGTCTCTTCCGCGGCTAACCGACTAGAAGAGCTTGGTTGCTTGAACAACTATTTTGTTCAAGCGATCGCTCAAGTCGTTAGAACGACGATGAATTGGTTGAGCTTAGGAAACTCATCCCATCCGACTTAGTTTTCATTAGTGAAAATTTTAATCCGGGGACATGGGAACCAACGAGCCTCCAAGTAATGCCATCAATCTGAGGTCCGATTCGATTATGTAGTCAGTAATAAATCGAATCACCTCTAAGTCGGTCCTGCTCAATACACACAAAGTGTACTAGTGTGATTCTATGGTCAAGACAAACTAATACTAAATCACACTACAACCATACCAAATCACACTACAAACTTATACTTTATAAGGAGCCAATAACATGATCTCCCGTGTGACACAATACACCATGTTATCTACAATGTAATGTATTAGACAATATGCATAACCATAAATATGCAAACAATGATCATGTGATTCTTATTTCAAAATAAAGATGTTCATACAAAAGATAGACTTTTCAGTATACATCCCAACAATCTCCCACTTATACTAAAAGACTCTGCTGTCCTCAAACTGCCATACATCTGATTCTCATTCCCTCAACATGCCTATCAAAAGCTCTCGCCGGAAGGGCCTTAGTGAAAAGATCTGCTAGGTTATCCTCCGATGCAATCTTGGCCACATCAACTTCTCCTCTCTTTACGATTTCTCGTATCAGGTGTTACTTGCGCTCTATGTGTTTACTTGCCTTTTTTGTATTGCTGTCGAAATGAAGGAAGGTCATGACACTATTATCACAATAAATTGTGAAAGTTCTGGGGAAACCAGGAATCACATCCAAGTTCATCAAGAAGTTCCTAAGCCACACAGCTTCTTTGGCCGCTTCAGAGGTCGTCACATACTCAGCTTCCATGGAAGAGTTCGCCATGCATTTCTTCTTGACACTCCTCCATACAATGGATCCACCTTCCAAAGTAAACACAAAACCTGAGGTAGACTTACTGTTATCCCTATCTGATTGGAAGTCAGAATCTGTATAACCCACAGGGAGTAATTTGTCTGCCTGGTAAACTAGCATATAATCTCTAGTCCTTCTCAGGTACTTCAATATATGCTTTACCGCAGTCCAATGTCCCTGTCTTGGATTACTCTGATATCTGCTAACCATGCCCATGGTAAAGTAGATATCTGGTCTCGTACATAGCATAGCATACATGAGGCTTCCTACTGCCGAAGCATAAGGAACCGCCTTCATCTCCTCTATCTCCTCAGATGTTCTAAGACACATCTCCTTAGATAAAGGAACTCCATGCCTGAAAGGTAGAAAATCCTTCTTGGAGTTCTACATGATAAAATGATCCATAATGGTGTCTATGTATGAAGCTTGAGATAAGCACAACATCCTTTCCTTGCGATCCCTTATAACCTTGATCCCAAGGATGTGTCTCACTTCTCCCAAGTCCTTCATATCAAACTATTTGGACAACCATACCCTTACGTCCGATAACCCCTTGACATTGTTGCCAATTAACAAAATGTCATCTACGTATAGTACAAGAAATATCACTACGTTTCCATCACATCTCTTGTATACACAAGACTCATCCGGACTTTGAATAAATCCATAAGACTGGATTACTTCATCAAAGTGGATGTTCCAAGACCTCGAAGCTTGCTTCAATCTATAAATGGACCGATTAAGCTTACACACAAGATGCTCTTTGCCCTTTGCAATGAATCTCTCTGGTTGCTTCATATAGATGTTTTCCTCAAGACTTCCATTATGGAAAGCTGTCTTGACATCCATCTATCATACCTCATAATCCATATGAGCAGCAATACATACAAGAATCTGGATAGACTTAAGCATAGCTACCGGCAAAAAGGTTTCCTCATAATCGATACCCTCTTTCTGAGTATACCCCTTCGCAACAAGCCTAGCTTTGAAGGTCTCAACCTTCCCTTCTATTCCTCTCTTTCTTTTGTAGATCCACTTGCATCCAATGGGTTTACACCATCGGGGGGTTCTACTAGCTTCAAAACCTTATTTGAATCAATAGATTCAATCTCAGCATTCATTGCACTTTGCCAAGATACTGCATCTTTATCTTGGATTGCCTCATCATATGTCCAGGGATCAGGTTCATGTTAGCTAGGGACCAAATCAGAAGATTCTCCAAAGAACATGAATATATCAGGCTGTCTAACAACCTGTAGGGGATCGATTGGCCGGCTAGAGGGGTTTGAATAACCCTCTTACTATGGATGTTGAAATTCTCTCGTTCGTTTGCTCGTCTACACAATCGTTAGCGCAAGCGCAAGCATAAACAATAAAGACAAAGCGATAAATGAAAATACAAATGCTAACAAAGGATGTAACGTGGTTCACGGCTACGCCGCTAATCCACGGTCCGATTCGCCGAGGTGAATCACTCCTCAAACCAATCACTATTGGTCTCTCCTTTGCACCAAGCTAGGTGGAGGTAACCTTTACAATCAAGATCACTCTTCTTACAATACAATGGCCTCCGAACACGTCGGATCCTGACCGTTGTAGTCCAATGGAACTCTTGGCAATGATCGATGGACCTCACCGCACGACGATCGCCTCGTAGTCGACGCCTGGCCACGATGGCTCAGGTTCGCTGATATCCTTCGCAATACGCCATCGCATGGCCATCACGGGCATAAACCCATCGGGCCGGATACCACGAACTACATTCGACTAGAGCAATGATCGCCATGTCATGGCAATGATCGGGTGTCGTGAAAACCTATCCGACACTTGGCCAAATGGGCCAAGTTTCACCTAAGAGCTACCCCTTCCCGGTTACAATCGCCACTCATCTCTCGAGTCCTCGCCAAGTTCTCTCTTCGCTCGCAGCCACGCCCCTGGCAAAGATCAGCGCACGGCTCGCAATGCTCCTTCGCCTCTTGCCTCAAGTCTACTTCTCCGGCTTCACTCCAAGCTTCGTCCGGCGGTCCTCTGATGCTCCAAGCGACGCTCGCAGAAAAGCAATCCTTCACCGACTCAAGGCCCGAGTCATGAGATGTGAAACTTGCCACGGCTCCATGTGCGAATTACTAAGTCCTGCACGACTTCAACGCACATATCAAATCAGCATAACACACTAACTTAAACCCTTTGCCACACACATCAAAACCTTATCATGGCAAGAGATTGCCCTAACAATCTCCCCCTTTTTGATGTGTGGCAATCCGTTTAAGTTAGGTAAAAACATTTGATATAAATTCTAAGGTAAGAAAGCATGTAAAGATAAACATGATATAGCAACATGCAACTCCCCCTTAATCCATGAAACTCCCCATAAGCATAATCATTTCTCCCCCTAAATATGTTCCCCTTTACTTAAACATACATTTCTCCCCCTTTGACATCATCAAAAAGATTAATCCTAATTTATAAACTCATGGCATCAAGTATAGTAGAAAGAGAAACCCAAAAACTTGATTAAAATCTGAAATCAGAAAATATTTTTGTTATCAATCGATCATCAAGATGATCGATCATGCTATCAAGATGGATCAATCGGGCACAATGGATTCCGAAATTCTGATTTTCTAGGCGAATTTCAGAAATGCATTAAAAATTTTAGAAAATTCAAAAAATCATGAAATTTTGGGAACACATTTATTTTAAGTATATCTATCAGTGAAAAATATGTTTTCATGAAAAATCATTATATTTCTACGTATTTTCCAAAAATCCATAAGCTTTAAAAACTACTAGGTTTTTGATCATAAGAGTATCCATTTTAACACCTAGTCTTGCTTTGAATTGTTTCAAAACATGAATACATAGATTTTAGATTAAGAAATTGTTTTGAAAACATATGAAATATCCAACCATGATCTTCGAGCAATATGTCTATGAATTAAACATAAGCCTTCCCCATGATTGGTCTATTATTGCTATGTTGATACTTTAAATGACCATCTAAATGCCATAGGCATTAGTGGACATTTGTATCATCCTAACATCTCACTCATGCTAAGTTTGCAATCAAGTTAGCCTATAGTGAGTGTGAGATGCATCCTAGGGGGTATTTGTATATACTTAACCCTTGTATTCATGCAATTCTATCATGGTTAAGTATCAACCTAACAATCATCATGATCATAAAGGCATATGTCAATTAATTCTACATTATGATCATGAAATTCATGTATTCATTGAATAATAATCATGCATTAGGTATTATATGATGATAATAAGCAAAGTATCACCTAAAGCATGATTCAACCCTATTTCTCATGATTAAGTGCCAAATATTAAAATCATAAATCATGATTTCAAAACATACATAGCAATTACATTAATCATCATGGTTTAAGCATTATTATCCATTTATGGGCACGTTATCATCACCCAACACTATTCTAAAAATGTTGTCCCGCCATCCTAAGTCAACCAAAATATTATATAGGTCAATTCCATATGGTTGACTACCCTAGGGTTTTCCTAACGCTTAAGGATGGATTTTGGAACCCAAAATAAGTTCTTTCTTATTGGGTTCACTAAGTATTCCTTGGGGATCCATTTCCTAGCTATTACCTTCTTTTTATCTTGTCCCCTAGCAATTAGGCATTTATAGGCCTTTTTATTTTTCTTTTCTTTATAACCTAGGCCCTTTTTGTTGAAACTAACTCTTTGGCTACCTAAGATCATGTTCAATGTGTTGGAGCCAATTGTGAATTTTTCTAGGGCTTTGTTAAATAATCTACCTTTTCCCTTAAGGCCCTATTTTCATTTATACATGCATCACTAACATCTAATGGCACATAAAGGTCATGTGAACATGCATCATTTAAGCTAGAAGAAATATTATCATTTAAGCATGCATTTTCTAGCTTATTTTCCAATGCCTTAATTTGATTAAGCATGCTTTTATTCTTCTTTTTCATTCCAAATAAGTCCTTAGTTAAACTAGAAATTATGGAAACTATTTTCTTAGGAGAGGCTTTCGTTACCATAGTTTCCATATCCTCTTCTTCTTCTTCGGATGAGGAGGATGTAGAAGCTCCCCCTTCACTTGAGCTCTCTCCTCTTGAGCTTGATCCTTCATTTTCGGATGAAGAGCAATCCAAGTCATCAAAGGCCATCAAGGCCAAATTGGTGACAAAGGCATTCTCCTCATCCGATGATGATGAGGAGGATGAGGATGGGTCATCCCAAGTCCTTGCCTTTAGAGCTTTGGTCTTCCCCTTTTCTTTTGTCTTCTTCTCCTCTTCCTTCTTTTTCTTGCTCCCCTTTTTCTTCTTCTTTTCTTCTTTCTTTTTCCTCTCTTCCTTGCTCTTGTTTAGGAGAGGACAATTGTCCCTTATGTGCCCCTCTCCTTGGCAATTGTAGCATATGACCTTCCCTCTTGGTCTCCTATTCCTATCATTTGATTTGTTAAATTTAAAACCCTTTAAAGCACGTCTTACCCTCCTTACCATATATGCTTCTTCGGTGCTATCCATGGAGGAGGATGAGGATGCTTCATCATCGGAGGAGGAGGGGATTTCCATCTTCTTCTTCCCCTTGTTCGCTATCAAAGCTACTCCTCTTGAGGGTTGAATTCTAGGCTCTTCTTGTATTCCTTCAAGCCTAGTTTCGTGGAGCTCCATCGTTGAGAAAAATTCCTCCAAGGTACTTACTTCCAAGTTCTTGGAGATGTAAAACGAATCCACCATGGAGCTCCATCTTGAGGACCGGGGAAAGGCATGTATGGCCTTCATTACCATATCCCGGTTGGAAAGCTTTTCTCCTACACTTTTTAGCCCAATTAATATTTCTTTAAATCTAGAATGTAGGGAAGTTACCTTTTCTCCCTTTTCTAATTTGATGTTTGAGAGTTGGGAGCGGAGGAGGTCTCTCCTAGCTAGCTTGGCCTCGGATGTGCCTTCATGGAGTTCTACAAGCTTTTCCCACATCTCTTTGGCGCTAGCACATTCTCCGATCCGGTTGATCTCTTGTTGAGGGAGCACATTGAGAAGATGATGTTTTGCCTTTGAGTTTGCAAGGTGCTCCTCTCTTTGCTTCTTAGTCCAACGTGATTTTTCAATTGGTTCACCCCTTTCATCCCTAGGCAACTCGAAACCATTTTCCATTATAAGCATAATATCAAAATCGGTCTCGAAGAATACCTCCATTCTCTTTTTCCACCAAGAGAATTCGCCATCGAACTTCGGTGGGTGGATGTTTGAGCCGGCCATTTTTGATGTAGAGCTTGTTGCGGCGGTTAGTCCGGTGACAAGCAACCTGGCTCTGATACCACTTGTAGGGGATCGATTGGCCGGCTAGAGGGGGGTGAATAGCCCTCTTAAGATGGATGTTGAAATTCTCTTGTTCGTTTGCTCGTCTACACAATCGTTAGCGCAAGCGGAAGCATAAACAATAAAGACAAAGCGATAAACGAAAATACAAACACTAACAAAGGATGTAACGTGGTTCACGGCTACGCCGCTAATCCACGGTCCCCGATTCGTCCTCGGTGAATCACTCCGCTAAACCAATCCACTAAATGGTCTCTCCTTTGCACCAAGCTAGGTGGAGGTAACCTTTACAATCAAGATCACTCTTCTTACAAATAGAATGGAGTAAAAACAAGTAAGAAGAGTTTAGAGCTTGTGGGGCACTAGGAAGATCACTTAGAGCATAAGCATTAGCCTCTCAAAGTCTCACACCCTCTCTTTTTATAGAGAGGGCTGATTTCTTCCCGTTGGCCGCCACCAGTCGACTGCTGCCCTTGGCAGTCGACTGCCATTACTACAACGTGTTAGGGCAATCTCTTGCCGTAATATGGTTTTGATGGTGTGGCAAAGGGTTTAAGTTAGTTTGTAATGTTGATTTGATATGTGCGTTGAAGTCGTGCAGGACTTAGTAATTCGCACATGGAGCCATGGCGAGTTTCACATCTCATGACTCGTGCCTTGAGTCGGTGAAGGATAGCTTTGCGGAAGCCGTGCGCTTGGAGCATCCGAGGGACCGCCGGACGAGGAGCTTGGAGTGAAGCCGGAGGAAGTAGACTTCGAGGCAAGAGACGCGAAGGAGCATTGCAGAGCCGTGCGCCTGATGCTGCCGAGGGACGTGGCCGCGAACGAAGAGAACTTCAAAGGCGAGGGACTCCGAGGGATGAGAGTGAGCGATTGTAACCCGGGAAGGGTAGCTCTTAGGTGAAACTTGGCCATTTGGCCAAGTGTCGGATGAGTTTTTCCCGACACCCGGTCATTTGCCATGTCATGGCAATGATCGCTCAAGTCGATGGGTCGATCGGTATAAAACCGTCAAGTGCTTGGCGATCATTGCCATGGAGCGATCGGCCCGATGATCGATAATGCGCGCCGAGGAATGGCGATCGTCGAATGCACTGCGCAGCGCAAAGAATGGAGTCGACTCATGGGCACTCGATCGATCGAGCACCGATGCCCGATGGTGCCATCACCGATCGGTGATGCGATACCGTTGGATGGTATCCAACGTGGAAAGCGGCCGTTATTGGGCAACGGCTACAGCACCAGTCGACTGATGGGTGCCATCAGTCGACTGATCCTGTGTCAACGGGAAGAAACCCTCTTCCTCTATAAAAAGGAAGGTGGTAAGGGTTTGGGAGGCTAATGCTTGAACGCCCAACTACTCCTAAAGTGCTCTAAACGTTTTTCCACTCTTCTACTTGCTTTAATCTTCATTCCATTGTAGAAGAGTGATCTTGGTTGTAAAGGTTACCTCCACCTAGCTTGGTGCAAAGGAGAGACCAATATTGGATTGGCTTTGAAGGAGTGATTCACCTCGGACGAATCGGGATCATGGATTAGCGGCGTAGCCGTGAACCACGTTACATCTTCTTGTTAGCATTTGCTTTCTTGTAATTTCTATTTGCTTGTCTTTATTAGTCTTCCGCTTGTTCTAATTAGTTTTGTAGACGAGCAAATACCGACATCCAACGAACGAGGGCTATTCACCCCCCCTCTAGCCGGCCAATAGATCATCCGATCCGACCCAACAAGTGGTATCAGAGCCAGGTCGCTCTTCAAGGACTAACCGCCGCGAGAGCACTTCAACAAGTAAATGGCCGGCTCAAACATCCACCCTCCGAAGTTCGACGACGAATTCTCTTGGTGGAAAAAGAGAATGGAGGTATTCTTCGAAACCGACTTTGAAATCCTTTTAATAATGGAAAATGGTTTCGAGTTGCCTAGGAACGAGAATGGGGAGCCATTGGAGAAATCTAGGTGGATCAAAAGGCAAAGAGAAGAATACTTGGCAAATTCAAAGGCCAAGCACCACCTATACAATGTGCTCCCTCAACAAGAAGTAAATAGAATAGGGGAGTGCTCAAGTGCCAAGGAGATGTGGGAGAAGTTGGTTGAACTTCATGAAGGCACTTCGGAGGCAAAGCTAGCAAGAAGAGATCTCCTCCGCTCCCAATTATCAAATATCAAGCTTGAAAAGGGAGAAAAGGTAACTTCCCTACATTCTAGATTTAAAGAAATATTAATTGGGTTAACGAGTGTAGGTGAGAAGCTATCGAACCGGGATATGGTAATGAAGGTCATAGATGCCTTTCCCCGGTCCTCAAGATGGAGCTCCATGGTGGACTCATTTTACATCTCCAAGAACCTAGAAGTAAGCACCTTGGAGGAATTCTTTTCAACCATGGAGCTTCATGAGACAAGGCTTGAAGGTATACAAGAAGAGCCTAGAGTCCAAACTTCAAGGGGAGTAGCCTTGATGGCCAACAAAGGGAAAAAGAAGATGGAAATCCCTTCCTCCTCATCCGATGAAGCATCTTCCTCCTCCTCCATGGATAGCACCGAAGAGGCATATATTGTAAGGAGGGTAAGACGTGCTTTAAAGGGTTTTCATTTTAACAAATCAAATGATAGGAGTAGAAGACCAAGGGGGAAGGTGATATGCTACAATTTCCAAGGAGAAGGGCACATAAGGGATAATTGTCCCCTCCTAAACAAGAGCAAGGAAGAAAGGAAGAAGAAAGAAGAAAAGAAGAAGAAGAAGGGAAGTAAAAAGAAGGAAGAGGAGAAGAAGGCAAAAGGAAAAGGGAAGGCCATGGCACTCAAAGCCAAGACTTGGGATGATGTTGCCCCATCCTCCTCATCCGAAGAAGAAGAGCATGTCTACTCAAATCTAGCACTAATGGCTCTTCATGACTCGGATTGTTCCTCCTCCGCCGAAAATGAAGATTCAAGCTTAAGTGGAGAGAGCTCAAATGAAGGGGGAGCTTCTACATCCTCCTCATCATCCGAAGAAGAAGAAGACATGGAAACTATGGTAACGAATGTTTCTCCTAAGAAAATAGTTTCCATAATCTCTAGTTTAACTAAGGACTTATTTGGCATGAAAAAGAAAAATAAGAGCATGCTAGATAAAATTAAGGATTTAGAACAAAAACTAGAAAAAGCATGCTTAAATGATAATGTTTCTTCTTGCCATGATGATGCATGCTCACATGACTATATGCCTTTGGATGTTAATGATGCATGCATAGAAGAAAATAGGGCATTAAGAGAAAAGGTAGATTATTTAACCAAAGCCCTAGAGAAATTCACAATTGGCTCCAACACATTAAATATGATCATAGGGAGCCAAAGGGCAAGTTTTAACAAAAAAGGCCTAGGATATAAGGAAAAGAAAAATGAAAAGGCTTACAAATGCCTAATAGCTAGGGGACAAGATAAGAAGAAAGTAATAGCTAGGAAGTGGATCCCCAAGGAATACCTAGTGAACCCAATAGGAAAGAACTTATTTTGGGTTCCAAAATCCATCCTTAAGGGTTAGAATAACCCTAGGGTAGTCAACCACATAGACCTAACCTATATCATATTTTGGTTGACTTAGGATGACGGGACAACATTTTTTTTAGATAGTGTTGGGTGATGATAACGTACCCATAAATAGATAATAATGCTTAAATCATGATGATTGATGAAATTCCTATGTATATGTACAATCATGATTTATGTTTTTTTGAATTTTGGCACGTTATCTTGAGAAATAGGTTTGAATCATGCTTTAGGTGATACTTTGGTTATTATCATCATATAATACCTAATGCATGATTATGATTTAATGAAAACATGTATTTAATGATCATAATGTGAAATTAAATCATATATGTCATTATGATCATGTAGGATGTTAGGTTGATACTTAACCATGATAGAATTGCATGAATATATTGGTTAAGTATACACAAATACCCCCTAGGATGCATCTCACACTCATTATAGGCTAACTTGATTGCAAACTTAGCATGGGTGAGATCTTAGGATGATACAAATGTTCACTAATGCCTATGGCATTTAGATGGTCATTTAAAGTATCAACATAGCAATAATAGACCAATCATGGGAAAGGCTTATGTTTAATTTATAGACATATTACCCAAATACCATGGTTGGATATTTCATATGTTTTCAAAACAATTTCTTACTTTAAAATACATGTATTCATGTTTTGAAACAATTGGAACCAAAACTAGGTGTAAAACTTGATACTATCATGATCAAAAACCTAGTAGTTTTTAAAGCTTTTGGATTTTTGGCAAAAACGTGGAAATATAATGATCTTTCATGAAAAACTATTTTTCCCTGATAGATATACTTAAATGAAATGTGTTCCCCAAAATTTCATGATTTTTCAAATTTTCTGGAATTTTTTTATGTATCTCTGAATTTCGGCCAGAAAAATCAGAAATTCAAAAAATCACGTGCGATGTCGTATCAAACGATCATGATCGATGATGATTTCGCCACATAACGGCTGAATTCAAATTTTTTATCAACTTATGGTACTTTCTTTCTATTAGACTTGATGCCATGTGTTTCTAACTTAGTATTCATATTTTTGATGGTGTCAAAGGGGGAGAAATGAATATGTTTAAGTTAATTATGATATGGGGAGAGATTAAGGGGGAGTTTCATGGATTAAGGGGGAGTTGCATGTTGCTATCAAATGTTTATGTTTACATGCTTTCTTTTCTTACAAATTTATAACAAATGTTTTTACCTAACATAAACGGATTGCCACACATCAAAAAGGGGGAGATTGTTAGGGCAATCTCTTGCCGTAATATGGTTTTGATGGTGTGGCAAAGGGTTTAAGTTAGTTTGTAATGTTGATTTGATATGTGCGTTGAAGTCGTGCAGGACTTAGTAATTCGCACATTGAGCCATGGCGAGTTTCACATCTCATGACTCGTGCCTTGAGTCGGTGAAGGATAGCTTTGCGGAAGCCGTGCGCTTGGAGCATCCGAGGGACCGCCGGACGAGGAGCTTGGAGTGAAGCCGGAGGAAGTAGACTTCGAGGTAAGAGACGCGAAGGAGCATTGCAGAGCCGTGCGCCTGATGCTGCCGAGGGACGTGGCCGCGAACGACGAGAACTTCAAAGGCGAGGGACTCCGAGGGATGAGAGTGAGCGATTGTAACCCGGGAAGGGTAGCTCTTAGGTGAAACTTGGCCATTTGGCCAAGTGTCGGATGAGTTTTTCCCGACACCAGTCGACTGCCATGTCATGGCGATCCGCTCGAGTCGATGGGTCGATCGAGGTATAAGACGATCAAGTGCTTAGCGGTCGTCGCTATGGATCGGCATCGGCCCGATCGATCAACCGAGGAATGGCGATCGATAGCACTGCTGCGGCATAGAATGGAGTCGACTCGATCGATCGAGCACCCGATCGATGGTGCCATCGATCGATGCTACCGATTGGATGGTATCCAACGTGGAAAGCGGCCGTTATTGGGCAACGGCTACAGCACCAGTCGACTGATGGGTGTCATCAGTCGACTGATCCTGTGTCAACGGGAAGAAACCCTCTTCCTCTATAAAAAGGAAGGTGGTAAGGGTTTGGGAGGCTAATGCTTGAACGCCCAACTACTTCCAAAGTTCCCTAAACGTTTTTCCACTCTTCTACTTGCTTTAATCTTCATTCCATTGTAGAAGAGTGATCTTGGTTGTAAAGGTTACCTCCACCTAGCTTGGTACAAAGGAGAGACCAATATTGGATTGGCTTTGAAGGAGTGATTCACCTCGGACGAATCGGGATCGTGGATTAGCGGCGTAGCCGTGAACCACGTTACATCTTCTTGTTAGCGTTTGCTTTCTTGTAATTTCTATTTGCTTGTCTTTATTAGTCTTCCGCTTGCGCTAATTAGTTTTGTAGACGAGCAAATACCGACATCCAATGAATGAGGGCTATTCACCCCCCTCTAGCCGGCCAATAGATCATCCGATCCGACCCAACACAACGGCCTCCGAACACGTCGGATCCCGACCGTTGTAGTCCAACGGAACTCTTGGCAGCGATCGATGGACTCACCACGATCACGCTTCCATAGTCAATCGCCAGCTTGGCTACGAGCGGTCTGCCGCGATATCCTCAGCGTAATCGATCATTATTCCATGGAGCCGATCGCCGGGCATAAACCTATCGGGCCGATACAATGAACTACATTCGACTTGAGCGCGATCGCCATGTCATGGCAATGATCGGTGTCCGGAAAACCCATCCGACACTTGGCCAAATGGCCAAGTTTCACCTAAGAGCTACCCCTTCCTGGGTTACAATTGCTCACTCTCATCCCTTGGAGTCCCTCGCCTTCGAAGTTCTCTTCGTTCACGGCCACGTCCCTCGGCAGCATCAGGCGCACGACTCTGCAATGCTCCTTCGCGTCTCTTGCCTCGAAGTCTACTTCCTCCGGCTTCACTCCAAGCTTCTCGTCCGGCGGTCCCTCGGATGCTCCAAGCGCACAGCTTTCGCAAAGCAATCCTTCACCGACTCAAGGCCCGAGTCATGAGATGTGAAACTCGTCACGGCTCCATGTGCGAATTACTAAGTCCTGCACGACTTCAACGCACATATCAAATCAACAAAACACACTAACTTAAACCCTTTGCCACACACATCAAAACCTTATCATGGCAAGAGATTTCCCTAACACAACCCTCCCACTACGATGAGGTATCACCTGTGTATCCTCTGTGACATGCGGTGCAGTGACTTGTGGTATATCCTCTTGTACCGGTGGTACTGAAAAAGTGACTTCCCCTTTTAATCCCTCCAGAACAATCTTACTCATGGGCTTGTGGTTCATCACATAGTCTTCCTCTAGAAATCTGGCATTCGTGCTAACGATCACCCTCTCATCTCTAGGACTATAAAACAAACCACCTTTCGTTCCTCTAGGATAGCCAACGAACATGCACACATCTCTACGAGGTTTCAACTTACCAGCATCTGCCTTCAGCACATGTGCTGGACTCCCCCAAATTCAAATATGTCTTAGACTAGGCTTTCGCCCAGTCCACAATTCTGTGGGAGTAGAAGGCACTGATTTAGATGGGACCAAGTTCAGAATATACACTGTCATATCTAGAGCATATCCCCAGAACGAATCTTGCGACTCAGAATAACTCATCATCGATCTAACCATCTCTATAAGAGTCCTATTCCTTCGCTCTGCTATACCATTCTGCTGGGGTGTGCCAGGTGCAGACAATTGGGATTGAATCTCAGTCTCTGATAAGTAATAAATAAACTCTCCCAAGAGGTACTCACCACCTCGATCAAATCGTAGTGTCTTGATATTTTTACCTTGACGTTTCTCCGCATCAGCCTTGAATTCTTTGAACTTGTCAAAGCATTCAGACTTGCGGCGCATCTGGTAAATGTATCCATATCTCGAATATTCGTCTATAAAAGAGACAAAATACTCAAAACCACCTCTAGCCTGGATAGACATAGGACCACACAAATCAGAATCAACCAATTCTAACACATCTTTGGCTCTATACCCCTTGTCCTTAAAAGGGATCTTGGTCATTTTACCCTCCAAGCAAGATTCGCAGGTTGGGAAATCTTTCACCACTAATGAACCCAGAGGTCCATCAGCTATCAATCTTTGAATTTTTCTTAGGTTAATATGACCAAGTCTTAGATGCTAAAGATATGTTTGGTTCATCTTCGAAGGTTCTTTTCTATTATTAAAATTAGAAGATGAGTTATTAACTTCAATTTGCATCATGGGAGCTTGTGGTTCAAGTGTGTATAAATTTCCTATCAATGCACCCAAACAGATAATCTCCCTATTCCTTTTTATAACAACTCTGTCATTATAAGAAATAGAATATCCATCCATAAATAATTTAGAAACCGAAATTAAATTCTTCCTAAATAAAGGTACATAAAGGCAATTCTTAAGAACCAATACTTTATTTTTCTCAAAAGATAAATAAACATCTCCCACTACAACATGAACAGGAGGTTGTATTCGTTGGCGGAGCTTTTGACAGAACTCCAGGCAGCAGAGAGACTATTTCATCAGAGTGCTCAGGCACAAGCCATGGTTTCCCAAAAGGTTTCTACTTCTAAGCCGAAAGGCAAGAAGAAGAAGAAACAAGCTGGGGCAAAGGCGGTGGGAGGAACTCAGGGAGGAGTGAAGAAGCCGAAAGGCAAGTGCTTCACTTGTAAGCAGACTGGACACTGGAAGAAGGATTGCCCCAACCACAAGCAGAACAAATGTATATCTTTTTTGTCTAGTCGTTGAAACATGTTTAGGGGTGTTATCTACCGGCACCTGGTGTGTAGATACGGGAGCCACTGATCATGTCTGCAATACTTTGCAGGGGTTCCAGAAAACCAGACGACTGGCTGAGGGGGAGATTATCGTATACTTGGGCGATGCCACGAAGGTGGCGGCTATTGCAGTGAGAGATGTTTATTTATCTTTTGAGAAAAATAAAGTTTTGGTTCTTAAGAATTGCCTTTATGTACCTTTATTTAGAAAGAATTTAATTTCGGTTTCTAAATTATTTATGGATGGATATTCTATTTCTTTTAACGACAGAGTTGTTATAAAAAGAAATAGGGAGATTATCTGTTTGGGTGCATTGATAGAAATTTTAGACACACTTGAACTAAAAGCTCCAACGATACAAATTGAAGTTAATAACTCATCTTCTAATTCCAATAAGTGAAAAGAACCTTCGAAGATGAACCAAACATATCTTTGGCATCTAAGACTTGGTCATATTAACCTAACAAAATTTAAAGGTTGATAGCTAATGGACCTCTGGGTTCATTAGTGGTGGAATATTTCTCAACCTGCGAATCTTGCTTGGAGGGTAAAATGACCAAGAGGTCTTTTAAGGCCAAGGGGTATAGAGCCAAATATGTGTTAGAATTGGTTCATTCTGATTTGTGTGGTCCTATGTCTATCCAGGCTAGAGGTGGTTTTGAGTATTTCATCTTTTTTATAGATGATTATTCGAGATATGGATACATTTACTTGATGTGCCGCAAGTCTGAATGCTTTGACAAGTTCAAAGAATTCAAGGTTGATGCAAAGAAACGTCAAGGTAAAAGTATCGAGACACTACGATCTGATCGTGGTGGTGAGTACCTCTTGGGAGAGTTTAGGAATTACTTATCAGAGGCTGGGACTCAATCCCAATTGTCTGCACCTAGCACACCCCAACAGAATGGTGTAGCAGAGCGAAGGAATAAGACTCTTATGGAGATGGTTAGATCGATGATGAGTTATTCTGAGTTGCCAGATTCATTCTGGGGATATGCTCTAGATACGGTAGTGTATATTTTGAACTTGGTCCCATCTAAATCAGTGCCTTCTACTCCCACAGAACTGTGGACTGGGCGAAAGCCTAGTCTAAGACATATTCGGATTTGGGGGAGTCCAATACATGTGCTGAAGGAATATGTTGGTATAGTTGGAACCTCGTACAGAAGTATGCATGTTCGTTGGCTTTTCTAGAGGAACGAAAGGTGGTTTGTTTTATAGTCCTAGAGATCAGAGGGTGATCGTTAGCATGAACGCCAGATTTCTAGATGAGGACTATGTGATAAACCACAAGCTCATGAGTAAGATTATTCTGGAGGAATTAAAAGGGGAAGTCACTTCTTCAGTAGCACCGGTACAAGAGGATATACCACAAGTCACTGCACCGCATGTCACAGAGGATACACAGGTGATATCTCGTCGTAGTGGGAGGGTTGTTAGACAGCCTAATAGATTCATGTTCTTGGGAGAATCTTTTGATTTGGTCCCTGGCGAACATGAACCTGATCCCTGGACAAATGATGAGGCAATCCAAGATAAAGATTCAGTATCTTGGCAAAGTGCAATGAATGCTGAGATTTAATCTATGGATTCAAATCAGGTCTGGGAGCTAGTAGAACCACCCAATGGTGCAAAAATCATTGAATGCAAGTGGATCTACAAAAGAAAGAGAGGAATAAACAGGAAGGTTGAGACCTTCAAAGTGAGGCTTGTTGCGAAGGGGTATACTCAGAAAAAGGGTATTGATTATGAGGAAACCTTTTCGCCGGTAGTCATTCTTAAGTCTATCCGGATTCTCTTATGTATTGTTGCTCATATGGATTATGAGGTATGGCAGATGGATGTCAAGACAGCTTTCCTTAATGAAAGTCTTGAGGAAAACATCTACATAAAGCAACTAGAGGGATTCATTGCAAAGGGGCAAAGAGCATCTTGTGTGTAAGCTTAATCGGTCCATTTATGGATTGAAGCAAGCTTCGAAGTCTTGGAACATCCTCTTTGATAAGGTAATCCAGTCTTATGGATTTATTCAAAGTCCGGATGAGTCTTGTGTATACCAGAGATGTGATGGAAACGTAGAGGTATTTCTTGAACTACACGTAGATGACATTTTGTTAATTGGCAACAATGTCAAGATGTTATCGGACGTAAGGGTATGGTTGTCCAAATAGTTTGATATGAAGGACTTGGGAGAAGTGGGACACATCCTTGGGATCAAGGTTATAAGGGATCGCAAGAAAAGGATGTTGTTCTTATCTCAAGCTTCATACATAGACACCATTATGGATCATTTTAGCATGCATAACTCCAAGAAGGGTTTTCTACCTTTCAGGCATGGAGTTCCTTTATCTAAGGAGATGTGTCCTAGAACATCTAAGGAGACAGAGGAGATGAAGGCAATTCCTTATGCTTCAGCAGTAGGAAGCCTCATGTATGCTATGCTATGTACGAGACCAAATATCTGCTTTGTCATGGGCATGGTCAGCAGATATCAGAGTAATCCAGGACAAGGACATTGGACTGCGGTAAAGCATATATTGAAGTACCTGAGAAGGACTAGGGATTATATGCTAGTTTACCAGGCAGACCAATTACTCCCTGTGGGTTATACAGATTCCGACTTCTAATCAGATAGGGATAACAGTAAGTCTATCTCAGGTTTTGTTTTTACTTTAGGAGGTGGAGCCATTGTATGGAGGAGTGTCAAGTAGAAATGTGTGGCAGACTCTACCTTGGAAGTTGAGTATGTCGCAGCCTCTAAGGCGGTTAAAGAAGTTGTGTGGCTCAGAAACTTCTTGATTGACTTGGATGTGATTCCTGGTTTACCCAGAACCTTCAGAATTTATTCTGATAATAGTGGTGCAGTTGCAAACTCGAAGGAACCACGAGCCCATAAGGCAAGTAAACTCATAGAGCACAAGTACCACCTAATACGAGAAATCGTAAATAGAGGAGAAGTTGTTGTGGCCAAGATTGCATCGGAGGATAACCTGGCAGATCCTTTCACTAAGGCCCTTCCGGCGAGAGATTTTGATAGGCATGTGGAGGGAATGGGAATAAGATGTATGGCAGTTTGAGGACAGCAGAGTCTTTTAGTATAATTGAGAGATTGTTGGGATGTATACTGAAAAGTCTATCTTTTGTATGAACATCTTTATTTTGAAATAAGAATCACATGATCATTGTTTGTATATTTATGGTTATGCATATTGTCTAATACATTACATTGTAGATAACATGGTGTGTGGTGTCACACGGGAGATCATGTTATCAGCTCCTTGTAAAGTATAAGGAAAGGCTTGCAACCGAGATGGCTTTGGACAAACCATTGGTATGGTTGTAGTGTGATTTGGTATTGGTTTGTCTTTACCATAGAATCACACTAGTACACTTTGTGTGTATTGAGCAGGACCGACTTAGAGGTGATTCGATTTATTGCTGACTACATAATCTAATTGGACCTCAGATATTATATTATGCATGCTCTTAATCCCGATATAATATCGGGCACATATACTTAGTATTCATTTCTTTAATTTACTAATGGGCGAGATTTATAGATTAAATCGATAGGCTCGGTAAGTTGAGAAATGATATTATTTATATGGTGTGTCATTGATTATAGGAGGAAACTGTGTCCTATATATTAGGATGATGATGTCCCCTTGAGGAGCTCATAAGGTTCATCATGTAAACCCTGTAGGTGGACTTGGTCCGGCATGATGATAAGGTTGAGTGATACTACTCATGGAGTTAGATGTTGATTAATTAATGGTCAGTAAATTAATTAATCGACGGGCATTCAAGATCTTAAATACGGGGAAAAAATGTACAAATAATATATGGAGTTCATATTAACTTATGGGGGTTGGTGAGGTAGATCAATGATAATCCTTTAGTGGATTGAATTATCATTAATGGATCGGACTTTATGTGGGCTTGATCCATTAGGTGGCCAAGATCCAACTCCTCCTCATGGTCCCTATTGTAGCCTATTAAAACCTCATGAATCCTAGATCCAATGGATGAAAACAAAACTCTAGATCCAACAGTAGAGATTAAATCTCTAGATCCGACGGTTGAGATTAAATCTCTAGATCCGACGGTTGAGATTAAATCCCTAGAACCAATGATGGAGATTAAAACAAGGCTTATCCCTAACTCTATAAAAGGAGAGGCTAGGGTGGGCGGCAAGGGGAATTAGAAACAAGATAGGATTAGGGTTGGGCGGCAAGGAGCTTGGAGTCTAGGGTTTTGGAGTTTGGTTTGGGCGGCCACAAATAAGGAATTTGTTTCCTTTCTTCTTCTTCTTCCTCCTTAGGTGGCCGGCGCCCTTCCTTCTTCTTCTCCCCTTGGTTTGGCCGGCGTCCAACCTTCTCCCCTTCATCTTTGGCCGGAGCTTAGGGTCTTCCCCTTGAAGCTTTTGGCCGGCCCTCTTCTTCATCTCCTTGTTCTCCTTCTTGGCCAGCGGCAAGCACCAAGCTTGGAGCTTGGTGGTTGGTTGAAAGAAGGAGAAGTGCTTTGTTTTTATACTTCCTCTTGTTCAGAGTGAGCAAGGAAGGAAGATTGGTGATCTAGGAGCTTCAACTTTTGGAAGATCGTCGCCCACACGACGTCCAAAAGGAGGAAGGACATACAATAGAAGATCGAGAGGTATAACACTTGTCTATTTTCTTTTGTAACATGTCTATAAATTTTTTTCAATTATATATGCATGTTGTATTCTGTTTTTATGGTTAAATATACTTTGACCCCGAATATAAACACAAAAGTTGGTGTTCCGTACATCGTCTATTCCGTGGCTCTTCGTAGAATAGAGGTTGGTGGCTTGAACAACAAGTTTGTTCAAGTGACCACTCTAATCGAATAGCATGACGATGAAACGGGAGCTTGGGTAATCCCTCTTGTCAAGGATAAATTTTTTTATCCGGGGACGTAGAAGGGATCGCCATGAACAAGCGACCGAGTTGAAGTGGGAAGCGAAGTTTTCTCCCTTCACCATTTAAGGTAAATACGTACCCAGACTGAGACCTGGAATCATCCTTGTCTGTCTGGAAGCTAGCATCCTTTAACCCGCGTATTACCATATCACCTTCTCCATATATTAGGAACACATCCTTAGTGCTTCTTAAATACTTAAGGATTATCTTAATAGCCACCAAATGATCCATTCCTTGATCAGACTATTATCTTCTTGTGACACTCATAGCATACGATACATCGGGCCTCGTACATAACATAGCATACATGATAGATCCTATTGCGGATGCATAGGGAATCTTACTCATGCAAATCCTTTTGTCTTCTGTGCGCGGACACAGTCTTTGAAAGGTGTATCCCATGCCTGATGGGAAGGAAACCTTTCTTGGATTCTGACATGCTAAACCTCTTTAGCACTCAGTATATATATGTAGACTGCGAAAGACCAAGCAACCGTTTCGATCTATCTCTATATATCTTGATCCCGAGGATGTAGATCGCTTCTCCCAGGCCTTTCATGGAGAATGTTTTGGATAACCAAATTTTAACTGACTGTAAGAAAAATATATCATTTCCTAGAGTAATATATCATCGACATACAATACTAGGAATACGACTGCACTCCCACTAACCTTCTTGTACACACAGGGTTCATCTGGATTTTGTGAGAAATCAAACCTTTTGATTGTCTCATCAAAACGGATATTCCAGCTCCTGGATGCTTGCTTCAGTCCATATATGGACCGTCGAAGCTTGCATACCTTGGTTTTATCAACCGATGTGAAACCCTTGGGTTGTTTCATATACATGTCCTTGAGTAGGTTTCTGTTAAGCAAAGTCGTTTTCACATCCATCTACCATATCTCATAATCATAATGAGCCACTGTGGCAAGGAGCATCCGAATGGATTTAAGCATAGCTACTGGTGAATAGGTCTCGTCATAATCAACACCTTGCCTTTGACGATAGCCTTTCGCTACTAATCTAGCCTTAAAAGTAATCACATTACCATTCATGTCAGTCTTCTTCTTGAAAACCCACTTACACCCTATAGGCTTAATACCTTCAGGTGGGTCCACCAAGTTCCAAACTTGATTTTCATACATGGAATCCATTTCCAACTTCATGGCTTCAAGCCATTTGTCCCTTTCTGAACTTTTCAGAACTTCTTCATAATTGGTAGGCTCCTCTTCATCAATGAATAACACGTCGTTCGATTCGCTTATGAGAAATCCATATCTCTTAGAAATGTTGCGTGTCCTACCAGATCTACAAAGATTTGGTGTCACAAAAGGTTCATCCAATGTCTCATCACTATGAGTTATCCGTTGAGGTGCTTGACCAGGTATCTCCTCATTGTCTACTAGAGTCTCTTGAACCTCCTCAAGTTCAACGACGCTCCCATTATTTTCTTGCAAGAGAAACTCTTTCTCTAGAAACACATCATTCCTTGAAACAAACACCTTTTGTTCTAAGGGATGATAGAATTAGTAACCCCTCGTTTCCTTAGGGTATCTAATAAATAGACATTTATCAAACTTAGCATCCAGTTTGTCTGATACAGTCCGCTTCACATAAGTAGGGCAACCCCATATCTTCAAGTAAGATAAATGAGGTTTCTTACTATTCCATATCTCATATGAAATAGTAGAGACTACCATGGTCAGAACTCTGTTTAGCAAATAAACAGTTATCTGAAGTGCATAGCCCCAAAAGGACTTGGGAAGATTCGCATGATTCATCATCGACCGACCATGTCCAACAAGGTCCGATATCACCTCTCAGACATACCATTAAGTTGTGGTGTATACGGCGGAGTCCATTGAGACAATATATCATTGTCCCTCAAATAATCTAGAAACTCTTGACTCAAGTATTCACTACCTCAATCCAATCGAAGTATTTTAATACTTTTGCCATGTTGTTTCTCTACTTCATTTCTAAATTCTTTGAACCTTTCAAAGGTTTCAGACTTGTGTTTAATCAAGAACACATACCCAAACCGTGAGTGATCATCGGTGAAGGTAATAAAGTAGTTATAGCCTCCTAGAGCATGAGTTGACATAGGTCCACATACATCAGTATGTATTAGACCAAGCAACTCTCCCACGGTTCACCTTTTCCAGTAAAAGATAACTTAGTCATCTTGCCCTTTAAGCATGATTCACATGTATCGTATGAATCTAATTCAAACGATTCCGAATTCCACATTGGTGTAATTCAGACATGCATTTCTTGCTCACATGGCCAAGACGACAATGTCACATGTAGGGGTCTAATTGATTATCTTTTTGAGCATGCTTGTTGCTCGCTTCGATATTGAAAATGTCACTGGATACGTCCAATGTATAAATACCATTGCTTAAAGTTCCAGTCCCATAAAGAACGTCATTCAAAGTTATGTAACAACAATTATTACTTAAAGTCAAATAGTACTCATTTCTATTTAAACAAGAAATAGAAATGATATTCTTTATCAACGAAGGAACATAAAAGCAATTGTCCAGTTCTAAGACAAGTCTTGTAGGGAGTTTCAACAAATACGTTCCGATGGCGAGTGCAACAACCTTTGCTTCATTCCCAATACGTAAATTTGACTCTCCCTTGATGAGTTTTCTTTTATTCCTTAGCCCATGTATGTTATTACATATATGTGAACCACACCCAATATCCAATACCCAAGTGTCTAAAGAAATAGAATGACAATCAATAACGAAGATATTTGAAGAAGATGGGGCATCAGATTGCTTATTGTTCTTCATGGACTTAAGATAAATCTTGTAGTTTCTTCGCCAATGACCCTCCTTGCCTCAACGATGGCAAGTGCCCTTTTGAGATGGTTCTGCCTTCTTCTTCCCCTTGTGTTGTTCCTTTGATTTCCTCTTAGAATCTTTCTTTGAGGAATCAACTAACAACACCGTCCCCTGCTCATGCTTCACAGAAGGCTCCACAGTCTTCAGCATGTTGAGCAATACCACAGATGAACCTTCTTGCATCTCAGAGGTGAAGAGGAGCTTGGAGACTTTGAACCTTTTAGATCTCACTTGCTCATCAAACAACTCATAAAGATGAAAGACTATGGTATGAGCATCCATATGCTCATGCTGCTTCTGCAGCTCAGGTACCATCACAGCTAGCATGATGCAACTCACTAGTTCAGGATCACTCACATATTTCTAATGGGCCAACAATTGGTCTGGAGTTGCATCATCACTAGGACGGGCGGGAAGAGGCCTTCGAGGACATTCGCAAGCTTTTCAACCTTGAGAATAATTCTCAAGTTTCTAAGACAGTCCAAGAAGTTCAAATCGATCAATTTATTTGAATCAAAAATGGAATGCAAATTCAAAGACATCATGATCAAGCGATTAACTTAGAAATACAAATCGAGCATATATGAGAAAGATGATTTAAAATGCATCCACATACATTTACAAAATCTCATTCATTTTTTGAATTTCAAAAACCCTCAAAATTAATTTGGGAGATCGTAGGTCCATCTCTGAATGGGTTGATATCCAACATAGATAAGAACAACCTTGGAGTGAGTCCAATAAGACATTCTTAGCTACGATGGTAGGTATCAAGTATACCAATTGCATATCACATATATTCAACTATCACAATGTGCTATCAACTAATTGAATGTTCACACATACATCGGGTTGTTAACTCATTAACAAGTATGTTAGGACCTTTGTAACGCTAGAGGGGGGGTGATTAGCGTCAATGGAATTCAATCGCGGTTGTGTCTACAAATTCGTTAGCGCAGCGGAATATAGATAATACAATAACAATAATGAAAACACAACACGCTAACACGAGTATATAACGTGGTTCGGAACCGCACGGTTCCTACTCCACGGATCGGGCTCAAATGAGCCCTAGCGATGCCAATCACACACCACTATCAAATAACTCCTTCTCGGAACGATCCGGAGGTGGAGAAACCTCGTACAATATGATTACAACAATAATCAAATGAATACAAGCAATATAGTGAAATACAAAGCAATACAAGTAAAGGAAACACTTTACAAATGCTCTTTGAATGCTTGATCACTTGGTTGATCGAGTAGCACTTGGAGACCACAATTGCAGAAAGAACTCGCCCCAAATCGCCTCAAAGAACCATGCCTTTTTCTTCCACCACGAGCCCATATATAGCTTCAACTTGTGCTGGAAATGATCAATCGATCGATCGAGACCATCACCGATCGATGCCATCGTTGTCGTGAGACAACGGCTAGTTCCACGCTTGGATAAGTCCAACTAACTACCATCACCGATCGATTGACCATCGGTCGATTGATGGAGTCCTCACTCGACCCGAGTCTCGACTCCATTCTGCGTGGTCGAATTCGAGCACCCGACCGATCGACGATCGATCACGATCGCTGAGCTATCACCGACCGCTAACCCATGGCAATGATCGCTAGGCCATAACCCGCAAATAAACCCTAGTTGATTTTGGTCCACCGACCGCCACATGGCACCAATGACCGGGCACACCTCAAACATGAGGTTTTAACTCAAGTATGGTTCCCCATACTTGCTAGACCACCCTTAGCCTAGACCTAAGCCTTCTAGTCACCTCCATCACCCCACGCCTGATCCTCCAAGTCATCCATGACTTGTTCATCCATCGCGCTTAGCCTTCAGGTGCTTCCGGGCTATGTCATGCTAACGGTGTCTACACCGCCAAGGCACATTGGACTTACGCCGCCAAGACTCTGACTTTACGCCAACCATTGACTTATGCCGCCAAGACTACCGCTGACTTTACGCCGCCAATATCAATCCTCGACTTCAAATGCCAACCCATGTTGACTTTCCATGCCAAGACCATGCTTGACTTCAAATGCCAAGACCATGCTTGACTTTCCTTGCCAACCCATGTTGACTTTACATTGCCAAGACCCATGCTTGACTTTTCCAATGCCAAGTGTCCCACTTGACTTTCCATGCCAAGTACTCAAGACTTGACTTTACCAAATGACAATTACATTTGTCATATGTTTTGCAAACATCAAAACACATCAAAACATCACTGAGCCAAACTCGAGTCCCGTCAATCGTGACTGGGCCGATTGCACCAACAATCTCCCCTTTGATGTTTGACAAAACTAAATAAATAATTGAGTTAGAATACTAACTCAAATCCTTTACCAATTATCCCAAATGTTCTCCCCCAAACATTCTCCCCTTTTGACTAACATCAAAAAGGTTTTCTCCAAGGAGGTCAATGTCTCATGTCCCAATGAGATCTTACAATCTCCCCTTGGTTCAAAATACCTAGGATGCCTACCATCTTCCTAGTGATAAGTCCCATATCACTCAAGAGAGCAATCCTAATCACTCTCCCAATTTCCAAATTGGGTTTCTAAAATCCATCAATTTCCCAAATTGATAACATTCCCATAACTTCTCCTTTTCAAGGAGAAAACACATCCATCATCCCAAGATGGATACTCCCTAAAGGCTTGCTCCCTCGACCATTGCACCAACAATGTCCTTGGGAAGTCCCTAAGCCAATAGGAACTCTAAATCATCAAAATTAAGGTTGGAAATTCAACATTGAACTTTCCACCACCTCAATTTGATACTTTGACCTAACACCTCTCAAATCCATATCCAATGAATTTTCACCCTTCATAATGCTTCCCAAAGCATATCCTAGGTTAGGGGTTAAACAAACCTTGTCAACCGATCGACTGCCGATAACAATCGATCGCCATACCATCATCGGATCGCCACCCAGGCTGATCGATAATCAAAATCCGATTTTCGCTTATCGAAATGAATTTCAAAAATCATAAATAATTATACGTTTATCGAAAAATCACGAAATTTGATACGATAATACTTATGACCAATACAATGGGTGAAAATGTTTGAAAATTATTTTACCCATTAAATAGTGACATTGGTACAAAGTTCAAGAACATTGAAATTTACAATGTTTTGGCCCTACTTTGTATCAACTTCATCAATGGTGATTGCTATCAAAAGATAGACTTCACCAAGGTTTTTCAAAATGATTTTAAAATGTTTTCAAACCTTATCTTGGACTATAATTTATTGGCTAAATATACATAGCTTGTATATTAGCTTTCCTTATGATTTTGGTGATAATTAAAATAAGTTTGAGTTCATCTAGATGCACTATGCACCTTGAACCTAACCTATTATCCTAGCATCTCACATGTATTTAGGGTGTATACATACACATACATGTCAATTAGATGTGAGATGTGGGTTTTGTTCTCCTAATCTAGAGTTTTATGCATTTTCTAAAGCAACTCTACTTGATTCCCTTATAAATGGGACTCAAGTCATGCCATAGTCCTTAAATCAATTTTAATCAAGTTAATGCATGAATGTATGATCATGGCATAAATAATAGTTATTAAAACGTGGCCAATGATCATGATGTCATGGCATAAGATGAGATCTAAAAGACACATGACATTTATCCTTAATTCTAAAGCATAATCATGACATATAAAATGATTAAGAATAAACATGATGTCATGACATGTTATATGGCAAACAAAACATGGCATATAAAATATATAGGTATAGCAATACCTAAATTTTAATATTAATTGTCATTTGTTGGGATTAAGTTCATTTTGCCATATTACTATTTTTCCCAAGTGTGCCAAAATCCAAAATGGCACACTAACCTCTAAACCTAAATTGTGCCAATTTGATCATTTTATCAAACTTCATAATTAATATTGGCACATCCTAAAATCTTTTAGGATTATGATTCAATTGTATTTCCAAGGTCACCTCATCCTTGAAAATGACCTAAAGTGCCACCTTAACCATGGTTAGGTTAACTACCCTTCCATTTAAAGTTGGCACACTTAACCCATCTAGCGTGAATCAATCACGCCTTAGGAACCCAAAACCTATTTGAGCTCCTAGGTTAATTAGGTATTCCTTAGGATAACCTCCTAGATACCTTCCTAATGACCTCCTAGGCTTGGTAGCCTTGGTCATTTGGGTCTTACCTAGGTTGACTCTAGGGGTAACTCCTGCAACCTTCTTAGTGGCCACCCTAGGTTTCCTAGAAACCCGCCACTAGGCACACACCATGGTCAACTCTAGAGATGACTTCCCTATTGACCTTGGTCTTCCTAGACCTAGTTAGTGTTCCATAGTCAAATGGAACACTATGGTAAGCCACCTTAGGCTTAGGTTTGTGACCCAAACCTTTCTTGCCCTTGGTTGACTTTTGACTCTTAGGTCCTAGATGTTGACTTTGACTTCTTGACCTAAAAGTTTGACAATTAGACCCTTGAAATTGATTTTGTATCTTGTTTAGGGTCTTTTCCAATTTCTCAAGCCTTGACCTCAAGGCTTGGTTCTCTAATTCTAATTGCCCAATTTTAGAATTTTGATTTAAATCTTGGGCATTGGACTTCTTAGGCATATGCCTAGTCCATTTAGGTTAATACCTAGATGTTCTTGTATTTTCTTAATAGATTCCCTAGGTATGGTTTTTCTAGGGACATTAGTCCCAAATTTCTCCTTATTATTAAGGTGTACCTTCTTAGCTCCTAAACAAATATGTTTGTTATTTCTAGCATGCTCTTTATGATAAATAGCAAGAGAATTAAAAGCATGCTTTTGCCTAGAAATTGAAGGTGCATTAACAAATTTTACCTTAGGGTTTGCCTTAGAGGCTCCCCCTACACGTGTTGCTCCTTCTTGCCCTTTCTTCTTTCCCCTTGGGCATTGACTCCGGAAATGTCCCGGTTGTCGACACTTGAAGCACACCACGTGCTCCTTGCTCTTTTGACTTGGGGAACCGGCATCCTTTGACTTTTCTTGACTTTTAGGTGCCGGAGGAGCTTTCTTGATCCTCTTTGGGCATTTGCTCTTATAATGCCCATACTCCCTACACTCAAAACACATTATATTATTTTTATTTCGAATTGAGGTGTTTGAGTTACCGTTGGTGGTGGAGACCGAGTGGACTTTGAGCTTCTTCATCTTGACCGGATGTTGAAGGCTCTTCTTGAGGTTGCTCCGGTATCGAGGATGGTCTCTCCTCCTCAATCCTAGAAGTGGATGCTTCTTCCACTTCTTCCACCTCTTCTTCTTCTTCTTGCTCCGATTCGGAAGTTGACTCCATCTCAACTTCCGATTCCTCACTTTCACTCGAGGATGAGCTCTCCTCATGGAACCTTGCCAATTTCTTCCATAGCTCCTTGGCATATGTGTACTCCCCTAGCTTGCACAAAACATCATTAGGAATTAAATCTTCTAAAAGTTTTGTTACCTTAATTTCGGTCTTGAGATTTTGGCGTTGTTCTTTGGTCCACTTTTTCAATTTGAGGACCTTTCCCTTCTTGTCCCTAGGGGGTTCAAAGCTTTTAACGAGGATGAACCAATCCTCTATGTTCTTCATCAAGAATTTTTCCATTCTTGATCTCCACGCCGGAAAATCTTCTCGTCATGGCGGTGGAGTATTGATGTCCCCATCTTTCTTGAAGCTCCATCTTCCCTCTAGCTTCTTGCTCCGGTTGTCCGTCAGAGAGCCCCGGCTCTGATACCACTTGTTAGGACCTTTGTAACACTAGAGGGGGGGGGGTGATTAGCGTCATTGGAATTCAATCGCTGTTGTGTCTACAAATTCGTTAGCGCAGCGGAATATAGATAATACAATAACAATAATGAAAACACAACACGCTAACACGAGTATATAACGTGGTTCGGAACCGCACGGTTCCTACTCCACGGATCGGGCTCAAATGAGCCCTAGCGATGCCAATCACACACCACTATCAAATAACTCCTTCTCGGAACGATCCGGAGGTGGAGAAACCTCGTACAATATGATTACAACAATAATCAAATGAATACAAGCAATATAGTGAAATACAAAGCAATACAAGTAAAGGAAACACTTTACAAATGCTCTTTGAATGCTTGATCACTTGGTTGATCGAGTAGCACTTGGAGACCCTGAATTGCAGCAGCAACTCGCCCCAAATCGCCTCAAAGAACCATGCCTTTTTCTTCCACCACGAGCTCCATATATAGCTTCAACTGGCCGAAAAAGTCGATCACGATCGATCGAGACCATCACCGATCGATGCCACTGTTGTCGTGAGACAACGGCTAGTTCCACGTTGGATAAGTCCAACGGAACTACCATCAGTCGACTGATTGTGACCATCAGTCGACTGATGGAGTCCTCACTCGACCAGTCGAGTCTCGACTCCATTCTATGGCCGAATTCTCGAGCATCACCGATCGATCACGATCACCGATCGCCGAGCCATCACCGACTACCAACCTATGGCAATGATCGCTAGGCCATAACCCGCAATCAAACCCTAGTTGATTTGGTCCCCGATCGCCACATGGCACCACCGACCGGCACACCTCAAACATGAGGTTTTAACTCAAGTATGGTTCCCCATACTTGCTAGACCACCCTTAGCCTAGACCTAAGCCTTCTAGTCACCTCCATCACCTCACGCCTGATCCTCTCCAAGTCATCCATGACTTGTTCATCCATCGCGCTTCCGTCGGCTTATGTCATGCTAACGGTGTCTACACCGCCAAGGCACATTGGACTTACGCCGCCAAGACTCCGCTTGGACTTTACGCCGCCAACCATTGGACTTATGCTGCCAAGACTACCGCTTGGACTTTACGCCGCCAATATCAATCCCCTTGGACTTCAAATGCCAACCCATGTTGGACTTTCCATGCCAAGACCATGCTTGGACTTCTCAAATGCCAAGACCATGCTTGGACTTTCCCTTGCCAACCCATGTTGGACTTTACATTGCCAAGACCCATGCTTGGACTTTTCCCAATGCCAAGTGTCCCACTTGGACTTTCCATGCCAAGTACTCAAGACTTGGACTTTACCAAATGACAATTACATTGTCATATGTTTTTGTCGAAACATCAAAACACATCAAAATATCACTCGAGCCAAACTCGAGTCCTGGTCAATCGTGACCTGGGCCGATTGCACCAACAAAGTATGCATCATATGGATAGCACCCAACTTCACCTTCCTTCACATCGACCTTGGAGAGAGTCCAACAAGTTGATGCTCCAGGTTAAAGCCAACCCATTAATCGAGAAATAGTTTTAATATGATTAGGGCGCATTCAACCAATTAGCAGGCTTGGAGAGAGTCCAACAACCCAAACTAACGATTGACCTATGACTCTTACCATATTAGTAATAAACTATTCCAATGGTTTGAACATGTTCAGGTTCAAGCTGGGCTTGGAGAAAGTCCAACAACCCAAACAAGAAACGGAACTCTAGTTCTAACCATATTAATGGAAGGTGTAGGCTTTAATGTTGTGTAAGGGATTTAATGTCTCATCCTCTTTGCATGCAAATAACTATTATCTACATGGCATGACACACATGGCATGACACATATAGCATACATCTACATGTCACAACACGCATGGCAAAATGATATGCATCTAATGCAATTACATGACATACAATTATGGCATGTACAAATAGTTTTCTTATTTGTCATAATTATTTTGGAAATAAAATATATTTTAGATTTGATTTCCCAAATCAAATCATGATTAAATTAGGAAACAAATTTCCAAATCTAATCACATATTTTATTTATGGAAAGTGTTAATTAAGGAAAGTCAAATCTAATTTAGGAAAAAAATTTCCTAAATTGTAATTTCCTAATCATATTAGGAAATTTTCCAATTTGAATTTTCTTATTTGTCATAACTATTTATGGAAATAAAATATGTTTTAGATTTAATTTTCCAAATTAAATCATGATTAAATTAGGAAATAAATTTCCAAATCTAATCACATATTTTATTTATGGAAAGTGTTAATTTCCATAAATACTTCTAAACTTTTAAAAAGTAGAAAATTTCCATAAATACTTCTAAACTTTCCAAAAGTAGAAAATTTCTATAAATACTTATAAACTTTCCAAAAGTAGAAAATTTTCATTAATACAATTATGACTATCGCA
Source organism: Wurfbainia villosa (assembly GCA_025175895.1). Taxonomy (NCBI): domain Eukaryota; kingdom Viridiplantae; phylum Streptophyta; class Magnoliopsida; order Zingiberales; family Zingiberaceae; genus Wurfbainia; species Wurfbainia villosa. Next base: position 52,225,014 of record CM046002.1, read on the forward strand.
AAATAATTTTAGGATTATGTCGGAACATAACATGGCTCTGATACCACTGTTGGGTTTCCCCGACACCGCGGCGAGTGTGTATTTGAACACGTTTCATAAACATGCACACAGCGGAAGCAATAAAAGCAATAAATCTAATTTATTACAACACACATCATATGCATGCAGGATACAACATGTGTAGACATAATCGCTATTTAAGATTTTGCAATAAAAGGAAACTTATACTAAGTATACCTGACATATTACGTGTAGCGAGAATGACATCAACCGTAGCAACCCTCGGTAGAATCGCCTCTATCCGTATTCACGCCGAGTATCATCGGATAGCTTCACAAAGCCACGAGCCTCATCTTCATAAAAGTCACTAGCCTCGTGTCGAAGATGATGTGATCCGAGAGATGATCACAATCCGAAATAAATTCGGATCCAAAATACGAGTTTCACAAACTCACTTGTCGGAAGCGGTTTTCGTCAACTGTTTGACAAAAACTTAACCCTCCACCTATGAGGATTGTCGGAAATCCAATCCCCAATAAGTAGGTCGCTGTCGGAGCACAACACGCCGACCAAACGACCTCTCTACGAAGAGAGAAACAAGCTGTCCAAAACTTGACATCTTGTGTTGGTGGAGAAGATGGTCGGCCAATCAATGGTCGGTTGCTCCTTGGTTGCCGGCGGCAAAGGGAGGATGGCAAGAGGAGTCGGCGGCGGCTGGTGGGTGGCCGACGGCGAGGAGGAGTTGTAATAGGCTTGGGCAGTGGCACAAGAGATGGGCGGCAATCCTAGAGGAGGAAGAGGAGGAGGCTAGGGTTTCCAAAACCCTTGAACCAGTTAATTCTCAACGAAAAACCCTTAAGCCATGTTTTTATAGAGAACACATTCTCCTAACGGTTATTGGTTCATAACCAAAACCCATTAACCCTCTCCAATAACTTAAGTTAAAATAAACCAAACCACGTTGGTCTATTTTAAGTTAAAATGAACCGAACCAACTTTGGTTCATTCGTTTAAAACAAACCAAACCACTTTGGTTTATTTTCCACCATTAGAACCAAATCGATTTGTCTCATCCATCATGTCTTCATAAGACTCGGCCCATCCATGCTTCCGATTCGACTGAAACAATTTCATACTCACTCTTTGTTTGGTCCAAGCAAACCATGTCTCTCTCGATATGAGAATCTGATGTGAGCAAAACATATAGGGTTTTAGGAATAGTTTTCGCTCACATCTCGTTGCATTTTGTGTTATTTTCATTCATATGTTACTCTGTTTTTGCACGCATTTCTTATTTTTTGGTTCAGAGGTCTGCCCGTTGTACTTTTGTGTGCAGGTTGGCTTTTCGAGCGGAAAAGATGCGTTTTCAAAGCAAAAGGACATTTCAGCTAGATGCAAAGTGGGACATGGTCAGGGCATGTGGATTCACATGGTCATGTCCAATGGGCGAATATCAGCACCCCAGGGCTGCACACGGCCTGGGCGTGTGGAAACACACGGCCGTGTGGCGGCCCGATGGATTTGCGCGACTAGGGTTTTTTTCGGATTTTGCAGCAATCCAAGGCGATGTGTATATAAGGATGGCTCCGCTCAAACCCTAGGGAGGAGGCATGATGGCTAGGACAGCACATAGAAGCCCTAAAAAGCTTCGGTAACTCACAACGGGGAGGAGGAACGTCGTTGGAGGTCCACACCTTGCAATTCAACACTGGAGAGAAGATCACAAAAGTATTGTATATCTGTGTTTCTACGCTTCATTGCATAAATATTCAAACTTAGATATGTTTTGTGATTCTTCCTTCATATTTATGGAGTAGTACTTTCGATTCTAGGATTAGGGAGTAGCTTGTGTACATAAACAATATTGGTTCATGTTAAATTATGCTCGTGAGTTTGATTTGACAATTGGTAGTTGCTCTTTATTATATCTATGCGTGTTTGGCTTTCTTTCTGTTTTGTTTAGGCGATACGAGGGGTGACAGCCCTCGCAATCTAAAATTTAGGATATTTGATCCAAGGAACCTAGGGGTAAACCTGATCTCCTGTAACTGCGGGGAGAAGCGAGCGGTGGAATCGGAAACGGTTCACCTCAAGGATTGATTTGGCATCCTCGTACCATTTATCCCTTCCTTTTGGGCGGAGATAGCTCCCAGTGAATGTGGCAGATCTGTGGAAGAGTGTATGATGTCCTTTCCCCAAAACCGTAGGTAGACGTTTAGACAACGCCAATTGACTACATTGTTCTGTGATACACAAGTGAAACCGAAGTCCTAGAATCACCTTTTAAGACCCCGGCACACTCTTTTCCTCCTCCGTGTGACATCGTACAGAGTAGAGTCCACCGATAGTTCTCACCAACCGAAATCTCTTGGAGATCATGTCCGAATAATTACAACCACTTAGTGTATTGGTCTTCGAATCTCAATCCCTGTGGGATCGATAATCTTTATTACTTGACAACATCCATGAACTTGCATGCATTGAGTGCGAGCACGCACTTTGAGTCCTCGACGATATCTGCCGCAAGATTTGAGGTCACGTCCGTGCGCATCAAGTTTTTGGCGTCGTTGTCGGGGACTGTCGATTCGATATCAAATCGAACAGTGGTAAATTGGATCGGACTTAGGATTAGATTATTTTCTTGCTTTATTTTCTTTCTAGTTTATCTTATTTTCTCTAGTTCTATTTTACATATTTAGATTTAGTTTTTACTTTTTAGCAGTAGTTTCCTATTTAATTATTGCATCTTAGATTTTTATTTGCTAGATTTATTTATTTTCTATTTTTTTTTAGAATTAGATTAGCACTCTTACCTTTGTGGTTTGGTTTGTCGTATGCTTAGAATACTAGGGTCGGAAGGTCTAATTCCGATCGACTTAGATATTGAGTGAACCTTTCACCGTCGGAGAGCAGCACAGTGAAAGATGGAAGATCAAGCTGCATCCGAGGTGAACATAGGCAGCCGACCTCTGTGGGACTACGCAGCTCCTAGCGCTAGAGGATTCAGGCCGAGTATAGCTAGACCATATATTTCGGCAAATAACTTTGAGCTAAAGCCGACACTTATACATATGGTCCAGTAGAGCCAATTCGGGGAAGCTGCAATTGAAGACCCGAACTGGCATCTTGAGGATTTTCTCGAAATTTGCTCAACGATGAAAATGAACGGAGTCCCTATTGACGCAATTCGCCTGAGCCTGTTCCCGTTTTCACTATGGGATAAGGCTAAGACATGGCTTCACTCCTTACCTTCTTGCAGCATCACCACATGGGAGCAGTGTGAGCAACTGTTTCTGAATAAATACTTCCCACCAAGACTGCTCACATGCGTCATCTTATCACGAGCTTTCGCCAGAAAGAGGGGGAGTCTTTATTCGAAGCTTGGGATCGCTACAAGGGGCTACTTTACCAATGCCCACACCACGGACTGGAGAGGTGGCTGGTGATCCACATTTTCTATAATGATATCGCTTACACCACAAAGATGTCCCTATATTCTGCCGTAGGAGGAGCACTAATGAACAAGACCATAGAGGAGGCAGAGGAGCTTATGGAAGAGGTGGCACAAAACAACCATCAATGGGCTTCCGAACGTGGTCAATCCACGCCTGCAGCAGGACGATACATTGTCAACTCCATGGACCACCTTTCGGCAAGGATGGACGCACTCAGCGGACGATTTGAATCTTTGAATCCTTCATCTGCATGCGTGACCATTGATTTTGGAGAGGGAGCGACAGCGTATTGAGAGGACCACAATGGATGGCAAGGAACCCTAGACGAGAAGATCGAGCACTGCGATGCGGTTGGGGACTACAACCCAAGGTCAAATAACTAGTACTCCAGCACTTCTCATCAGGGATGGAGGAATCACCAAAATTTTCCAGAATAACTTGAGGAGGTTCCAACCACTGGGAGAGAATGGGAAGCCACAACCCTCTAACACCCGTCTGGAGAATATGCTGGAGAACTTCATTCGAACGCAATGGAAGGCGAACACTGAATTTCAGCGATGACATTTGCAGATAGATACGATGATCGAAGGGTTGGGGTCATCTGTAAGGGAGCTTGCCATCAGGAAGTAGTCTCTAGAGATTCAAGTAGCTCAGATCGCAAACCAGATCTCCAGAATACTAGGGAAGCTACCAGGAAGAGCATAGCTCAATCCGGTAGAACAGTGCAAGGTTGTAACATTGCAAAGCGGGAGGGTTCTGAAAGAGATGCCAGGACGTTCGGCTGTTGTGAGCGACCTGAGACCTGAAATGCTAGAACCTCTGGAAGAGGCCGAGAATGAAAAATCCAGAGAAATGAATTGGGAGCCTACCGTGAAAAATCAACCACCCCTTACTGTACCATTCCCACAGCGGTTGACGAATGCAAAGAAAGATGCTGAGTTTGGTAAATTTCTGGACATGCTTAAGTCAATCTTAGTAGAGGTACCAATACTCGAAGCATTGCACCAAATGCCCCAGTTTGCTAGGTTCATGAAAGATATTTTGGCACATCGTAGGAAGGTCGAAAAGTCGAAACAGTGGCCCTCATGGAGGAATCAAGAGCTTATCTCCGAAAAGAAGCTACTCAGAAACTAAAAGATCCGGGGAACTTCTATATCCCATGTTATATAGGGACGACACTGATTAGCAAAGCCTTCTGTGACTTGGGATCAAGTGTGAGTCTTATGCCCTACACCTTGTGTAAAAAGATAGGGTTAGGAAATTTAAAATTCACTACTATGACACTACAACTAGCTGACCATACATACCGCTACCCATTGGGGATTTTAGAAGATGTTCCTGTTAAGGTGGGAAATTTTATGCTACCAACTGACTTTGTGGTGATGGAGATGGAAGAGGTTCCCAAGATACCCATCATCCTGGGGCAACCATTTTTAGCGACTGTAGGAATGACCATTGATATGAAGAATCACAAGCTGACCCTAAAAGTGGGAGAGGATAAGATGGAATTCGAGCCTGCTAGGACAAGAAGTCAAGAACCCGCGTCAGGGAAGTATGTGATTCCAACTAGGGCTAGGAAGCCGGAACCTCAAGAAGAAGATCCCGAGATTGATGAATGGAGGTTCACTGAACCACCAAAGCCGAGTTGATAGTAGAGTGCGGTCGAGCTAAACAACCTTAAACAAAGCGCTTCTTGGGAGGCAACCCAAATTTAGTTTTAGATTTTCCTTTTGATTTCATTGCATGCATTTGTTTGATTTTTAGTTTTGATTTTCATCTCATTTAGAGTTAGAAGTAGAAAAGAACATTGCTAGGCAAAAATGAAATCCAGATTAGCCTACACGGCGAAGTGCATGAGAAAATTCAGACCATGGTGCATAAATAGGTAGAAAAAGGGGGACACACGGTCTGGCCGTGTGTTTTCCCATGGCCATGCCCGACTGACCAGAGGCGCACATGGTCTGGCCGTGTGTTTTCACACGGTCATGGCGCGCGAGGTTAAAAGGGGCAAGCCATGTGTTTTCACCCCATTTGCGCTGTGTGCTTCAAAAGTTCTTGCCCTAGCCGTGTGATTTCGTCTTCCCGCCCATCTAGAAGCATTTTCTACCTCTAAAGAAGCCAAAAGAAGCAAAGATGAGGAGGATGAAGACCGTAGCACCCCGATCCAGCGCCTCAGAGCGACGAGCAAGGAGAGTCAAAACTCCTCAAGCTCTGGAGGAGGGTAACGCCCTACCAACTCTACTTTTTCGCAATAATGAACATAGAGATAGGTACAATATGCTCTCTACTCGTAAACTTACTGCTACTAGGTACTTAGATGAGGATTTATTAGAATCTCTAGGATTGTTGGGTGATATGCAAACCCTATTTGCAAAAATGGGGTGGGAAGAGATTATGGGAATAAACCACCTAACCTACCCTAGGATAGTTTTAGAATTTTTGAGTTCCTTAGAGGCGTAAGTTTTAACTGGTAGAGAGAGCAAGGAGGGTAGGATAACTTTTAGGCTTTTTAACATTGAGCATGAGTGGACCCTCCACCAATGGAACTCATGCTTTGGCTTGCCAAGTGGGGGAGAGAGAAGAACCCCTATTGGGTTCAACTCTCGGTTATGTTGGACCGAGTTGACGGGGGAGCATACTTATGACCCTTCTAAGGCCAAAGCATCGCACCTCCAAAACCTCGTCTTTCGATACCTACATTGCATCATGGCCAGTAATATATTTGGTCGTGGGGAGAGTGACGGTGTAGTTAGATCTAGCGAGCTGCTTTGCCTATGGGATATGCTACAAGAAAGGAGTAGCATCGATGTAGGGTCCCACTTCATTAGACACTTAGTGAAGATGGGCAAAGCAACACGCGGAGAGATCAATGTGGGAGGCCTACTTACCCACATTTGCCATAGGATGGGGTACGATTACACAGCAGTGGAGAGTATAGAGGAGAGCCCTAGGATCGACCTAGGAGTATGCATGGCCATGAAAATGATTGTGAGAGAAAGAGACTCCATATGCTTTGTAAGGAAGAATCTGACGGCCCTTAGGCTCCCCGACCTGGATCATACCACCATTACTATACGCGCCAACTGGCGCTTAGACCTGATAGTGGAGTCCCCTCCACATGAGGGACCATCCACATCAGCACCCATCTCTCCACCTTTATATCACTCTTCCTCCAGTCCACACATGCATAGGAGCCCACCTAGTCCACGCCGACATGAGCCTACACCTGCACCACCATCTTTTTCTACTTTTGAATAGGATGCAAGTACGTCAGCCTATGATTTCTCGGAGTTCTGATTGTGCCTCGACGACATTTACACTGAGCAGCGGACACAAAGGCAGTGATGGGAGGAGCAGAGCACCTACCAGCAGGTGGAGTTCTAGGGATTCTGAGAGAATTTCTAGCGGGCTAAGGAGTTCTACGATGAGGTCTGCATATACTTCCAAAAGGAGATTGTTCGTCACCAGGATGAGGTAGCCTACCACAGGGAGATGCGGCAGCACATGCATGCCCAGCAGGCGCAGTGGGCTAGGGAGGAGGAGCACCGAGCAGTCGCTGCATCCACTAGATCTCAGATCGACCACATGTATATGTGGCATCAGCGGCTCAGCAACAGGTTCTCCCAGGATCCAGAGATGCCCAGGCTCCCAGACTTTCCACCTCGTCCACCATATTAGAGGTATATTTTCATTTAAGTCTGAGGGGGATACCCCAAGGTTTATTTTTCTTTATTTCCTAGCAGTAGTTTCTTTTTTTGGTATTTTCATTTATTCATGCCTGAGTTGTTGAATTTCTTTCAGTACTTAATTTTTGTTGTCTGTAAAGCTACCTCTGTAGTATTTTTTAAAGTTGCTTGCATGAGTTGTTCCCATAGGTAGCTTAACTTCATTTGTCTTGTGGTATTTTATTTTATTCGCTTTATAGAATGTTCTAGACTTACACTGGTTAGCTTTGGCTTTACACTTGTACAAGTCGAACATTCTAAAAGGGAGAATCTAGTACATACCTAGTTATGATTCACCTCAATGTTAGGGCAATCTCTTGCCGTAATATGGTTTTGATGGTGTGGCAAAAAGTTTAAGTTAGTGTGTTATGTTGATTTGATATGTGCGTTGAAGTCGTGCAGGACTTAGTAATTCGCACATGGAGCCGTGGCGAGTTTCACATCTCATGACTCGTGCCTTGAGTCGGTGAAGGATAGCTTTACGGAAGTCGTGCGCTTGGAGCATCCGAGGGACCGCCGGACGAGAAGCTTGGAGTGAAGCCGGAGGAAGTAGACTTCGAGGCAAGAGACGCGAAGGAGCATTGCAGAGCCGTGCGCCTGATGCTACCGAGGGACGTGGCCGAGAACGAAGAGAACTTCGAAGGCGAGGGACTTCGAGAGATGAGAGTGAGCGATTGTAACCCGGGGAAGGGTAGCTCTTAGGTGAAACTTGGCCATTTGGCCAAGTGTCGATGGATTTTCCGACACCACGATCGACATGTCATGGCGGGGCTGATCGCTCGAGTCGAGTGAGTTCGACCGGTATACGATCGATCGATCGCGGGCCGTGCTGATCGCTATACGCGGCAAATAATCGCTAAGATTATCGATCGATCGGGCGGCGCAATGATCGGGTCAATAGGTTTCGCCATTATCGCTCAGTAGCCGATCGGGCAATGACGAGGAGTAGCATGACCGATGAGGTCCATCACGATCGCCAAGAGTTCCGCTGACTACACAAAATCCGACGTGTTCGGAGGCCGCTAGGATCGCAATGATCGCTAAGGGCGCTGATCGATGGCGCTAACGGAAGAAAACAAACCATCTCTATAAAAAGAGAGGGTGTAAGCCTTTGAGAGGCTAATGCTTATGCTCCAAGTGATCTTCCTAGTGCCCCACAAGCTCTAAACTCTTCTTACTCGTTTTTACTCCATTCTATTTGTAAGAAGAGTGATCTTGATTGTAAAGGTTACCTCCACCTAGCTTGGTGCAAAGGAGAGACCAATAGTGATTGACTTTGGAGGAGTGATTCACCTCGGACGAATCGGGATCGTGGATTAGCGGCGTAGCCGTGAACCACGTTACATTCTTTGTTAGCGATTGTTTTCTCGTATTTCTATTTGTTTGTCTTTATTAGTCTTCCGCTTGCGCTAATTAGTTTTGTAGACGAGCAAATACCGGCATCCAAACGAAAAGGGCTATTCACCCCCCTCTAGCCGGCCAATCGATCCCCTACAAGTGGTATCAGAGCCGAGGAAAGCTTGTCAAGGACTAACCGCCACAACAAGCAACTTTCGAAATGGCCGGCTCCAACATCCATCCTCCGGTTCGACGGCCAATTCTCTTGGTGGAAAAGAGAATGGAGGTATTCTTGGGATTTTGACATTATGATTACAATGGAATCCGGTTTCGTTTTGCCTAGGGATGAAGAGGGGAAGCCAATAGAGAAATCTAGGTGGACCAAAAGGCAAAGGGAAGAGCACCTTGCAAATTCAAAAGCCAAGCATCATCTTTTCAATGTGCTCCCCCAACAAGAGATCAACCGGATCGGAGAATGTGCTAGCGCCAAAGAGATGTGGGAGAAGCTTATAGAACTCCATGAAGGCACATCCGAGGCCAAGCTAGCAAGGAGAGACCTCCTCCGCTCCCAACTATCCAATATAAAACTAGAAAAGGGAGAAAAGGTAACCTCACTACACTCTAGGTTTAAAGAAATTTTAATTGGGCTAACAAGTGTAGGTGAGAAGCTATCAAACCGGGACATGCTCATGAAGGCTATAGATGCCTTTCCCCGGTCCTCAAAGTGGAGCTCCATGGTGGATTCGTTCTACATCTCCAAGAACTTGGAAGTAAGTACCTTGGAGGAATTTTTCTCAACAATGGAGCTCCACGAAACTAGGCTTGAAGGAATACAAGAGGAGCCTAGAATTCAACCCTCAAGAGGAGTAGCATTGTTGGCAAATAAGGGGAAGAAGAAGATAGAGATATCCTCCTCCGATGATGATGAAGTGTCTTCCTCCTCCATGGATAGCACGGAAGAAACCTACATGGTAAGGAAGGTAAGACGTGCATTTAAGAATCTTAGATTTGATAAATCTCATGATAGGAATAGAAGACCAAGGGGGAAGGTCATATGCTACAATTGCCAAGGAGAGGGGCACATAAGGGATAATTGTCCCCTCCTAAACAAGAGCAAGGAAGAGAGGAAAAAGAAGGAAGAAAAGAAGAAGAAGAAAGGGAGCAAGAGAAAGGAAGAAGAAAAGAAGGCAAAAGGAAAAGGGAAGGCCATGGCACTCAAAGCCAAGACTTGGGATGATGTTGCTTCATCCTCCTCATCCGAAGAAGAAGAGCATGTCTACTCCAACCTAGCACTAATGGCTCTTCATGACTCGGATTGTTGCTCCTCCTCCACCGAAAATGAAGGATCAAGCTCAAGTGGAGAGAGCTCAAATGAAGGGGGAGCTTCTACATCCTCATCCGAAGAAGAAGAAGAGGATATGGAAACTATGGTAACGAAAGCCTCTCCTAAGAAAATAGTTTCCATAATTTCTAGTTTAACTAAGGACTTATTTGGAATGAAAAAGAAAAATAAAAGCATGCTTAATCAAATTAAGGCTTTGGAATATAAGCTAGAAAATGCATGTTTAAATAATAATGATACCTCTTCTTGCCATGATGATGCATGCTCACATGATTATATGCCTTTGGATGTTAATGATGCATGCATAGAGGAAAATAGGGCATTAAGGGAAAAGGTAGATTATTTAACCAAAGCCCTAGAAAAATTCACAATTGGCTCCAACACCTTAAATATGATCTTAGGGAGCCAAAGAGCTAGTTTTAACAAAAAGGGCCTAGGCTACAAGGAAAAGAAAAATGAAAAGGCCTACAAATGCCTTATAGCTAGGGGACAAGATAAGAAGAAGGTAATAGCTAGAAAATGGATCCCCAAGGAATACTTAGTGAACCCAATAGGAAAGAACTTATTTTGGGTTCCAAAATCCATCCTTAAGGGTTAGAAAACCCCTAGGGTAGTCAACCACATGGACTTAACCTATATCATATTTTGGTTGACTTAGGATGACGGGACAACATTTTTTAGATAGTGTTGGGTGATGATAACGTGCCCATAAATAGATAATATTGGATAAATCATAATGATTAATGTAACTGTTACACATATGTACAATCATGATTTATGATTTATGATGTTGGGCATGTCATCATGAGAAATAGGTTTAAATCATGCTTTAGGTGATAATTTGTTTATTATCATCACATAATACCTAATGCATGGTTATAAATTGATGAAAACATGCATTTCATGATCATAATGTGAAATTAAATCATATATGTCATTATGATCATATAGGTTGTTAGGTTGATACTTAACCATGATAGAATTGCATGAATATATTGGTTAAGTATATACAAATACCCCCTAGGATGCATCTCACACTTACTATAGGCTAACTTGATTGCAAACTTAGCATGGGTGAGATGTTAGGATGATACAAATGTTCACTAATGCCTATGGCATTTAGATGGTCATTTAAAGTATCAACATAGCAATAATAGACCAATCATGGGGAAGGCTTATGTTTAATTCATAGACATATTGCCCAAAGATCATGGTTGGATATTTCATATGTTTTCAAAACAATTCCTTAATCTATGTATTCATGTTTTTAAACAATTCAAAACAAGACTAGGTATTAAAATGGATACTCTTATGATCAAAAACCTAGTAGTTTTTAAAGCTTATGAATTTTTGGCAAATACGTGGAAATATATTGATTTTTCATGACAACCTATTTTTCCCTGATAGATATTCTTAAAAGAAATGTGTTCCCAAAATTTCATGATTTTTCGAATTTTCTGGAATTTTTAATGCATTTCTGAAATTCATCCAAAATCGAAATTGATTCTTGTGCCCGATCATATCATCGATAGTAATGATTGATGGATCAGAACAAGTACAGTAACCTGATTTCATCAGGTCTTGACTGATTTTAATATATGTTTCTCTTTATACTTGATGCCATGAGTGTATAAATTAGGATTAAATCTTTTTGATGGTGTCAAAGGGGGAGAAATGTATGTTTAAGTAAAGGGGAGAAATGTATGTTTAAGTAAAGGGGAATAAATGTATGTTTAAGTAAAGGGGAATAAATGTATGTTTAAGTAAAGGGGAATATATTTTGGGGGAGAAATGATTATGCTTATGATAGGGGGAGAATATTTTTATGGGGAGTTTCATGGATTAAGGGGGAGTTGCATGTTGCTAAATCATGTTTATCTTTACATGCCTTTCTTACCTTAGAATTTATATCAAATATTTTTACCTAACTTAAACGGATTGCCACACATCAAAAAGGGGGAGATTGTTAGGGCAATCTCTTGCCGTAATATGGTTTTGATGGTGTGGCAAAGGGTTTAAGTTAGTGTGTTATGTTGATTTGATATGTGCGTTGAAGTCGTGCAGGACTTAGTAATTCGCACATGGAGCAGTGGCGAGTTTCACATCTCATGACTCGTGCCTTGAGTCGGTGAAGGATAGCTTTGCGGAAGCCGTGCGCTTGGAGCATCCGAGGGACCGCCGGACGAGAAGCTTGGAGTGAAGCCGGAGGAAGTAGACTTCGAGGCAAGAGACACGAAGGAGCATTGCAGAGAGCGGCGCTGATGCTACCGAGGACGGGGCGTGGCGAGAAGGAAGAGAAGAAGGCGAGGACTCAGAGATGAGAGTGAGCGATTGTACCCCCGGGGAAGGGTAGCTCTTAGGTGAAACTTGGCCATTTGGCCAAGTGTCGGATGGGTTTTCCGACACCGCCGATCGGTGACATGTCATGGCGATCGCTTCCGAGTCGAGTGAGTTCGACCGGTATACGATCGATCGTGTGGCTAGCGATCGCCATACGCGCGGGCCGAATCGCTAAGACCATCGATCATCGGCGGCGCATGAGTCAATAGGGTTTCGCCATAAAATCGTTCGTAGCCGATCGGGTCGACTACGGAGCGCCGATCGATGAGGTCCATCAGTCGACTGCCAAGAGTTCCGTTGGACTACAACGGTCGGGATCCGACGTGTTCAGAGGCCGTTGTAGTGACGGCAGTCGACTGCCAAGGGCGGCAGTCGACTGATGGCGGCCAACGGGAAGAAAATAGCCCTCTCTATAAAAAGAGAGGGTGTAAGCCTTTAAGAGGCTAATGCTTATGCTCCAAGTGATCTTCCTAGTGCCCCACAAGCTCTAAACTCTTCTTACTCGTTTTTACTCCATTCTATTTGTAAGAAGAGTGATCTTGATTGTAAAGGTTACCTCCACCTAGCTTGGTGCAAAGGAGAGACCAATAGTGATTGGCTTTGGAGGAGTGATTCACCTCGGACGAATCGGGATCGTGGATTAGCGGCGTAGCCGTGAACCACGTTACATTTTTTGTTAGCGATTGTTTTCTCGTATTTCTATTTGTTTGTCTTTATTAGTCTTCCGCTTGCGCTAATTAGTTTTGTAGACGAGCAAATACCGGCATCCAAACGAAAAGGGCTATTCACCCCCTCTAGCCGGCCAATCGATCCCCTACACTCAATAGTCTAGTACATTAGAATCCATAGGTGACTCTATTTGTTTGTCTTTATTAGTCTTCCTCTTGCGCTAATTAGTTTTGTAGAATCGATCCCCTACACTCAATAGTCTAGTACATTAGAATCCATAGGTGACTCTTGGTTTAGCATTTTAGTTATTAGAGATGCTCGAATTGTGTATGCCCATTCGAAAAAATCAAAATCCCAGTGAGACAAAAAATAAAAGAGAGAAAAGAAAAAGAGAAATAAAAGAAAAAGAGAAAAAGAAATGAGAAAAAAAAAGAGAAGAGAAAAAAAAAGAGATTATGAGGGATAAAAAAATAGTTGTCGTGGGTGGAAATGGCTAGGTGCCCCTTTGAGACCGAGTTAGGTTACTGGGGAAACACCTACCAATTTCTCTCAATACCGAGCATGCCTTTGAGACTTTATGCTAGATCTAGGAAACGACCCTCGCTTTGGGCAGGTAAGTTCCTAGGAGCCGAAAACCTTAGGAAAGCTATGGGGTGACGACTTAACTCACCATGGAATGGGCATCCCCTAAGAATGGTTCGCCTAGCATGAGCACGAGGAGCTAACTTAGTGAACTTCTAGAACATATCTGTTTTTCTTTGATTGCAAATACCACCTGATAAATTTAGTTAACATGCTAATTATGGAACAATATCCTTTTTAAAATTTCATGGCACTGAGGTTTGCTTGAGGACAAGCAAAGATTTAAGTCTGGGGGAAGTGATGTGAGCAAAATATATAGGGTTTTAGGAGTAGTTTTTGCTCACATCTCATTGCATTTTGTGTTAGTTTCATGCATATGTTACTCTATTTTTGCACACATTTCTTATTTTCTAGTTCGGAGGTCTGCTCATTGTACTTTTGTGTGCAGGTTGGCTTTTCGGGCGGAAAAGATGCATTTTCAGAGTGAAAGAAGGACATTTCAACTAGACGCAGAGTGGGACACGACCAGAGCATGTGGATTCACACAGTCGTGTCCAATGGGAGAAGATCAGCACCCCAGGGCCGCACATGGCCTGGCCGTGTGGAAACACACGGCCGTGTGTTGGCCCGACGGATTTGCGCGACTAGGGTTTTTTCCAGATTTTACAGCGGTCCAGGTGATGTCTATACAAGGATGGCTCAGTCCAAACCCTAGGGAGGAGGAACAACGACTAGGATGGTACACCGAAGCCCTAAAAAGCTTTGGTAACTCGCAACGGGGAGGAGGAACGCCACCAAAGGTCCACACCTTGCAATTCAACGCCAGAGAGGAGATCACAAAAGTATTGTATATCTGTGTTTCTACGCTTCATTGCATAAATATTCAAACATAGATATGTTTTGTGATTCTTCCTTCATATTTATGGAGTAGTACTTTCGATTCTACGATTAGGGAGTAGCTTGTTTACATAAACAATGTTGGTTCATGTTAAATTCTACTCATGAGTTTGATTTGACAATTGGTAGTTGCTCTTTATTATATCTACGTGTGTTTGGCTTTCTTTCTGCTATGTTTAGGCGATACGAGGGGTGACAACCCTCGCAATCTAAAATTTAGGAGATTTGATCTAAGGATCCTAGGGGTAAACCTGATCTCCCGTAATTGCGGGGAGAAGGGAGCGGTGGAATCGGAAACGGTCCACCATAAGGATTGATTTGGCATCCTCGTATCATCTATCCCATCCTTTTGGGCGGAGCTAGATCCCAGTGAATGCGGCGGCTCTGTGGGAGAGTGTATGATGTCCCTTCCCCAAAACCGTAGGTAGACGTTTAGACAATGCCAATTGACAACATTGTTCTGTGATACACAAGTGAAATCGAAGTCCTAGAATCACCTTTTAAGACCCCAGCACACTCTTTTCCTTCTCCGTGTGACACCGTACAGAGTAGGCTCCACCGACAGTTCTCACCAACCGAAATCTCTTGGAGATCACGTCCGAACAATTAAACCACTTAATGTATTGGTATTTGAATCCCAGTCCGTGTGGGATCGATAATCTTTATTACTTGACGACATTCGTGCACTTGTGGGCATTGAGCGCGAGTGCGCACATTGAGTCCTCGATGGTATCCGTCGCGAGATTTGATGTCGCGTCCATGCACATCAGAATCCTATTCTCAAACACATTTTAAATCCTTGGATTACGCTCATTACGCGTGTGACCAAATAGGTTCCCGGTTTATGTTGGCCGTCTATAATTAACCATTAATTATAGAACGATCATGAGTGACACCTAGTAGTACATCATGATCCCCAATTAACCGAAAAATCAACGGTTGATCCTAGAACCTTTTCTGAAACCCTTCAGCAGCTACAATGAATCGTGCCCCATTCCTTTCACTCATCTTATACACACATGGTTCAGGACATGACATATTATGTCAGTCCCTACTAGGTTGACTATGTCATACCTAGCCCAAGTATTACTTCCTCGTCCTCCGAATTCTAGTTACTGCACATATATCCAAGAGTACCATACTCTAAATATGTAATGTTTTAGCCAAAGACTTTAGTAATAATCTGACAAGAGGCCATAGGGTATACTTCTCCTCGCAAGGAGTGGTGAATCCTCTTTAGTCTATTCAAACACCTTCGGCCATTTCGACTTATACCCAATGATCTCGGGTCCACATCTCCTTGGAGATGCTTGCTTAAGATGTCAAAGCATAAGTCTTCATGACAAAAATGACTTGAATACTGCAAGTCGAAGGAACATCGAACTTAAGCTGCTGTAAGAACTTCATTGACATATCGATTTATGCACATAACCATATGAAGTCTTATAACTGGTCACTTTAATGAACTAGTTACCATAACTAGCATCCATGATCAACTCCGGAAATCCCAATGTCACCAGCCAGTGAGAAACTGCTGCTTGGATAAACCAAAGAGTATACCTCATGCTAGTCTCAACAAAATCGATGGCGTCCGAATCCATCAATTCATCGACTAGGGATAATTTCAATACATCACAATTACACATGTAGAGATACTCACTACTTGCGATCCAATCACAAATTCTCTCATGTTGTGAATCGTATTACGGACATTCAGTAAATGAGTTTAAGATCTAATCAAAAACATGAAAACATGTATACTCAAATAGTGAATCTTCATTTATCAAATAAACAGTACAACCATAAGGCAATTGCCTTAGGACACCTCTCATATATTACTAATATCAAGTTGTTGTCTCACAACGACTACAGGAGCAGTCGGCTGATGGATATGAGCAGTCGAATGTTGGGTATGAAATTAGCTCAATGCTGGTTATAAAAGCAGCTCGAGAAGGAGGATTTTGCAGTGATTTTTGGGGCGATTTTGGAGGGGAATTGCTGCTACATTCCATACCTTCAAGAGAAATCCAAAGCAATCAACAAGAAAGCAATCCAAAGTTTTTTGTGTAAAGTTTTCTTTACTTGTATTTGTGTATCTCTTAGTTTACTTGTTGTATTTTGTTGTATTACTATTGTAATCATTTTTATGAGGTTTCTCCACCTCCGGTGTGTCACCGAGGAGTGTTTTGATTAGTGGTGTGTGCATCACTAGAGCTCGCTATCGAACTCACCCCGTGAAGTAAGAACTATGGTTCTGAACCATGTTATATTGTCGTGTTCTTGTGATTGTGTATTCGTGTTTATTTTCATATCGTATTTCTATATTCTGCTACATACTAACGATTGTGTAGAGAAAAGCGGGATCGAATTCCATCATCAAGCACGAACGAAAATGCTATTCACCCCCCCCCCCTCTAGCGACGTCTAATCCCCTACATAGTGAGCAGTGAGATGGTCTTGTACCATTCCATCTTAACTTAGACCTTCCTTCGAAAGTCTTAGTCAGATTGTCGCCTACGGTTGTCCTCGTACTGAGGACGCGACCTATCCTCTCCGCACAAAGTTCTTACCTTCCTTACCTTTGGTCATTCTGACCTGTCACTTAGCTTTTAGTCACTCGACCACCGAGGTTCCTCAACTTCCAAATGTTCTCCTAGCATTTTTTGACCTGGTCAACCGACCCCCAAGATTTCTCATCCCATCGAGATTCTCCTAGTGCCGATTCATACAACTACCGAGGTTTCTCAACTTCCCAAGATTCTCCTGACATCGTTGACCTTTGTAAAGCTTAATACATTACCTGCACACTCAACATAACATATGAGATAACAAGATAGCTTACCTTTGAATCTTTGTCATAATCAAAACCTAGGTTCGATTATCTAGTGCCCCTGCACCAACAATCTCTTCCTTTTTTATCTATTGAAAATCAATTCAAAGTTAAGAGAAATGTAAGTGTTAACATACGAGAATAATATGTTTTTTTTAAAACTCCCCCTCAGGGTTACCTCCCCCTTAACCCTAGGTGAGTTTTGAAAAAACATAACTTTTCAAATAAAATTTAACCTTAACTTTTTCCAATAAAAGTTAACCTTTAACCTCTTGACTTTAATCTCCCCCTCTCCCTTTTCCATATATCAAAAATAATTTTACGAGGGGTGCTTTTCTAAGAACATATGTATAAAGGAAAAGAATCTTGCGAAATGTCAAACTCTAATAAATTTTTCATTATAAGTTCAAATGATAAAGGAAATTACAAGTTTATATGAATCCAAGCATGTGCCCTTTTATAAAATAATATTTTCAACATAACTCATCTAATAAATTGCCCTTATAGAAATGTTCAATTATGTCCTGACTCAATTGATATTAGATATTCAATAAGTCTTTATTAGAGTTGGTTATTTTGAAAAATTATACTCCATGATTCATGTTGATGCACTTGTTCTACATTTGGAATTAGGAGTAAAGTCCTAATATCTCACACCCATCTACATGGCTCAGTACACAATCACATTAAACCTATGTCTTATGAGATGTGTTAGCTCCTTAAAACTATAGGCTCATGCTTTCTAAGGTATGTCCTATACTAGTTTCATGTAGTAAAAAAAAGATAAATAATAAGTAAAGATAAGTCCTACTCTACTATGCACATTCCTAGTTTTCATCTAAGCAAACTAAACTCTGCTTCAGGTAATGGTTTAGTAAAAATGTCTGCTAGGTTCGATTTTGATTCTACGTATTCAAGTTTTACATCTCCATTAGCTACATGTTCTCTTATAAAATGGTTTTTTTACTTCTATGTGTTTAGTTCTAGAATGATATATGGGATTTTTAGTTAAATTAATTGAGCTAATGTTAACAATCATGACTTTGGTTTTGCTAAAGTTTAGTTGGAAGTCTTTTAGAGTGTGCTTCTTCCAAAGAAGTTGAGCTACACACTCACCCATGGCTATGTATTCTGCTTCGGTAGTAAACAAAGCAACATAGTGTTGTTTTCTACTATACCAACTAACTAGACTTAATCCTAGGAGTTGGCAGCAACCACTTGTATTTTTTTTATCGAGTTTACTACCAGCATAATCTGAGTCAGAGTAGTCGATTAGTTCGAACTCATTTGTCCTAGGATACTAGATTCCTACATTTTGTGTTCCTTTTATGTATCTAAAGATTCTTTTTACCAAGGTTAGGTGTGATTCTTTGGCACAAGATTAAAATCTTGCACACATATTTACTACAAAGAGTATATCAAGTCAGCTTGCTATTAAGTACAGAAGGCTACCTATTGCACTCCTATAGTATTTTAAATCTATAGTTTTTCCTTC
This sequence comes from Wurfbainia villosa, assembly GCA_025175895.1. NCBI lineage: Eukaryota > Viridiplantae > Streptophyta > Magnoliopsida > Zingiberales > Zingiberaceae > Wurfbainia > Wurfbainia villosa. The sequence continues at coordinate 52,243,687 of CM046002.1, forward strand.
TAAATCTTCTCCAATGTTTATATTGGTTGTCATAGGTGTATTAATTTCTTTAGCATTTTGCATACCAAATTTACTAATTAATTCCTTAGCGTATTTATGTTGATACATATAGATTCCTTCTCTTGTTTGTTTTATTTGTAAGCCTAAGAAGAAAGTGAGTTCACCTACTAAACTCATTTCAAACTCGCTTTCCATTAGGGAAATAAATTCATTTAGGAGTGTTGTGTTTGTTGTCCCAAATATTACATCATCTACATAGATTTGTGCTATAAATATTTCTTTTCCTATAGTTTTTACAAATAAACTTGGGTCAACTAATCCTTGATTAAATCCTTTAGACTTTAGATAAATTGATAGTCTTTCATACCAAGCCCTAGGATCTTGCTTTAATCCATATAAGGCTTTCCAAAGTTTAAGTATATGGTTAGGTTGGTCTAAGCTTTTAAATCCTGGTGGTTGGCTAACATACACCTCTTCATTGATAAATCTATTCAGAAATGTTGTCTTCACATCCATTTGAAATAATTTAAATCCTCAATGTGCAGCATAGGTGATGTGAACAAAATATATAAGGTTTTAGGAGTAGTTTTCGCTCACATCTCACTGCATTTCATGTTTGTTTCATGCATCTTTTACTTTGTTTTGCACGCATTTCCTATTTTCTGGTTCGGAGATATGCTCTTTGTACTTTTGTGTGCAGGATAGCATTCCATGGGGAAATCGGTGGCTTTCAGAGCAAAAAGAGGCATTTGGCAGCTGGACGCAAAGGGGGACATGACCAGGGCATGTGGCTACACACGGTCGTGTCCAGGGTTCAAAAATGGCCGCCACAGCCTCACACACGACCTGACCGTGTGTTTTCACATGCCCATCTGGCAGCCAGACAACTTGACACAATCAGGATTTTTCCAGATTTCGCGAAGAGAAGGCTACGCTCAAACCCTAGAGGAAAGGCCCGATGGTCGGGATGGCACATCGGTGCCCTAAAAAGGACTGGGAACTCGCATCGGGGAGGAAGAAAGTCATCGGAGATCCAAATTCTGCACCTCAACGCCAAGGAGAAGAGCACCATCACATTGTAATCTATATTCTTTCCATGCTTTATCTTGTATTTACGAATTCGACAATGCCTTGTGTTTCTTTTCCCATATTCATGGAGTAGATTCTCTGATTCTAGGACTAGGGAGTAGTTTGTGTTGAGTTAGAACATGTTGGTTCAAATATCTTTTCATTCTTGAATTTATATTTGCAATTGGCATTTGGTTTAGATATATTGCTATTATTTTGGTTTTCTATCAACTGTGCTAGCTGATACGAGGGGTAACAGCCCTGGTATCAAAGATTTAGGTGAATTAAGGAGGAACCTAGGGGTTTCATCGCCGGTAACTGTGGGTATAAGGATGCGATAGAGTAGGAAATGTGCCCCATTTTTGACTCATCGCAGGGATCGATTCGGCATTCTCATACTGACTATCCCATCCTAAAGCCAGGGGTTGACCTGTTATGGTAGAGGTAGCTTCCGATAGATGCAAAGGTTCATCGGGGGAGTGTATGATGTCCTTTCCACAAAACCGTAGTTAGAAACCTAGACAAAACTTAATTGACAATGTGTTCTATGACACACAAACGAAACCGAAATCCTAGAATCCCATCTAAAGACTCATAACAACCCTTCTCTTCCTCCGTGTGACACCATACTGAGTTCAGACCACCGATGACCTCCTAAGCACAACCATTAGAACTGAATTCCGAACAACAATGTCCACCGAATAGATCGGTACTCGAATCTCAGTCCCTGTGGCATCGATAAATCTTTTTATTACTTGACGACATCTGTGCACTTGTGGGCGTTGAGCGCGAGCACGCGCTTCGAGTCCTCGACGATCTCCATCACGAGATTTGAGGTCGCGTTCGTGTGCATCAAGTTTTTAGCACCGTTGATGGGGATTGATTGATTCGATATCGAATTAAGAAGTGGATAGTTGGATCGAACCTAGGCTAGATTTACTTTTCTTGTTTTATTTTATTTCAGTTTTGTTCATTCTGTTGCTCTTTCCTTATTTATAATTTTCTTGCATATAACAATTCATGCTTTTATCATGATTATGGTCAATTTAATGCTGTAAGTTTTGGTGACATTTATTGTGTGCATTGTGGTGAAACATGGCATACCATTAACGATTATCCAAATATATTCAAACCTTCACAATTTGAACAAGAAGATGTCACCTACAATTACAACCAGTGGCCACAAGATGACTCCTATTCATATAGTTATGACCCTGGCAACTTAAACCCTCAATACTGTCCACCTAAATCCCGACTTGAGCAGATGATGGAAGATTTCATTCAAACGCAACAAGCGGCGAACGATGAATTCCGACAGCGGCATTCGCAGACAAAGACTCAACATTGTTTTCCAAGCGAGAATGAGTGCTATGAATCGCCATGTGAATTTTATTCAGAACCAAGTCTCCACTCAGAAGCATTGCATGATAAAGTTACTAGGGAATACAAGGAGCATGGTCAACAATTCACGGAGTTTATGCGACAAAATCTAGTAGATAAAGAAACCAAACAACTAGAATGTGGCTTTGATGACTGGATTACACCTAATATGACAGAGACTCACTTTGAGCGAATGAATGAGGAGGATGTAGATGACATAGAAAGTGAAGAAGGACAATCCATTCAATCATCATTGGAAGAAGAACTTGAGGATTATATAATTGATACTTTAATCGAGGAGTGCATTGCTTCAATCCAAACACCTCCTAACCTCAAGGGTCTAGAAGAGCCTACCTTAACCCTCACCAAAACTTTAGTTACTAATAACGAAACCCATCTAGTGATTTGTGATGATAAAATTTCATTCGACCTAATATAATCTACTAATCAATATTTTGGTGAGAATATTTGTGGTGAGTTACATTATTTACAACATATGGATGAAATGAAATATTATGATCAAACTCCTAAAAAATTCTTTGAGGCTAAGCATGCTTAATCTCGAGCCAAGGAAAGTAGCTAACAAGTATCTTGCCCCTCCACGAGCAAGATTTAAGAGAGATAGTAATGGAGAACCAAAAGGCAAGAGGCGAAAAGTAAGCAAATATCTTGCTCCCCCACGAGCAAGATTCAAACACATCAAATAAAACATAGGAATAAGGTCGAGCTAAAAGACCTTAAACAAAGCACTTCTTGGGAGGCAACCCATGTTTAGTTTTTTATGTTCTCTTTTTATTTTATTGCATTCGCTTATAACATTTAGCATTTTGAAAATAAATTAGGACTAGAAAGGACTTGCTAGGTAGAAACAAAAATCATTTTGAACCTACACGACTGAGCGTGTAAGGAGAATTCGGACCATTGTGCACCATGAGAGAGAAACGAGGGGCACATGGCTTGGTCGTGTGCTTTCACATGGTCATGCCCAACATTCCAGCAGTGCACACGGTCTGCCCGTGTGTTTTCACACGGCCGTGTTATGTAAGGGATAAAGGGCGTTGCACTGTATGTTTCGCCCCTATTCATCACTCTCCCTCCAGTCCACACATGTATAGGAGCCCACCTAGTCCACGTTGACATGAGCCTGCACCACCACCTTTTTTTACTTTTGAGCAGGATGCAAGTACATCTGCCTATGGTTTTTCGGAGTTTTGATAGTGCCTTGACGATATATACACCGAGCAGCAGACACAGAGGTAGCGATGGGAGGAGAATAGCACATATACTCAGGCAGAGTTTCAGTGCTAACCATCGCCAGGAGGAGGCCATATATTGCCAGGAGATTCGGCAGCACATGAGTGCCCAGACGGCACAGTGGCCCCGGGAGGAGGAGCATAGAGCGGTCGCTGCATCCGTCAGCTCTCAAATCGACCACATGTACATGTGGCATCAGCGGCTGAGCACCAGGTTTACCCAGGAGACTGACATATCGAGACTGCTGGACTTCCCACCTCGGCCACCATATTAGCGGTACAGTCTCATATAAGTCTGGGGGGACCCCAAGTTTTGATTTATTTTATTTCTAGCAGTAGTTTCTTTCTTGTCATTTGCATTTTTTGTTAGCATTCATTTGTTCATACATAGAGTTTTTAGTTTCTATAGTACTTAGTTTTTACTATCTATAAGCTGCCTCAGTAGTATTTTTAAAAGTTTTCTTCATGAGTTGTTTCCATGGGTATCTTAACTTCATTTATCTCATGGTATTTTATTTTATTTTCTCTAAATTAATGTTCTAGACTTACACTGGTTATCTTTTATTTTACACATACCCATGACGAACTTTCTGAAAGGGAGAGTCTAGTACATACCTAGTTATGATTCATCTCAGTAGTCTAGTACTTTGGAATCCACAGGTGACCCTAAGTTTAGCATTTTAGTTACTGGATATGCTCGGATTGTGTAAGCCCATTCGAAAAAATCAAAATCCCAGTGAGCCAAAAAAAAGAGAGAGAAAAAGAAATGAAAAAGAAAAGAAAGAAGAAAAAGAGATTATGAGGGATAAAAAACAGTTGTCGTGGGTGGAAATGGTTAGATGACCCTTTGAGACCGAGTTAGGTTATTGGTGAAACACCAACCAATTTCTCTCAATACCGAGCACGCCTTTGAGACTTTGTGCTAGATCAAGGAAATGACCCTCGCTTTGGGCAGGTAAGTGCCTAACACTACAAAAATACATGAATTTAGTAACAAAATTTAGCGACAAAAATAATTTGTTGCAAATCTGCAATAAATTTTATGACAAATTCGAAAATTCATCGCAAATTTGTAACGAAATTTGTGACGAAAAATTTTTTATTGCAAATTTATTACATTTCCAACAAATTTATTTTCGTCGTAAATATCATCGCAAATTTCCGACGAAAATGATATTTCGTGGTAAATTTGCGACGAAATATCAAATTCGTTGCAAAAGTTTGCAACGAATCCAAGATTCGTTGCCATTTTTGCATCGAATCAAGGATTCGTTGCCATTTTTGCAACGAATCTAGGATTCGTTGCAAACTTTTGCAATGAATCCAAGATTCATTGTCATTTTTACAACAAATCCAAGATTCATTGCAAACATTTGCAACGAATCCTGGATTTGTTACAAATTTTGCGATAAATTTAGGAACGAAAGTTTTTCATCGGAAAATTTCAATTATTTGGAAAAAATAATGATGGGATAACTTTGCGATGAATTTTATATTCATCGCTAATTTGGCAACGATTTTTATTTTCGTCGCTAATTTTACGACGAAAAATTAAATTCGTCGCAAAATATTGCGACGAAATATGAATTCGTCATTAAATCTGCAACGATTTAATAATTCGTTCCAAATTTTTGCAACAAATATTAAATTAGTCACAAAATTAGCGACGAATATTTGATTCATCGCCAAATTCCAAATTATCAATATCTCCTCGCTTTTGCTTTCTCTTCTCATTTCTGTCGATCCGATCCCTCCGAAATCCCTTTAGGTACGCATCTCTTCCCTTTCCCCGCTCTTCCGGCCGGAGAAGATCCGGCGTCCGCGCTCCAGTAAGCCTCACTCTTTCCTATCGCCGCGAGCTCGCGGCGTCCTGCCACGCGAGGAGGCGGCCGCGAGCACGACGCCGCGAGCACGGATCGCGACCACACATCGTACTCGCGACGGGTGGTCGCGAGCTCACGCATGCTCGCAGGAGAGCTCACGGCCGCAAGCACACGTCGAGCTCACGGCCAGCCGTCGTGAGCATGCGCGAGCTCAGCTGCCGCGAGCTCGCGCGTGCTTGCGGGAGAGCACGCCTCGTGCTCGTAGGAGAGCACGCGTCGTGCTCGCGGTCGGCCGCTGTGAGCACGCATTGTGCTCACGACCGACCATTTTGAACTCGCGGTGGGCTCGCATCGTGCTCGCGGCAGCCCGATACGTGCTCGCGGCATCCCGGTGCGTCGGTGATGCAGCAGTCACACGCACCAGTCCGGTGCACGGCAGTCATGCATCGTGCTGCGACGCGTGCTCGCGGCAGCCCGATGCATGCTTGCGGCTTGCAGTTGGCCCTGCTGCGCGTCGGTGGCGCGGCAGTCACGCGCGCGGCAAGGATGTCGCAGATTTGGCGCATCGGTGCCACGCCAGTCACGCGCGCGGTGGCACGGCCGCGAGCACACGGTGTGGTGGCATGGCATGGTGGCATGGCGGCAGTGGTACGGTGACATGGCACAACACGGTGGAACGACACGGTGGCACGTCGCGGTGCATGGCACGATGGCTATGGCACTATGCGGTGGCACGGCGGCGGTGGCACAACGCGGTGGCACGGCACGGTGCATGGCACGATGGCGATGGCATGATGCGATGGCACGGCATCATGGTACAGCGGCGGTGGCACGGTGCGATGGCACGGCGGCGGTGGCACGGCGCAATTGCACGGTGCGGTGGCACGACACGGTGGCACGGCAGTCATGCGTGGTAGGGGCGACCGTGCAGCAGGGACGCCGCCCCTGCCTCGTCCTTTGTGCGGCAGGGGTGATGCTCCTGCCGCGCCAGTGCCCTCTACCGCATCATTTGTGTGGCTCTGTCATGTCGATCCTTCTGCATCATTCGCGCAGTTTGGATTGATGGTTTTATTGTACTGATGACCTGGCTGGGTCGTTCACCGAGCTAGGACATTGTTCCAGGCGCGTTGGTAGTTCATCATCGTCCCTGGATCGGCACAACTATTGTGTTGACTTTAGATCACGAACAAAATATTAACATGTTATTTCAATTAAATTATGTAATATAAATAAAAAATTAATGTTTTATTTTCCATTGGTTTATCGTATTTCCATTTTTCAGGTGATCCGCGAGTTTGTAAAGTCTTCTGCTGGGAGCTCATCCGTTCCTTCCATAGAGCAGGTATATTATATATTCTAAAATTTATAACATTATTATTTTATACTACATATAATTAATTTTTAATTTTTTGTATTTCTTCTCCGAAGATTTTATTATTATTTTTTTCTTTTACGTTACTTTTTGTAGATTTCAAATTTTATGATAAGTATCTATATTGATCCATATATTTATAGGATATCATCAGTCTTTGAGAAGATGATCAACAGTTTCTTATAACTTACAATTTTTTTCTTCATTTGATTTGTATCGCTATCTATATGTGGTATCTTAATTTCTCCGGTCGAATTCTCGGCTTCAACTTTCTTCTGACTTAGGCTTGGAATCATATCTAGTAACATGACATGAAGAGGATCTGTCAAAATTGTTCTAACTTCTTATGTCGTCCAGGACATAAGAGTCACTTTAGGACTACACAAGAAGTTAGAACAATTTTGGTAGATTCTTTTCATGCCGTGTTACTAGATATGATTCCGAGTCTAAGCCAGAGGAAAGTTGAAGTTGAAATTTCGATCGAAGAAGTTATGATACCACATATAGATAGGTAGGGATGCAAATCGAGCGAAGAAAAAAATTGTAAGTTATAAGACGTCAGAGAATTTTTTTGATATATTGGTAGATTATTTCGGCGTTTAGTATTGCAGATAAAATATGGTAAGTTTTTTCATATTATTCATTATACATTCGATGAATATGTGAATTTTTTTACTTTATTATTCCTATAATTGTGATTGATAGTTTTGGCGTGGCAGTTATAGATGGAATAGTGATGGACATGTGTCTTCGGGCTCTTCCCCAGCTGCAGGATCTCTCCAATTGTTGAATTTTTTGGTTCTAGCTCCAACTACAAGATCTCCTTCTCCAGTTACAGTAGGATATTCGGTTCTCTAGCTGCAGGATCTCTTTCTCCAGTAAAAATCAATTGTTGAGAGGAAATATACGTGAGAGTTGAGCGTAGTTATGTTTCAATTTTATACCTAAATATTTCTTGACTAGTACGGTTACATTTGATATTTTTGTTTTATAAATTTCATACGATTAATAGTTTATTATTTGTACTGATGAATTATTTTGAATGATTAGATGTGTTTATCAAATTTGATATGTGAATTTTTATATATTGTTATATGTGTTTGGAATACAAATTGTAAAAACAGATAAAAATAATAAATTATATAATAGTATTTTTTTCATATTTTTTTAAATTAATTTGGCGACGAAAATATATTTTTTTTGAAAAATCTGCAACGCCAATCGACTGGAAAATCCACCAGTCGACTGATGGAACATTATCAGTCGACTGTTCATGAGTATCAGTCGACTGATTTACTGTAGCACCTTACAGAATCTTCGATAGCCAACTGACCAGTCGAACTGGTCACACGTGAATCGACTGATGGTATTTTTCAGTTGACTGGGAATGAATATTTTACAACAAATTTTTTATTTTCGTCGCAAATTTGGCGATGAAAAAAATTTCATCGCCAAATTTATTTTTATTCATGAAAATTTATTTATTAGACTTTTGCGATGAACTATATTTTCGTCGCAGATTTGGTGACAAATATAAATATTTGTCCCTAAATTTGGCGACGAATAGTTATTTTCGTTGCCAAATATTTGCAACAACCTTTTTTTCGTCGCAGATTTAGCGATGAACTATGTTTCGTGGACAAATTTGGCGATGAATAATTATTTTCATCGCCAAATTTGGCGACAAATAGTTATTTTCGTCGCTAAAATTTGCAACGAATAGTTATTTTCGTCGCCAAATTTTTGCGATGAATTATTTTTTCGTCACAGATTTGGCGACGAATTATTTTTTTGTCACAAATTTGGCGACGAACTATTTTTTTGACGCAGATTTGGCAACGTACTTAGTTTCATCGCCAAATTTGGGGACGAATAATTATTTTCGTCGCCAAATTTGGCGATGAATTTTGCAACAAAAATTTTATTCGTTGCAATTTTTGTGATGAATTTTTTGTTTTCGTTGCCAAATTTAGCGGCGAAATATTTCCAACAAAAAAAAATTCGTTGCAAACAAATTTTGCAACGAATTTTTATTCAAAATTTGTTGCAAAATTTGTCACCAAATACTGAAATTTTTGTATTGTAAGAGTCGGAAACCTTAGGAAAGCTATAGGATGACGACTTAACTTACCATAGAACGAGTATCTCCTAAAAAGATTTGCTTGGCACGAACACGAGGAGCTAACTTAGTGAATTTCTAGAATATATCTATTTTCCTTTGATTGCAAATACCACTTGATAAATCTAGTTATCATGCTAAGTATGGAACAATATCTTTTTAAAATTTCATGGCACTGAGGTTTGCTTGAGGACAAGCAAAGATCTAAGTCTGGGGGAATTGATGTGAGCAAAACATATAGGGTTTTAGGAGTAGTTTTGGCTCACATCTCACTGCATTTCATGTTTGTTTCATGCATCTTTTACTTTCTTTTGCACGCATTTCCTATTTTCTGGTTCGGAGATATGCTCTTTGTACTTTTGTGTGCAGGATAGCATTCCATGGAGAAAATGATGCGCTTTCGAAGCAAAAGGAGGCATTTAGCAGCTGGACGTAGAGGGGGACACGGCCAGGGTGTGTGGCTACACACGGTCATGTCCAGGGTTCGAAAATGGCCGCCACTGCCTCACACATGGCCTGGCCGGCCAAACAACTTGACGCAATTAGGGTTTTTTCTAGATTTCGTGAAGATCCGACCTCATGTCTATATAAATAAGGCTACACCCAACCCCTAGAGGAAAGGCCCGACGACCGGGATAGCACACCGGTGTCCTAAAAAGCATAGGGAACTCGTATCGAGGAGGAAGAAAGTCGTCAGAGATTCAAATTCTATACCTCAAAGCCAAGTAGAAGAGCACCATCGCATTGTAATCTATATTCTTTCCATGCTTTATCTTGTATTTGCGAATTCGACAATGCCTTGTGTTTCTTTTCTCATATTTATGGAGTAGATTCTCTGATTCTAGGACTAGGGAGTAGTTTGTGTTGAGTTAGAACATGTTGGTTCAAATATCTTTTCGTTATTGAATTTATATTTACAATTGGCGTTTGGTTTAGATCTATAGGTATTGTTTTGGTTTTCTATCTACTGTGCTAGCCGATACGAAGAGTGGCAGCCCTCGATTCAAAGATTTAGGAGAATTAAGGAGGAACCTAAGGGTTGGCCTCATTGCCAGTAACCGTGGGTAGAAGGATGCGATAGAGTAGGAAACATGCCTCATTTTCGACTCGTCGCAGGGATCGATTCGGCATCCTCATACCGACTATCCCGTCCTAAAGCCAGGGGTCAACCTAGTATGGCAGAGGTAGCTTCTGATAGATGCGAAGGCTCATCAGAGGAGTGTATGTTGTCCTTTCCGCAAAACCGTAGTTAGAAACCTAGACAAAACTCAATTGACAACGTGTTCTGTGACACACAAACGAAACCGAAATCCTAGAATCTCATCTAAAGACTTGTAACGACCCTTCTCTTCCTCCGTGTGACATCGTACTGAGTTCGGACCACCGACAACCTCCTAAGAACAACCTTAGAACTGAATTCCAAACAACAACGTCTACCGAATAGATCCGTACTTGAATCTCAGTCCCTGTGGGATCGATAAATCTTTTTTTTACTTGACGACATCCATTCACTTGCGGGTGTTGAGTGCGAGTGTGCGCTTCAAGTCCTTGACAGTCTCTGTCATGAGATTTGAGGTCGCGTTCGCATGCATCAATAGGCTAATAGCATTCTAATTGATTCAAGTCTAGCTATAGGTGCATATGTTTCATCATAATCCAACCCCTCTACTTGACTAAATCTTTTTGCTACTAATCTAGCTTTATCCCTTATAACTTCATCTTCTTCATCAAGTTTATTGTGAAATACCCACCTTTTCCTATGATTGTTTTTCTTTTAGGTGGGGGTACTAATTTCCAAACTTGACTCTTAGTGAATTGAGCTAACTCTTCTTGCATGTCAATGATCCAATCTGGATCAAGAAGAGCTTGTTCTATGGTTTTGGATTCGATTTTAGATATAAGTGAGATTTGACTTAGATTTCTATATGATGCTCGAGTTCGAACTCCTAAATTTGGATCACCTAACAATTGATTAAGTGGATGATTAAATTGTACTCTAGATTGATTTGGATTAGGGTTTATGCTTGATTCGTTTTGTGGGTTAGGTTCAAGTCTAACTTCATTTCCTAAGTCTTTATTATTTGATTCAATGTTTACTTTAAATTTTGTAGGATTGTTTTCTTCATTAAATACTACATTAATTGTTTCTTCAATTTTTAAGGATTCATTGTTGTATACCCTATAGGCTCTACTAGTGGTTGAATATCCTAGAAATATATCAGTAGTTGTTTTAGAGGTAAATTTTTCTAAGTAATCTTTTGTATTTAGTATGTGTACCCTACATGCAAAGACTCTAAAGTACTTAATATTAGATAACTTTTTGTAGTATATTTCATAAGAAGTTCACAAGTGTCGTTTAATTATTAAAATTCTATTTTGGACATAGCAAGCAGTATTGACTGCTTCTACCCAAAACCTATTAGGTAAATTATATTCATTTAACATGGTCCTAGCAGCCTCTTGTAAGGTTATATTTTTTTGTTCAACTAACCCATTTTGTTGAGGGGTCCTAGGCCAAGAGAATTCATGGTGGTATCCGTTTTGATTATAGAATTCGGTAAACTTATGATTTTCGAATTCTCCACCATGATCACTTCTAATTCTTTTAATCCTTAAGTTATTTTCATTTTCTATTAATTTATATAAATTAGTAAATTGACCTAAGGTTCCATTTTTATGTTTCAAGAATTTTATCCAAGTAAACCTAGAGTAGTCATCTACTATTACTAAACAATATTGACTCCCATTTAGTGACTTGGTTCCATGTGAGTCAAATAGTTCCAAGTGTAGGAGCTCAAGCACATTTTTAGTTCTTTCTTAATTAGTCAATTTATGTGAAGCTTTAATTTGTTTCCCTTGTTGATATGCATCACAAATTTTATTTTCTAAGTTGCCTTGTTTGGGTAGACCTCTAACTAAACAATTATGACTTAATTTATGTATAAGTTTTGTTGGTGTAGTGGTACCAGATAATCGAACCTAGGTTTTGATTATGGAAAAGGTTCAAAGTTAAGCTCTTATTGTTATCTCATGAGCTGTGTTAAGTGTGCAAGAAGTGTTTAAGCTAAGCTGAAGGTCAGCAACACCCGGAGAATCTCGGGAGGAGAAACCGTAGTGGTCGGGCGACACTGGGAGAACCTCGTGGAGTCGAGGAACTTAGGTGGAAGACCGAAAGCTAAGTGACAGGTCGGGAAGGACCGGAGGTAAGCATGAGTGCGTAGTAATGGTGAGGTCGTGTCCTTTGTACGGGAACGAACTTAGGCGGCAATCCGACTAAGACTTCCCGGGGAAGGTCTAGGTCGATATCGGACGGTAAGGAACCGTCAAAGTATCCATTACTTGTATTTCTATGCTAACTCTTTATTATAGGGGTGTGACCAAGCTGGCAGTCGACTATTGGCTATTAGCAGTCGATTGCTGCTAGCATCAGTCGACTGCTATTCATACTATCCAGCTCGAAGAAAGTCAAGATAAGCTCCTCTTATCTTGAGCAGTTAAGGAGCTTTGACTCAGATCCAAATCTCAATGAGCTAGGGTTTGAAGGGCTATAAAAGAAAGGGGGTTTCACCCTTTTGGATCATCATTCTTTGCTCCCAAAGTGCTCCAACGATGCTACACTCCGATAACAACTCTACGATGTCGTAACACCGATGACACACTGAGACTCCATCGTCTATTCGTCGATAGATCTAATTTGTTTCGTCAAGTTGTTTACTTTTCATTGTACTTGAGGTTTTCATCGTAACGAGGTGGGGTAGGCTTGTTGCCTCATCCTCGATTTGGTTTTCCTTGTAATCGTTGTCTCCTACCTCCAACGAGGAGGAGACCTTTAGTGGATTGGCCCTTCGTACGCGGTCTAGGATCGTGGGGCTTTGGAGTAGCAATCTTTCGGTTGTAAACCAAGTAAAAACAAAGTGTTCATCTTACTTATCCTTACGATCGCTATTCAACTCTAGCGATTCTCGATCCAACAAGTTGTTATTCACCCCCTCTAGCGTTCTCTCGATTTCTTTTCATATTGTTTTTCATTTCATTCAATTTTTGTTATTACTTTTCCCACACTACTAATCCAAGATGAAAGTCTTGGCAATTCGTGTTTTGTCATGCTTTTTGTTGTGCAAGGTTTTAGTCGATGGCCTATCTCAAAGGGTTTAGCACCGCCCGACCTCCATTTTACAAAGGAGATGACTTCCGTTACTGGAAGGGTCGGATGGAGTGCTATCTAAAAACCCAAGTCGAGATGTATATAGTGATCCAGACCGGGTTCACACTACCAACCAATGAAGACGGTGAGTTCCTAGATTGCGACAAATGGACCAACACCATGAAGTGTCAAGTGGAGGCCGATGCCAAAGACACACAAATTCTTCAATGCAGGCTCTCCAAAGAGGAACTCAACCGAGTCAGACCATTTATCAACACGAAGGACCTATGGAATAAGCTCATTGAGCTTCATGAAGGAACGACCGACACGAAGGTATGTAAGTGTGATTTATTATTGAATAAATTGTTTAATTTAAAAATGCAGGAACACGAGACTGCTACGCAACTTCATGTGAGAGTCCAAAATATCATGAATGGTCTCCACTTGATTGAACAAAAAGTGGAGAATCAGGACGTCATCAGGTATGTTTTGAATTCATTTCCTAGGACTACTTTGTGGGCATCTATGGTTGATGCCTACAAAGTCTCTAGAGATTTATCTAAGATTATACTAGATGAACTCTTTTCCAAATTTGAGTTACATGAACAATCTAACTTGGCCCTGGTCGAGAAAAGTGTTGCTTTGTTTGCGTATCGGAAGAAGAAGGCGAAGAGAAAACCACCTCCCGAGGAAGAAGAGAAGTATGAATCAGAGGTGAACGATGAGATGGAGACTGAGCTAGTAAATCTAGTTCGGAAGATGATCAAGAGAAGAAGATGACCCATCAAGAAATCTAAGGAAAAAAGACCCGAGCAAAGTTCGAATTACAAATGCTATGAATGCAACAAGAGGGGTCACATCAAATCGGAGTGCCTGAGACTAAAGAACAAATCATCACAATCAAAGAAGGCGCTCAACGCAACTTGAGAGGAGTTGTCGGAGGAAGAAGATGAGCTCAACAACCTTGCATTCATGGCCAAGCCGACCCAACCCGAAGATGAATCCGAACCCAAAATGAGCTACGAGTCTGAGACCGAGTCTGACTCCGTATCTGACGATGAACTCCAATTCAAGACAAGCCACGGATCCATATCCGATTCAAAAGATTCGTTCAAGGTGAGTCGTTCATTAATTGATACTCTTTATAGTGCAATTAAATATCTAACTAAGAAATTAGCTAAGTCGGAGTCCAAGGTCGAGACCTTAGTTAAGGAGGTTAAACTCCTTAAACATGAGGTCACCCTAACCTCTTCGACTAGTCAAGTTCGGGAAGAGAACTCAAATCGAGTTGAAAAACATGAATAAGAGAACCCTCTCTTAAAGGACAAGTCCAAGACCTTAGGAAATCATTGGAAAGGTTTACTTTGGGGTCCAAGGGTCTTGACCTACTACTTGGATCATAAAGGGTCATGTACAATAAGGCCGGACTCGGATTTAGATAAACCACAATGAAAAAATCATATTTGTCAATTGTAAATCGAAATAGACAAAAAGTCCAAGCATGGGTCCCTAAGACCTTTTTGAATTCTCAATTAGGATCCACCAAGTATTGGGTTTCCAAGGACCAAATCCACTACGTGGAAAGACCGCATCGGTTCAATGGTCCAGGGGGAGCTAGTACTAAACTTGTTTGCTTTACTTATTAATTTAGCTTTGCATGCTTAGTTACTTTTTGTTTTAACTTTTAGAATGGCTAGATAGGATCTATAGTTAGTCAACCTTGATAACATAGTATCAAGACGTGGTGAGATGATAGTACATTAGGAAAATAAGGTCTTGTGTATCCGAGTTAGATAAGGCGTATCTAGCTTGGTACACTCGGCTAAGTTGAACTAGCTAAAGCTACCTCACCACATCCTAAACTAGTTAGACTAGGAAGTAATCTTAAGTGAATTAAGTAAATATTTTCTTGAAATTGACTTTGTCTAAGGAAGTGGGCATTGTTCCGATTAAAGAAGGCCTATGTGCCTCGCCATGACCTGGAAGTCATTTTCTTGAAAAGTTTACTTAACGAGCTAACGGTTAAATTCGAATCTAACCCAAGGTTGATTATCTTCAAATCACTAAACCTAATCAAGTAAAATTGAAGTCATCTCACAAAATATATAAGGTGAACATGTTTGATCATGTAGAAAGGGTGAGATGATTCCTAGGATTAAAAATATTCAATCAATTTTAAAATTCCAATATCCAATCCAACTACTATATGTATAGGATCAATGGATGTTGGACAGTGGGTGCTCCCGACACATGACTGGAGACCAACTAAAATTTTCAAAGCTCAAATTCAAAAACCAAGGATCAGTAGCATTCGGAAACAATGGGAAGCTCAAAATTATCAGTTCAAGTGATATTGAGCTAAACTCGAACTTCATAATTCATAATGTACTTTTAGTTGAGCATTTCGAATTTAATCTACTTAGTGTTAGCCAATTGTATGATAATAACTATAAGGTCACTTTCTTACAAAATGAATGCCTAATTAAAAATAATGATACCTCAAAAACAATACTTAAGGGAACTAGGAATAGCAACATTTATACAATTAACTTACCTAATCCCTCAACCAAGTGTCTAATGACACAGCAAGAGAAATCCTAGTTGTGGCACCGACTACTCGGCCACTCTCACCCATGACTCATACACAAAATAAGTCAGAGTGGTTTAGTCAGAGGTCTATCGAACCTTAATAACTTGGAAGGTAAAATTTGTAATGCTTGTCAACAAGGTAAACAAACTAGGACCTCACATCAACTAACTAACCAAGAAAGAACTAAAAATGTACTTGAGCTCCTACATTTAGACCTCTTTGATTCTCATGGAGCCAAGTCACTAAACGGAAGTCAATACTGTCTAGTTATAGTCGTTGACTACTCTATGCTCACATGGGTTAGGTTTTTAAAACATAAAAGTGAAACCTTAGATCAACTCACCAATTTATGCAAATTAATAGAAAATGAAAAGAATCTTAAGATAAAGAGAATTCGAAGCGATCATGGTGATGAATTCGAAAACCATAGGTTCACCGATTTTTGTAACCAAAATTGATACCACCATGGGTTCTCCTGTCCCAGGACCCCTCAACAAAATGGTCTAGTCAAGCATAAGAATAGAACCCTATAAGAAGCCGCTAGAACCATACTGAGTGAATACAACCTACCTAATAGGTTTTGGGCAGAAGCGGTCAATACGACATGCTATATTCAAAATAGGATTCTACTAGTTAGAAGACACCTTAAAACATCATATGAAATCTATTACGAAAAACTACCCAACTTTAAGTACTTTAGGGTTTTTGGATGTAGGGTACATATATTAAACACTAAAGATTACCTAGGAAAGTTCACCTCTAAAACAACTATCGGAATACTTCTAGGATACTCAACCACTAGTAAAGCATATAGAGTGTATAACAATGAAACCCTAAAAATCGAAGAAACAATCAACGTAGTGTTTGATGAAGAAAACAAAACCATGAAACCCGAAATAAAATTGATTAATGAACAAATTGAAAATGATGCTAGACCTGAACCTAACCATCAAAATGAGTCTAGTATAAATCCTAACCCAAATCAATCTATGTTACAATCAAACCATCCAATTGATCAAGTAATAGATGATCCCAATTTAGGGGTTCGAACTAGAGCATATTATAGAAACCTAAGCCAAATTTCACTCATCTAAAAAATCGAACCCAAAATAATTGAATAAGCTCTTCTTGATCCCGATTGGATTATAGCTATACAAGAAGAGTTAGCTCATTTTACTAGGAGTCAAGTTTGGGAATTAGTACCCCCACCTAAGGGGAAAACAATAATTGGAACATGGTGGGTATTTCGAAACAAACTTGATGATAAAGGAGATGTTGTTAGGAATAAGGCTAGGTTAGTTGCTAAAGGATTTAGTCAAGTAGAGGGGTTAGACTATGATGAAACATATGCACCCATAGCTAGACTTGAATCGATTAGAATGTTACTAGCCTACGTTGCACATCGAGGATTCAAACTATTTCAAATGGATGTTAAGTCAACATTTTTGAATGGATTTATTAAGGAAGAGGTCTAGACAAACTGGACCATGTCTTCAAACTTAGAAAAGCCTTATATGGTTTAAACTAAGCTCCTAGAGCTTGGTATGAAAGGCTTTCAATTTATCTTAAATCTAAGGGATTTAGTCAAGATTTAGTTGACACAACTCTTTTTGTGAAATCCATAGGAAAGGAGATATTTATTGCCCAAATTTATGTAGATGACATAATTTTTGGTACGACTAATTCAATGTTATTAAATGAGTTGATTTCACTAATAGAAAGTGAATTCGAAATGAACTTAGTAGGAGAATTGAACTTTCCTAGGGTTACAAATAAAACAAACTAGAGAAGGCATTTACTTACACCAATGTAAATATGCTAAGGAGTTAATTAATAGGGTTGGAATGCAAAATGCTAAGGAAATTAACACACCAATGGCAACTAATGTGAATATAGGAGAAGACTTAGAAGGAAAACCAATCGATTTAAAATACTATAGGAGCGCAATAAGAAGTCTCCTATACTTAACTGCGAGTCAACCTAATATACTTTTCACAGTGAGTATGTGTGCAATATTTTAATCTTGCGCCAAGGAGTGTCACTTAATGCTAGTTAAATGAATTTTTAGGTACCTAAAGGGAACATTAAACGTAGGAATTTGGGATCCTCAGTCAAACGAGTTCGAACTAATCGGCTACTCTGACTCGGATTATGTCAGTAGTAAAGTTGATAGAAAGAGCACAAGTGGGTGTTGCCAACTCCTAGGCTTAAGTCTAGTTAATTGGTGCAATAGAAAGCAACATTGTGTTGTCTTATCTACCACCGAAGTCGAGTACGTTGCGATGGGTGAGTATGTAGCTCAGCTCCTTTGGGTGAAGCACACTCTCCAAGACTTCCAATTAAACTTTAATAACACTAAAATTTTAATTGACAACATTAGTTCTATTAACCTAACTAAGAACCCAATTTGTCACTCTAGGACTAAACAAATAGAGGTTAAACACCATTTTATTCGAGAACACGTAGCAAATGGAACGATACAACTCGAATATGTTGAGTCTAAATTGAACCTAGCGGACATTTGTTAGGGGAATCAACCCATGAATGATGTGTTTTGATGTGTGTGGAAAAGGTTTAAGTTAGGTTGTTTGTGGATTTGATATGTGTGTTGAAGTCATGTAGGACTTAGTAATTCACACAAGGTTAGCTTGACAAAGCATTGGCAAGATCACCATCTCATGACTCGGTCCTTGAGTCAGTGAATGACGGCATTGCGAAGCCATACGCTTGATGCATACGAGAGACCGCCAGACGAGGAGAATTGGAGTGAATCCAAGGAAGAAGACTTTAGGGCAAGACATGAAGGATGGCATTGCGAAGCCGTGTGCTTGGTGCATTCGAGGGACGTGGTCGGACGAAGAGAGTTTCAAGGCGAAGGACTCCAAGGGAGATGAGAGTGAGCGATTGTAACCCGGGACGGGGTAGCTCATAGGTGAACTTGCCTGAATGGCTAAGTCAAGTGTCGGAGGCTCAACCAAAGGTTGGTTTGAAGTTTTACCCGACACCAGTCGACTTCTCTAGGTCGATTGGACTCAATCAATATTTGACTGAATTGATTTTGGCCGAATAGTCGACTGTAAAGGGATGGCAGTCGACTACCACAAGACGACAGTCGACTCATCGAGGCAAGTTTCGAGCATAGAAGCTTTGGCAGTCGAGTGATCTCGTCAACCACTCGACTGTTGGCTCCATCAATCAACTGATGGGAAGATCAGTCGACTGATGTGGGAGCCGTTTGTTGGAATCCAATGTGGATGAAGTCGTTGCGAGGCAACGACTACAGCAGTAGTTGATTGATGGCTACATCAGTCGACTGCTAGGTGCCCAACGGGATGAATGACCTCTTCCCTATAAGAAGGGGCCTTGGGTCACTTGGGATGGGTAATGCATCATCTCTAAACATACTCCCAAGTGCCTACACGATTTTACTCCTCTTCCTTGTGTTTAATTTATCCTATTGTAAAAGGAGTGATTCTTGTAAGAAAGGTTACCTCCACCTAGCTTAGTGCAAAGGAGAGACTAGTGGATTTGAAGAGAGTGATTCGCCATACGAATCGGGTCATGGATTAGCGGCAAGAGCCGTGAATAACATTACATCTTGGCATTTGCATTTGTATCTTTAATTCTTGTATTTACTCTTAATTGTCCTTAGTTTCATTATTCTGTTGCACTAACCCTAATCGTAGACAATTAAGACGCGATCGAACTCCACCATCTACAAAGAAGGCTATTCACCCCCTCTAGCCGGCCACCGATCCTTCAACAAGT
Organism: Wurfbainia villosa; assembly: GCA_025175895.1. NCBI lineage: Eukaryota > Viridiplantae > Streptophyta > Magnoliopsida > Zingiberales > Zingiberaceae > Wurfbainia > Wurfbainia villosa. The sequence goes on from CM046002.1 coordinate 52,263,204, forward strand.
GGTATTAGAGCGAGGAGCTTATCGCGAACTAATCGCCAACACAAGCACGACAAGAGATGGCTGGCTCAAACATCCATCCGCCCAAGTTCGAAGGAGAATTCACTTGGTGGAAAAAGCGAATGGAGGTATTTTTTTGAAACCGACTTTAATATTATGTTAATAATGGAAAACGGTTTTGAGATGCCTAGGGATGAAGAAGGGGAGCCACTAGAGAAATCGAGATGGACAAAGAAGCAAAGAGAGGAGGACTTGGCGAATTCGAAAGCCAAACATCACTTATACAACGTGCTCCCTCAATAAGAGATCAACCGGATCAGAGAATGCTCTTCTAGCGCTAAGGAAATGTGGGAAAATCTTGTAGAGCTTCATGAAGGCAATTCCGAGGCAAAGCTAGCAAGAAGGGACCTCATCCGCTCTCAACTAAGCAATATCAAATTGGATAGGGGGGAAAAGGTATTATCACTACACTCTAGATTTAAAGAGATAATAGCCGGTTTATCAAGTGTAGATGAAAAACACTCCAATCGGGACATGATAATGAAAGCCATAGATGTCTTTCCTCGGTCATCCAAATGGAGCTCCATGGTGGACTCCTACATTTCCAAGAATCTAGAGGTGAGTACTCTAGAGGAATTTTTCTCCGCCATGGAATTGCATGAGACTAGGCTTGAAGGCACAATTGAAGAACCAAGCATAAAGCCAAGGAGAGTAGCACTAGTAGTGGAAAAAGGAAAGAAGAAGAAGAAGGAGACTCCACCCTCTTCCTCCGATGAAGCATCTTCCTCCTCCATGGATAGTAATGAAGAAGCTACATGGTAAGGAAGGTAAGACGTGCACTTAAAAGTTTTAAATTTAATAAATCTCATGATAGGGGAAGAAGGCTTAGAAGGAAGATTATTTGCTACAATTGCCAAGGAGAGGGGCGCATAAGAGATGATTGTTCCCTCTTGAACAAAAGCAAGGAAGAGAGGAGAAAGAAAGAAGACAAGAAGAAGGGGAGCAAGAAGAAGGAAGAAAAAAGAAAAACAAAGGAAAAAGGGAAGGTCAAGGCACACAAGGCGACATGGGATGATCCATCCTCATCGGAGGAAGATCAAGCCTTCACAAGCCTTGCACTCATGGCAATAGAAGACTTGGACTCCACCTCCTCCGAGTGAGAAGAAAGAATCACAAGTGAGGATGAGAGCTCAAGTGAAGGGGGAGCATCGCCCTCATCGGATTCAGAAAAGGAAGATTGGGTATGTGAGGTAACGAATCTCCCTCCCAAGAAGGTTATTTCCATGATTACTAGTTTAACTAAGGACCTATTTAGGGCTAAAAAGAAAAACAAATGCATGCAAAATGAAATTAAGGCCCTAGAAGAAAAACTAGCAAATGCAAGCTCACATGATGATTATATGCCTCTTAATGTTAACGATGCATGTATTGAAGAAAACAAGGCCTTAAGGAAAAAGGTAGATCATTTAACTAAAGCCCTAGAGAAATTCACAATAGGCTCCAATACTTTGAACATGATAATTGGGAGCCAAAGGGCAAGTTTCAACAAGAATGGCATAGGATATAAGGGATCCAAGAATGAGAAGGCCTACCATTGTTTGATTGCTAGGGGTCAAACTAAAACAACAATGGTAGCTAGGAAATGGATTCCAAAGGAGTACTTGGTGAACCCCATTTGAAAGAACTTATATTGGGTTTCCAAGTCAATCCTTAAGGTTTAGAGAGACCTAGGATAGTCAACCATAATTGGACTTATTTTATATCATGTAAAATGGTTGACTTATAAGGATGTGGATCATGATTTTTGATTTAGTGTTGGGTGATAATAATGTGTAACCCATGAATTGAATGTTTAAATCATGATTTATACTTGATTTTACACTTGATAAATAATCATGATTTAAGATTTGGGTAATAATATTTGATTCATGATCATGATATGGAAGCATGGATAATACTTGTTTTATGATCATGATAGGTTTTAGGATAATACTTAACCATGGGTAGAATTGCATAAAATTGATGGTTAAGTATGAAATACCTTTAGGTTCATCTCACACTGACTATAGGCTAACTTGATTGAAAACATAGCATGGGTGAGATGTTAGGATGATACAAATGACTCACTTATGAGTATAACATTTTGATGAGTCATTATAGGTATCATGAAAGCAATAATAGACCAACCATGGGGAGAGCATATGTTTAATTCTTAGACATATTTCCCAAAGATCATGGTTGGATATTTCAAATGTTTTAAAACCATTTTATGTTTGATAATCTGCAAGTTCATGCTTTGAAAAGATTCTAAGGCAAAACTAGCTTTTAAGTTGATACAAAATTTAGTTATTTTTAAACTTTTGAGTTGTTACCTAATTTTTGAAAATAGAATGAATTTTCATGAAAAATCATTTTTCACTGATAAAGGGACTCATGAGAAATATGTTCCCCAAATTTTATATTTTTTTCAAATTTTTTGGAATTTTTAATGCATTTCTGAAGTTGGACTTAAATCGTAAATTGAAATTTAGGTGTCGATCCGTGATGCTCGATCAAGATCGATGATGACTGTCGTAATGGAACCTATTTTATCAGGTTTTGAGTGTGGTTTTGGTATTTTTCGTTCCCTAGACTTGATGTCAAGTCTTATATAACTTATGTTAGATGTTTTTGATGGTGTCAAAGGGGGAGAAATATGAGGGTTTAAGTTAATCATGCTAGGGAGAGATTAGCATGTGTTAAGGGGGAGTTTGCATGTATTAAGGGGGAGTTGATATTCGTGTTTGATATCCATGTTTTACATGCTTTCCTTCCTTATGTATTTTGATTAATGTTTCACCTAACTTAAACATGGTTGTCACACATCAAAAAGGGGGAGATTGTTAGGGCAATCAACCCATGAATGATGTGTTTTGATGTGTGTGGCAAAGGTTTAAGTTAGGTTGTTTGTGGATTTAATATGTGTGTTGAAGTCATGCAGGACTTAGTAATTCACACGTGGTTAGCCTAACAATGCATTGGCAAGATCACCATCTCATGACTCGGTCCTTGAGTCGGTGAAGGATGACATTGCGAAGTCGTGCACTTGATGCATCCGAGGGACCGCCGAACGAGAAGCATTAGAGTGAAGCCAAGGAAGCAGACTTCAGGGCAAGACGTGAAGGATGGCATTGCGAAGTCGTGCGCTTGGTGCATCCTAGGGATGTGGTCGGACGAAGAGAGTTTCAAGGCGAAGGACTCCAAGGGAGATGAGAGTAAGCGATTGTAACCCGAGATGGGGTAGCTAATAGGTGAACTTGCCCGAATGGCTAAGTCAAGTGTGGGAGGCTCAACCAAAGGTTAGTTTGAGGTTTTACCCAACACCAGTCGACTGCCATAGATGGCAATCGACTTCTCTAGGTCGATTGGACTTGATCGATGTTCAACTGAATTGGTTCTGGCTGAACAGTCGACTACCAACACTATCAGTTGACTGCCAAGGAATGGCAGTTGACTGATCGAGGCATGTTCGGGCACAGAAGCTTTGGCAGTCGAGTGATCTTGTCGACCACTTGATTGTTGGCTCCATCAGTCGACTGATGGGAAGATCAGTCGACTGATGTGGGAGCCATTAGTTGGAATCGAACGTGGATGAAGCCATTGCGAGGCAACGACTACAGCAGCAGTCGATTGATTGCTGCATCAGTCGACTGCTAGGTACCCATCGAGAAGAATGGCCTCTTCCCTATAAGAAGGGGCCTTGGGTCACTTGGGATGGATAATGCTTCATCTCTAAACATACTCCCAAGTGCCTACATGATTTTACTCCTCTTCCTTGTGTTTAATTTCATCCTATTTTAAGAGGAGTGATTATTGTAAGAAGGGTTACCTCCACCTAGCTTAGTGCAAAGGAGAGACTAGTGGATTTGAAGGGAGTGATTCGCCATACGAATCAGGTCGTGGATTAGCAGCAAGAGTCGTGAACCACGTTACATCTTGGCATTTGTGTTTGTCTCTTTAATTCTTGCATTTACTCTTAATTGTCCTTAGTTTCATTATTCTGTTGCGCTAACCCTAATCGTAGACAATTAAGACGCAATCGAACTCCACCATCTACGAACAAGGCTATTCACCCCCCTCTAGCCGGCCACCAATCCTCCAACAACATTTCCACTAAACCCTTACCCAAAGCAGAATTTAGTCTACTAAGGTGAAGATTAGGAATGTGCATAGTAGAGTAGAACTTAAACTCTTACTTTTACTCTATATTTATTTTTCATGCTACATGGAACTAGCTTAGAGTTTACCTTAGAAATCATGTACCTATAGATTTAAGGAGCCAACACATCTCACAACACATAGGATTAATGTGTTTTTGTACTGAACCACGTAGATGGGCGTGAGATGTTAGGACCTTACTCTTGATTCCAGATGTAGATCAAGTGCATCGATATGAATCATGGAGTATAATTATTTAAAATAACCAACTCTAATCAAGACTTATTGATCTTGTTATATCAATTAAGCCAAAAAGAGTTGAACATGCTATTAGTTGGGCTTATTTTGAAACTATTATTTTCAAAATTAAAGGGACATGCTTGGAAACTTATCTTTCTAAATGTTTTTTTTATATATCCCCAATTATCTTCAATATATGGCAAGAGGTGGAGAAGAAAGGCAAAGTTAAGGAGTCAAAATTTAAGAAGTCAAAAGATTGTGTTTTTGACAACTTAACTTTCTTTAAGTTACCAAGGGGGGAGAGTTAAGGTTTCTTTTTCAAGTTACTCACCCAAGGTCAAGGGGGAGGTAACCTTGAGGGGGAGGGTTTGAAAAAGAGCTTATTCATACTCATACTAAGTTAGTAATACTTATTTCTCACTCATCCACACTTATGTTCACACTTTCTCACTCATTCACACTTACTTATGTTCACACTTACTTTTTCACTACTTGTTTACTACAAGCTTCAAACTTATTTCATACTTGCTTAGTACTACATGTTTACTACTTTTGTTATTACTGCTTCATTTCATGCTTAAATTCTCTTATCTTTGAATCGGTTTGCCATAGATCAAAAAGGGGGAGATTGTTGGTGCAGTGGCACCAGATAATCAAACCTAGGTTTTGATTATGACAAAGGTTCAAAATTAAGCTCTTATTGTTATCTCATAAGTTGTGTTAAGTGTACAGGAAGTGTTTAAGCTAAGCTAAAGGTCAACGACACCCAGAGAATCTCGGGACGAGAAACCATGGTGGTCGGGCGACACCGGGAGAACCTCATGGAGTCGAGGAACCTAGGTGGAAGATCAGAAACTAAGTGATAGGTCGGCAAGGACCGGAGGTAAGCACGAGGGTGGAGTAATGGTGAGGTCGTATCCTTTGTACGGGGATGAACTTAGGTGGTGATCCGACTAATGTAGGATATTTGAGGCCGCTAGAGGGGGGTGAATAGCGTCGCGTGATGGAATTCGATCGCGTGTTCGTCTCTACAATTTCGTTAGTACACAGCGGAATAGTAATGAAAGCAATAACGAAACAATTAACAACACGCAAACACAATTGTTTAACGTGGTTCAGAATCGAACGGTTCCTACTCCACGGAACGGGTTCGTACGAACCCTAGCGATGCCAATCACACACCACTATAATAAACACTTTTTCTCTGAACAATCCGGAGGCGGAGAAAGCTCGTACAAGATGATTACAACAATAATCAAAAGTTACAAGCAAATACAATGAAATACAAAGCAAGACTAGTAAAGAAAAATACTTTACAAATGCTCTTGAATGCTTGATGGCTAGGTTGATCGAGTAGCACTTGGAGACCTTGAATTGCAGCAGCAACTCGCCCCAAATCACCTCAAAGAACCATGCCAATTTCCTCCATCATGAGCTCCTTATAAAGCTTCAACCTGTGCTGGAAAAAGTCGATCAGTCGACTGATCGGGACCATCAGTCGACTGATGCCACTGTTGTCGTGAGACAACGGCTAGATCCACGTTGGATAAGTCCAACGGATCTACCATTAGTCGACTGATCATACCCATCAGTCGACTGATGGAGTCCTCACTCGACCAGTCGAGTCTCGACTCCATTCTATGGCCGATTTCTCGAGCACCAGTCGACTGATCACACGATCAGTCGACTTCTCGAGCCATCAGTCGACTGCCCACCTCTGGCAGTCGACTGCTAAGCCACTTCCCGCAGTCAAACCCTAGTTGACTCGGTCCAGCCGACTGCCACATGGCACCAGTCGACTGGCACACCTCAAACATGAGGTTTTAGCCCAAGTATGGTTCTCCCATACTTACTAGACCGCCCTTAGCCTAGACCTAAGCCTTCTAGCCACATCCATCAGCCTCATGCCTCTCGGATCCCTCCAAGTCATCCATGACTTGTTCATCCATCGCGCTAGCCTTCAGGTGCTTCCATCGGCTATGTCATGCAAACGGTGTCTACACCGTCAAGGCACATTGGACTTACGCCGCCAAGACTCCGCTTCGACTTTACGCCGCCAATACCAAACCCCTTGGACTTCAAATACCAAGACTCAAGCTTGGACTTTCCCTTGCCAACCTATGTTGGACTTTCCATGCCAAGACCCATGCTTGGACTTTCCTTGTGCCAAGTACTCAAGACTTGGACTTTCCCATGACAATTACATTGTCATATATTTTTGTCGAACATCAAAACATCACTCGAGTCAAACTCGAGTCCTGGTCAATCGTGACCTGGGCCGATTGCACCAACAATCTCCCCCTTTTTGATGTTTGACAAAAACCAAATAAAACATTGAGTTAGAACACTAACTCAAATCCCTTACCAATTATCCCAAATTGGTAATCTTAAACATTCTTTAAATGTTCTCTCCCAAACATTCTCCCCCTTTTTTACTAACATCAAAAAGGTCTTCTCTCCAAGGAGGTCAATGTCTCATGTCCCAATGAGATCTTACAATCTCCCCCTTGGTCTAAAAATACCTAGGATGCCTACCATCTTCCTAGTGATAAGTCTCATATCACTCAATAGAGACAATCCTATTCACTCTCCCAATTTCCAAATTGGGTATCAAAAACCCGTCAATTTTCCCAATTGATGATACTCTCCCAATAACTTCTCCTCTTCAAGGAGAAAAGCACATCCATCATCCCAAGATGGATACCTCCCCCTAAAGGCTTGCTCCCCCTTGACCATTGCACCAACAATGTCCTTGGGAAGTCCCTAAGCCAATAGGAACTCTAAGCCATCAAAATTAAGGTTAGAAATTCAACATTGAACTTTCCAACACCTTAAAATTGATACAAACCCTAAACACCTCTCCCAATCCATATCCAATGGATTTTCACCCTTCATCATACTTCCCAAAGCATATCCTAGGGTTAGGAGTGGTTAGGGACCTTAACCGCAGCTGAAATCGAGTTAAATAACCTTGGTTACCCCGAAATCAGGCTATTAGTCGAGTGATTCAGAAATCCGATCGACATGATCATCGATCGCCACCTGTAAGGCCGATCGACATCGAAAATCTCGATTTTCAGTTATCAGAAACGAGTTTTGGAAAATCATAACTAATTATACGTATATCGAAAAATCATGAAATTTGTTACGTATAATACTTATGACCAATACAATGGGTGAAAAATGTTTGAAAAATATTTTACCTATAAAATAGCGAAATTGATACAAAATCCAAAAGTGACTAAAAACTTTAAAGTTTAAGCTCACTTTGTAGCAATCTCATCAATGGTTATTGCTATCAAAAGATAGACTTCACCAAGGTTTTTCAAAATGATTTTAAAATGTTTTCAAAACCACAAGCTTTCCTAATGATCCACATGTTGAGTTAAGATGAGTTTGGGTTCAACTAGATGCAAAAACTATGCACCTTTAACTTAACTCATATCCTAGCATCTCACATGTATCTAGGGTGTATAAATACACATACATGTCAATTGGATGTGAGATGTGGGTTTTGGTTCATTTAATCTAGGGTTTCATGCATTTCCTAGGCAACCCTACTTGATTCCCTTATAAATGGGACTTCAAGTCATGCCATTGTCCTTAGTTCAATTTTAATCAATTTAATGCATGGAATGATCATGGCATAAAGATAGCAATAATTAAGCATGGCCAATGATCATGATGTCATGGTATATGATAAAATCTAAAAACACATGACATTTAAAACCTTAATCCTAAGACATGAACATGACATATACAATGAATAAAAGTAAGCATGATGTCATGACATGTTATATGGCAAACAAAGCATGACATATAAAATATATAGGTATAATAATACCTAAATCTTAATATTAATTGTCATTTGATATAATTCATCATATTTTTCCATATTTCTACTTTTCTCCCAAGTGTGCCAAAAACTCAAAATGGCACACCAACCTCTAAACCTAAATTGTGCCAAGTTAATCATTTTATGAAACTTCTCAAATAATATTGGCACATCCTAAAATCTTTTAGGATTAAGACTCAAATGTATTTCCAAGGTGACCCTAACCTTGAAAATAACCTAAAGTGCTACCTTTATCATGGTTGAGTTAACTACCCATCCAATTAAGGTTGGCACACCCTAACCCCATCTAGCGTGAATCAATCACGCTCTTAGGGACCCAAAACCTATTTGAGCTCCTAGGGTTAATTAGGTATTCGTTAGGGATAACCTCCCTAGATACCTTCCTAATGACCCTCCTAGGCTTATTAGCCTTGTTCATTGTGGTCTTACCTAGGTTGACTCTAGGGGTAACTCCCCTTGCAACCTTCTTAGTGGCCACCCTAGATTTCCTAGAAACCCTAGCCACTAGGCACAACCTTTGGTCAACCCTAGGGATGACTTCCCCATTGACCTTGGTCTTCCTAGACCTAGTTAGTGTTCCATAATCAAATGGAACACTATGGTAAGCCACCTTAGGCTTAGGTTTGTGACCCAAACCTTGCTTGCCCTTGGTTGACTTTTGACTCTTAGGTCCTAGGTGTTGACTTTGACTTTTGGACCCTTGAAATTGATTTTGGATGTTCCTAAGGGTCTTCTCAAGTTTTTCAAGCCTTGACCTTAAGGCTTGATTTTCCAACTCTAATTTCCCAATTTTTGATTTCTCATTTGGTCCTTGGACATTATACTTTCTAGGCATATGCCTAGTCCATTTTGGATTAAAACCTAGATGATCCCCTATTTTCTCAATTGATTTCCTAGGTAGAATATTTTTAGGGACATTTGACCTAGGTTTGCTCTTAGATAAATTATTTTTAGGGACATTAGTCTCAAATTTCTCCTTACTTTCAAAATGAAAATTCTTAGCTCCTAAGCAAAAGTACTTGTTCCTATTAGCATGTTTTTCATAAATTGCAAGAGAATTAAAATTCTTAGCATGCTTTTGACTTTTAAATTTAGAAGGAGCATTACTAAAATATATCTTAGGGTTTGCCTTAAAGGCTCCCCCTACTTGTGAAGCTCTATTTTGAGTCTTTTTGCTCTCCCTAGGACATTGATTCCTATAATGTCCTTTTGAATTGCACTTGAAGCATATGATGTGCTCCTTGCCTTTAGGTGTTGGGGAACTAGCATCCTTGTCTTTTGGTGCCGGTGGAGCTTTCCTAATCTTCTTTGGGCATTTGCTCTTGTAATGCCCATACTCCCTACACTCAAAGCATATTATATGAATTTTATTTGAAATTAAAGTGTTTGAGTTACCTAGGGTGGTGGTAGGAGCTGGAGTTGAATTTTGAGCTTCCTCATCTTGACCGGATGTTGAAGGCTCTTCTTGAGGTTGCTCCGGTGTAGATGGTCTCTCCCCCTCAATCACGGAGGTGGATGCTTCTCCCACCTCTTCTACTTCCTTTTCCGATCAGGAAGTTGACTCCTCACTTTCTTGTGAGGATGATGAAGCTTTCTCTTCGGTCTCCTCTTCCAAGTCTTCTTGGACCGATTCGGGATTGTCGTAGAATTTGACCAACTTGTTCCACAACTCCTTGGCATCCCAATAGCTTCCTAATCTAGACAAAATGTCGTTAGGTATCAAATTAACTAACAATTTTGTCACCTTAATGGTTGTCTTGTATTTTTGCCGTTGCTCCTCGGTCCATTGCTTCTTTTTGGGAATTTCGCCATTCTCTCCTCTCAGAGCATCAAAACCTATAATCACGGCAAACCAATTTTCTATATTTGACATTAGAAAATATTCCATCCTACCTTTCTAATACGCGAAATCTTCGCGGTCAAAGGCGGGTGGAGTCGCTATGTCATCGCCCCATCTTTCTTGAAGATCCATCGTCCTCCCTCTAGCTTCTTTAGCTCCCGACGTTTAATCCGTAGAAGAGCCCCAGGCTCTGATACCAATTGTAGGATATTTGAGGCCGCTAGAGGGGGGGGTGAATAGCGTCGCGTGATGGAATTCGATCGCGTGTTCGTCTCTACAATTTCGTTAGTACACAGCGGAATAGTAATGAAAGCAATAACGAAACAATTAACAACACGCAAACACAATTGTTTAACGTGGTTCAGAACTGAACGATTCCTACTCCACGGATCGGGTTCGTACGAACCCTAGCGATGCCAATCACACACCACTATAATAAACACTCCTTCTCGGAACAATCCAGAGGCGGAGAAACCTCGTACAAGATGATTACAACAATAATCAAAAGCTACAAGCAAATACAATGAAATACAAAGCAAGACTAGTAAAGAAAAACACTTTACAAATGCTCTTGAATGCTTGATGGCAAGGTTGATCGAGTAGCACTTGGAGACCCTGAATTGCAGCAGCAACTCACCCCAAATCGCCTCAAAGAACCATGCCAATTTCCTCCATCACGAGCTCCTTATAAAGCTTCAACCTGTGCTGGAAAAAGTCGATTAGTCAACTGATCAGGACCATCAGTCGACTGATGCCACTGTTGTCGTGAGACAATGGCTAGATCCACGCTGGATAAGTCCAACGGATCTACCATCAATCGACTGATTGTTGGGATCGATTCGGGATCGATTGGCCAGCTAGAGGGGGGTGAATAGCCCTCGTTTGTTGGTCGTCGTATTTTGCTCGTCTACAAAAATGTTAGCGCAAGCGGAAGCAATAAACTAAGACAAGCAAATAGAAATAAAAACAAAGACAATACAAACACGGAGATGTAACGTGGTTCACGGCTACGCCGCTAATCCACGGTCCGATTCGTCCACGGTGAATCACTCCGAAATCTATCCACTAGATCTCTCCTTTGCACAAAGCTAGGTGGAGGTAACCTCTTTTACACAAAGATCACTTTTCAACAATGGAATGAAGATTAGAGCAAGTAGAAGAGTGGAAAATCGTTTAGGGCACTTTGGGAGTAGTTGGGCGTTCAAGCATTAACCCCCCAAAGCCCCATCCCCTTCCTTTTTATAGAGGATGAGGGTTTCTTCCCGTTGACACAGGAGCAGTCGACTGATGGCACCCATCAGTCGACTGGTGCTGTAGCCGTTGCCCAATAACGACCGCTTTCCACGTTGGATACTATCCAGCGATCGGTATCGATCGATGGCACCCACCACGATCGATGTCAACTCCGAGTCCTCAACGAGGTCGACTCCATTCTCGTGCCCGTGCACGCGATGACATCGACCGCCATCCCTTGGCATCGATCACCATCGATCGACCGCCCATGCCGCGGCGATCGATCAACTTGATTCAGCCACATTAGACCAATCGATCGAACCATCGACTCAGAGCAATCGACTGCCGTGACATGGAAGTCGACTGGTGTCGGGAAAACTCATCCGACACTTGGCCAAATGGTCAAGTTTCACCTAAGAGCTACCCTTCCCAGGTTACAATCGCTCACTCTCATCCCTCGGAGTCCCTCGCCTTCGAAGTTCTCTTCGTTCGCGGCCACGTCCCTCGGCAGCATCGGGCGCACGGCTCTGCAATGCTCCTTCGCGTCTCTTGCCTCGAAGTCTACTTCCTCCGGCTTCACTCCAAGCTCCTCGTCCGGCGGTCCCTCGGATGCTCCAAGCGCACGGCTTCCGTAAAGCTATCCTTCACCGACTCAGGGCACGAGTCATGAGATGTGAAACTCGCCATGGCTCCATGTGCGAATTACTAAGTCCTGCACGACTTCAACGCACATATCAAATCAACATCTCAAACTAACTTAAACCCTTTGCCACACCATCAAAACCATATTATGGCAAGAGATTGCCCTAATAATCTCCCCCTTTTTGATGTGTGGCAATCCGTTTAAGTTAGGTAAAAAACATTTGATATAATTTTAAAGGAAAGAAAGCATGTAAACATAATCATGATATAACAACATGCAACTCCCCCTTAATTTCACCCCCTATCATAATTAACTTAAACATAATCATTTGGTATCATTTCTCCCCCTTTGACACCATCAAAAAGATTATTACTAAGTTAAAAACACATGGCATCAAGTCTAATAGAAGGAAAATACCATAAGTTGATTTAAAATCAGAATTTAGCTTTTACTGGTCTGATATTCAGGCCATCGATCATTGGTTCAGATACCCGGTCATCGCACGTGGATTTCGGGATTTTCTGATTTTCAGACCGAATTTCAGAAATGCATTAAAAATTCCAGAAAATTCAAAAAATCATGAAATTTGGGGAACACATTTCTTTTAAGTATATCTATCAATGAAAAATATGTTTTCATGAAAAATTATTATATTTTCACGTATTTGCCAAAAATCCAAAAGCTTTAAAAACTACTAGGTTTTTGATCATATGAGTATCCATTTTAACACCTAGTCTTGCATCCAATTGTTTCAAAACATGAATACATAGATTTTAGATTAAGAAATTGTTTTGAAAACATATGAAATATCCAACCATGATCTTTGGGCAATATGTCTATGAATTAAACATAAGCCTTCCCAATGATTGGTCTATTATTGCTATGTTGATACTTTAAATGACCATCTAAATGCCATAGGTATTAGTGGACATTTGTATCATCCTAACATCTCACTCATGCTAAGTTTTCAATCAAGGTAGCCTATGGTGAGTGTGAGATGCATCCTAGGGGGTATTTGTATATCCTTAACCAATATATCCATGTCATTCTACCAAGGTTAAGTATCAACCTAATAATCCTCATGATCATAAAGGCATATATGAATGAATTCTTCATTATGATCATAAAATACATGTTTTCATCAACTAATAATCATGCATTAGGTATTATATGATGATAATAAACAAGGTTTCACCTAAAGCATGATTCAAACCTATTTCTCATGATAACGTGCCAAATTTCAAAAACCTAAATCATGATTGCAAATATACATAGGAATTACATCAATCATCATGATTTAAGCAATATTATCTATTTATGGGCACGTTATCATCACCCAACACTATTTAAAAAATATTGTCCCGTCATCCTAAGTCAACCAAAATATGATATAGGTTAGGTCCATGTGGTTGACTACCCTAGGGTTATCCTAACCCTTAAGGATGGATTTTGGAACCCAAAATAAGTTCTTTCCTATTGGGTTCACTAAGTATACCTTGGGGATCCATTTCCTAGCTATTACTTTCTTCTTATCTTGTCCCCTAGCTATTAGGCATTTGTAGGCCTTTTCATTTTTCTTTTCCTTGTAGCCTAGGCCCTTTTTGTTAAAGCTTGCCCTTTGGCTCCCTATGATCATATTTAATGTGTTGGAGCCAATAGTGAATTTCTCTAGGGCTTTATTTAAATAATCTACCTTTTCTCTTAAAGCCCTATTTTCATCCATACATGCATCACTAACATCTAATGGCACATAATTATCATGTGAGCATGCATTTTCTAGCTTATTTTCCAAATCCTTAATTTTATCTAGCATGCTCTTATTTTTCTTTTTCATGCCAAATAAGTCCTTAGTTAAACTAGAGATTATGGAAACTATTTTCTTAGGAGAAGCATTTGTTACCATAGTTTCCATGTCTTCTTCTTCTTCTTCGGATGATGAGGATGTAGAAGCTCCCCCTTCATTTGAGCTCTCTCCACTTGAGCTTGATTCTTCATTTTCGGTGGAGGAGGAGCAATCCGAGTCATGAAGAGCCATTAGTGCTAGGTTGGAGTAGACATGCTCTTCTTCTTCAGATGAGGAGGATGAGGCAAGGTCATCCCATGTCTTGACTTTGAGTGCCATGGTCTTCCCTTTTTCTTTTGCCTTCTTCTCTTCTTTCTTCTTGCTCCCCTTTTTCTTCTTCTTTTCTTCCTTCTTTTTCCTTTCTTCTTTGCTCTTGTTTAGGAGAGGACAATTGTCCCTTATGTGCCCCTCTCCTTGGCAATTATAGCATATGACCTTCCCCCTTGGTCTTCTATTCCTATCATGAGATTTATCAAATCTAAGATTCTTAAATGCACGCCTTACCTTCCTTACCATGTAGGCTTCTTCCGTGCTATCCATGGAGGAGGTAGAGGCTTCATCATCGGAGGAGGAGGGGACTTCGATCTTCTTCTTCCCCTTATTTGCCAACAAGGCTACTCCCCTTGAATTTTGGACTCTAGGCTCTTCTTGTATACCTTCAAGCCTTGTCTCATGAAGTTCCATTGTTGAGAAAAATTCCTCCAAGGTACTTACTTCCAAGTTCTTGGAGATGTAAAATGAGTCCACCATGGAGCTCCATTTTGAGGACCGGGGAAAGGCATCTATGGCCTTCATTACCATATCCCGGTTTGATAGCTTCTCACCTACACTTGTTAGCTCAATTAATATTTCTTTAATTCTAGCATGTAGGGAAGTTACCTTTTCTCCCTTTTCAAGCTTAATATTTGATAGTTGGGAGCGAAGGAGATCTCTTCTCGCTAGCTTGGCTTCCGAAGTGCCTTCATGAAGTTCAACCAATCTCTCCCACATCTCTTTGGCACTTGAGCACTCCCCTATTCTATTTACTTCTTGTTGAGGGAGGACATTATATAAGTGGTGCTTGGCCTTTGAGTTTGCCAAGTATTCTTCTCTTTGCCTCTTGCTCCACCTACATTTCTCCAATGGCTCCCCATTTTCGTTCCTAGGCAACTTGAAACCGTTTTCCATTATTAAAAGGATTTCAAAGTCGGTTTCGAAGAATACCTCCATTCTCTTTTTCCACCAAGAGAATTTGCCATCGAACTTCGGTGGGTGGATGTTTGAGCCGGCCATCTTTAGATGAAGTGTTTGTTGTGGCGGTTAGTCCTCGACAAACAACTTGGCTCTGATACCACTTGTTGGGATCGATTCGGGATCGATTGGTCGGCTAGAGGGGGGTGAATAGCCCTCGTTCGTTGGTCATCGTATTTTGCTCGTCTACAAAAATGTTAGCGCAAGCAGAAGCAATAAACTAAGACAAGCAAATAGAAATAAAAACAAAGACAATACAAACACGGAGATGTAACGTGGTTCACGGCTACGCCGCTAATCCACGGTCCGATTCGTCCACGGTGAATCACTCCGAAATCTATCCACTAGATCTCTCCTTTGCACAAAGCTAGGTGGAGGTAACCTCTTTTACACAAAGATCACTCTTCAACAATGGAATGAAGATTAGAGCAAGTAGAAGAGTGGAAAATCGTTTAGGGCACTTTGGGAGTAGTTGGGCGTTCAAGCATTAACCCCCCAAAGCCCCATCCCCTTCCTTTTTATAGAGGAAGAGGGTTTCTTCCCGTTGACACAGGAGCAGTCGACTGATGGCACCCATCAGTCGACTGGTGCTGTAGACGTTGCCCAATAACGGCCGCTTTCCACGTTGGATACTATCCAACGGTACTGGTATCAGTCGACTGATGGCACCCATCAGTCGACTGATGTCAACCAGTCGAGTCCTCAATGAGGTCGACTCCATTCTGTGCCCGTGCACAGTGACATCAGTCGACTGTCGTCCCTTGGCTAGCCGATCGATTACCATCGATCGATCGCCCATGCTAGCGGTCGGATCGATCAACTTGATTCAGCCACATTAGACCAGTCGATCGAACCATCGACTCAGAGCAGTCGACTGCCGTGACATGGCAGTCGACTGGTGTCGGGAAAACTCATCCGACACTTGGCCAAATGGCCAAGTTTCACCTAAGAGCTACCCTTCCCGGGTTACAATCGCTCACTCTCATCCCTCGGAGTCCCTCGCCTTCGAAGTTCTCTTCGTTCGATGCCACGTCCCTCGACAGCATCGGGCGCACGGCTCTGCAATGCTCCTTCGCGTCTCTTGCCTCGAAGTCTACTTCCTCCGGCTTCACTCCAAGCTCCTCGTCCGGCGGTCCCTCGGATGCTCCAAGCGCACGGCTTCCGTAAAGCTATCCTTCATCGACTCAGGGCACGAGTCATGAGATGTGAAACTCGCCATGGCTCCATGTGCGAATTACTAAGTCCTGCACGACTTCAACGCACATATCAAATCAACATCTCAAACTAACTTAAACCCTTTGCCACACCATCAAAACCATATTATGGCAAGAGATTGCCCTAACACTGATCATACCCATCAGTCGACTGATAGAGTCCTCACTCGACCAGTCGAGTCTCGACTCCATTCTGTGGCCGATTTCTCGAGCACCAGTCGACTGATCACACGATCAGTCGACTGCTCGAGCCATCAGTCAACTGCCCACCTCTGGCAGTCGACTGCTAGGCCACTTCCCGCAGTCAAACCCTAGTTGACTCGGTCCAGTCGACTGCCACATGGCACAAGTTGATTGGCACAACTCAAACATGAGGTTTTAGCCCAAGTATGGTTCCCCCATAATTGCTAGACCACCCTTAGCCTAGACCTAAGCCTTCTAGCCACCTCCATCAGCCTCACCTCTCTCGGATCCCTCCAAGTCATCCATGACTTGTTCATCCATCGCGCTAGCCTTCAGGTGCTTCCATCGGCTATGTCATGCTAACGGTGTCTACACCGCCAAGGCACATTTGACTTACGCTGCCAAGACTCCGCTTGGACTTTACGCCACCAATACCAAACCCCTTGGACTTCAAATGCCAAGACTCAAGCTTGGACTTTCCCTTGCCAACCTATGTTGGACTTTCCATACCAAGACCCATGCTTGGACTTTCCTTGTACCAAGTACTCAAGACTTGGACTTTCCCATGACAATTACATTGTCATATATTTTTGTCGAACATCAAAACATCACTCGAGTCAAACTCGAGTCCTAGTCAATCGTGACCTAGGCCGATTGCACCAACAACTAAGACTTCCTAGGGAAGGTCTAGGTCGAGATCGGACGGTAAGGAACGGTCAAAGTATCCATTACTTATATTTCTATGCTAACTCTTTATTGTAGGGGAGTGACCAAGCTGGCAGTCGACTGTTGGCTATTAGCAGTCGATTGCTACTAGCATCAGTCGACTATTATTCAAATTGTCCAGCTCAAAGAAAGTCAAGATAAGCTCCTCTTATCTTGAGGAGATAAGGAGCTTTAACTCAGATCCAAATCTCAACGAGCTAGGGTTTGAAGGGCTATAAAAGAAAGGTGTTTTCATTTTTTTGGATCATCATTCTTTGCTCCCAAAGTGCTCCAATGACGCTACGCTCCAACGACAACTCTACGACATCGTAACGCCGACGACATGTCGAGACTCCATCTTCTCTTCGTCAGTAGATCTAATTTGTTTCGTCAAGTTGTTTGCTTTTAATTGTACTCGAGGTTTTCATCATAACGAGGTGGGGTAGGCTTGTTGCCACATCCTCGATTTTGTTTTCCTTGTAATCGTTGTCTCCTTCCTCCAATGAGGAGGAGACCTTTAGTGGATTGCCCCTTCGTACGCAGTCAAGGATCGCGGGGCCTTGGAGTAGCAACCTTTCAATTGTGAACCAAGTAAAACCAAAATGTTTATCTTACTTATCTTTACTTCCACTGTATTCGACTTTTGTTTTAACTAACGAAAAGAAAAGAAGTGTTTATGATCGCTATTCTCCCCCCCCCCCCCTCTAGCGATTCTCTCGATCCGACAAGTTTTAGATGGGAGTAGCCCAGTCGTCTATGCCACAACCATGATTTCTCTTGCTGTGTCATTAGACACTTAGTTGAGGAGTTGGATAGATTTATTGTGTAAATATTATTATTCCTAATTCCCCTAAGTATGATTTTTGAGCAATCATTATTCTTAATTAAACATTCATTTGGTCAAAATAAAAGTTTATAACTCGTATCACACAATTGACTAACACATAAAATATTGAATTCAAAATTTTCTACTAATAAGACTTTGCATATTATGAAATTTGAATTTAGCTCAATATCACCTGATCCGATGATTTTGAGTTTTCCATTGTTTCCAAAAGCTACCGATCCTAGGTTTTTGAATCTGAGCTTCGTAAACTTTAGTCGATCTCCAATCATATGTTGGGAGCATCCACTGTCCAACATCCATTGATCCTACAAATATAGTAGTTGGATCGGATATTATAATTTTAAATTGATTTTAACCTATGATCCATCTCACCGTTTCTACATGATCAATCATATTAACCTTATATGTTCTGTGAGATAACTTTTCAATTTTATTTAGTTAAGTTTAATGATTTGAAAAATTAATTAACCTTGGGTTAGATTCGGATTTAACCTTTAGTTAGTTAAGTGAACCTTTCAAAAGATGGCTTCCAGGTCGTGGTGAGGCACAGAGGCCTTCTTTGATCGGAACAACGACCACTTCCGTAGACAAAGTCAATCTTAAGAAATTGTACACTTAATTCACTTTGGGGTTAAGTTTTGGTCAAACTAGTTTAAAATATGGTGAGGTAGCTTCAGCTAGTTCCACTTAGCCAAGTGCACCAAGCTAGATACTCCTTATCTAACCTGGATACACGAGACTTCGTTTCCCTAACGTATTATCATCTCACCGCGTCTTGATACTATGTTGTCAAGGTTAATTAGTCATTAGTCCTATCTAACCATTCTAAATTAAGCAAATAAAAACTAACTAAGCATGCAAAGCTAAATTAATCAAGTGATTGAGCACACAATTTTAGTATTGGCTCCCCCTAGATCATTGAATCGATACGGTCTATCCACATAATGGATTTGATATTTGGGGACCCAATACTTAGTTGAACCTAATTGTGATGTTAAAAAAGTCTTAGAGACTCATGCTTGGACTCTTCTATCATTATGATTTACAATTGACATGTATGATCTATTCATTGTTCTAAACCCAAGTTCGACCTTATTGTACACACCTTTTTGCGATCAAAGAAGTAGATCAAGACTCTTGGATCCCAATATAAACCTTCCCAATGATTTCCTAAGCTCTTGAAATTGCCCTTTCAATAGATAATCCTCTTCCTCAAGTTTTTCAACTTGAGTTGAGTTTCCCTCTTGAACATGACTAGTTGAAGAGGTTAGGGTAGCCTCATGCTTGAGGAGTTTAACCTCTTTAAGCAATGACTCGACTTTAGACTTGGACTTAGCTAATTTCTTATCTAAATATTTAATTGCATTTTATAAGGTGTTAATTAAAGACCAACTTACCTTGATTGATTCTTTTGAACCAAATACGGATATGTGGCTTGTCTTGAATTGGAGCTCGATGTCGAATCTGGAATCGGAATCGGACTCGGACTTGTTGTCGGCTTCGGGTTCGAACTCAGACTCGGACTTTGTTGTCCTTTCTATGAACGCCAAGTTGTTGACTTGGTCTTCTTCTTCTTCCGATGATTCCTCCCAAGTTACGTTGAGTGCTTTCTTGATTTGTGATTGCTTGTTCTTTAGCTTCAGACACTGGGACTTGAAGTAACCTTTCTTGTTGCACTCATAGCATTTGTAGTTTTGACTTAGGTTGGGTCTCTTCTCCTTTGTTGGCTTGGTGGGTTGCCTTATATGCTTGATCAACTTTTGAACTAGATTGACTAGTTCAGTTTCCATCTCTTTGTCTACTTTTGATTCATACTCGTCTTCTTCTGGAAGAGGCTTGCTTTTTGTCTTTCTTCGACCTGCATACAAAGCAATACCTTTCTCAACCGAGGCCGAATTAGATTGCTCATGTAATTTAAATTCCGAAAAAAGTTCATCTAACCTAATTTAGATAAATCCCTAGATACTTTGTAAGCATCAACCATGGATTCCCACAAAGTCATCCTAAGAAAAGCTTTTAAAGCATACCTTATTATGTCGTAATTCTCCACCTTTTGTCCGATGGCATGAAGGTCATTTAGGATGTCTTGAATGCGAGCATGGAGTTGGCTCACAGACTCATTGTCTTGCATTTTCAAATTATACAATTTATTGACTAAAAGATCTCTCTTACATACCTTTGCATCGGACATCCCTTCATGAAGTTCGATGAGCTTGTTCCAGAGATCCTTGGCACTGATAAATGAACCAATTCGATTAAGCTCCTCCTTTGATGAGCCGCATTACAAGATTTGGGACGCCTTTGCATCGGCTTCGATTTGCCTCTTCGTTGCGTTGGTCCATTTGTCATAGTCTAATGGTTCCCCTTGGTCATTGGTGGGTAAAGCAAAGCCGGTTTGGATTATGATCCACATATCGACTTGTGTTTTCAAAGAACACTTCATCCGACCCTTCCAATAACAGAAGTCATATCTGTTAAAAAACGGAGGTCAGGTGGTGCTATACCCCTTAAGGTGAGCCATTTAAATTCCTCACAAAACATGAAAAACAAAGAAAATCCCAAGACTTGGTCTTGGATTAATAGTGCGTGGAAAAAGAAATAACTTAAACAATGAAAACACGAAAAAGAGAAAAGAAGATGCTCGACCGATGGTTGCACCGAATCTGAGTGCCCCTGCTATGATACCAACTGTAGGATCGAGAAAATGCTAGGGGGGGTAAATAACATATTTCAAAAACTTATCTTCTCCTTTTAAAACAAAGTAAAATGTAGCGGAAAAAAAAAATAAGAAAGAACTAAAGAGACAAGGATTTTTTACTTGGTTCACAACCAACTGGTTGCTAATCCAAGGCCCTGCGATCCATGATCGCTTTCCAAGGGCAAAGCACTAAAAGTCTCTTCCTCATTGGAGGTAAGAGACAACTGATTACAAAACGAAGGATGTAGAGGAAGAGGTAACAAGCCTACCTCCCCTCTTAGCAACAATAAGTAAGAAAATGAAAAACTTAACAAAGTACTGAAAAGAAAATGAAGGAGATGTGTGTATTGCAGGCATTACGATGTTTTTGCACGATCTTGGAGTGTTGGAGCACTTGGGAGCTTTTTGTTAATAGATGAAGGGTGCCTCACCTCTTCTTTTATAGATTTTCAAAACCCTAGCTCATTGAGATCCAAATATGAGTCAAAGTAGCTTATCTTCCCTCATTTTGTGGCTCTTATCTTGACTTTACTCGAAGTGATCAGATTCATTAGCAGTTGACTGAAGCTTCCATTAGTCGATTGCTCTTTTCCTCCAATCGACTGATGGCTTGAATAGTCACCTACATTACATGGTTAGCACAAGAACTGTATAGTGAGCAGTGAGACAGTCCTGTACCTCCGATCTCGTCTTAGACCTTCTTCCGAAAGTCTTAGTCAGATCGTCACCAAAGGTTGTCCCCGTACTGAGGACGCGACCTATCCTCTCCGTACAAAGTTCTTACCTTCCTTACCTTTGGTCCTTTTGACCTACTGATTAGCTTTTGGTCACTCGACCACTAAGGTTCCTCAACTTTCCAAGGTTCTCCTTGCGTCTTTTGACCTGGTCAACCTACCCCCGATGTTTCTCGTCCCATCGAGATTCTCCTGGTGCCGATTCATATGACTACCAAGGTTTCTCGACTTCTCGAGATTCTCCTGGTGTCGTCGACCTTCGTAAAGCTTAATACATTACCTGCACACTCAACATACATATGAGATAACAAGATAGCTTAACTTTGAATCTTTGTCATTATCAAAACCTAGGTTCGATTATCTAGTGCCCCTGCACCAATAATACTAACCACCAAGCGTAGGCTTCTCTCTTAAGTGTCATGGCTACCAACTTTACTTTAGCATCATTGGGAACTTCTACGAAATAAAAAATCAATTTGACTTTGTCAATCCAATCAATAATATTTTCTACACGTAATGCGCCGGAAAATTCGAGAAGCTTGATGCTAAAACCAAGGTCTTCATACCGTTCTTCAAGATTATGGTGATCTCGGTGATACAGTTGTTCAAAATTTGAAGTAGTGTGTCGATTAAATACCTTATGATTTTTAAGATATAGATGCTGAAATAACTTTGCAACTCGTCTCTATAGATCCCTAATGGTTTCTTGAGAACATCGATTCTAGGATGTAACTTTCTCAATCAAAACCTACTGATCACGTCCATAACCATGACCATAATAACCATTAATGGATCATCAAGATAACTCCGTGATTGGTCTTTGTAGATCAATGAGCTTGAGGGTACTTTGATCCCGGGGTGTGGCTTCCTCAATCGGAACCTGTCGATCAGGACCATAACCAAGTCCTTATTGACTTTCCATGGATCTAGGGCTTTGATACCAACTGACGTAAGCGGAGCAACAGGGTGGTGCTAAAAACCTTCCATGCACGAGGTTAGGATAGAGGGGGGGGGGGGGGCAAAGAGAATCGAAGGAGAAGCGAGAATTCGTAAACAAAAGAGGATCCGCCTCTATGTTTAAACGAAATCAAAATAAACTTTATTAAATAAAAAACAATCTATGAATTACAAAGAGCATAAACCCATCTTTAAATAGGATAGGGAAAGCGTAAGTTTCATAACAAGTAAGCAAGCTAAAAAAACTAAACAAACTTAAATAAAAATTGCTTAACAAGTAAGAAAGCTAAAACAACTAAATAAACTTAAACAAAAAGTTCTTAACGAAATAAAAAAGTAAATATAAAAAAATTAAAACTAAAAAATTAAAATTAAATAGAAAATTTGAATCAAATAAAATTAATAATAATATATTAATGAAATCCTAAATAGCGACAACAGCGACACAACGGTCGTGGTGGGAATCACAACCATAGACTAGTCCACAGTCAGGGCATGGTGGGGAACACAGACAAGTTGTGTCTCTGTTGGAGGTCCCGTGTCGAGCCATAGAATGATTCACACCTATGGTGGTGACCACGGGTAGGCCATGGTAACCTCTAGGACCTCCTTTATGCCTCGTTCTCATCCAAAATGAAGGATATTCATGCCAGGGGGTCATGGAGGCATTGAAATCTTTATTTTAGAACTCAATTTCTCCTCATCATGGTTTAGAGAAAGGCGGGATCACATCTTATGATAAAAGTTGATCGAGCTGCTGGATGCACCTACATCACTAAGTTAAGGGTGCTAGAAAGGGCATCCAAGCAATCGAATTTGGTCTATAAAAGGGAAGTCCAATAACATCATCAAATCTTAATAATCAAAACATAAATCCAATCGAATCATCAAGTGAAGCAAGATATGCTTCTCTTCTATGGCTACTCAGTTTGATTGGTATATTTATTGTTGCCTTCCTTTTAATTGTACACTTACTGTGTTGCATTTCATATATTTTGTGTTAGAGGTTTCTTCACCTCCATATCTTTTAAAAACAAGAAAATATAGTGGGATACTTACATTAGTTGATCTACATAGAAGATAATAAGTCATGGACTAGGACCCAAGGGGGATCTAAACCACATTAAATTTCTGTGTCATTTTATATTTCCAATACATACTTTGTTTATATTGATTTTTGTTTATTTTTATTTTTCTTAGATTGATTTGGTTTACTCTATCTATTTTAGTTCACTTACTAGCTCTATAAAATTTAAGTAACGATATTCAGTCCCCCCCCCCCTCTATCATTGCTTTGATCCTATCACAAATAGGTCGAGGAGGACTGAATGTTTGGCATTGGTGAAGTCTTGGTAGGTTAAGATTGAGTAGATGTTAGGATCAAGAAAGAAAGTGCAAATAGGTCAAGGAGAAATTAATTTTTGTTGTCGATGAAGTACTGACAAATTAAGGGTGATTGAATGTTAGGTAGGTGAAATCTTGATAGATCAAGGATAATTGAATTCTAGGTGGGTGAAGTCTTAATAGGTCAAGAGTGATCAAATGCTAGACTAGAGAAGTCCTAATAAGTTAAGGTCAATTGAATTCCAAGTGAAATGAGAGTTTAGCCTCAATTAGGACTGAAACTAAAGTATCAGTTGACTAATAGGGTACAACAATCGACTGATAAATCATAAACCCTAAGTTCGAAAGTTGAAAAGGTTTATAGAGGTTTTGTATGTGATTGGTCAACTGATAGGGTTAGTAGCAGACTGATGTTACTATTCTAACGAACAAAGAGTATGGAACTCGATTGTTCAACTCGATTGATTGTAATCAGTCAACTGATGATACTGTAGCAATGAACAAAAAGTTCATAACTCGACTATGAAATTTGACTGATTAAGAAATAGACAATTGATTGTAATGGGTAGTCAACTGATGTGAGGTGAATGGAGTCGTTGTACTAATAGGTCAAAGAAACATATGAATCTACAATGGAACATCAACTGATGAGAGAAGGTAGTCGATTGATTAGTGAAAATCAATCGACAACAACCCTATAAAAGAGGGTTTCAAGGAAGATTTGAGGAGCCAATTCTTAAGTATTTTAAAGGGAAAGTATTGTTGCATTCCAAGCCTTTAGGAGGCAATTTTGAAGAAATCTAACAATGAGCAAATCAAACATCATTGTATAAATTATTATTTGCATTTTATTTTAATTTTCTTTATATCTTTATATTGGTTGTATTTATTGTAAAGAAATAGATTATAATAGATTTCTCCTGCTCCAAAAGGTATCCAAAAATGAGAAAAGATAGTGATATTCATGCTAGAAAGTTAGGTCATAAAGTAGGAACTGAGAGGGGGGGTCAAAACCACATAAAAATTTTGTTTGTTGTGTTGTGATGATTTTGTATTATATCTTTTTTATTTCTACTGTGTATAAATTGTGTTGTAGACAAGCACAAACAAATGACTATTAAGGTTGAACATGATTTTTGTTCACCCCCACCCTCTAGCGACATAAACGGTGCCAACACAACCTTTTGAGATTAAGGGCTCATGAGATGAGCATCAAGATGACCTTTCAAAAGGAAGAAATGAAGTCTTTCTATGTTGAAAGGGAGAGAAATTAAATTCAGAATGATGGCAATGTATGCCTAAAGGATATCAAATAGGGGGAAATGAGAGATTTGAGTGAGGGATCTCTACAAAAATTTGACATTGGCATGGGTCTTTTGATGACCTTTTTGATAGATACCAAAGGGAGGAAAGTGAGGCATTTATGTTAGGAAACATTCACTTAGTTTTGATATAAGAGATGAAATTAGTTGATGGATGACCCAAAATTAAATATATTATTAAATATCAAAAAGAGAAAGATTATTAGTGTAATTAGGCCAAGCTTAATTCTAATAAACATAGTTGTTGGGGCGTAGGTGGCCGACTAGAGGGAGGTGAATAGCCCTAAGTCGTCATAGAATGGAATTCGATCGTTCGTTCATCTACACATTAGAGTTAGCACAGCGGAATAAAACTAAAACAACAATAAAGATAAACAAGATAAAAACAATGCTAACAAAGAGATATAACGTGGTTCACGGCCCTATGCCGCTAATCCACGGTCCGATTTGTCTCCGGTGAATCACTCCGAAACCAATCCAATATGGTCTCTCCCTTTAGACAAAGCAAGGTGGAGGTAAACCTTCTTACAACACAAAAACACTCTTTCTTACAATGGATTTGAAATAAGAACAAGAGAACGAGTTTAAAGCTTGTGGGGCACTTGGATGATCAATTGGAGCATAAGCATTAGGCACCCTAAGTATCCAAGGGATCCTTCTTATAGAAAAGAGCTCATTCTTCCCATTAACATAGCGGCAGTCGACTGATGCCCCGATCAATCGACTGCTGCTGTAGCCATTGCCCAATAACGGCTTCATCCACGTCGATTTTCAACTAATGACTCCCATCATCGATCGATCTTTCCATCATCGGATGATGGCGCGATCTGAAAGTCCGAAAGTGAGCACTCGGTGACCAACATTCGCGTGCCGAAACCCTTGCGACGGTCAACGATGTCATCATCGTCGGATCGGTGGTTTCAAATCGATCGTGATGGGACCTGAGACCAGACTCGAACACCAGTCGATTCAACAGTCAACTTGGAGCAGTCGACTGCCCATTCACAACAGTCGACTGATGTCGAGTAAACCTCAAACTTCACATCCGTTTGAGCGTCCAGCGGTTGGGTAAAACCTCAACCCTTTGATTGAGCATCCAACTTGTCGGGTAAAACCCTAACCAAGTTGGTTGAGCATCCTTCTTAACTAAACATGTCGGGAATAACCTCAACCAACTCAGTCGAGCCTTCGACACTTAGCCATTTCAGCCAAGTTCACCTAATGAGCAACATACATTTCACTCATTCTCTCATCTCACTTTAAGTCCATCACTGAAGCTCTCTTTGTTCATGGCCACGTCCCTCGGCAACACCAAGCGCACGGCTTTGCAATGCTCCTTCATGTTTATTGCCCTCAAAGTCTGCTTCCTTGGCTTCGCTTCAAGTCATCTCGTCCAACGGTCTCTCGGATGCATCAAGCGCACGACTTCGCAATGCTCTTTCGTCGACTCAAGCACGAGGTTGTGAGTTGGTGATCTTACCAATGTCATTCATCATATATATGAATTACTAAGTCCTGCTTGACTTCAACACACATATTAAATCCACAATAATATCATAACTTAAACCTTTGCCACACACATCAAAACCATAATCCAAACCATAACTTGGGTCAATTGCCCTAACAATAGTTGTGTTTTGATGTTTAAGCAACATGTTAGTTCATTGAATATGTCAAGTAGGTCAATGTTGATTAGAGGCTTGACAGTGATAGAGTCCTTGCAAGTCAAGGTAGAATAGATGTTTGACAATGGAAGTTCAATTCAAAAAGAATTAGATGTTTAGCAGTGGCAAAATTCTAGTTAGGTCAAGGTAGATTAGATTCTTAGAAAGTAATGAAGTCCTAGAATGTCAAGGTTGATTGGATGTCAAGAAAGTTTAAAGGATTAAAGGAGTGAATGATATTCAAGTGAAAATATTGATAGGCCAAAGTTGATTTAAGGTTAGGCAAAGGATGAAATTCTAGTGAGTCAAGGTAGTTTGACACTATGCAATAGGTGAAATCCTAGTGAATAAAGGTTGATTGACATTAGGCAATGGATGAAATACTAGTGAGTTAAGGTTAACTAGTACTAAGAAATGGATAAAGTCTCAGAGGTTAGGCCTCTAGGCACTAGAAGATATAATGAGTCATGGTTAGCTGACACTAAGCAATGGATGGAGTTTTGGAGAAATTATATTTAGACAACAGAAGTCTTGGCAAGTAAAGATCACCTTATATGACGTAACGAGAAATTCTCAGAGACATAGTCACTTGGAACAATGGTGATTCAACCTTAGATATGTTAGAATTAAAGCACCAATTGACTAATACATAGATTTAATCAACTGATGATTGAGTTAATTGAGTAGTCGACTCAAGTTGATTTGACAATAAATAGAATATTTCTATTCATAAGTTAAGTTAGTCTACTAGGCATTTGATTGAGACAAGATCAATTGACTACTCATAAAATCAGTCCACTAATCAGGTGGATTGCAAAGATAACAAGAGCTCTATAAAGAGCGCTTCAAGGGAGACATTTTAGGATTGATTCTAGAGAATGTGCTACTACATTCTAGAGGCATTCTATGCATTCCCAAAAGAAAGAAAGCAAGTAAAATAGGAAGTCTCACCTACAATTAATTTCTTATATTTGTTGGTGCAATCTATCTTTAATTAAGGTTGATCAAATTTAAATTGAATTTCGATCTCTGATAACTAAGTTTAATGGTTAAGCAAGATATCAAAGTAGGTTAAAGTTGATTAAATACTTGATAGTGTGTGTTGCAACTAATTGCACCCTTGACAATTGAAAGTCCTAACAAATTAATAGTTATCAAATGTTAGACACATGAATGAAAGTCTTAATAGGTTGAAGGTGACTCGACGTTAGGCACGCAGATAGGTCATAAAGGATAGGATGCTTGGTAAGGGATGAAGTCTTTACATATCAAAGATGAGTAGATGCTAGACAAAGTAGAAAGTTGTAGAAGAGAGAACTCAGGGTAGTGAAAGTTTTAGCAAATCAACAGTAACCTAATACTGAGTAATAGTTGAATTCGTAGAAACAAGGAGTCTCTTGGCAAGGGATGTACTGAAGGTTGAACAATATGATATTATACAAAAATAAAGTCTTGATAAACTAAAGTTAACATATACTAAGCATACAAGAAAGTCCAAGTGAGATGGAGTCTTTTAACATGAGGAAATTATGTGAGCAGTGTTCTTAGCATGGTAAAAAAAATTAGTCAACTCGGTGAACAATGTTTTCAGGATGGGTAGTGTTTTTTTGCCTAAATAGTGTTTTAACATGAAGTGTATCACTCGACTTCGTGAATAATATTTTTAGCATAAACAATATTTTCAATTCATAAATGAATAGAAGATTATTCAATAAACTAGGGCAATAGATTAATGCATGAGCAATTGACTTAGTCAAAATGTATTGGACAAAAAGTTGACTCTATGAAGAACATTTGACTAATATCCATTGTACAGTCAACCAATGGTTATTTCAGAAAATGATTAATGAGGATCTCAAAAATTTGATCATACCATATTCTTTGATATCGATCATACCAAGTAGAAAAATTGGCTAATGATGCACAAAGAATGAACTAGTGGAGATGAAGATAAAAAATTATGGGTTGCTTGTTTCCGGATATATTTGACTCTCCATCCATAAGAAATTTTGCTTCCTGCTCCTAAACAAAAAGTAAGCAAACAAATCTTCTAAATTATAGTTTATTTCATTGTATTTGTATTATTTTTATATTCTTGTGTTTATTGTAGAAATAGGGCTTTAGAAGAGCACTTTTTGCCTTTAAAAGGTGTATAACAAGAAGAATAGTGTTGTTGAACGGTTGATCCACTGAAGGGTTATTGGATATGGAGTAGAAATCGAAAATTCTAAACTATGTAAAAAGTATTGTGTGCATGTATTTATTTATCTTGTTTTTCATCTTATATTTTATTTGTGCACAAATATGTTGTAGATAAAACAATCGATGAAATTAAAAGAAAAGCAAGATGCATTATTCACCTCCCCCTTTAGCACCTGCACCGGTCCAATAGTATTGTATTTTGATCTATTTACGTTTTTATCCCCTTTCTTGTTTTGTTGTAAGCAATAGGTGTTGTAAAACATTTCTTCACCTTCACAAGGTATCCAAGAAGAAGAAAGATAGAGGAATTCTAGAAGTGATCCATTGATAGATCATAAGACATGGAGTAAGAGCTTGGGGTTATATAACCACATATATTGTTGGATTTTGGTTTGTGTTTTTGTTGTTGCATTTTTATTTTCCACTTTCTAATTTGATCATATATGAACATGAATGGAAGGAAAACATGCATCTATTCACCTGCCCTAGTCATATTTGATGATTCAACATACTATTCTTCTATAAGGGCATTGTATAAATGTATGTAACAAGGCGTCTCAAATTTTTCTTATGCAACAAGGTGCATATACAAGTGTCTATTATACACATTAGCAAATATTTCTTCCCTTGTTTGGTTGTTGATATGTGATGTGTGAAAATCATGCATATTTTTAGAGCTTGTTTAGCGTTCATTTCTTGCATTTTGTTAGCATATTCCAGCTAAAACACAATTATTTGCATTCATTTCATCTTTTTAGTACAAATGACTACATATATGATTTTTCTTGCAAGAACACATAAAAAAGGAGAAATCGAGGGTTGATTCAGAAGCTAACACAGTCAGACCATGCCACCAGGCATGACTATACCCTAGAAGCACCACGGCAAGAGCACCACGGTCGAAATTGAGCCTGTCCAACCTGTCTAGAGGATGACATGGCCTAGTCGTGCCATCTAGCACGACTGTGTCAAACCCAACCTCAACTATCGTTATGAAAAATTAGAACACGGGCAAGCCTTGCCACGTAACACTGTTGTGGAGTGTGTAATCTGGTGATCGTTTTCTCTACTTTCTCCAGTGCAAAAGCTATAAAAAGGGGCCTAGGCCTAAGGAGGAGGTCATCATCGTTTTAAGGGAGGAGCAGTCGACAAGGGGGTGCGTCAGGAAGATGCTAAGCAGTTTCCAAGGAGAGGAGTCTTTTACGACGTTGACATACCTAGTTCTTTTATCCTATCCTTCTTTCTTTTGGTTGTTGAATGATGTGAGCAAAACATATAGGCTTTTAGAAGTAGTTTTTGCTCACATTTTATTACATTTTGTGTTAGTTTCATGCATATGTTACTCTATTTTTGCACATATTGCCTATTCTCTGGTTCAGAGGTCTGCTCGTTGTACTTTTGTATGCATGTTAGCTTTTTGAGTGAAAAAGATGCATTTTTGAAGCAAAAGAATGACTTTCACAGCTAGACGCAGAGTGGGACACAGCCAGGGCGTGTGGATTCACACAGTCATGTCCAATGGGCAAAGCTCAGCATCCCAAGGTCGCACACGACCTGGTTGTGTGGCGACCCGACAGATTTGCACGACTAGGGCTTTTTCCGAATTTTGTAGCGGTCCGAGGCGATGTCTATATAAGGATGGCTCTGCCCAAACCCTAGGGGGGAGGCACGACGGCTAGGACAGTATGTTGAAGCCCTAAAAAGCTTCGGTAACTCGCAACGGGGAGGAGGAACGCCGCCGGAGGTCCACACCTTGTAATACAACGTCGGAGAGAAGATCACAGAAGCATTTTATCTCTATTTCTGCGCTTTATTCCTATTGTATTCAAACTTAAACATGCTTTGTGATTCTTCCTTCGTATACATGGAGTAGTACTTTTGATTCTAGGATTATGGAGTAGCTTGTGTACATAAACAATGTTGGTTCATGTTAAATTCTTCCCATGAGTTTGATTTGACAATTGGTAGTTGCTCTTTACTATATCTGTGCGTGTTTAGCTTTCTTTCCGCTGTGCTTAAGCGATACGAGAGGTGACAGCCCTCGCAATCTAAAATATAGGAGGTTTGATTAAGGAACCTAGGGGTAAACCTGATCTCCTGCAATTGCGGGGAAAAGGGTGCGGTGGAATCGGAAACGGTCCACCGTAGGGATTGATTTGACATCCTTGTACCGTCTATCCCGTCCTTCAGGCGGAGATAGCTCCCGGTGAATGCGACAGCTCTGCGGGAGAGTGTATGATGTCCCTTCCACAAAACCGTAGGTAAACATCTAGACAACACCAATTGACAACATTGTTCTGTGATACACAAGCGAAACCGAAGTCCTAGAATCACCTTTGAAGACCTCGGCATACTCCTTTCCTCATTCGTGTGACACCGTATAGAGTAGCGCCCACCAATAGCCCTCACCAACCGAAACCTTTTAGAAACCACGTCCGAACAATTACGACCACTTAGTATATTGGTATTCGAATCCCAGTCCCTGTGGAATCGATAATCTTTATTACTTGACGACATCCGTGCACTTACGGGTGTTGAGCGTGAGCGTGCACTTTGAGTCCTCGACGGTCTCTGTCACGGGATTTGAGGTCGTGTCTGTGCGCATCAAGTTTTTGGCGCCATTGTCGGGGATTGATCAATTCGATATCAAAACGAACAGTGGTAAAGTGGATCGGACTTAGGATTAGATTATTTACTTGCTTTATTTTCTTATTGGTTTATCTTATTTGCTTTAGTTCTATATTTTCCATATTTAGATTTAGTTTTTATTTTTAATAGTAGTTTCCTATTTACTTATTGCATCTTAGATTTTTATTTGCTATATTGTTTATTTTCTATTTTTAGAATTAGATTAGCACTCTTAACTTTGTAGTGTGGTTCGTCGTATACTTAGATGATTAGGGTTGTAAGGTCTAATTCCGATTGACTTAGAAATTGAGCGAACCTTTCACCGTCGGAGAGCAAAATAGTGAAAGATGGAGGATCAAGCAGCATCCGAGGTGAACATAGGTAGCCAACCTCTGCGGGACTACGCAGCTCCTAGCGCTAGAGGATTCAGGCCAAGTATAGATGGACCATCTATTTCGGCAAATAACTTTGAGCTGAAGCCGACACTTACACATATGGTCCAACAGAGCCGATTTGGAGGAGCTGCAACTGAAGACCCGAACCGGCACCTGGAGGCATTTCTTGAAATCTACTCAACGATAAAAATGAACGGAGTCCCTTCTGACGTGATCCGTCTGAGCCTGTTCCCATTTTCAATGCGGGATAAGGCTAAGGCATGGCTTCACTCCCTACCTTCTGGCAACATCACCACATGGGAGCAGTGTGAGCAGTAGTTTCTGAATAAATACTTCCCACCAAGTAAGACAGCTCACATGCGTCATCTTATCACGAGCTTTCGCCAGAAGGAGGGGGAGAGGGGGAGTCCTTGTTCAAAGCTTGGGATCGCTATAAGGGGCTACTCTACCAATGCCCCCACCACGGACTGGAGAGGTGGCTGGTGATCCACATTTTCTATAATGGGATCGCTTACGCCACGAAGATGTCCCTAGATTCTGCCGCAGGAGGAGCACTGATGAATAAGACCATAGAGGAGGCAGAGGAGCTTATCGAAGAGGTGGCCCAAAACCACCATCAATGGGCTTTCGAACGTGGTCAACCCACGCCTGTAGCGGGACGATACACTGTCAACTCCATGGACCACCTTTCGGCAAGGATGGACGCGCTCAGCAGGCGGTTTGAATCTTTGAATCCTTCGTCTACATGCGCGGTCATTGATTTTTGAGAGGGAGCGGCAGCGTATCGAGAAGACCACTATGGAGACGAGCAGATTGAGCACTATGATGCGATTGAGGACTACGACCAAAGGCCCAACAACCCATACTCCAATAATTATAATCCCGGATGGAGAAATCATCCAAATTTCTCTTACAAGAATAATCCGAGAAATGCACAACCATCAGGGGGGTATGGGCAGCAGCAGGGCAATGGGTAGCGACCACAGAAGCCCAGACTAGAACTGATGATGGAGGACTTCATCGCTACCCAAACTAAGGCCAATGAGGAATTTCATCCCCAACATCAAAAGTCTGAATAATCACTCAGATACTTGAAGGCCATCGTTGATGGCCTTGCAAGTCATACCAAGATGTTGGAGACGCAAGTGGCCCAAATATCCCAATCCGTGTCGCAACCTGTGAAGAGCTCTTCGACGAGTCAAGGAAAAGAGGAAGGAGTTGGGAAAAGTAGCCAATTCGCCAAGGAGTTGTAGGGATGTATACTGAAAAGTCTATCTTTTGTATGAACAACTTTATTTTGAAATAAGAATCACATGATCATTGTTTGCATATTTTTATGGTTATGCAATATTGTCTAATACTTTACATTGTAGATAACATGGTGTGTGGTGTCACACAAGAGATCATGTTATCGGCCTCTTGAAAAGTATAAGTAAAGGCTCACAACCGAGATGACTTTGGACAAACCATCGGAATGGTTGTAGTGTGATTTGATATTGGTTTGTCTTGACCATAGAATCACACTAGTGCACTTTGTGTGTATTGAGCAGGACCGACTTAGAGGTGATTCGATTTATTGCTGACTACATAATCAAATCGGACATCAGATATTATTTAGTACATGTTCTTAATCCCGATATAACAACGGACACATATACTTAGTACTCATCTCTTTGATTTACCAATGGGCGAGATTTATAGATTAAATCGATAGGCTCGGTAAGTTGGGAGATGATATTATTTATATGGTGTGTCGTTGATTATAGGAGGAAACCGTGTCCTATATATTAGGATGATGATGTCCCCTTGAGGAGCTCATAAGGTTCATCATGTAAACCCTGCAGGTGGACTTGGTCTGGCATGATGAAAAGGTTGAGTGGTACTACTCAAGGAGTTAAATGTTGATTAATTAATGGTCAGTAAATTAATTAATCGACGGACATTCGAGATCTTAAACACGGGAAGAAAATGTACAAATAATATATGGAGCCCATATTATCATATGGGGGTTGGTGAGGTAGATCAATGATGATCCTTTAGTGGATTGGATCATCATTAGTGGATCGGACTTTATGTGGGCTTGATCCATGGGTGGCCAAGATCCAACTCCTCCTCATGGTCCCTAATGTAGCCTATTAACACCTCATGAAGCTTAGATCCAATGGATAGAAACAAAACTCTAAGATCCATAGGTAGAGATTAAATCTCTAAGATCTGACGGTTGAGATTAAATCTCTAGATCTGACGGTTGAGATTAAATCCCTAGAACCAATGGAGGAGATTAATTCATGACTTATCCCTAACTCTATAAAAGGAGGGCATGGGAGTTGGCGTGAACATCATCAAGAGAGCTAGGGTTTTGGGCGGCAAGGGAGAGGAATCCTAGTTGAGATAGGATTAGGGTTAGGGTTTGGAAGCTTGGGCGGCACCAAATAAGGAAAGTTTCTTTCTTCTTCCTCCTCTTGTGGCCGGCATCCAGCATCTTTTCCATCCCCTTCTATCCCTTGGCCGGCGCCCAAAAGGCCCTACTTTCTTCTCCTTTGGTGGTGGAAACAAGATATAGGAGTTCCCTTGGTGTCTTGGTTGTTTTCCATCATCCTCTCCTCCTTCTAGTTGGCCGGCGGCAAGGATTTTGTTTGCTCCTTGTTGGTTGGTTTTAGGGAGGAGAAAAACTTTGTTTCTATTCTTCCTCTTGCTTTGGAAGAGCAAGGAAGGAAGATTTACGATCTAGGAGCTTCGACTTTTGGTAGAGCATCGCCTACACGACATCCGAAAGGAGGAAGGTCATACATTAGAAGATCGAGAGGTATACCTATTCTTATTTCTCCTTTTGTTACTTGCTTGTATTTGTTTTTCAATTATGAGCATGATATAAATCTGTAAATGGCTAAATAATACTTGGATCCCGAGCATAAACACGAAAACCGGCGATCCAAACATCGTCTATTCCGTGGCTACTCGTAGAATAGAGGATGGTCGCTTGAACAACTAGTTTGTTCAAGTGACCTCTCTAAACGAATAGCACGACGATGACTTGGTGGTTTGGGCAATCCCTTTTGTCTAGGATTAAATTTTTTTAATCCGGGGACATCGAAGGGATCGCCATGGACTAGCTACCGAGGTGAAGTGGGAAGCGAAGTTTCCCCTCACGGACTCGATAAGCAAAACCCTTTAATTGGTATCAGAGCCAAGGTTTCCGATTTTGTGTGTTTAGGATTCGATTAATTTTTATGCACTTTTTCATATATTATATGTGTCGGATAATAGTAGGATATGCGTAGTTTAACTCTTTGGTTGCAGGCATAAGATCCGACTATTATGGCCATATGTGTGTATGTGATTGTATGTGTGTAAATATTTATTTTGTTGAATCCTCGGGGTTGACGAGGCTTGTATTTAGTTTCTGTAAATTAAATATTGCATTGTTTAGCCACTCTTTATTTTATTTTACTTTCGATCTAGATTTCATGTACACTCCCTCGTGGAGTATAGGATCGATGGATGTAAATTAAAATAGGTTTTAGTCTCGGCTCGGATCTCCGGATGGCTCGTACATGGCGTAGGAGGAGCGGACGAGATGGCGATGCGACGGGAGTCATATTGAAGACAAAAGCCATAATAGTTAGAAAATAATTTATTTTTCATATTTATTGCTTTTTGTTTGATATGCATGTCGTAGGCTAGGAAAATTCCTCAATTTCAAATTATTAAGTGGGAGAGGGAATTTTTTAAAATTCCCACGGCCTCCATTACGATTTGACAAGTGATGCAAATAAACTTGCGCGTCGGCTCTGAGTGCCTTCCTCCATATCGGATGGGTTTGTTTGCGGATCACAAGGTCGAATATGGTTATAGGAAATTATTAAGGAACGTGTGTACTTGCCCATCGTAAGGCACATAACTCGAGATAATTACCTTGTACCAAGTAATGGTGAACACTTAGATACAAATATAAGTATCCTCCCCATCGGAGTCACTGCTTTTATTTGTAGGGCCAAAGAGGAACCAACTATTAATTTTACTTGTCAAAAAGTTAGGTTGACAAGATAGTAAAATTAATGGGTAAAATCTCCTCTTACAAATGTAGAATTCGTATACGTCCACACTATCGTGGCATATGATATTCTCGGTGTTTTGAGGTGTTGGTTGATTTTAAAATTTTATTGTTTGAGGAATCAATAATTTTTTGAAATCTAATGTTTTAATTTATGTGATTCTTAGGTTTTCTTTCAAAATGACTTTCAACCCACTTGTTGTGATACTGAAAGAGAACAAACTTACTGGACCCAACTATGTTGATTGGAAGAGGAATCTAGACATTGTCTTGACTGCAGAGGAATACAAATATGTACTCCTCGAAGAGTGCCCTCTCAAGCCTACAGATAATTTTGGGGAAAAGGAGAGAGAGAGCTATAAGAAGTGGATCAAGGCAGATGAGATGGCGCGGTGTTACATTTTGGCATCTATGTCAAATGTACTGCAACATCATCATCAAGTCATGTCCACTGCTTATGATATGATGCTCAATCTTAAGGAGCTTTTCAGACACAAGAATCGGGCTGCGAGGCAAGAGGCCATGAGAAACTTGATGACGACCACCATGGTCGAGGGAACACCCATGAGGGATCATGTTCTCAAGATGATGGCTCATTTGAATGAGCTGGAGGTCCTAGGAGCTGAGATCGATGGGGAAACCCAGGTCGATATCATACTCCAGTCTCTACCTAGTTGTTTTGAGTAGTTTCGCCTGAACTACAACATGAACAAGAGGTTGTATTCGTTGGCGGAACTTCTGACAGAACTCCAGGCGACAGAGGGACTATTTCGTCAGTGTGCTCAAACACATGCTGTGGTGACCCAGAAGGTTTCTACTTCTAAGCCGAAAGTCAAGAAGAAGAAGAAACAAATCGGGGCGAAAGTGGTGGGAGGTACTCAGGGAGGAGTGAAGAAGCCGAAAGGCAAGTGCTTCACTTGTAAGCAGACTGGGCACTGGAAGAAGGACTGCCCTAACCGCAAGAACAAAGGTATATCTTTTGGTCTAGTCATTGAAACATGTTTAGCGGTGTTATCTACCGGCACCTGGTGTGTAGATACGGAAGCCACTGATCATGTCTGCAATACTTTGCAGGGGTTCCAGGAAACTAGATGTCTGGTTGAGGAAGAGATTACCGTGTACTTGGGTGATGCCACGAAGGTGGCGGCTGTTGCAGTGGGAGATGTTCATTTATCTTTTGAGAAAAATAAACTTTTGGTTCTTAAGAATTGCGTTTATGTACCCTTATTTAGAAAGAATTTAATTTCAGTTTCTAAATTGTTTATGGATGGATATTATATTTCTTTTAATGACAGAGTTGTTATAAGAAGGAATAGGGACATTATCTGTTCGGGTGCATTGATAGGAAATTTGTACACACTTGAAACAAAACCTCCCACGATGCAAATTGAAGTTAATAACTCATCTTCTAATTCCAATAAGAGAAAAGAACATTCGAAGATGAACCAAATATATCTTTGGCATCTTAGGCTTGGTCACATTAACCTAAGCAGAATTCAAAGGTTGATAGCTGATGGACCTTTGGGTTCATTAGTGGTAAAGGATCTCCCAACCTGTGAATCTTGCTTGGAGGGTAAGATGACCAAGAAGTCTTTTAAGGCCAAGGGGTATAGAGCCAAAGATGTGTTAGAATTGGTTCATTCTGATTTGTGTGGTCTTATGTCTATCCAGGCTAGACGTGGTTTTGAGTATTTGGTCTCTTTTATAGACGATTACTCAAGATA
Source organism: Wurfbainia villosa (assembly GCA_025175895.1). Taxonomy (NCBI): domain Eukaryota; kingdom Viridiplantae; phylum Streptophyta; class Magnoliopsida; order Zingiberales; family Zingiberaceae; genus Wurfbainia; species Wurfbainia villosa. The sequence continues at coordinate 52,300,954 of CM046002.1, forward strand.
TGGATACATTTACCTAATGCGCCGCAAGTCTGAATGCTTTGACAAGTTCAAAGAATTCAAGGTTGATGTGGAGAAACGTCAAGGTAAAAGTATCAAGACACTACAATCTGATCATGGCGGTGAGTACCTCTTGGGAGAGTTTAGTAACTACTTATCAGAGGTTGGGATTCAATCCCAATTGACTGCACCTGGCACACCCCAGCAGAACGGTGTAGCAGAGCGAAGGAATAGGACTCTTATGGAGATGGTTAGATCGATGATGAGTTATTCTGACTTGTCAGATTCGTTCTGGGGATATGCTTTAGATACGGCGATGTACATTCTGAACTTGGTACCATCTAAATCAGTGCCTTCTACTCCCACAGAGTTATGGACTGGGCGAAAGCCTAGTCTAAGACATATTTGAATATGGGGGAGTTCGACACATGTGCTGAAGGCAGATGCTGGTAAGTTGGAACCTCGTACAGAAGTACGCATGTTCGTTGGCTATCCCAGGGGAACGAAGGGTGGATTGTTTTATAGTCCTAGAGATCAGAGGGTGATCGTTAGCACGAACGCCAGATTTCTAGAGGAAGACTATGTGATGAGCCACAAGCCTAAGAGTAAAATTGTTTTGGAGGAGTTAAAAGGGGAAGTCACTTCTTTAGTACCACCAGTACAAGAGGATATACCACATGTCACTGCACCGCATGTCACAGAGGATACACAGGTGATACCTTATCGTAGTGGGAGGGTTGTGAGACAGCCTGATAGATTCATGTTCTTGGGAGAATCTTCTGATTTGGTCTCTGGCGAACATGAACCTGATCCCTGGACATATGACGAGGCAATCCAAGATAAAGATGCAGTATCTTGGCAAAGTGCAATGAATGCTGAGATTGAATCTATGGATTCAAATCAGGTCTGGGAACTAGTAGAACCACCCGATGGTATAAAAACCATTGGATGCAAGTGGATCTACAAGAGAAAGAGAGGAATAGATGGGAAGGTTGAGACCTTCAAAGCGAGGCTTGTTGCGAAGGGGTATACTCAGAAAGAGGGTATCGATTATGAGGAGACCTTTTCACCGATAGCCATGCTTAAGTCTATCCGGATTCTCTTATGCATAGCAGCTCATATGGATTATGAGGTGTGACAGATGGATGTCAAGACAGCTTTCCTTAATGGAAGTCTTGAGGAAAACATCTACATGAAGCAACTAGAGGGATTCATTGCAAAAGGTAAAGAGCATCTTGTGTGTAAGCTTAATTGGTCCATTTATGGATTGAAGCAAGCTTCGGGGTCTTGGAACATCCGCTTTGATGAAGTAATCCAGTCTTATGGATTTATTCAAAGTCTGGATGAGTCTTGTGTATACAAGAGATGTGACAGAAATATAGTGGTATTTCTTGTACTATACGTAGATGATATTTTATTGATTGGCAACAATATCAAGGTGTTATCGGACGTAAGGGTATGGTTATCCAAACAGTTTGATATGAAGGACTTGGGAGAGGTAAGACACAACCTTGGGATCAAGGTTATAAGGGATCGCAGGAAAAGGATGTTGTGCTTATCCCAAGTTTCATACATAGGCACAATTATGGAGCGTTTTAGCATGCAGAACTCCAAGAAGGGTTTTCTACCTTTCAGGCATGGAGTTCCTTTATCTAAAGAGATGTGTCCTAGATCATCTGAGGAGATAGAGGAGATGAAGGTGGTTCCTTATGCTTCGGCAGTAGGAAGCCTCATGTATGCGATGCTCTGTACGAGACCATATATCTTCTTTGCCATGGGCATGGTCAGTAGATATCAGAGTAATCCAGGATAGGGACATTGGACTGCGGTAAAGCATATATTGAAGTACCTACGAGGACTAGGGATTATATGCTGGTTTACCGGGCATACCAATTACTCCCTGTGGGTTACACGGATTCTGACTTCCAATCTGATAGGGATAACAGTAAGTCTACCTCAAGTTTTGTGTTTACTTTGGGAGGTGGAGTCATTGTATGGAGGAGTGTCAAGCAGAAGTGCGTGGTGGACTCCACCATGGAATCTGAGTATGTGGCGGCCTCTGAGGCGGCCAAAGAAGTTATATGGCTCAGGAACTTCCTGATGAACTTGAATGTGATTCCTGGTTTGTCCAGAACTATCACAATTTATTGTGATAATAGTGGTGCAGTTGCAAACTCGAAGGAACCACGAGCCCATAAGGCTAGTAAACACATAGAGCGCAAGTACCACCTGATACGAGAAATCATAAAGAGAGGAGAAGTTGTTGTGGCCAAGATTGCATCAGAGGATAACCTGGCAGATCCTTTCACTAAGGCCCTTCCAGCAAGAGCTTTCGATAGGCATGTGGAGGGAATGGGGATCAGATGTATGGCACTTTGAGGACAACATAGTCTTTTAGTATAAGTGGGAGATTGTAGGGATGTATACTGAAAAGTATATCTTTTGTATGAATATCTTTATTTTGAAATAAGAATCACATGATCATTGTTTGCATATTTTTATGGCTATGCAATATTGTCTAACACTTTACATTGTAGATAACATGGTGTGTAGTGTCACACAAGAGATCATGTTATCGACCCCTTGAAAAGTATAAGTAAAGGCTCACAACCGAGATGACTTTGGACAAACCATCGGAATGGTTGTAGTGTGATTTGGTATTGGTTTGTCTTGACCATAGAATCACACTAGTGCACTTTGTGTGTATTGAGCAGGACCGACTTAGAGGTGATTCGATTTATTGCTGACTACATAATCGAATTGTACCTCAGATATTATTTAATACATGCTCTTAATCCAGATATAATAACGGGCACATATACTTAGTACTCATCTCTTTGATTTACCAATGGGCGAGATTTATAGATTAAATCGATAGGCTCGGTAAGTTGGGAGATGATATTATTTATATGGTGTACCATTGATTATAGGAGGAAACCGTGTTCTATATATTAGGATGATGATGTCCCCTTGAGGAGCTCAAAAGGTTCATCATGTAAACCCTTCAGGTGGACTTGGTCCGGCATGATGAAAAAGTTGAGTGGTACTACTCAAGGAGTTAGATGTTGATTAATTAATGGTCAGTAAATTAATTAATCGACAGACATTCGAGATTATAAACACGGGGAGAAAATGTATAAATAATATATGGAGTCCATATTATCATATGGGGGTTGGTGAGGTAGATCAATGATGATCCTTTAGTGGATTGGATCATCATTAGTGGATCGGACTTTATGTGGGCTTGATCCATGGGTGGCCAAGATCCAACTCCTCCTCATGGTCCCTAATGTAGCCTATTAACACCTCATGAAGCTTAGATCCAATGGAAAGAAACAAAACTCTAAGATCCATAGGTAGAGATTAAATCTCTAAGATCCGACGGTTGAGATTAAATCTCTAGATCCGACGGTTGAGATTAAATCCCTAGAACCAATAGAGGAGATTAATTCATGACTTATCCCTAACTCTATAAAAGGAGGGCATGGGAGTTAGCGTGAACATCATCAAGAGAGCTAGGGTTTTGGGCGGCAAGGGAGAGGAATCCTAGTTGAGATAGGATTAGTGTTAGGGTTTGGAAGCTTAGGCGGCACCAAATAAGGAAGGTTTCTTTCTTCTTCCTCCTCTTGTGGCCGGCATCCAGCATCTTTTCCAGCCCCTTCCAGCCCTTTTTCAGCTCCCAAAAGGCCCTACTTTCTTCTCCTTAGGTGGTGGAAACAAGATATAGGAGTTCCCTTGGTGTCTTGGTTGTTTTCCATCATCCTCTCCTCCTTCTAGTTGGCCGGCGGCAAGGATTTTGTTTGCTCCTTGTTGGTTGGTTTTAGGGAGGAGAAAAACTTTGTTTTTATTCTTCCTCTTGCTTTGGAAGAGCAAGGAAGGAAGATTTGCGATCTAGGAGCTTCGACTTTTGGTAGAGCGTCACCCACACGATGTCCAAAAGGAGGAAGGTCATACATTAGAAGATCGAGAGGTATACCTATTCTTCTTTCTCCTTTTGTTACTTGCTTGTATTTGTTTTTCAATTATGAGCATGATATAAATCTGTAAATTGCTAAATAATACTTGGATCCCGAGCATAAACACGAAAACCGGTGATCCAAACATCGTCTATTCTGCGGCTACTCGTAGAATAGAGGATGGTCGCTTGAACAACTAGTTTGTTCAAGTGACCTCTCTAAATGAATAGCACGGCGATGACTTGGTGGTTTGGGCAATCCCTTTTGTCTAGGATTAAATTTTTTTAATCCGGGGATATCGAAGGGATTGCCATGGACTAGCTACCGAGGTGAAGTGGGAAGCGAAGTTTCCCCTCACGGACTCGATAAACAAAATCCTTCAGGAGTGTGCAGCCATGATTACCACCCTACCTGACCAAGCTGAGTTTGAAGAGAAGATTCCATTATAGCTTGAGGACCCTAGTGAATTTGTTCTTCCTTGCTCAATTTATGGAGAAAGCTTCAATAACGTGATGTGCGACTTGGTGTCGTCAGTGAGTATGATGCCCTATGCATTTTACCTGGAGATGGGATTGGGTAATATACAACCAACAGGTATAGGTATACGTATTGCGGACAACAAAATCAAGAAGCCCATTGGCATGCTACCACAAGTACCTATGATGATTGAGGATTTCGTGATACCCACGGACTTCATCATACTGGACACAGAACCAAATCTCCATAATCCCATTATTCTGGGAAGGCATTTTCTAGCGACTGTAGGGGCGTGCATAGATGTGAAGGCACACCAGATCTCCCTAGAGGTAGATGGGGAGATCACCCTTTTCAGCCTTTTGGAGCACAGAGCTCCCTACCTCGACGGCTTCACATTTAGCAGAATGAAGCCGGAACCTCCAGATGAAGATCCCGAGACAGATGAATGGAGGTTCACTGAACCACCAGAGCCGAGTTCATAGTAGAGTGCGGTCGAGGTAAACGACCTTAAACAAAGAGCTTCTTGGGAGGCAACCCAAGTTTAGTTTTAGATTTCCCTTTTTGATTGCATTGCATACATTTGTTTGATTTTAGTTTTGATTTCCGTCACATTTAGAGTTAGGATTAGAGAAGAACTTTGCTAGGCAAAAATGAAATCCATATTAGCCTACACGGCAAAGTGCATGAAAAAATTCGAATCGTGGTGCATAAATGGGCAAAAAATGGGGACACACGGCCTGGTCGTGTGTTTTCCCACGGTCGTGCCTGACCAACCTGAGGCGCACACGACCATGGCGCGCGAGGTTAAAAGGGGCGAGCTGATGTGAGCAAAACATATAGGGTTTTAGGAGTAGTTTTCGCTCACATTTCATTGCATTTTGTGTTAGTTTCATGCATATGTTACTCTGTTTTTGCACGCATTTCCTATTATCTGGTTCGGAGCTCTGCTCGTTGTACTTTTGTGTGCAGGTTGGCTTTTTGGGCGAAAAAGATGTGTTTTCGGAGCAAAGAAGGACATTTCAGCTAAACGCAGAGTGGGACATGGGCAGGGCATATGGATTCACACGGTCGTGTCCAATGGGCGAAGAACAGTACCCCAGAGCCACACACGGGCTGGCCGTGTGGAAACACACGGTCATATGGAGGCCCGACAGATTTGCACGACTAGGGTTTTTTCCAGATTTTACAGTGGTCCGAGGCGATGTCTATATAAGGATGGCTCCGCCCAAACCCTAGGGGGGAGACACGACGGCTAGGACGGCACACCAAGGCCCTAAAAAGTTTCGGTAACTCGCTACAGGGAGGAGAAATGCCACCGGAGGTCCACACCTTGCAATACAACGCCGGAGAGAAGATCACAAAAGCATTGTATATTTCTATTTCTGCGCTTTATTCCTATTGTATTCAAACTTAAACATGCTTTGTGATTCTTCCTATGTATTTATGGAGTAGTACTTTCGATTCTAGGATTAGGGAGTAGCTTGTGTACATAAACAATGTTGGTTCATGTTTAATTCTGGCCAAGAGTTTGATTTGACAATTGGTAGTTGCTCTTTATTATATCTACGTGTGTTTGGCTTTCTTTCCGTTGTGCTTAGGTGATACGAGGTGGTGACAACCCTCGCAATCTATAATTTAGGAGATTTGATCAAGGAACCTAGGGGTAAACCTGATCTCCCGTAACTGCGGGGAGAAGGGAGTGGTGGAATCGGAAACGGTCCATAACAAGGTTTGATTTGGCATCCTCGTACCCTCTATCCCGTCCTTTGGGTGGAGATAGCTCCAAGTGAATGCGGCGGCTCTGCGGGAGAGTGTATGATGTCCCTTCCCTAAAATCGTAGGTAGATATTTAGGCAACGCCAATTGACAATATTGTTCTGTGATACACAAGTGAAACCGAAGTCTTAGAATCAACTTTTAAGACCCCGACACACTCCTTTCCTCCTCCGTGTGACACCGTACAGAGTAACGTCCACCAATAGTCCTCACCAACCAAAATCTCTTAGAGACCACTTCCGATCAATTACTACAACTTAGTGTATTGGTATTCGAATCCCAGTCCCTATGGGATCGATAATCTTTATTACTTGACGACATCCGTGCACTTGCGGACGTTGAGCGTGAGCACGCACTTTGAATCCTCGATGGTATCCTTCGTGAGATTTGAGGTCGCGTCCGTGCGCATCAAGTTTTTGGCGCCGTTGCTGAGGATTGTTGATTCAATATCAAATCGAACAGTGGTAAATTAGATCGGACTTAGGATTAGATTATTTTCTTTCTTTATTTTCTTCCTAGTTTTATCTTATTTGCTTTAGTTCTATTTGCCATATTTAGATTTAGTTTTTACTTTTTTGCTGTAGTTTCATATTTACTTATTGCATCTTAGATTTTTATTTACTAGATTTATTTATTTTCTATTTTTTTTAGAATTAGATTAGCACTCTTACCTTTGTGGTTTAGTTCATCGTATGCTTAGACGACTAGGGTCGGAAGGTCTAATTTCGATCGACTTAGAGATTGAGCGAACCTTTCACCGTCGGAGAGCAGCACAGCGAAAGATGGAAGATCAAGCTGCATCCGAGGTGAACATAGGCAGTCGACCTCTACGGGACTATGCAGCTGCTAGTGCTAGAGGATTCAGGCCGAGTATAGCTGGACCATCTATTTCGGTAAATAACTTTGAGATGAAGCCGACACTTATACATATGGTCCAACAGAGCCAATTCAGGGGAGCTGTGACTGAACACCTGAACCAACATCTTGAGGCTTTTCTCAAAATCTGCTCAACGATGAAAATGAATGGAGTCCCTACTGACGTGATTCACCTGAGCTTATTCCCGTTTTCACTGTGGGATAAGGCTAAGGCATGGCTTCACTCCCTACCTTCTAGCAGCATCACCACATGGGAGCAGTGTGAGCAACAGTTTTTGAATAAATACTTCCCACTAAGTAAGACTTCTCACATACTCCATCTTATCACGAGCTTTCTCTAGAAGGTGGGGGAGTCCTTATTCGAAGCTTGGGATCGCTACAAGGGGCTACTTTACCAATGCCTACATCACAGACTAGAGAGGTGGCTGGTGATCCACATTTCTAGAATGGGATCGCTTACGCCACAAAGATGTCCCTAGATTCTGCCGCAGGAGGAGCACTAATGAATAAGACCATAGAGGAAGAGGAAGAGCTTATCGAGGAGGTGGCACAAAACCACCATCAATGGGCTTCCGAACATGGTCAACCCACGCTTGCAGCAGGATGATACACTGTCAACTCCATGGACCACCTTTTGGCAAGGATGGATGCGCTCAGTAGACGATTTGAATCTTTGAACCCTTCATCTGCATATGCGGCCATTGATTTTGGAGAGGGAGCGACAGCGGCAGTGTATCGAGAGGACTACTATGGAGGGCAGGGGACCTCAGACGAGCAGATTGAGCACTGTGACACGATTGGGGACTATGACCAAAGGCCCCACAATCAATACTCTACTACCTACAATCCCGGATGGATAAATCACCCGAATTTCTCCTACAAAAATAACTCGGGAAACCCCCAACCATCCAGAGGGTATGGGCAGCAGCAGGGCAATGGGCAGCGACCACAGAAGTTCAGACTAGAACTGATGATGGAGGACTTCATCGCTACCCAAACTAAGGCCAATGAGGAATTTCGTCGGCAACATCAGAAGTCTGAAGAAGCACTTAGAGACTTGAAGGCCACCGTCGATGGCCTTGCAAGTCATACCAGGATGTTGGAGACGCAGGTGGCCCAAATAGCCCAATCCGTGTCACAACCTGCGAAGAGCTCTCCGACGAGCCAAGGAAAAGAGGAAGCAGTGAGGCAAAATAGCCAATTCACCAAGGGGTGTGCAACCATGATTTCCACCCTACCTAACCAAGCTAAGTTTGAAGAGAAGATTCCAGTACAGCTTGAGGATCTTGGTGAATTTGTTATCCCCTGCTCGATTTATGGGGAGAGTTTCGACAAAGCGCTATGCGATTTAGGGTTATCAGTCAGTGTGATGCCCTACGCATATTATCTGAAGATGGGACTGAGCGGGCTCCAACTCGCGAATCTTGGTAATCGTATGGGGGATGATTTAGTAAAGGAGCTCGTTGGCCTGCTACCACACGTGCCTGTGATGATTGAGGATTTTGTGATACCCACGGACTTCATTATACTGAACACAGGACCAAATCCTCAGAATCCCATTATTCTGGGAAGGCCTTTTCTATCGATCACAGGGGCGTGCATAGATGTGAAGGCACATCAGATCTCCCTGGAGGTAGACGGGGGAGATCATCCTTTTCAGCCTTTCGGAGCACAAAACTCCCTACCTTGACGACTTCACATTTAGCAGAATGAAGCTGGAACCACCACATGTGTTGGGATCTCTTTATGCAAAATAGCATATGCGCAACGGAAAAATTAGGATCCCTTCCAAGTGATCCTTGCGAAAGAAAAACTCGTACAAAAATAAATTTCTCAAAAGAAAGCCTATCTTATAGGAGAATTCTACCTTTGTTGCGTGCCCTTTGCAATCCCGCTTTTCCTTGGATGTATTGGATCTTTTAGCACGTTCAAATGTCCGTGCCTCTATATGTATCCACACGAGCAAGCTCTTGTCTCACAAAAGAAAACTAGAAGATCTCTCCTTTACTTCTTGCTAGAGAAGTCCCTAAAGGAGAGGAAGGTAGGGAAGAAGAGAAAGGAAGAAGAAGACTACTCTTCTTGCTAGCTTACACTCACAAAACCACACAACAAAAGCCTCTCCCACCAAGCTCTCACCAAGCCTTAAGCTCCAACTCAACTCATTTGGCCGGCCACCCCATGGGGTGTTTTATAGGATTTGGAAAACCTTTCATCTCCTATCACATTCAATGCAATCAATGGCATTGAAAGATAATTAAACAAGGAGTTATCCTCCTTGTTTTGGCCGGCCACATGTGGAGGAAATCCAAGGGTCAAAACCCTTTGTCTCCTTCCAACTCATCAAGCTTAGGTGGCATGCTTATGTGGCATGCTTAGGTGGCATGCTTAGGTGGCATTCATGGATGTTGAATTAATCTTATTAATTCAATAAGCTTATGTTATCATATTGAATTAATCTCATTAAATCAATAAGATAACATATTGAATTAATCTTATTAAATCAATTAAGCTTAGCATATTGAATTAATCTCATTAAATCAATAAGCTAAAATTCTCATTAAGCTTAAAGTCCAAAAACCATTTTGTACTTAAGCTTATTCCCAAATTATTCTAGTCAAACTAGAATGCACTAATTCTTCTAATCATCATGCTCTTTGTGTGTAACCCTATAGGCTCTCATAACGTTGGCAGTGGATCTAAACTCTTTTAGATACACAAGCAATGAGCGACATCTAACAATACATCATTGCTACCCAAGTTACGAGATAAGTCAAGATCCGACTAACCTTTCCGTGACTACTATAATATATGACCGTGTCCTTCTATCCTTGATATCAGATTGATCAATGAGGCATAGACCGTGTCATCCTCGATCAATCTATGTGTTTCTTGATCACTGAGTAAACTAACTCAAACAAATGAGCTCAATATCTCATATTGACTCATTCGAGCATGGCCATGCGTTTTAGTAGTTCTACTCAATCAAGGGCCCAGATATCACTCCGTCATATGGGAGGATAGATCCCATCTACATCACTCACATCCCTCCGCATAATTTGTTATATACCCGATGTCGCCTTTATGGTCCACCTATTACGGGTGGCGTTTGTGATACCAAAGTACATAACTCCTTATGTAGGAACCGTAGTGACTTGAGTTTGAGGACTATTCATACCAATAGTCACATGAAAGTTTATGACACTCATATATGGCGATCCATGAAACTTTCTCATGGCGAATCGATTCGATATATATTCTCTACGATAGACCCATGGGTCAACTTGATATCAGATATCCATGACGTGTGAGATCAAGTCATCAATGCACCTACATGCTAGTCTTTATGTATTAATAGTGCCCTTGCATATTAATACTTGACTAGGAACATTTCGGAAAGTGTTCTCTACAGCCTCTCATAATCAATTACATTGATGTCTTTGTAGATAAGAACCTACTTTTCTAGGGCATTATTATATTTAATTTAGCAAGCAAGGCGTAAATATAATAATACCAATCCTTTGCCTTTATAGAATATGATACAAAATGTTCCCTATTCAACCATCACATGATTGGTTCTAGGGCTATAACTAACAATCTCCCACTAGCACTAGTACCAATCACTGATATCTAATACCTAGTGACCTAGTGTGACCATCATGCTTCCTCTGTACCCAAAGCCTTGAGTGATGGATCTGCGATGTTAGCTTCCGGTACTCTGCATATCCTCACATCTCCTCTATCGATGATCTCTCGAATGAGATGGAAGCGCCGTATGTATGTGTTTGGTCCGATGTGCTCGAGGTTCCTTAGCCTGTGCAATAGCCCCATTGTTGTCACAATAGAGGTCTATTGGATCTGCAATGCTAGGAACTACCCCAAGTTCACTGATGAACTTGCGGAGCCAAACAGCCTCCTTTCTTTGCATCGGATCGACAATATACTCGGCTTCCTGTTGTAGAATCGGCAAGCTGTGTCCCCTTGAACTCTTCGACTCCACGGCTCCACCATTCGGGCAAAACACGTACCGATTGCGATCTATAGTCATCCTTATGCATTTGGAAGCTTGCATCACGTAACCCTTCTGATTAGCTCCTCATTGCCTCAAATATCGGAAATATTCTTTCGTTCTTCGTAAGTATTTAAGAATATTTTTGAGCTATCCGATGACTTTCACCGGATCAGTATCTACTACTCGTCATGCTCAAAGCATACGAGGCGTCGGGAAGTACAAAGCATGGCGTACATGATAGACCCTATAGCAGATGCATAAGGGATCTTATCCATGCGATCTCTCTCCTCCTTAGAAGAGGGACATTGAGTCTTCGAAAGACTCACACCATGTGATAAAGGCAGAAATCCCTTCTTGGAATTTTGCATAGCAAAATGATCTAGCACTTTATCAATGTATGTACTCTGACTTAGGCTAAGTAATCTTTTAGATCTATCTCTATAGATCTTGATGCCTAGAATATAGGCAACTTCACCTAAGTCTTTCATTGAGAAACAATTCCCTAACCACATCTTCACGCAATTTGGGTGAGGGAATATCATTTCCGATGAGAAGTATGTCATCTACATACAAGACAAGAAATACAATTGTGCTCCCACTATTTCTCTTGTAGACACAAGGTTCATCTTCATTCTTGATGAAACCAAACTCCTTGATTGCATCATCGAATCGAAGATTCCAGCTTCGAGAGGCTTGCTTTAGTCCATAAATGGACCTTTGCAGTTTGCATACCTTTCCAGGATGCTTTGGATCTTCAAAACCCTCAGGCTGTGTCATGTACACATCCTCGAGTAGCTTTCCATTCAGAAAAGCGGTTTTGACATCCATCTGCCAGATCTCATAATCGTGGTAGGCTGCAATAGCAAGTATGATCCGAATGGATTTAAGCATCGCAACTGGTGAAAAGGTTTCATCATAGTCAATACCATGAATTTGTTTGAATCCTTTAGCCACCAATCTACCTTTATAGGTATGCTTATTACCATCCATGTCAGTCTTTACTTTAAAGACCCACTTACACCCAATAGGTTTTACCCCTTCAGGTGGATCAACCAAAGTCCATACTTGGTTAGTGTACATGGATTCCATTTCGGATCTCATGGCCTCTAGCCATTTCTCGGAATCTGGGCTCATCATAGCTTCTTGATAGGATGTAGGCTCGTCAAGATCGACAAGCAATACTTCACCGTTGTCAGTCAAGAGAAAAGAATATCTCTCGGGTTGACGATGGATCCTATCAGATCTACGAAGAGGTTGGTCTACTTGAACAGGTGTTTGCTCCACAACTCTTTGGGCAATAATTTCCTCATCCACAACACTTTGTGGTGCCTGTTCATTTTCCATCGAAGCCTTAGTGTTATCTTCATCTTGAATTTCTTCAAGATGAATTTTACTCCCACTAGTTTTTCTAGAAATAAATTCTCTTTCTAGAAAGACAGAATTTCTGGCAACAAACACCTTGCCAAGTGTGGGATTGTAAAAGTAATATCCCTTAGTTTCCTTGGGATATCCTACAAAATAACACTTATCGATTTGGGTCCTAGTTTATCCGAGACTTGGCGTCTAACATAAGCTTCACAACCCCAAATCTTTATAAAAGACATTTTGGGACTCTTCCCGATCCATAGCGATATGGTGTCTTTTCTACAGCTTTTGATGGGACGCGATTAAGTGTGAAAGCGGTTGTCTCTAGAGCTAAACCCCAAAAGGAAGTAGGTAGATCAGTCTGGCTCATCATTGATTGTACAATATCTAATAGAGTACGATTTCTCCTTTCAGATACACCATTCCATTGTGGTGTTCATGGTGGAGTGAGTTGGGATATTATCCCACACTCAGCCAGGTGATCACGAAATTCTTGACTAAGGTATTCACCACCTCGATCTGATCGAAGTAGCTTAATACGCTTACCAAGTTGGTTTTGTACTTCATTCTTGAATTCTTTGAACTTTTCAAAGGATTCTAACTTATGTCTCATCAAATATAAGTAGCCAAATCTACTCATATCATCAGTGAAAGTAATAAAGTATTTATAGCCTCCTCTGGCTTCGACATTGAAAGGGCCACATACATCAGTATGTATGAGTCCTAACAAGTCCGTCGCTCTCTCGCCATGTCCACTAAATGGAGTTTTAGTCATCTTTCCTAAAAGACAAGATTCGCATATCTCATATGATTCAAAATCAAATGAGTCCAATAATCCATCTTTATGGAGTTGGGATATGCGTTTTTCATTTATGTGACCTGGCGGCGATGCGAAGATATGTTTGGTTCAAATTATTCGATTTGAACCGTTTGATATTTACGTTATAAATTGGGTTTTCTAAATCTAGAACATAGAGACCATTCATAAGTGGTGCATTACAATAGAACATTTCATTCAAATAAATGGAACAACATTTGTCCTTTATTATAAAAGAAAAGTTTTTCTTGTCTAAACAAGATACAGAAATTATGTTCTTTGTTAATGCAGGTACATAAAAGCACTCCTCTAGTTCTAAGATAAGCCCAGTGGGCAAAGACAAAGAATATGTTCCTCTGACTCTGGCGACAACTTTTGCGCCATTGCCTACTCGTAGGTCCACTTCGCCCTTTGCCATTAGTCTACTATTTCTCAGTCCCTGCACATTAGTACAAATGTGAGATGCACATCCGGTATCTAATACCCATGTAGAAGAAATAGATAGATTAACTTCTATAACGTGTATACCTGAGGCAGAAGTCCCACTTCTTTTATTCTTTACTTCCTCAAGGTAGACTTTGCAGTTCCGCTTCGGTGTCGATCTCACCACAATAGAAACAGTCCCTTCCTTAGGTACTTTACCTTTACCCTTTGAAGTGGATGAATTTGCCTTGCCTTTGGCTTGGGTCTTACCCTTGCCTTTGCGCTTACCTTTGCCCTTCTTGACCATTAGTACATTACTAACTTTCTTTTTGAGATTCGGTTGTGATTCTTAACATCTTTGAGAATCTCGAGCAAAGGTTTATCAATTTCATTCATGTTATAATTCATGGCGAATTGATTATATGCTTCGACAGCGATTGCGAGGATAACATCGGTTGCCAATTCTTGGCTCGATGGAAAACCTAGTCTTTCAAGGTTCTCAGCGTACCCAATCATTTTAAGTCGTGAGTTCCTACAGGTGTTCCTTCTTGCATCTTGCATGCAAAAAGAGCCTTAGACACTTCAAAACGCTCGTGCCTAGCTTGTCCTTGATATAGTTGTTTCAAATGCTCAACCATATCATAGGCATCCATGTTCTAATGTTGCTTCTGAAGCTCAGAGTTCATGGTGGCAAGCATAAGGCATGACACATCTAATCGTCATCTTGATGCTTCTTATAAGCATCCTTTTCGGCCGAGTGGCGCTAGGCGGGTGTTTGAGGATAACTGCTCTAGGACATACAGTTTACGTTCTTGCTTGAGGATAATCCTCAAGTTCCTATAGATCTAGAAAGTTAGCTCCATTGAGCTTGTCTTTCTCAGGGCGATCGCAAGTTTGAGGGTGTGTCGTGTTAGATGACATGGTGATCTACAACATTAAAATGCAAAATTAAGTATCATACCTAAGTCATTTAATTAGGCCTTTAATTAAATGAGGCTCCCACTAAATTCTCATAGCTTTGATATGAGCTAATCATTGATGTAGGCAAACACATTTTGCTTACATCATTAGCTTCTATTTAGCTATAAATTTATATGGGATAAAGATCCACATCATAATTTCTTGAGTTAGCTTTGGCTAATCGCCCAAGGCGTAGTATGATTAGGTAGGCAATCTTTTGCCAATTACATCTGATGTAACTCTTTAATAGCTTTGGTTAAGTTTAGATTAGTTTAGTGCTTATTCCTAAACCGACTTCTAGGGTGGCGAGGCAGAGGCCTTCTTTGATATCGAACAACGACCACTTCTAAGACAAAGTTGATGTTGAAATCACACAAAACTAATTTTTAAAACTTATGTTCAAAGCTAATATATGCCTCTACTTTCTTAATTAAGTCTTAACCAAGTTTGATAGCGGGACATCACGATTGTCCACTGCACTCTTCAAGATAAAATGCATTGCTTTGCTTTGGCAAACCCAATAACAAATGATCGAGAAGTAGTGAGTACCCAAACTTTAGTAGGCATATCGTTTAGACTTATTAAGAAATAAACTTAAACATGCATCACATACATATTAGCATACATCACATATAAGCTAAATTAACATGCATCACATACATATTAGCATACTAAGCGTGTCATGGTTATGGCCCTTATTCTACAATCTTCTCAAGCCAATGAGAAGATTGATTGGTCAACCTAGGGATAGCATCTTCTCCCAAGTGCTTCCTTTTGGTTGTCTTGTGTTGTTGACTTCCTTGTAACATCATCTTCCAATGGACCCTCCATCTTTATTTTGTATATTACAAAGGAGAAATACGAGTTACATTCGAGTCTAAAACTAATTTTACAACAAGATTTTTAGGAGAAAGGCACGACTCATGAGGTATTAAGAATTACAACACACATTCACAAACTTTTTGGGACTAGGCCATAACCATGCACTATGTCATTTTTAACTTTTAAAAGATATCGGATATTTTATTATGTTTGAAAAATTGCTAATGCAATTATCAACTCATAATAAAATTTATCCTACTTCTATATCATATATAAAATAGAGAAAACTATTTTTATACGATCTTTCGCAAGTGGCTCGATACCATCAGTTGGGATCTCTTTATGCAAAATAGCATATGCAAGAACGGAAAAATTAGGATCCTTCCAAGTGATCCTTGCGAAAGAAGAAAACTCGCATAAAAATAAATTTCTCAAAAGAAAGCCTATCTTATAGGAGAATTCACCTTTGTTATGCCCTTTGCAATCCCGCTTTCCTTGGATGTGTTGGATCTTTAGCACGCTCAAATGTCCGTCTCTATATGTATCCACACGAGCAAGCTCTTGTCTCACAAAAGAAAACTAGAAGATCTCTCCTTTACTTCTTGCTAGAGAAGTCCCTAAAGGAGAGGAAGGTAGGGAAGAAGAGAAAGGAAGAAGAAGACTACTCTTCTTGCTAGCTTACACTCAAAAACCACACAACAAAGCCTCTCCCACCAAGCTCTCACCAAGCCTTAAGCTCCAACTCAACTCATTTGGCCGCCACCCCATGGGGTGTTTTATAGGATTTGAAAACCTTTCATCTCCTATCACATTCAATGCAATCAATGGCATTGAAAGATAATTAAACAAGGAGTTATCCTCCTTGTTTTGGCCGCCACATGTGGAGGAAATCCAAGGGTCAAAACCCTTTGTCTCCTTCCAACTCATCAAGCTTAGGTGGCATGCTTATGTGGCATGCTTAGGTGGCATGCTTATGTGGCATTCATGGATGTTGAATTAATCTTATTAATTCAATAAGCTTATGTTATCATATTGAATTAATCTCATTAAATCAATAAGGTAACATATTGAATTAATCTTATTAAATCAATTGCTTAGCATATTGAATTAATCTCATTAAATCAATAAGCTGTATTCTTATTAAGCTTAAAGTCCAAAACCATTTTGTACTTAAGCTTATTCCCAAATTATTCTAGTCAAACTAGAATGCACTAATTCTTCTAATCATCATGCTCTTTGTGTGTGACCCTATAGGCTCTCATAACGCTGGGTGGATCTAAACTCTTTTAGATACACAAGCAATGAGCGGCATCTAGCAATACATCATTGCTACCCAAGTTACGAGATAAGTCAAGATCCGACTAACCTTTCCGTGACTACTATAATGTATGACCGTGTCCTTCTATCCTTGATATCAGATTGACCAATGAGGCATAGACCGTGTCATCCTCGATCAATCTATGTGTTTCTTGATCCCTGAGTAAACTAACTCAAACAAATGAGCTCAATATCTCATATTGACTCATTCGAGCATGGCCATGCATTTTAGTAGTTTTACTCAATCAAGGGGCCCACAGATATCACTCCCGTCATATGGGAGGGATAGATCCCATCTACATCACTCACATCCCTCCGCATAATTTGTTATATACCCAGAATCGCTTTTATGGTCCACCACATGTGACGTTTGACGATACTAAAGTACATAACTCCTTATGTAGGGAACCGTAGTGACTTCAGGTTTGAGGACTATTCATACCAATAGTCACATGAGAAAGTTTATGACACTCATATGATGATCCATGAAACTTTCTCATGGCGGGTCAGTTCAGTATATATTCTCTAATATATACCCATGTGTCAACTTGATATCATATATTAATGACTTGTGAGATCAAGTCATCAATTGACCTACATGCTAGTCTTTATGTATTAATATTGCCCTTGCATATTAATACTTGACTAGGAACATTTAGGAAAGTGTTCTCTACAGCCTCTCATAATCAATTCTGCCAATTGATGTGCTGTAGATAAGAACCTACTTTTCTAGGGTATTATTATATATTTAATTTAGCTGGCACAAGCAAGACGTAAATATATAATAACCAATCCTTTGCCTTTATAGAATATGATACAAAATGTTCCCTATTCAACCATCACATGTTTGGTTCTAGGGCTATAACTAACAACATGAAGATCCTGAGACGGATGAATGGAGGTTCACTGAACCACCAGAGCCGAGTTGATAGTAGAGTGCGGTCCAGCTAAACGACCTTAAACAAAGTGCTTCTTGGGAGGCAACCCAAGTCTAGTTTTAGGTTTCCCTTTTGATTTCATTGCATGCATTTGTTTGATTCTTAGTTTTGATTTTCATCCCATTTAGAGTTAGGAGTAGAAAAGAACTTTGCTAGGAAAAAATGAAATCCATATTAGCCTACACGGCAAAGTGCATGAGAAAATTCGGATCGTGGTGCGTAAATGGGCGAAAAAAGGGGACACACGGCCTGGCCTTGTGTTTTCCCACGGTCGTGCCCGATTGACGAGAGGTGCACATGGCTTGGCCGTGTGTTTTCACACGGTCATGGTGCGCAAGGTTAAAATGGGCAAGTCGTGTGTTTTCACCCCATTTGCGTCGTGTGCTTCAAAAGTTCTTGCCCTAGCCATGTGATTTCATCTTCCCCACCATCTAGAAGCATTTTCTACCTCTAAAGAAGCCAAAAGGAGCAAAGATGAGGAGGACCAAGACCGTAGCATCCCGATTCGGCGCCTCGGAGCGACGAGCAAGGAGAGCCGACACTCCTCAAGCTCCAGAAAATGGTAACGCCCTACCCACTCTTCTTTTTTGCAATAATGAACATAGAGATAGGTACAATATGCTCTCTACTCATAAACTTACTTCTACTAGGTACTTAGATGAAGATTTGCTAGAATCTCTAGGATTGTTGGGTGATATGCAAACCCTATTTGCAAAAATGGGGTGGGAAGAGATTATGGGAATAAATCACCTAACATACCCTAGGATAGTTTTGGAATTTTTGAGTTCCTTAGAGGCGGAAGTTTTAATGGGTAGAGAGAGCGAGGAGGGTAGGATAACTTTTAGTTTTTAACATTGAGAATGAGTGGACCCTCCACCAATAGAACTCATGCTTTTTTTTTATGAAGGGTAAATATATATCATCAAAGAAAAGCACAATCATACAAAAGCCTGGAACTCATGCTCATGTCATGTCTGACGAAGTGTCAGATCTGAGTTGTGTCCTAGGAGGAGGTGTACATGTGCTCTCATGGGTACCTCATCTCTCATGTGTACTGGCCCTCTCATGGGTACATCAAGCCATACCCGTCCTGCATCCATGCATAGCTTAAGTGCGTCTGTCGTCCTTGTGACGTGCTACCTCATCTCCCATGTGTACCTCATCGCTCTATCCTCTATCTCCATCTTCCCATCCACCTCGCATGGTGTCCCTCCAACACTTGTCCCTTTCGGAAAGTGACCAGCCATCAACGGATTTGCCATGTCTTTACTATAGTGGTTTGCTACAGACTAGATAGGCTTTTCAGGTGGGCCTATTCACCTCTAATAGGCTTATTGGCCAAGCCTCAGCCATAAACGGATTTGCAGCGTCTTTACCGTAGTTGTTTGCTACGGACTAGATAGGCATTATGGGCAGCCTATTCGCCCTCAAAAATTTTTTCTTCTCGAAAACAAACTGCCCTAACACAGTAAAGTGCCCTGATTTTTTTTTTTACAAACTACCCTAACACAGTAAAGTGCCCTGATCGCAAAGTGCTCCGTCTGGTTAGACCCGGTCAGTGAACTGGCCTGTCATAGTGCCCTGGCATCATGCTCCACCTCTGTGGGCCTTCCTGTATAGCCGACCACCTTGTGCGAGTTCGTCTCTATGAAAGGGGAGGAGTACCCTGTCACAGTGCCCTGGCACAGTGCCTTGGCACAGTGACTTGACACAGTGCCCTACAAGCCTCATCCATTGGAGGTGCCTTGATGTAGTCGGCTCCCGTTACCTTTAAAAGTGCCCTGGAGTACCCTGGAGCCTCTATGTGTGGTGAAGTGCCCTGGGTATGGCAAAGTACCCTGGCCCTTCCTTGCTTAAGAGCCAAAACTGCCCTGGACAGGCCAAGGTGCCCTACGACCTTTGTTGCGAACGGTGCTATGGATAAAACACTACCCTGGTTGGCAGCCCTGTGGTCCACCCTGTTGCGGAGACTGCCCTGGCTCTGGTGAAAGTGCCCTGGAGACACTTTAGACCAAATCGCCCTGTCATTGCGTCTAAGGAAACAAAACTTCCCTGAAAGTGCCCTAGCATAGTAAAGTGCCCTGATTTTTTTTTTCGAAACAAATTGTCCTGACACAGTAAAGTGCCCTGACACAGTGAAGTGCCCTGACACTGTAAAGTGCCCTGGCAGAGACAAAGTGCCCTGGCCTTTGAGGCTAGGGAAAGTGCCCTGGACAGAGATGAAGTGCCCTGTCCAAGGGAAAGGGCCCTGGCCAAGGGAAAAGTGCCCTGGCCAGAAGAGCCTTGACAAAGGGAGAGATTGCCCTAGCCAAGGAAAGAACCAGGAGAATGGCCTGTTAAGGGGAGAAGTGCTCTGGTGAAGGGGGGAAGTGCCCTGGCCAAGGGGAACAAGGAGAATGGCCTGTTAAGGGGAGAAAAGAGAGTACCCTGGCCGAAGGGAGTGAAGTGCCCTGGCCGAAGGGAGTGAAGTGCCCTGGAAGAATGAGGTTAGAAGGAGGGATAGTAAGGGGAAGCACCCTGGAAGTGAAGTGCCGGAATGGTGGGGTCAGTTGAGTGTATGCCCTGGACCGGAGAAGAACCCTGGCCAGGGAGAAGTGCCTTGGAATGAAGGGAGAGGGAGAGAGAATGAGGGAGTAGTGCTCAGACATGGAGGTGTAAGGAAGAGAATAAGGGGAAAGTGCCCTGGAAGTGAAGTATCCGGGGTGGTGGGACAGGGGAATAAGGAAACTGTCCTGGATGAAGAGAGACAAGGCAAACCTATTTGAGGCAGGGTCTTAGCCTTGGATTCACGTGATTCCTTCTGGGAATTGTATGATGTTGTCCTCCATCACCCTGTAAACATGGATCTACATCTTGCGAAAGATTAGGTCCCCATCAAACTTTGCCCCTTCAAATCTACTTGAATTTCTCTGCCTCCAGACCAAATAGATTAGGGTTGACATTGCTAGATGGCGGGCACGATTCCATGTCGTGGCTTTCTTGTATCATGCTCTGAAGATTCTGAACATGCACCGATGAGTTACCATCTCGTATCTCATCCTTAGCCATCTTCTGACCCTGTTCCAAAGTTGTCGGATTTGTTCGCATTTGAAAAACATATGATCCATAGTTTCCTCCTCTTGCCCATAGAAAATGCATTCCTTGTCCTCTATATATTCCTGCCCTGCTCGTACCGGTAGTTTACCGTGTGCTAGCATCCACAATGTAAATCTATGGCTTGGTTGTATATCCTTCTGCTAGACTGTGACTGCCTAAGCTTTCCTGGTTCCACTCTGTCTGAAGTGGTCATATGCCTTCTGAACTCCGCCTTTGCCCTGCCCAAACCATGTTGTTAGAAGTTGGCTTGCTCCCTCTGTGGTAGTTGCAGTGCCTAGGATGTCATTTTTGATCAGTATCAATTTCTTCATGAGCGGTGAATACGTATGCTTGCTTTGCCATCCCCAAATGTCTCCTTGTTGTATGTATGTATGGTGAACCCACCGAATCCATAGAGTGTCTTGCTTCTCTTGTACCCGCCATAGGACCTTGGCCAATAGTGCCATGTTCCATGCCCTCAGGTCCCTCAGCCCTAACCCTCCTTCATCCTTGGGTTTACACATTACCTTCCATGCTACCGGAGGATTCTTTGTACTCCACATAAGTGAACGACAGATACTATAAATCTTTTCTATTACGCCTATCGGGAGTGGCAAGATTGACATCCAATAACATTCAATTCCTTGCAAAACTGAGGCTATAAGTTGGCTTTTCCCTGTGTATGACAGTGTGGTTTTTGGCCATGAGCTGACTTTCTTTGTGAGGTTGTCCAGTAGTGTGTAGTAATCAGTAACTCTTAGCTTTTGGGATGCGATTGGGATCCCTAAATACCTAAATGGCATCTCCCCTTCATTGAACCCAGTGATATCAAGCAGTCTTCCACGGGTACTTGGATCCACTCCTGCCATATAGATGTTTGATTTAGCCATATTGGCACTCAGGCCTGCCATGTTAGCAAATTGTGTTAGGCAGTCTTTCAAAACTTCCACCGATGATATATCCCCACGGCTAAGGAGCAGGAGATCGTCGGCATACATTAGGTGAGATATCCTGAGTTCTTTACACTTTGGGTGAAACTGAAAATCAGATCTGCTAGTGCACTTGGCTAGCATCCAAGAAAGGTACTCCATGCATAACCCAAAAAGATATGGGGAGAGGGGGTCCCCCTATCTGAGTCCCCTACCTCCTTTAAAGAAACCATGCATGTGTCCATTGATTGCGATTGAGAATGTCAGGCTGGTTATGCTCTCTCGAATCCATGTTATGAACTTGTCTGGAAACTGTAACGATGAGAGGACATCTTGGAGGAAACCCCAGTGCACTAAGTCAAAAGCTTTTTGTAGGTCAACCTTAAGTATGTACCGTGGAGAAATCCTTTTCGTTGTGTAGTTGTGCATGATCTCTTGGGCTAAATGTATATTATCTGCAATGCTTCGACCCTGTACAAATGCAGTTTGCTCTTTGTGCAGCAAGTGATCCATAACTTCTGATATTCTGCCTACTAGGATTTTGGCAATAATCTTGTAAAACACTGTGCAGCAGGAGATTGGTCTATAATCGTGGACCTTGCTTGCATGGGGAGATTTCGGGATTAAGGTGATTAGTGTATGATTCCAGGACTTTAGGAGCTAGCCATTGGTGAAAAATTCCAGGACTGCTGCTACAACATCATGCTTAACTAGATCCCACGAGTGTTTGAAAAATTTTGAATTATATCCATCTGGTCCTGGGGCTTTGAGATCTCCAATGTCAAATAGGGCTTTCTGGATTTCTTCTTCGGTTGGTAATAGGATTATCTGGTTCTGCTGTGCTTCTGTTAGTTTCGTTCCAAAATGCATGCATTCTCCTTTGAAATCAGTCCTTGTTTCTTCTACTCCTAATTGATTCTGAAAATATGTTAGGAATTCAATTATTATTTCCTCTGATGAGCTTGTATGTTCCCCATTAGGCTTCTCTATGGCTACTATTTCTCTCCTCTTGTTATTTCTCTTTACTAGAGCATGGAAGAAAGAAGTGTTCCTATCTGTTCCATGGAAGTATTCATGCTTTTCTCTCTGTAAATAGAATAAGTATTCTGCCCTCTCAAGCAATTCCACTTTCCTTCTTGTAGCATTATAGTTCTCATCCATATGTCCTCGCATGAGGCCTTGTTGTTGCATTGTTTCCAAATGTTACCGTGCCTGCTTGACCCTCTCTTGGATGTGTTGGTAGTGGAGGCGGTTGAGCTGTCTGAAATGTGATTTGAGGTGTGTGAGTTTTTTTCAGCTTATACTACCTTGTGCCCTGCATAGTGCTGGGGATAACTGTTTGCCACTTTTCTTCCACTAGTTGCCTGTATTCAGGATGTGTTGTCCACATATTATAAAATCTGAACGGCTTGGCTTTCTGCCTTGAGCTTCCTAGGACAGAAACAATACATGCAGCATGATCCGAGATTGTCCCTGGCATTCGAAAATCAGCATAACTGCTCTGATTCTGTTCCATCCATATCCTATTGCCCATTGCACGATCTAGTTTGCTCACTATATGGCCATTTTTCCATGTGAATTGACACCCTATGGAGTGTAGGTCTTCAATTCCAGCCTCCATTGTAAAGTCCTGGAAATCCGCTGTGGCATATAATGTAACAGCCATGCCTCCTTGCTTGTCTGTCAGGGAGAGAGGTGAGTTGGAATATCCTAGTATTAGCCATGGAATCTCCATTGTATTGGCAAGCTGTGATAGTGTTGCCCACATGGTTTTCCTACTCGTGATGGAGAGTTGACCATTGATAAATGTGACTGCATAGGAACACCCTGTGATTCTGCATTTTATCCTAGTGTGTATCAACTGCTCTTCCCACATTTCAACATTAAGCTCAATGAGTTGCGGTTCCCATAAAAGCAGCATTCTGCTATTTTGAGAATTACCCAGTGGCTGCTCCATCTCCCATTTATGAAATCTCTTATTCTTCAGTGTATGGGACACCCATCTTTTGCTACAGAAGGAGGTCTGCCACCGCCTTCTGTTTGAGGCCTTTATTTAGGCCTCTAATATTCCATGCTCCAATCTTCATGGTTTTGCAGCCGGCATTCGCCGTCTAGCAGTGATGATCTTCCCTTGCTTTTCGTGTTTCTGCCCCTTGTTCAGTCTTGCTCCTTTCTCTGTTTGTCCTTGGGGATCTCCTTGGTATACCATTTCTACTTCATTATTGCCATCTGTTTTTGTTGATATCCCTTCCTTGCTCCATCGAGCAGCTGGTAGAGCTAGGATGATCGGTGGGAAGATACTTACAGACCTCTCTTGCAATATTGCTTGCCCATTATTTGTCCTTTTGCTAATATCTTGATTGTGCTCTTGTGTTCTGCTGTTGGGTGTTGCCTCATGTTCTTCCGTTTCTTTACTTGGGTCTTCTGGAGTTCCTGTATTGATTAAGTCCAACATCGTTGTGTCTTTACCAGTTGGTTCTGATTCTCTTTTATCCCCATTATCCATACTTCCTACATATGGTCTCATCTCTGGTAGTGTCTCTGATAGTGTCGCTGATGGTCTGTTCTTATGTTGTGCAGGTGATTGCTGTGCAGTATCCCTTTTGTTAGATGTGGTTATGCTTACATTTCTCCTTTGGCCCATCTCTCTCTGTTCATCTTTGCTTTCCCCTCTCTTTCTAGTACTCCGTCTGAGACTACCCTGCATATTATTCCCCTCCTTCAACCCTGTTATTTCAGTATCACCAATGTTGTCATTTGGCGTGCTAGTTTGCGTGCCACTTTCCACAGTTTCATCTGCCATAATGCTTGCATTATTCCCGTTGTGTCCTACTTGTTGGTCCAATTTCTCCATGGTTGCTACTAGCTATTTCGTTGCTTGGTTATCCCCAACATCTAATAAGAAGGCTGTCTGATCTTGTTCACCAGGTTCCATCCTGATACTTCCTACATTGTCTATGTTCATCCTAGTTGATGCCACATGTTCCTGTGGACTCTCCTTTATTAGCTTCTACATTGTTTCCCCATCTTTGTTTGGTGCAGTTATACCCAGAATTCTCTGTTGGCCTGCATGCTCCTCCTCATCTATTGGTTGTCGTTGTTCCTGCTTTCTAGGAATCCTCCCTTCTGCTTGTGGTCTAATACTATCATGCATGCCAGTTTTTGTGCCAGTCTCCACTGTAGCTTGTAAATTGTGTCTTGTCTCAATTTGGTTGTCTTCCTTTCCTTGTCCTATTTGTTTCTCTGATACCATACCAAAATTTCCTTTGTCTGATGTGATTGCATCCAAGATCGTTCCACGGTCTGATTTCTCCTTGGTGACTATGAGCTGCCTTTGTCCCTGATTTCTAGCATTTTCTTTTCCAGCTTGTGTTCTACCCTTTGTATAGTATTCATATGTGCCAAATCTTGTGCCATTCTCCACCATAGTCTTTAGATTAGTCCTTGCTCCTGTTCGATAGTTATCCTGGTCTTGATTCAATTGTTTCCTTGGTACTGACCTGCCAGCTATGTGCTCTAATGTGTGCCCATTTTGCTTTTGCTGACCTTGTTGATTTCCCTGATTTCTTTACTATCCTTGATAAATCTGTTCTTGCCTATCTTAGTTGCATTCCTTCATGATGGTGTTTTTCCCTTTTACCATTATGTTGCCGTTCACCTATATTGGTATTGATATGTTCCCATTTCTGCTCCTCCTCTGGTGTGCTTACTTTTGTACCGGTTCCTGCATCAGCTTCCCCCTTTTCAGTCATTCCCCATTCTGCATTGTCCATGTCTGCTGTGTATACTATCATTTGGCAATCCATTGCATCCATAGGTGATGTTGGTGATTGTTCCCACGCATTCATTGGGCAGTTTCCTTGATAGTTCCCCATTTGTTTGCAAGAATTACAAAGTTTCAGGCTGGATTCA
The DNA here is from genome assembly GCA_025175895.1 of Wurfbainia villosa. NCBI lineage: Eukaryota > Viridiplantae > Streptophyta > Magnoliopsida > Zingiberales > Zingiberaceae > Wurfbainia > Wurfbainia villosa. The sequence continues at coordinate 52,326,603 of CM046002.1, forward strand.
AATTTGATCTCTAAATCAGTGTCTGTGCCATCCGGTAGGGTGATGGCTATTGCTGTGGGCAATTCCTTAGAGATATCCACTTCTACTAAGACTCTAACATAATTGACCCGCCCCCTTACTTTGGTGTATCTATCTGTGTATAGCGGCGTGCCAACTTGTGAGGCAACCTTGCTTAACCCAGAGGTGGACCAACAATCCAATGACAATCCGTGAATTTGCATCCACACTGGGATTTGAGCATGAGTTTCCACCCTGAAGGAGAAACATGCGGACAACATTTTGAGGTACAGAGGACTCCCATATGTGATGTATGGTCCTCCTGTTAATATAGCATCTCATAGTTCCTTGCTTGCAAATTTCCATCCATAAAGAATTATGCGTAAGGAGCTTATGCGGCGCCCTCCATCTTGTTGTGATCTCTTTCAGCGCCCTCCATCCCGGAAACTTTCCTAAGAACCTGCCAATCAGGCAAAACCCAACTGATTCTTCTATTGCTTCCAGGTCCTCAGCACCCAATTTTGCACACCCTTCTTGTTTCTCGAATTGTTTCAGGGTAGTATCTGAAGTGCACACTCTGTTTTTCTTGAAAAGGTCAGCCCATGTCCCTGTCTTCTGTATGTACGATTGTTCCACTGGCGGTGCCGGCGATGGTGCAGCCTGTCCTTCTTCCCCTCCTTCAGTCGTATCCATATTAGTTGCATCCCCATGTTGAGAGTTCCCCGCCTCCTTTCCCAACCCATCTTCCTCCAGTGATTGTGTATTTGGCCGCTGCAGTTTCCCTATTGATCTTTCGGCAGTGTCCCAGTGCAAGACCTTCCATCCTCGTCGAGGTGTTTTCCCCCCTCCCCGTATATCCAGTGCCCTAAGTTAAATGGGCTATCGGGTTGGTTTGTTGCAAGTTAAATGGTTTGGATTCTTGACTTAAGTTAAATGGGCTATCGGGTTTGGAGATTTTGAGGTTGTGTGGTCCCAGGCGAAGCTTCTGCTGAGTTTGACTCCGACATTTGAAATCCAACGTTCTCTTTGTCTCCTCGTTCACTGGGCCAAGCCGGACGGTACGGATGCCTGCTCCCCACCTACCGCCTGTCCTTGCTTTCTTCTTCCTCCCGCTGCCAGAGAAGGAAACCCTAGCTTGCTTACTGAATGTCGGCGTGTCTTGTGCCAGTCTCCTCCCCGATTTCCACACTGGCGTGAGATCCTCTGCATCACTCTTTCCTCTGCACCAGCTTCTAGCCTTAGGCCATCTTCTTAGCTCACCTACTGATTGTTCTTGCTGTCGCCTACTCAACCGTATTGGCTGGTTCCCCTGCAAGTATACCTATAAATATACCGTTCATTACGTTCTCATACCTTGCTTTTTATCACAATAGGTTCGCTCCACGATGATCACGAGTTACTGGTCATGATTTTCGACTCCCTCTTTGCTTAATGAAAACCCTCCGTTGCTTCCGGATTGCTCTCGCTGATCTCCTTCTAGCCAACCTAGCGGCTGTCGGCTGTGCTGGCCTTCCAAGCTCCGGGAATGGCTCACAGATCCTCCTATGTGCTCTTCACCGCCAGTCCTTCAAGATCTCCACCGCCGGTCCTTCGAGAAATCTAGAGAGAAGCCAGAGCTTCTCTCTCTAGCGCTAACTTGACTGAGAGCTCTTTCACAATAGAACTCATGCTTTGGCTTGCCAAGTGGGGGAGAGAGAAGAACCCCTATTAGGTTCAACTCTCAGTTATGTTGGATCGAGTTGACGGGGGAGCATACTTATGACCCTTCTAGGGCCAAAGCATCATGCCTCCAGAACCCCGTCTTTCGATACCTACACCGCATCATGGCCAGTACCATATTTGGTCATGGGGAGAGTGATGGTGTAGTTAGAGCCAGTGAGCTACTTTGCCTATGGGATATGCTACAAGAGAGGAGTAGCATCGATGTAGGGTCCCACTTCATCAGACACTTAGTGAAGATGGGCAAAGCAGCATGTGGAGAGATCAATGTGGGAGGCTTACTTACCCACATTTGCCATAGGATGGGGTACGATTACCCAGCATTAGAGAGTATAGAGGGGAGCCCTAGGATCGACCTAGGAGTATGCATGGCCATGAAGATGATTGTGAGAGAAGGAGACTCCTTATGCTTTGTAAGGAAGAATCTGACAGCCCTTAGGCTCCCCGACTCGGATCGTACCACCATCACTATACGCGCCAACTGATGCTTGGACCTGATAGTGGAGTCCCCTCAACATGAGGGACCATCCACATTAGCACCCATCTCTCCACCTTTATATCACTCTCCCTCCAGTCCACACATGCATAGGAGCCCACCTAGTCCACGCTGACATGAGCCTACACCTGCACCACAACCTTTTTCTACTTTTGAGCAGGATGCAGGCACATCGGCCTATGACTTCTCAGAGTTCCGATCGTGCCTCGATGACATTTACATTGAGCAACAGACGCAGAGGCAGCGATGGGAGGAGCAGAGCGCCTACTAGAAGGCAGAGGTCTAGGGATTCCGGGAGCATTTCCAATGGGCTAAGGAGTTTTACGATGAGGCCTGCATATACTTCCAGGAGGAGGCTATTCGTCATCAGGATGAGGCCGCTTACTGCAGGGAGATGCGGCAGCACATGCATGCCCAACAGGCGCAGTGGACTAGGGAGGAGGAGCATCGAACAGCTGCTGCATCCATCAGCTCCCAGATCGATCACATGTATATGTGGCATCAGCGGCTCAGTAGCAGGTTCTCCCAGGATCCAGAGATGTCGAGGCTCCTAGACTTTCCACCTCATCCACCATATTAGAGGTATATTTTCGTTTAAGTCTGGGGGCGAGACCCCAAGGTTTATTTTGCTTTGTTTCCTAGCAGTAGTTTCTTTTTCTGGTATTTTCATTTATTCATGCATGGGTAGTTGAACTTCTTTTAGTACTTAATTTTTGTTATGTTTAAGGCTACCTCAGTAGTATTTTTTAAAAGTTGCTTGCATGAGTTGTTCCCATAGGTAGCTTAACTTCATCTGTCTTGTGATATTTTATTTTATTCTCTTTATAGAATGTTCTAGACTTACACTGGTTAGCTTTGATTTTACACTTACACATGTCGAATGTTCTGAAAGGGAGAATCTAGTACATAATGAGTTATGATTCATCTCAGTAGTCTAGTACATTGGAATCCATAGGTGACTCTAGGTTTAGCATTTTAGTTACTGGAGATGCTCGGATTGTGTAAGCCCATTCGGAAAAATTAAAATCCCAATGAGCCAAAAAAATAAAAGAGAGAAAAAAAAGGGAGAGATTAGGAGTGAAAAAAAATAGTTGTCGTGGGTGGAAATGGATAGGTGCCCCTTTGAGACTGAGTTAGGTTACTGAGGAAACACCTACCAATTTCTCTCAATACCGAGCACGCCTTTGAGACTTTATGCTAGATCTAGGGAACGACCCTCGCTTTGGGCAGGTAAGTGCCTAAGAGTCAAAAACCTTAGGAAAGCTATGGGGTGACGATTTAACTCACCATGGAACGGGCATCCCCTAAGAATGGTTTGCTTAGCACAAGCACGAGGAGCTAACTTAGTCAACTTCTAGAACATATTTGTTTTTCTTTGATTGCAAATACCACGTAATAAATTTAGTTAACATGCTAATTATCGAACAATATCCTTTTTAAAATTTTGTGGCACTGAGGTTTGTTTGAGGACAAGCAAAGATTTAAGTCTGAGGGAAGTGATGTGAGCAAAACATATAGGGTTTTAGGAGTAGTTTTCGCTCACATCTCATTGCATTTTGTGTTAGTTTCATGCATATGTTACTCTGTTTTTGCACGCATTTCCTATTTTCTGGTTCGGAGGTTTTGTCATTGTACTTTTGTGTGCAGGTTGGCTTTTCGGGCAGAAAAGATGCATTTTCATAGCAAAAGAAGGACATTTCAGCTAGACGCAGAGTGGGATATGACCAAGGCATATGGATTCACATGGTCATGTCCAATGGGCGAAGAATAGCACCCCAGGGCCGCACACGGCCTGGTCGTGTTAAAACACACAACCGTGTGGTGGCCCGACAGATTTGCGCAACTAGGGTTTTTTCTGGATTTTACAGCAGTTCAAGGTGATGTCTATATAAGGGTGGCTCTGCCCAAACCCTAGGGGGGAGGTACGACGGCTAGGATGACACACTGAGGCCATAAAAAGCTTCGGTAACTCGCTACGGGGAGGAGAAACATCGTCGGAGGTCCACACCTTGCGATACAATGTCAGAGAGAAGATCACGAAAGCATTGTATATTTCTATTTCTACGCTTTATTCCTATTGTATTCAACCATAAACATGCTTTGTGATTCTTCCTACGTATTTATGGAGTAGTACTTTCAATTCTAGGATTAGGGAGTAGCTTGTGTACATAAACAATGTTGGTTCATGTTTAATTCTGGCCAAGAGTTTGATTTGACAATTGGTAGTTGCTCTTTATTATATCTATGTGTGTTTGGCTTTTTTTCCGCTGTGCTTAGGTGATACGAGGTGGTGACAGCCCTCACAATCTATAATTTAGGAGATTTGATCAAGGAACCTAGGGGTAAACCTGATCTCCCATAACTCCGGGGAGAAGGGAGCGGTGAAATCGGAAACGGTCCACCGCAAGCATTGATTTGGCATCCTCGTACCCTCTATCCCATCCTTTTGGGAAGAGATAGCTCCCGGTGAATGCGGCGGCTCTATGGGAGAGTGTATGATGTCCCTTCCCCAAAACCGTAGGTAGACATTTAGGAAACGCCAATTGACAACATTGTTCTGTGATACACAAATGAAACTGAAGTCCTAGAATCATCTTTTAAGACCCTGGCACACTCCTTTCCTCCTCCGTGTGACACCGTACAGAGTAGCGTCCACCAATAGTCCTCACCAATCGAAATCTCTTAGAGATGACGTTCGAACAATTACAACCACTTAGCTTATTGGTATTCGAATCTCAGTCCCTATGGGATCGATAATCTTTATTACTTGACGACATTCGTGCCCTTGCGGGCGTTGAGCGCGAGCACGCACTTTGAGTTCTCGACGATATCCATTGCGAGATTTGAGGTCACATCCGTGCGCATCACGAGCTGTGTGTTTTCATCCCATTTGCGTCGTGTGCTTCAAAAGTTCTTGCCCTAGCCGTGTGATTTCATCTTCCCCACCCTCTAGGAGCATTTTTAACCTCTAAAGAAGCCAAAAGAAGCTAAGATGAGGAGGACCAAGCACGTAACACCCCGATCCGGTGCCTCGGAGTGCCGAACAAGGAGAGCCGACGCCCCTCAAGCTCCAGAGGAGGGTAACGCCCTACCCACTCTACTTTTTCACAATAATAAATATAGATATAGATACAATATGCTCTCTACTCATAAACTTACTGCTACTTGGTACTTAGACGAGGATTTGCTAGAATCTTTAGGATTGTTGGGTGATATACAACCCCTATTTGCAAAAATGGAGTGGGAAGAGATTATGGGGTTAAGGCACCTAACCTACCCTAAGATAGTTTTGGAATTTTTGAGTTCCTTAGAGGCGGAAGTTTTAACGGGTAGAGAAAGCGAGGAGGGTAGGATAACTTTTAGGCTTTTTAACATTGAGCATGAGTGGACCCTTTACCAATGGAACTCATACTTTGGCTTACCAAGTGGGGGAGAGAGAAGGACCCCTAATGGGTACAACTCTCATATAATTTGGACTGAGTTGACAGGGGAGCACGCTTATGACCCATCTAGGGCCAAAGCGTTGCGCCTCCAAAACCCCGTTTTTCGATACCTCCACCGCATCATAGCCAGTACTATATTTGGTCATGGGGAGAGTGACAGAGTAGTTAGAGCTAGCAAGCTGCTTTACCTATGGGATATGCTACAAGAAAGGAGTAGCATCGATGTAGGGTCCCACTTCATCAGACACTTAGTGAAGATGGGCAAAGAAGCATGAGGAGAGATCAATGTGGGAGGCCTACTTACCCATATTTTCCCTAGGATGGGGTACGATTACACAACATTAGAGAGTATAGAGGGGAGCCCTAGGATCGACCTAGGAGTATGCATGGCCATGAAAATGATTGTGAGAGAAGGAGACTTCTTATGCTTTGTAAGGAAAAATCTTACGGCCCTTAGGCTCCCCAACTCGGATCGTACCACCATCACTATACGCGCCGACTAGCGCTTGGACCTGATAGTGGAGTCCCATCCACATTATGAACCATCAACATCATCACCCATCTCTCCACCTTTATATCACTCTCCCTCCAGTCCACACATGCATAGGAGCCCACCTAGTCCACGCCGACATAAGCCTACACCTGCACCACCACCTTTTTCTACTTTTGAGCAGGATGTAAGTACGTAGGCCTGCGATTTCTCCGAGTTCCGATCGTGCCTCGACGACATTTACACGGAGCAGCAGACGCAGAGGCAGTGATGGGAGGAGTAGAGCGCCTACCAGCAGGCAAAGTTCCAGGGATTCCGGGAGCATTTCCAGCGGGCTGAGGAGTTCTACGATGAGGCCCGCATATACTTTCAGGAGGAGGTTGTTCGTCGCCAGGATGAGGCAGCCTACCACAGGGAGATGCGGTAGCACATGCATGCCCAGCAGACACAGTGGGCTAGGGAGGAGGAGCACCGAGCAGCCGCTGCATCCACCAGCTCTCAGATTGACCACATGTATATGTGGCATCAGCGACTCAGCAGCAGGTTCTCCCAGGATCCAGAGATGCCCAGGCTCCCAGACTTTCCACCTCGCCCACTGTATTAGAGGTATATTTTTATTTAAGTTTGTGGGGGGGGGGGGGAGACCCCAAGGTTTATTTTGTTTTGTTTTCTAGTAGTAGTTTCTTTTCTGGCATTCATTTGTTCATGCATAGGTTGTTGAGTTTCTTTCAGTACTTAATATTTTGCTATCTGTAAAGCTACCTCAGTAGTATTTTTGAAAGTTTCTTGCAAAGGTTGTTCCCATAGGTAGCTTAACTTCATTTATCTAGTGGTATTTTATTTTATTCGCTCTATTGAATGTTCTAGACTTACACTGGTTAGTTTTATTTTTGCACTTACACATGTCGAACGTTTTGAAAGGGAGAATCTAGTACATAACGAGTTATGATTCATCTCAGTAGTCTAGTACTTTGGAATCCATAAGTGACTCTAGGTTTAACATTTTAGTTACTGGAGATGCTCGGATTGTGTAAGCCCATTTGGAAAAATCAAAATCCCAGTGAGCCAAAAAAAAAAAAGAGAAAAGAAAAAGAGAAATAAAAGAAAAAGAGAAAAAGAAATGGAAAAAAAAAGAGAGAGAAGAGATTATGAGGGATAAAAAACAGTTGTCGTGGGTGGAAATGGCTAGGTGTCCCTTTGAGACCGAGTTAGGTTATTGGGGAAACACCTACCAATTTCTCTCAATACCGAGCATGCCTTTGAGACTTTATGCTAGATCTAGGGAACGACCCTCGCTTTGGGCAGGTAAGTGCCTAAGAGCTGGAAATCTTAGGAAAGCTATAGGATGATGACTTAACTCACAATGGAATGGGTAGCCCCTAAGAATGATTCGCCTAGCACGAGCTCGAGGAGCTAACTTAGTGAATTTCTAGAACTTTTTTATTTTGCTTTGATTGCAAATACCACTTGATAAATTTAGTTAACATGCTAATAATGGAACAATATCTTTTTAAAAAAATTTCGTGGCACTGAAGTTTGCTTGAGGACAAGAAAAGGATTAAGTCTGGGGGAAGTGATGTGAGCAAAACATATAGGGTTTTAGGAGTAGTTTTCGCTCATATCTTAGGAACACATCCTTAGTTCTTCTTAAGTACTTAAGAATTGTCTTAACAGTCACCCAATGATCCATTCCTAAATCAGACTGGTATCTACTCGTGACACTCAGAGCATACGATACATCGGGCCTTGTACATAACATAGCATACATGATAGATCCTATTGCGGATGCATAGGGAATCTTACTCATGCAAATCCTCTCGTCTTCTGTACGCGGACACATAGACTTCGAAAGGTGTACCCCATGCCTGATGGGTAGGAAACCTTTCTTGGATTCTGACATGCTAAACCTCTTTAGCACTCGGTTTATATATGTAGACTGCGAAAGACCAAGCAACCGTTTTGATCTATCTCTATAGATCTTAATCCCGAGGATGTAGGTTGCTTCTCCCAGGTCTTTCATGGAGAATGTCTTGGATAACCAAACATTAACTGACTGTAAGATTGAAACATCGTTTCCTATAAGTAATATGTCATCGACATATAATACTAGGAACACGATTGCACTCCCACTAACCTTCTTGTACACACAAGGTTCGTCTGGATTTTGTGAGAAATCAAACTTTTTGATTGTCTCATCAAAACGGATATTCCAGCTCCTGGATGCTTGCTTTAATCCATAAATGGACCATCGCAATTTGCATACCTTGGTTTTATCAACCGATGTGAAACCCTCAGGCTGTATCATATACACGTCCTCGAGCAGATTTCCATTAAGGAAAGCTATTTTCACATCCATCTGCCATATCTCATAATCATAATGAGCCGCTATGGCCAGGAGCATCCAAATTGATTTAAGCATAGCTACAGGCGAATAGGTTTCATCATAATCAACACCTTGCATTTGACGATATCCTTTCGCCACCAATCTAGCACTATAGGTAATCACATTACCATCCATGTCGGTTTTCTTCTTGAAAACCCACTTGCACCCTATAGGCTTAATGCCTTCAGGTGGGTCAACCAAGTTCCAAACTTAGTTTTCATACATGGAATCAATTTCCGACTTCATGGCACCAAGCCACTTATCCCTTTCTGAACTTGTCAACACTTCTTCATAACTGGTAGGCTCCTTATCATCAATGAGTAACACGTCGTTCGATTCACTTACGAGAAATCCATATCTCTCGGGAATATTGCGTGTTCTACCAGATCTACGAAGATGTGGTGTTACAATAGGTCCAGCTGATTGCTCATCACTATGAGTTGTCGGTTGTTGTGCTTCACTAGGTATCTCATCAATGTCTATTTGAGTCTCTCGAGCCTCCTCAAGCTCGACGACACTCCCACTGTTTTCTTGCAAGAGAAACTCTTTCTCTAGAAACACAATATGCCTTGAAACAAACACCTTTTGTTCCACAGGATGATAAAATTGGTAACCCCTTGTTTCCTTAGGGTATCCAATAAATAGACATTTATCAGACTTAGCATCCAATTTGTCTGATACAGTCCACTTCACATAAGCAGGATAACCCCATATCTTTAAGTAAGATACATGAGGTTTCTTACCATTCCATATCTCATATGGAGTAGTAGAGACTACCTTGGTTGGCATTCTGTTTAACAAGTAAACAGCTATCTGAAGTGCATAGCCCCAAAAGGACTTGGGAAGAGTCGCATGATTCATCATTGACCTGACCATGTCCAACAAGGTCCGGTTACGCCTCTCAGATACACCATTATGTTGTGGTGTATATGGCGGAGTCCATTGAGACAATATGTCATTGTCTCTTAGATAATCAAGAAACTCCTGACTCAAGTATTCACCACCTCGATTCGATCGAAGTATTTTAATACTCTTGTCATGTTGTTTCTCTACTTCATTTCTGAATTCTTTGAACCTTTCAAAGGCTTCAGACTTGTGTTTCATCAAGAACACATACCCAAACCGTGAGTGATCATCGGTGAAGGTAATGAAGTAGCTATAGCCTCCTAAAGCTTGAGTTAACATAGGTCCACATACATCAGTATGTACTAGACCTAGTAACTCTCCCACTCGTTCACCTTTTCCAGTAAAAGGTAACTTAGTCATCTTGCCTTTTAAGCATGATTCGCATGTATCGTATGAATCTAATTCAAACGATTCCAGAATTCCACATCGGTGTAATTCGGACATGCGTTTCTTGCTTACATGGCCAAGACGACAATGCCACATATAGGAGTCTAATTGATTACCCTTTCAAGCACGCGTGTTGCTCGCTTCGATATTGAAAATGTCACTGGATACGTCCAACATAAAAATGCCATTACTCAAAGTTCCAGTTCCATAAAGTACGTCATTCAAAGTTATATAACAACAATTGTTACTAAACGTCAAATGGAAACCATTTCTATTTAAACAGGAAATAGAAACAATGTTCTTTATTAGAGAAGGAACATAATAGCAATTGTCCAGTTCCAAGACTAGTCCACTAGGGAGCTTCAGCAAATAAGTTCCGATGGCGACCGCAATAACCTTTGCTCCATTGCCAACTCACAAATTTGACTCCCCTCTGACGAGTCTTCTTCTATTCCTTAGCCCCTGTATGTCATTACATATATGTGAGTCACACCCAATATCCAATACCCAAGTGTCTAAGGAAATAGAATGACAATCAATAACGAAGATACCTGAAGAGGATGGGGCATCGGATGCCTTCTTCTTCTTCATTGACTCAAGATAAATCTTGCAGTTTCTTCGCCAGTGGCCTTCCTTGCCACAATGATGGCAAGTGCCCTTTTGCGTTGGTTATGCCTTCTTCGCCTTTTTGTTCTTCCCTTTCTTCTGTTCTTTTGCCTTCCTCTTAGAACCTTTCTTTGAGGAATCAACTAACAGAACCGCCTTCTCCTCATGCTTCACAGAAGGCAGTCTTCAGCATATTGAGGAGCTCGAGAATAGTGGATTCTAATTTGTTCATTCGATAGTTCATCACAAATTGTGAAAAACTCTTGGGCAAACAATGCAGAATTAAGTCAATACTTAACTCATGATCCATCACAAACCCAAGGGTGGCTAGCCACTCAATGTACCCATTCATCTTTAGCACAAACTGCACTACAGACGAACTTTCTTGCATCTTCGTGGTAAAGAGGAGCCTAGAGACCTCGAACCTTTCGGATCTCGCTTGCTCATCGAACAACTCATGAAGATGGAAGACCATAGTATTAGCATACATATGCTCATGCTGCTTTTGCAGCTCAGGTACCATCGCCGCTAGCATGATGCAACTCGCCAGCTCAGAATCTGCCACATGTTTCTGATAGACCAACATTTGGTCTGGAGTTGCATCGTCCTTAGGATGGTTAGGAAGAGGCTCTTCAAGGACATATGCTAGCTTTTCCGCCTTGAGAACAATTCTCAGGTTTCTAAGCCAGTCCAGGAAGTTAGGCCCAGTCAGTTTGTTTGAATCCAAAATAGTGCGCAAATTCAAAGACGTCATGATCAATCGATTGACCTAGAAATACAAAACGAGCATATATGAGAAAATGATTTTTAAAATGCATCAATATACATTTATAAATCCCATTCATTTTTCGAATTTCAAAAACCCCAAAATCACTTCGGGAGATCGTAGGTCCATCTCCGAATGGGATGATATCCATCATAGATATGAACAACCTTGGAGAGAGTCCAACAAGCCATTCATAACTACGACGGTAGGTATCAACTATACCGATTGCATATCACGTATATGCAACTATCACAATGTGCTATCAACTAATTGAATGTTCACACATACATCGGGTTGTTAACACATTAACAAGTATGCATCATATGCATAGCACCCAACTTCACCTCCCTTTACATTGACCTTGGAGAGAGTCCAACAAGCCGATGCTCCAGGTTAAAGCCAACCCATTAATCGAGAAATAGTTTTAATATGGTCAGAGCGCATTCAACCAATTGGCCCGGCTTGGAGAGAGTCCAACAACCAAAGCTAACGATTGACCTCTGACTCTTACCATATTAGTATTAAACTATTCCATGGTTTGAACATGTTCGGGTTCGAGCCGGGCTTGGAGAGAGTCCAACAACCCAAACAAGAAACGGAACTCTAGTTCTAACCATATTAATGGAAGGTGTAGGCTTTAATATTGTTTAAAGGTTTTTATGTCTCATCCTCTTTGCATGCAAATAACTATTATCTACATGGCATGACATACATGGCATACATCTACATGTCACGACACGCATGGCATAATGATATGCATCTAATGCAATTACATGACATACAATTATGTCATGTACATAATTTCCTTATATGTCATAACTATTTATGGAAATAAAATATGTTTAAGATTTGATTCTCCAAATCAAATCATGATTAAATTAGGAAACAAATTTCCAAATCTAATCACATATTTTATTTGTGGAAATAGTTGATTAAGGAAAGTCAATTTAGGAAACCAATTTCCTAAATCATCAAAACTACTTATGGAAATAAAATATTTTAAGATTTGATTTCCCAAATCAAATCATGATTAAATTAGGAAACAAATTTCCAAAATCTAATCAAATATTTTATTTATGGAAAATATCAATTTCCATAAATACTTCCAACTTTCCAAAAGTGGAAGATTTCCATAAATACTTCTAGACTTTCCAAAATTGAAAATTTCCATAAATACTTCTAACTTTCCAAAAGTAGAAAATTTCCAGAAATATCAGTATGACTATCGCAAAACCATTTTACGACTATGCCGAAACACAACCTGGGCTCTGATACCACTGTTGGGTTTCCGGCACCGCGGCGAATGTGTGTTCGAACATGTTTCGTAAACATGTGCATAGCGGAAGAAATAAAAATAATAAATCTACATTTATTACAACACACACATCACACGCATGCATAGTATAACATGTGTAGACATAACTTTAAATTTAAATTTGCAATAAAAGGAAATTTAACTACGTATACCTTTCGTATCACGTGTAGCGGGAACGGCATCAACCGGAACAATCCTCGTTAGAATCGTCTCTATCTGTATCCACGCCGAGTATCCTCGGGATGACTTCGCTAAGTCACGAGCCTCGTCTTCGTACGGGTTACTAGCCTCGTGTTGAAGATGATGTGATCGAGAGATGATCACGATCCGAATCCAAATTCGGATCCAAAGACGAGTCCTCAAAAACTCGCTTCTCCGGAGAGGTATTCGTCAACCGTTTGACAAATCCTTCGTCCTCCACCTATGAGGATTACCAGAGATCGAATCCACGGTAAGTTAGGCGCTGTCGGAGCTCCAACCGTCGTCCAAATGACGCTCCAACGAGAGGGAAACAAGCTGTCCAGAAAACTGGACAGCTTTGGTGGAGACCTTGCGCCGGCCAAATAAGGAGAGTGGCTTGCTCACCTTGTCGTCGGAGCCAAGGAGGATCACCGGAACTCTTATGGCAGCAGCTCGACGCCGGAAATTGGAGAAGACGGCAGCAGCTGGTGGCCGGTTGGAGAAGATGGGCGGCAGCCTAAGGTTGGCACCGAAAACTCCAAGGGGAGGTGGGTGGCAACTCAAGGCAAGGGTTTTTGGATTAGGGCTTAACAAACCCTTAAGCCCTCTTTTATAGAGAACTAATTCTCTTAATGGTTATTGGATCATAACCATAAGGCCCGTTAACCCACTCCATTAATATAAGTTAAAATAAACTAAACCATGATGGTTTATTTTAAGTTAAAACGAACCGAACCAACTTTGGTTCATTCGTTTAAAATAAACCAAACCCTTTAGTTTATTCTCCTCCATTGGATTAGAACCAAACCATTTTGGTTCATCCATTATGTCTTCATAAGACACGGCCCATCCACGCTTCCATTGCGACTGAAACGATTCATGCTCGCTTCTTGTTTGGTCCAACCAAACCTAGTTTCTCTCGGTCTGAGAATCCCATTCTCAAGCTCATTTTAAATCTTTCAGATTACGCTCGTTGTGCATGTGACCAAATAGGTTCTCGATTTATGTTGGCCGTCTATAATTAACCATTAATTATAGAACGATCATGAGTGGCACCTAGTAGTACATCATGATCCCCAATTAACCGAAAAGATCAACGGTTGATCCAGAACTATTTCTGAAACCCTTCAGTAGCTTGAATGAATCGTGCCCCATTCCCTTCACTCATCTTATACCCACTTGGTTCAGGACATGGTCTATAGTGTCAGTCCCCACTAGGCTGACTACGTCACACCTAGCCCAAGTATCATTTTCTCGTCCTACGAATTCTAGTTACTCCACATGTATCGAAGAGTACCTTACTCTAAACATGTAATGCTTTGGCCAAAGACTTTAGTAACAATCCGACAAGAGGCCATGGGTATACATCTCCTCGCAAGGAGTGGTGAATCCTTTATAGGCTATTCAAACACCTTCGATCACTTCGACTTATACCCAATCATCCCGGGTCCACATCTCCTTAGAGATGTTTGCTTAAGATGTCAAAGCATAAGTCTCTATGATCAAGATGACTTGAATACCGCAAGTCAAAGGAACATCACACTTAAGCTACAGTAAGAACTTCATTGACATATCTATATATGCAGAGAACCATATGAAGTCTTACGGCTGGTCACTCCAACGAACTAGTTACCATAACTAGCATCCACGATTAACTCCGGACATCACAATGTCTCTAGCCAGTGAGAATCAGCTGCTTGGATACACCAAAGAGTATACCTCGTGCTAGTCTCGACAGAATTGATGGTGTCCAAATCCATCAATTCATCGACTAGGGATAATTCTGATACATCACAATTACACATGTAGAGATACTCACTAGTTGTGATCCAATCACAAATTCTCTCATGCTGTAAATCGTATCGTGGGCATTCAGTAAATGAGTTTAAGATCCAATCAAATACATAAAAACATGTATACTCAAATAGTGAATCTTCATTTATCATATAAATGGTTCATACATAAGGCGATTGCCTTAGGACATCTCTCATATATTACTAACATCCATGATGATGTGTAACATCATCATTAGCCGGCCCTATGCCAAGTCACCATGAAGTGGCATTTGGTCAAGTCAAACTTGACCCTTCATCTTCCCTCTCAAGTCAAGTCAAACTTGACCTCTTATCTCCCATGGTTGATCAAATCTAACCTTTGATTCAAGTCAATTTAATTTAATGAATCTCTATTCATTAGTTTAAATTGACTCAATGAATCAAATCTAAATTAGACTCATTCAACACTTGAATCAAATTGAGTTCAACTCAATTAGTCTAATTTGGATTACTCTTAATCCAATTTAGTTCATCACATGAACCTAATCCTCTTGGTCCATCATATGAACCTAATCTCCATCTAATTTCACTTTGTGTGTGACCCTATAGGTTCTTGTAACATTGTCAATGCTCCTAAACTGATTTAGAAACATAAGCAATGAGCGGTATCTAGCAACACATCATTGTTATCCAAGTTACAAGAATGTTGAGATCCAACATCACCATTGTGACTACTAATTGTGACTCTCACAATATGTGAAAATGTACCTCTATCCTTGACATCTAGATTGATCAATTGATACATAGACCGTGTCATCCTCTGTATAATCTATATCTTGAACTTCAAGTAGACTCACTCTAATCAAATGAGCTCAATATCTCATATTGACTCATTTGGGCATGGTCATGCACTTAGTGGTCTCACTCTATCAAGAATCATGATATCACTCCCGTCATATAGAAGGGATAGATCCCATCTACATCACTCACATCCCTCCGTATAATTTGTTACATACCCAGTAATCGCCTTTATAGTCCACCCATTTACAGATGACATTTGACGAAACCAAAGTATGCAACTCCTTATATAGGGAACTATGGTGACTTCAGGTCCAAGGACTAATAGTCATAGTAATAGTCACATGAGAAAGTATATGACACTCATATAATGATCCATGATACTTTTTCATGGCGGGTCATTCAGCATATATTCTCCAATGCATACCCATGTGTCAACTTGATATCTTATATCCATGACTTGTGAGACCAAGTCATCGAGTTGACCTACATGCTAGTCTCTTCATATTAACATTGTCCCTGAATATTAATACTTGACTAGGAATGATTAAGAGTAGTGTTCTCTATATCATCTCATTATCGATTTAACCAATCGATTGATATAGATAAGAACCTTCTACTCAAGGGTGCTATTATACTTAGTTATTTGGCACCAATACAAGTAAGTATAATAACCATAAAGAAATGTCTTTATAAATATATATAGGAATATGATACAATAAGTCCATACAACAATCATCACATGATCGGCTCTAGGGCTTTCACTAACAATCTCCCACTAGCACTAGTGTCAATCACTGTAGTATCTAATACCCAATGACCTAGTGTGACCATCATACTTTTTCTGTGCCAAAGCCTTGGTCAAGGGATCTGCGACGTTAGCCTCTGTGGGTACTCTGCAAATCTTCACATCTCCTCTATCGATAATCTCTCGAATAAGATGGAAGCGCCATAGTATGTGTTTGGTCCGCTGGTGTGAGCGAGGTTCCTTAGCCTGCGCAATCGCTCCATTATTGTCACAATAGAGCTCTATAGGATCTGCTATACTAGGAACACCCCAAGCTCAGTAATGAACTTGCGGATCCAAACTGCCTCCTTTGCTGCCTCTGATGCAACAATATACTCGGCCTCTGTTGTAGAATCAGCAACTATGTCCTACTTCGAACTCTTCCAGCTCACAGCACCACCATTCAAGCAAAACATGAACCCTAACTGCGATCTATAATCATCCTGGTCAGTTTGGAAGCTAGCATCATTGTAACCCTTTACAGCTAGTTCCCTATCGTCTCCAAACATCAAGAAATGTTCTTTAGTCCTTCTCAAGTACTTAAGTATGTTCTTGACCGCTATCCAGTGACGCTCACCTGGATCTGACTGGTATCTGCTCGTCATACTCAAAGTATACGAGATATCAGGACAAGTACATAGCATGTCATACATGATAGATCTTATGGCAGATGCATAAGGGATCTTATCCATGCGGTCTCTCTCCTCTCTAGAAGAGGGACTTTGAGTCTTCGAAAGACTCACACCATGTGACATCGGCAGAAATCCCTTCTTGAAATTCTGCATGGCAAACCGTAGTAATACCGTGTCAGTATATGTACTCTGACTTAGGCCAAGCAATCTCTTAGATCTATCTCTATAGATCTTGATGCCTAGAATACAGGTTGCTTCACCTAAGTCCTTCATTGAGAAACAATTCCCCAGCCAAGTCTTCACAGATTGTAGTGAAGGGATGTCATTCCCAATGAGTAGTATATCATCCACATACAATACAAGGAAGACAACTGTGTTCCCATTAACCCTCTTGTAGACACAGGGTTCATCTTCATTCTTGATGAAACCAAACTGTTTGATTGCATCAAAGATTCCAGCTCTGAGAAGCTTGCTTTAGCCCATAAATGGACCTTTGCAGATTGCATACTTTGCCAGTATGTTGTGGATCTATAAAACCCTCAGGTTGTGTCATGTACACATCCTCAAGCAAGTTTCCATTCAGAAATACAGTTTTAATATCCATCTGTCAGATCTCATAATCATGGTACACTGCAATAGCAAGCATGATCCGAATGGACTTAAACATCGCAACTGGAGAAAAGGTTTCATCATAGTCAATACCATGAATTTTCTTGAAACCTTTAGCCACCAATCGGTCCTTATAGGTATGCGTAAGTCCATCCATGTCAGTCTTTTTCTTAAAGACCCACTTACACCCAATGGGTTTGACGCCTTCAGGTGGATCTACCAAAGTCCATACTTGATTGGTGTACATGGATTCCATCTCGAATCTCATGACCTCTAGCCATTTCTCAAAATCTGGGCTCATCACAGATTCCTGATAGGAGGTAGGCTCATTGTCAATGAGCATAACGTCATCATGGTCAGACAAGAGAAATGAGTATCTCTCAGGCTGACGACGTACCCTATATGACCTGCAAAGAGGTAGGTCTACCTAAACAGGTTGTTGTTCCACAACTCTTTGTGCAACAATCTCATCATCTACAACACTTTGTGGTTCATGTTCAACCTTCATCAAGGCCTCAATGCTATGGTCCATATCTTGAATTTCTTCAAGATCGAATGTACTCCCACTAGTTTTTCTAGAAACAAAGTCCCTTTCTAGAAATACCCCAGTCTTTGCCACAAACACTTTGTGCTGACTGGGAATGTAGAAGTAATATCCCTTCATTTCCTTGGAATATCCAACAAAATAGCACTTATCGGATTTGAGTCCCAGTTTGTCTGAGACTTGACGTCGAACATAAGCCTCATAACCCCAAATCCTCATGAAAGACATCTTGAGATTTTTCCCTATCCATATTATATATGGTGTCTTTATCATAGCTTTGGATGGAACACGGTTAAGTGTGAAGGCTGCTGTGTCTAGAGCATATCCCCAAAGGGATATAGGAAGATCTGTGTGACTCATCATAGATCGTACCATATCTAATAGGGTATGATTCCTCCTTTTAGATACATCATTCCACTGTGGTGTTTCAGGAGGAGTGAGTTGGGATAGAATCCCACACTCAGCTAGATAGTCACAAAACTTATGGCTAAGGTATTCACCACCTCAATCTGATCGAAGTATCTTAATACTCTTGCCAAGCTAGTTTTGTACTTCATTCTTGAATTCTTTGAACTTTTCAAAGGATTTTGACTTATGTGTCATCAGATACACATAACCATATCTACTAAAGTCATTAGTAAATGTAATGAAGTACTTGTAACCACCTCTAGCAGCGACATTGAAAGGGCCACACACATCACTATGTATAAGTCCTAACAAGTCTGTTGCTCTTTCACTGTGTCCACTGAAGGGAGTCTTGGTCATCTTGCCTAGAAGGCAAGACTCGCATGTCTTATATGATTCAAAATCAAATGAGTCCAGCAACCCATCCTTATGGAGCTGGGATAAGCGACTCTCATTTATGTGACCTAAGAGACAATGCCAGAGATAGGTTTGGTTCAACTCATTTGACTTGAACCTTTTGGTACTTATGTTATAGATGGGGTTCTCTAAGTCTAGAATGTAGAGTCCGTTCATCAGAGGTGCATAGCAATAGAACATATCATTTAAATAAACGAAACAATATTTGTTGTTTATTATAAATGAAAAGCCTTTCTGGTCTAAACAAGAAACTAAAATGATGTTCTTTGTGAGAGTAGGCACATAACAACATTCATCTAATTCTAGTACAAGCCCAGAGGGCAGAGATATAAAATAAGTTCCTACAGCAACAGCAGCAACCCTTGCTACATTGCCTACTCGTAGGTCTACCTCGCCCTTTCTCGATGCTGCTCTATTTCTCACAAATGTGAGAAGCACATCCAGTATCAAATACCCACAATGAAGAAATAGATAGATTGACTTCTATAACATATATACCTGAAGTAGAAGTCTCACTTCTCTTCTTCTTAAGATCTTCCAGGTATCCTTTGAAGTTCCGCTTCCAGTGACCGGTCTGACCGTAGTGGTAGCATTCAACTTCCTTGGCAACCCCTCCTTTAGGTTTCGGTGCCTTTCCTTTGCCCTTGGCTTGAGACTTTCCCTTACGTTTAGGCTTTCCCTTGCCTTTCTTCTTTTGCACCATCAAAATGGAGTTGGGCTTTGCCATCTTAAGGTTGAGCTCAGCAGTTCTCAACATGCTAAGCATCTCAAGCAGTGGCTTATCAATTTCATTCATGTTATAATTCATGACAAATTGATTGTAACTTTCTGTCAAGGATTGCAAGATCAAGTCAGTGTCCAGTTCTTGGCCAAGTGGGAATCCCAACCTCTGTAGATTTTCTATGTACCCAATCATCTTGAGTACATATGGACCTACGGGAGTCCCATCTTGCATCTTGCACTGAAACAGTGCCTTAGAGATCTCAAATCTCTCGTGCCTTGCTTGTCCTTGATACAGTTGATGAAGATGTTCAACCATATCAAAAGCATTCATCAACTCGTATTGCTTCTGAAGCTCAGAGTTCATGGTCGTGAGCATGAGGCATGACACATCTAATGCATCATCTTGATGCTTCTTGTAAGCATCTCGGTCAGCTCGCGTGGCAGTGGTAGGAGGTGCTTCCGGAATGGGCTGCTCCAGGACGTACAGTTTTCTTTTTTGTTTGAGAACAATTCTCAAATTCCTGTACCAGTCCAGGAAATTAGCTCCATTGAGCTTGTCCTTCTCAAGGACAGAATGCAGGGAGAGAGTGTTCGTGTTTGACGACATGGCAATCTACAACATAAATAATGCAGAAAGTAAATATCATATTCCATTTATCATTTAATTAGGCCTTTAATTAAATGATGCTCCTACTGAATTATAGGATTTTTGTAGAATCGAGTCATGGATGTGGTCAAACCACACTACTAGATTTATACCAACTAGCTATAATTCTCGCGGGACAAGATCCACATCATACTACGCCTTGAGTTAGCTTTGGCTAAATCGCCCAAGACTTAGTATGATCGGTAGGTAACAAATTACCAATTACATCTCTATGCAACTCTTGTTTATAGGATCAAGATCCACATTTATAAAAAAAACTTGAGTTAGCTTTGGATAAATCGCCCAAGATTTAGTGTAAATGTGATCTTATCCTATCTTTCCAACTATTGGAATATACCTATAGTTTTACCCGATCCAATTGAGTTAACTAGTTTCACTCAATTTAATTGAGCTTATTCTCACCCAAGCTTTGATAGGCGGGACCAAGATTGTCCCTCTGCACTCTACCAAGATAATATGCGTTGCTCTGCTTTGGCAGATTCAACAACAACAAATGATCGAGGTAGTGATGGGTATCAAAACTTGGTAGGCATTTCGAGTTGACTTGATTAAGATTTAATCTAATCGTGAATGTGTATCATATATGCATTAAGACATTCATTACCCTATACTAGCATGCAACTCATACATACAAGCAAAAACAAATATATATATATATATATATATATATATACTAATTAATTAATTTTTGATGAGGTCATGGCCCTACTACGATCTTCTCAAGCCAATGAGAAGATCGAACGATCAACCTAGGGTTAGCGGCTTCTCCAAGCACCTCCTTTGACTGCCATGTGTCGTCAGCACCCTCCTCGTAACTCCGTCTACGAGTGGACCTTCCATCGCTTTATTTTACAGATTACAAATATGAAACTCGAGTTACATTCGAGTCTAAAATCTATTTACAATAGGAATATAATAAGGGAGGCACGACACGCAGGTCGCATATCATATACAACATGCACAATACTAAAAACGGTGCATAAGCCGTATTATGAATTACAACACAATTTTATCCAATCACATTGGGGTTTTTGGGCCATGACCATCACAATATCATAAATAATTCTAAATTATGTATTTTGCATAAATTTCTATAATTTTCCTTCCTTTTTTTTCAATTTTATGAGTCACAACTCCGCAGCGGTCCCGCTAAGCGATTTTCGGGCGTGATCGCAGGACAATGCCCCTTGTAGGGTTAAGGGCAGTGCCCCTTCTCGCAAAATAAATCTCATGAGTGTCCCATACCAATCTTACAGTGCCTTAAGTTGCTGTCCCAAGAAACAAAAATGAGACCTTGCCATTTCGGAGAGTTTTTCTCGGTGGTTGAAGCCTACAAGTGTCCAAACACTAGTTGCTTCGACTCTACGAGAAAAATACTCACAAAATCTATAAAATTAGGAAAATTACAGAAACTTACAGATCTGTAACTTTTCGTATCTAATATAAAAAATTACAAATATAAACATGTACATGCTTCGCACGTGGCTCTGATACCACTGTTGGACTATCCGAGCCGTAAAAATCGCTTTTTGGGTTGTGGAAACCTCGGAAGTCGGCCACGGATCCGTGCGAAGATAAATAAAATTAATTCATGTACATGTTTATATACACTAGATCTACCTTAGATCTACATGGGAAGAGTGTTGATGCACACGAACGCGACCTCAAATCTCGCAACGGAGACCATCGAGGACTCAAAGTGCGCGCTCATGCTCAACGCCCACAAGTGCACGGATGTTGTCAACTAATAAAGATTATCGATCCTACAGGGACTGAGATTCGAATACCAATGTACTCAGTGGTTGTAATTGTTCTGACGTGACTCTAAGAGGTTTCGGTTGTGAGGGTTGTCGGTGGACATTACTCTATACGGTGTCACACGGAGGAGGAAAGGAGTGTGCCGAGGTCTTCAAAGGTGATCCTAGGACTTCAGTTTCGCTTGTGCATCACAAAACAATGTTGTCAATTGGCGTTGTCTAGACGTTTAGCTATGGTTTTGTGGAAGGGACATCATACACTCTCCCACAGAGCCGCCGCATTCACCGGGAGCTATCTCCGCCTAAAAGGATGGGATAGAGGGTACGAGGATGCCAAATAAACCCCTACAGTGAACCATTTCTGATTCCACCGCACCCTTCTACCCGTAGTTATAGGAGATCAAGTTTACCCCTATGTTCCTTATATAAAATCCCCTAAATTTTAGATTGCGAGGGTTGTCACCCCTCATATCGCCTAACCACAGCAGATAGAAAACCAAACACGCATAGATATAGTAAAGAGCAACTACCAATTGTCAAATCAAATTCATAGGCAAAATTTAACATGAACCAACATTGTATGTGTACACAAGCTACTCCCTAATCCTAGAATCGAAAGTACTACTCCATGTATATGAAGAAAGAATCACAAAGCATATCTAAGTTCGAATACATAAGGAATAAAATGCAGGAACAAAGAATTACAATGCTTTCGTGGTCTTCTCTCTGGCGTTGAAGTGCAAGGCGTGGATCTCCGAAGGCGTTCCTCCTCCTCGTTGTGATTTACCGAAGCTTTTTAGGGCTTTGACGTGCCATCCTAGCCATCGTGCCTCCCCCCTAGGGTTTGAGCGGAGCCATCCTTATATAGACATCGCCTCGGACCGCTGCAAAATCCGAAAAAAGCCCTAGTCAAGCAAATCTGTCGGGCTGCAACATGGTCGTGTGTTTCCACATGGCCAGGCCATGTGCGGCCCTGGGGTGCTAATCTCGCCCGTTGGACATGACCATGTGAATCCACATGCCCTGGCCATGTTCCACTCTGCGTCTAGTTGCGAAATGTCCTTCTTTTGCTCCGAAAATGTGTCTTTTTCACTCGAAAAGCTAACCTGCACACAAAAGTACAACGAGCAGACCTCCAAACCATAAAATAGGAAATGCGTGCAAAATAGAGTAACATATGCATGAAACTAACACAAAATGTAATGAGATGTGAGTGGAAACTACTCCTAAAACCCTATATGTTTTGCTCACATCAAGTGTTACCCTTGTAGCGATGCCCTTCGCTTATCCTGCTCATCCAAAAGGTTGTCGGATCTCGTAGAGTGTCAAGTGTACACTCCTCTACACGTATCCACATGGACAAAAGGTGGAGAGAACCACTTAGAGTGTGCTAGCACTCTTGGGAGGTCTCGGCAATGCAGGAGAGGGAGAGAAGAGGAGAGGAGAAGGAAGAAGAAGCATTCAATAATACTCCCTTATTACTTTGGTTGGCCACTTAAGGAGGATTAAATACATCCATGTAATACCAAGATCCATGGCTCTTGGTCTTCCTCATGAGGTGGTACACCATGATGTGTCCATGATGTGTCCATGATGATGTGGAACATCATCATTGTCCGACCCTATGCCAAGTCTCCATGAAGTGGCATTTGGTCAACTCAAACTTGACCCTTCATCTTCCCTCTCAAGTCAAGTCAAACTTGACCTCTTATCTCCCATGGTTGATCAAATCTAACCTTTGATTCAAGTCAATTTAATTTAATGAATCTCTATTCATTAGTTTAAATTGACTCAATGAATCAAATCTAAATTAGACTCATTCAACACTTGAATCAAATTGAGTCCAACTCAATTAGTCTAATTTGGATTACTCTTAATCCAATTTAGTTCATCACATGAACCTAATCCTCTTGGTACATCATATGAACCTAATCTCCATCTAATTTACCTTTGTGTGTGATCCTATAGGTTCTTGTAACGTTGGCAATGCTCCTAAACTGATTTAGAAACATAAGCAATGAGCGGTATCTAGCAACACATCATTGCTACCCAAGTTACAAGAATGTTGAGATCCAACATCACCATTGTGACTACTAATTGTGACTCTCATAATATATGACAATGTCTCTCTATCCTTGACATCTAGATCGATCAATTGAGGCATAGACCGTGTCATCCTCTGTACAATCTATATCTTGAACTCCAAGTAGACTCA
Source organism: Wurfbainia villosa (assembly GCA_025175895.1). NCBI lineage: Eukaryota > Viridiplantae > Streptophyta > Magnoliopsida > Zingiberales > Zingiberaceae > Wurfbainia > Wurfbainia villosa. The sequence continues at coordinate 52,350,620 of CM046002.1, forward strand.
CTCTAATCAAATGAGCTCAATATTTCATATTGACTCATTTGGGCATGGTCATGCACTTAGTGGTCTCACTCTATCAAGAATCATGATATCACTCCCGTCATATAGGAGGGATAGATCCCATCTACATCACTCACATTCCTCCGCATAATTTGTTACATACCCAGTAATCGCCTTTATAGTCCACCCATTTACGGGTGACGTTTGACGAAGCCAAAGTATGCAACTCCTTATGTAGGGAACCATGGTGACTTCAGGTCCAAGGACTAATAGTCATACTAATAGTCACATGAGAAAGTATATGACACTCATATAACAATCCATGATACTTTCTCATAGCGGGTCATTCAACATACATTCTCCATATACCCATGTGTCAACTTGATATCTTATATCCATGACTTGTGAGACCAAGTCATCGAGTTGACCTACATGCTAGTCTCTTCGCATTAACATTGTCTCTGAATATTAATACTTGACTAGGAATGATTAAGAGTAGTGTTCTCTATATCATATCATTATCGATTCAACCAATCGATTGATATAGATAAGAACCTTCTACTCAAGGACGCTATTATACTTAGTTATTTGGCACCAATACAAGTGAGTATAATAACCATAAAGAAATGCCTTTATAAATATATATAGGAATATGATACAACAAGTCCATACAACAATCATCACATGATTGGCTCTAGGGCTTTCACTAATAGGATTGCTTACAACAATTAGATGAGGTAGTACGAAAGCACATCTTTTAAGGCCCTTCAGAAACATACCTGATTGAAGCAAGCATAGTAGAAGAGGATGCTGAACTTTGTAGAGATGCCCCCCTCAAAATCGAAAATCGAAGAATCAAAATGGCAGGAATCAATAGAAGAAGAAAATCTTGAACTACCACAAGTAAAATTAAAGGCCCTTCCTCTAAATCTCAGGTATGAATTTCTTGGGAAAAATGCTATGTATCTTGCAATTAGAAGTGCAAGCTTGAATGAACCAGAAAATGAAAAATTACTTAGAATACTTAGGATACATAGAAAAATCATAGGGTATACCATCGATGACATAAAAGGGATTAGCCCCTCAGTGTGCATGCATAGAATTTTACTTGAAAATGACCATAAGTCTTCCATTGAACCCCAAAGGTGGCTAAACCCTAACATGAAGGAAGTAGTCAAAAAGAAAGTTTTGAAATTACTGGATTCAGGAATAATTTACCACATTTCTGATAGTGAATGGGTAAGCCCAGTTCATGTGGTCCCAAAGAAAGGAGGGATAATAGTTGTCAAAAACTTGAAAGATGATCTGATGCCATCCAAAATGGTCATTGATTGGTGAATGTGTATAGACTATAGGAGATTAAACAAAGAGACTAGGAAAGACCATTTTTCTCACCCATTCATTGACCAAATGCTAGAAAGGTTAGTTAAGCATTCATATTTTTGTTATTTGGATGGTTATTTTGGGTTCTACTAAATTCTCATACATCCTAATGACTAAGAAAAAACTAATTTTACATGTCCTTACAGTACTTTCACTTATAGAAGGATGTCTCTTGGTCTTTGTAATGCACCTGCCACCTTTCAGAGATGTATGACTACCATCTTTTCTAATATGATTGAAAACATTATGGAGGTATTCATGGATGACTTTTCAGTATATGGTACCAACTTTGATACATGCTTATCCAACCTAGTCAAGGTTCTTCAGAGATGTGAGGAAGTAAATTTGATCCTTAATTGGGAAAAATGTCATTTTATGGTAAGGGAAGGAATAGTACCATATAAGGAGTAATTGAAGTAAACAAAGAAAATGTTGAAGTCATTGAGAGATTACCCACACCAACAAACATCAAAGGAGTATGCAATTTCCTTGGACACGCAGGATTCTATCAATGGTTTATCAAGGATTTTTCCAAAATTTCAAAACCTTTAACGAATTTGCTTTCTAACGAGGTTGCTTTTGTTTTTGATGAATCGTGTTTAAATGCCTTTCGCAAATTGAAAGAAGCCTTAACATCAGCTCTGGTGATGCATGTTAGTAATATATGAGAGGTGTCCTAAGACAATCGCCTTATGATTGTACCATTTATTTGATAAATGAAGATTCACTATTTGAGTTTATATATTTTCATGTATTTGATGGGATCTTAAACTCATTTACTAAATGTCTGCAATACGATTCACAACATTAGAGAATTTGTGATTGGATCACAACTAGTGAGTATCTCTACATGTGTAATTGTGATGTATTGGAATTATCCCTAGTCGATGAATTGATGCATTCAGACACCATCAATTTTGTTGAGACTAGCACGAGTTATACTCTTTGGTTTATCCAAACAGTTGTTTCTCACTAGCTGAGACATTGGGATGTCCTGAGTTAACCATGGATGCTAGTTATGATAACTAGTACATTGGAGTGACCAGCTGTAAGACTTCATATGGTTCTCTACATATACAGATATGTATATGAAGTTCTTACTGCAACTTAAGTGTGATGTTCCTTCGACTTGCAGTGTTCAAGTTATCTTGGTCATGGAGACTTATGCTTTGACATCTTAAGCGAGCATCTCCAAGGAGATGTGGACCCGGAATGATTGGGTATAAGTCAAAATGTCCGAAGGTGTTTGAATAGCCTATAAAAGATTCACCACTCCTTGCGAGGAGATGTATACCCTGTGGCCACTCATCGGATTGTTACTAAAGTATTTGGCCAAAGCATTACATGTTTAGAGTATGGTATTCTTGGATATATGTGTAGTAACTAGAATCCGCAGGATAAGGAAATGATACTTGGGCTAGATGTGACGTAGTCAGCCTAGTAGGGACTGACACAATAGCCCATGTCTTGAACCAAGTGGGTATAAGATGAGTGAAGGGAACGGGGCATGATTCACTATAGCTACTGAAAGGTTTCAGAAGTTATTCTGGGGGCAACCGTTGATTTTTAAATTAATTGAGGATCATGATGTACTACTAGGTGCCACTCATGATCGTTCTATAATTAATGGTTAATTATAGATGGCCAACATAAATCGAGAATCTATTTGGTCACACGCACTACGAGTATTATCCGAAGGATTTAAAACAAGCTTGAGAATGGGATTCTCAGATCGAGAGAGACTTGGTTTGGATTGAACCAAACAAGAAGCGAGCATGAAATTGTTTCAGTCGCATCGGAAGCATGGATAGGTCAAGTCTTTTGAAGACATGATGGATGAACCAAATCGATTTGGTTCTAATCCAATGGTGGAAAATAAACCAAAGGGATTTGGTTTGTTTTAAATGAATGAACCAAAATTGGTTTGGTTTATTTCAACTTAAAATAGACCAATGCGGTTTGGTTTATTTTAACTTAAATTAATGGAGCGGGTTAACGGTTTTTGGTTGTGAACCAATAACCGTTGAGAGAAGGTTTCTTGATGGTTAAGAAACATGTTCTCTATAAGAAATAGGGTTGAGACAAATTTCGTGAACGAGTTAAGGTTTATGAAACCCTAGCCACGTTCCTCTCTTCCTCTCTTGTGTCGCCGCCCACTCCATTGGTGTCGCCCACCTCTTGCCGCCGCCTCCTCTTGCCACTAGCCTGCCACCAGACGACGGCCACCCTTCGACCAACATCTCCAGTCACCGGCCACCTTGCTGCCATCAGTAATCATTGATTGGTCAGCACTTCCGAAAAATAAGTTTGTGAAACTTGTTTTGTGATCATTTCTCAATCACAACATTTTCGACGCGAGACTAGTATCTCTCATCAAGGTGGGGCACGTAGCTTGAGAAGCTATCCCGATGATACTCAACGTGGACTCGGATAGAGGCAAAACTTGTGAGGGTCGCTAAGGTTGGTGCCCTTTCCACTGCGTGTTATTCGTTAGGTATACCTAGTGTAATTTCCTTATTGCAAAATTTAAATGTACGATTATGTCTACACTGTTGTATCCTGCATGTGTGTTGTGTGTGTGATGTAATAAAATAGTTTATTACCATTTTTATTTGCTTCTGCTATGTATATTTACGAAACATGTTCGTAAACACGCCCACATCGGTGCCCCGGAAACCCAACAGTGGTATCAGAGTCCGGCTGTGTTCCAACATAATCGTAAAATTATTTTACAATGAATGTTTTGTCATAATTGTAATTTTGGAAATTTTCTACTTTTGAAAAGTTTAGAAAAATTATGGAAATTTGAATTAGTTAAGAAATTCAAATTAGGAATTTCCTGATGTGATTAGGAAATTAGAATTTAGAAAATTTATTTCCTAATTTAATAAATGAGATTTAATTTGAGAAATCAAATCACAAATATATTTTATTTCCAAAATTAATTATGACAATTTGGAAATTACTAGAACATGTCATAATTGTATGTCATGTAATTGCATTAGATGCATATCATTATGCCATGCGTGTCATGACATGTAGATGCATTAGTTGCACATATGTATGTCATATGTCCCATGCCATGTAGATAATAGTTATTTGCATGGAAAGGAGGATGAGACCTCATAACCCTTACACAATATTGAAGCCTACACTGTTGGATCGAGAAGCATCGCTAGAGGGAGTGAATAGCGAGCGTAAATCTTTTCGTTCGTTCATTCGATGCACGAGTAAGCACAGCAAAAAAATAAAAAGACACATTTATTTTTACTTGGTTCACAACCCAGCGGTTGCTACTCCAAGGCCCTAACGGTCCTAGACCGCATACGGAGGACAAAGCACTATAATCTCTCCTCCTCGTTGGAGGTAGCAGACAACGATCACAAAATCGAAAGTATGAGGATGAGGCAAAAAACCTACCTCACCTCGTTACAAATAAAAACAAAGAATACAATATCAAAATATGTTACTTGTTGCTACTGCCGACGAAGAGGATTAGAACTTGTCGTCGCGTCGGCGTTATGACGGTGCTGGAGCTTTGGCGTTGTAGGAGCACTTGAGAATAATCTTGATGATCTTTGGAGTTGGAATCCTCCCCTCCTTTTATAGAGTTTGGTCTCTGAATATGTCTCCTCATCTTTTAGAACAGATCACGAAGTTGTACCAAATTTTATCACGAAGTGGTCACGTCAAACCTTATCCGTTTTGACCTAGCACAAAGGCTGATTCGTCGCCATCAGTCGACTAATACCTTCAATCAGTCGACTGATGAGCATCAGTCGACTGCCCAATGTCCAGCAGTCGACTGCCAGCCTGGCCACTTCCCTACAGTAAGAGGTTAGCATGGAAAATGGTAAATGTGATGGTTTCTAACTGTCCGATCTCGACCTAGACCTTCCACAGGAAGTCTTAGTCGGATCACCGCCTACGGTCATCCCTGTACAGAGGATACGACCTTACTATCTCTCACTCACACGAGCTTACCTCGATACTTACTTTGTAGCTCTCACTTCTAGCCTTCCACTCGATTCCTTTGGCTCCCTCCGAAGTCACTCGAGTGTCGCCCGACCACCGCAGCTTCCTCTGGGTGTCCCTAGCCTTCAGCTCCAGCTTTAGTACTTTTCTACACACTCGATTTAGCTCGTGAGATAATGATGTAAACTTAACTTTGTATTTTTGTCATAATCAAAACACAAGTTCGATTATCTGGTGCCCCTGCACCAACAATCTCCCCCTTTTTTATCTATGGCAAACCAACACAAAGTTAAGGGAAATTAAAGCATAAAATAAGTATAGTAAATGATGAATGTCATTTCCAAAAACTCCCCCTCAACCAAAACTCCCCCTTAACCAAAACTCCCCTTAACCCTATGTGAGTTTTGAAAGAGATACTTTAATTTTCAAAATTAAATTTTGTGTTACTCCCCCTTAACTTTTGCTCTTCTCCCCCTTTTGCCATAAATCAAAAAAAATGTTGGGGTTTTTGTATAAAATAGGGGTTTTAAAAACAATATCGTATATGCATGCATCTAGATAAATCAACTATGAGTCCAAGCATGCGTCTAGCAGTAGTTAGATAGATTGGTTCGAGGTGTGACCCTCTGCACCAATAATCTAAAGGTTTGTGATATAACCCTTAGGGTTAGTTTGCTCTCCCCCTTAGTCAAATATATGAAGTATAAGAGATATAGAGGGCGCTAAACTTTAGCCTAAGAGTTGTAACTAGTCATTAAGTACAATAGTTGAAAAAAGATAAGTAGTATTTTGAAGAGGTTATATTTCAATTATCCTTAACATCTCACCCATTCTATGTGTCTCAGAATTTGTTCACCTTATATGTTTTGTGAGATGATTTAAAATAGATTAAAGATAGTCAACATTGTGTTAGATTCAGATTTAACCTTTAGATCATTAAGTAACTTTTCGAGAAACTGGCTTCCAGGTCGTGGCGAGGCACAGGGGCCTTCTTTGATCGGAACAATGACAACTTCCTTAGACAAAGCCAAATTCAAAAAAATATCACTTAATTCACTTAGGATTACTTCCTGGTCTAACTAGTTTAGGATACGATGTGGTAGCTTCAGCTAGTTCCACTCGGTCAAGTGCACCAAGCTAGATACGCCTTATCTAGTTCGAATACACGAGACTTTGTTTCTCTAATATACTATCATCTCGCCACATCCTAATACTATGTTGTCAAGAGTTGAATAACTATTTTCCCTATCTAGTCTTTCTAAAAATTAAAATAAAATATGCAATGGTTTTGCTAAGTAAGCGGGTATACTATTTTAGTGTTAGCTCCCCCTGGACCATTGAACCAATATGGACCCATGCTTGGACTCTTTGATGACTACGATTTACGATAGACATATATGATCTATTCGTAGTCTTTAGACTAAACCCGAGTCTGGCTTTGTTGTACATGGCTCTTTGGGTTCCAAGTAGTCGGTTAAGGTTCTTAGATCCCAACGTGAACCTTTCCAACCTAGCCTCGACCTCTTGAACTCGATCTTTCAAGAGAGAATTCTCTTCCTCAAATTTTTCAACTTTGGTTGAGTTTCCCTCTTGAACTTGACTAGTTGAAGAGATTAGAGTAGCCTCTTGCTTGAGAGTTTCAACCTCCTCAAGTAACGACTCAACCCTAGACTCGGACTTAGTTAATTTCCTAGTAAGCATTTTAATTGTAAGGTAAAGTGTACTAATTAAAGAGCGGCTAACCTTGACTTTCCCTTTTGGTTCGGCTTTGAGTTTCCTCTCGAAGTAATCTTCGGAGTCGGAGTCGGAGTTGTAGTTGGACTTAGCTTCGGATTCTGACTCAGACTCCTCTGGTCTTGCCATGTAAACTATGTCTTCTTTGTTGTCCCAAGTCGCATGGTAAGCCTTCTTTTGATTTGATTTGAATTGTGCCCTCTTTTGGTTCTTTAGTAGCCTCCTTTCCCTCCGAACGATATTTCGCACTACGTTCACTATTGCCTCCACCTCTTCATATTCGGACTCTGATTCGTCTTCGAGTTCGAGCCCGTCTTCTTTCCTAGTAGGTGGCTTGCTTCTTTGTCCTGCAAGTAGAGCAATACCTCTCTCGGCCCGGACCACATTAGTCTTCTCGTGAAATTCAAACTCGAAAAATAATTCGTCTAACCTAAGCTTTGAAAGGTCCTTAGAGACCTTGTAGGCATCGACCATGGATGCCCACAAGGTAGTCCTAGGAAATGAATTAAGAACGTACCTTAGGAGGTCGCAGCTTTCGACCTTGTGTCCGATGGTGTGTAGGTCGTTGACAATGTCCTGGACGCGGGCGTGTAGTTGCGTCGCCATCTCGTGTTCCTGCATCTTAAGGTTATACAACTTATTGAAAAAAAGGTCACGTTTACATACCTTAGCATCGGACGTTCCTTCATGTAGCTCGATTAATTTGTTCCATAGGTCCTTGGCGCTAATAAATGGTCTGATGCGGTTGAGTTCCTCCTTGGACAAGCCACATTGCAATATTTGGGTTGCTCTTGCATCGACTTCGATTTGCCTCTTGATTGCATTTGTCCACTTGTTAAAGTCCAAGGGCTCCCTTTGATCATTGGTGGGTAGAGCAAAGCCGGTTTGGATTATTATCCAAGTCTCGATTTGTGTTTTCAAGAAACACTCCATCCGACCTTTCCAATAACGGAAATCATTTCCGTTAAAGAACGGAGGTCGGGTGGTGCTATACCCCTCAATGTGAGCCATTAAGTTTCTTGCAAAACACGAATAAAAACCAAAGGGAATTCCAAGACTTGGTCTTGGATTAGTAGTGCGGGAAATAATAGGAAATAAACAGAAATAAATGAGAAGAATAAGAAACTAACAAAAACTAACAACTTACGACCTTCGATGTCCCCGAAAGGGTACTAAACGTTGGTTTTTGGAGCTGTAAACAGCTTGTTACGAGGGTAAGCCCTGGTAAGAAATGTATATCTCTCATAGAACTTCAATTTGGTAGGTAGATCGTTTTGTGAGTCCACTTGTGCGAAAAGTTATGGTCGTTTTACCGTCGACTACTCCAAAAGAGAATACTTGCAAACACACAACCAAAAGAAGCGACCAAGACTTCATCTTGGATTAGTAGTGCGAGAGGAAAAAAACCTAAAAAAATGTGACTCGAAAAATACGAAAAGAAAACCAAAAAATGCTAGATTAGTGGTTTCACCAAATCTTAGCGCCCCCGCTCTGATACCAATTGTTGGATCGAGAAGCATCGCTAGAGGGGGGGTGAATAGCGAGCTTAAATCTTTTTGTTCGTTCGTTCGATACACGAGTAAGCATAGTGGAAAAATAAAAAGACACGTTTATTTTTACTTGGTTCACAAACCAGCGGTTGCTACTCCAAGGCCCTAACGGTCCTAGACCGCATACGGAGGACAAAACACTATAACGTCTCCTCCTCGTTGGAGGTAGGAGACAACGATCACAAAACCAAAAGTATGAGGATGAGGCAACAAGCCTACCTTACCTCGTTACGAATAAAAACAAAGAATACAATAACAAAATATGTTACTTGTTGCTGCTGCCGATGAAGAGGATTAGAACTTGTTGTCACGTCGGCGTTATGACGGTGTTGGAGCTTTGGCGTTGTAGGAGCACTTGAGAATAATCTTGATGATCTTTGGAGTTGGAATCCTCCCCTCCTTTTATATAGTTTGGTCTTTGAATATGTCTCCTCATCTTTTGGAACAGATCACGAAGTTGTACCAAATTTTATCGCGAAGTGGTCGCGTTAAACCTTATCCGTTTTGACCTAGCGCAAAGGTTGATTCATCACCATCAGTCGACTGATGAGCATCACCAATCGCTTAATGTCGTGATCAATCCGCGGGCCACTTCCTGTGAAGAGGTTAGTACGGAAAATGGTAAATGCAATGGTTTCTAACCGTCCGATCTCGACCTAGACCTTCCACAAGAAGTCTTAGTCGGATCGCCGCCTACGGTCATCCCCGTACAGAGGACACGACCTTACCATCTCTCACTCACACGAGCTTACCTCGATACTTACTTTGTAGCTCTCACTTTCGGCCTTCCACTCGATTCCTTCGGCTCCCTTCGAAGTCACTCGAGTGTCGCTCAACCACCGCGGCTTCCTCCGGGTGTCACTAGCCTTCAGCTCCAACTTTAGTACTTTTTCTACACACTCGATTTAGCTCATGAGATAACAATGTAAACTTAACTTTGTGTCTTTGCCATAATCAAAACACAGGTTCGATTATCTAGTGCCCCTACACCAACATACACCTTCCATTAATATGGTTAGAACTGGAGTTCCGTTTCTTGTTTGGGTTGTTGGACTTTCTCCAAGTCTGGCTCGAACCTGAACATGTTCAAACCATTGAAATAGTTTAATGCTAATATAGTAAGAGTTAGAGGTCAATCTTTAGTTTGGGTTGTTGGACTCTCTCCAAGCCTGGCTAAACCATTGAATGTGCTCTAACCATATTAAAACTATTTCTTGATTAATAAGTCGGCTTTAACTTGGAGCATTGGCTTGTTGGACTCTCTCCGAAAGTCAATGTGAAGGGAGGTGAAGTTGGGTGTTATGCATATGATGCATACTTGTTAATGTGTTAACAACCCAATATTTGTGCAAACATTCAATTAGTTGATAGCACAATGTGATAGTTACATATACATGATATATAATTGGTATATTTGATACCTACCATCGTAGCTATGAACGCTTGTTGGACTCTCTCCAAGGTTGTTCTTATCTATGTTGGATATCAACCCATTCGGAGATGGACCTACGATCTACCGAATTGATTTTAAGGGTTTTTGAATTCAAAAAATGAATGGGATTTATAAATGTATGTTGATGCATTTTAAATAATCTTTCTCATATATGCTCGATTTGTAATTCTAGGTTAATCGCTTGATCATGATGTCTTTAAACTTGCGCTCTATTTTGGATTCAAATAAGTTAACTGGGTCGAACTTCTTAGACTGGCTTAGAAACCTGAGAATTGTTCTCAAGGCGAAAAAGCTTGTGTATGTCCTCGAAGAGCCTCTTCCCACCCATCCTAAGGATGATGCAACTCCGGACCAATTGTTAGCCTATCAGAAACATGTGACTGATTCTAAACTGACGAGTTGCATCATGCTAGCCGTGATGGTACTCGAGCTTCAAAAGTAGCATGAGCATATGGATGCTAATACTATAGTCTTTCATCTTCATGAGTTGTTTGATGAGCAAGCGAGATCCGAAAGGTTCGAAGTCTCTAAGCTCCTCTTCACCTCTAAGATGCAAGAAGGTTCATCTGTGGTGCAATTTATGCTAAAGATGAATGGGTACATCGAGCGATTTGCTACACTCGAGTTTGTGATGGATCATGAATTAAGTATTGACTTAATTCTACATTGTTTGCCCAAGAGTTACTCACAATTTGTGATGAACTACCAGATGAATAAACTTGAATCCACCATTCCTGAACTCCTCAACATGTTGAAGACTGTGGAGCCTTCTGTGAAGCATGAGGAGAAGACGGTGATGTTAGTTGATTCCTCAAAGAAAGGTTCTAAGAGGAAATCAAAGGAACTTCATAAGGGCAAGAAGAAGGATAAGAAGGCAAAATAAGCTCAAAAGGGCACTTGCCATCATTGTGGCAAGGAGGGCCATTGACAAAGAAACTATAAGATTTATCTTGAGTCCGTGAAGAAGAAGAAGGCATCTGATGCCCCATCCTCTTCAAGTATCTTCATTATTGATTGTCATTCTATTTCCTTAGACACTTGGGTATTGGATACTAGGTGTGGCTCACATATATGTAATAACATATAGGGGCTAAGAAATAGAAAAAGACTCATCAAGAGAAAATCAAATTTTTGAGTTGGCAATGGAGCAAAGGTTGCTACAGTCGCCATCGGAACATATTTGTTGAAGCTCCTTACAGGACTTGTCTTAGAACTAGATAATTGCTGTTATGTTCCTTCATTAATAAAGAACATTATTTCTATTTCCTACTTAAATAGAAATGGGTACCATTTGATTTTTAGTAACAATTGTTGTTACATAACTTTGAATAGAATTCTTTATGGGACTGAAACTTTATGCAATGGTATATATACGTTAGATGTATCCAATGACATTTTCAATATCGAAGCAAGTAACAAGCGTGCTCAAAAAGATAATCAATTAGCCTCCTACATGTGGCATTGTCGTCTTGGCCATGTAAGCAAGAAACGCATATCTGAATTACACCGATATGGAATTCTGGAATCGTTTGAATTTGATTCATTCGATACATGCGAATCATACTTAAAAGGCAAGATGACTATGTTACCTTTTACTGGTGAATCGGTAGGAGAGTTGCTTGGTCTAATACATACTGATGTATGCGGACCTATGTCAACTCATGCTCTAGGAGGCTATAGCTACTTCATTACCTTTATCGATGATCACTCATGATTTGGGTATGTGTTCTTGATGAAACACAAATCTGAAGCCTTTGAAAAGTTCAAAGAATTTAGAAATGAAGTAGAGAAACAACTTGGAAAAAGTCTTAAATTACTTCGATCTGATCGAGGTGGTGAATACTTGAGTCAAGAGTTTCTAGATTATCTAAGGGACAATGGTATATTGTCTCAATGGACTCCGTCATATACACCACAGCATAATGGTGTATCTGAGAGGCAAAACCGAACCTTGTTGGACATGGTTAGGTCGATGATGAATCATGCAAATCTTCCTAGGTCATTTTGGGGCTATGCACTTCAGACAGTTGTTTACTTGCTAAACAGAGTCCCGACCAAGGTAGTATCTACTACTCCATATGAGATATGGAATAGTAAAAAATCTCATTTATCTTACTTGAAGATATGGGGTTGTTTTGCTTATGTGAAGCGGACTGTATCAGACAAATTGGATGCTAAGTTTGATCAATATTTATTTATTGGATACCCTAAGGAAACGAGGGGTTACCAATTCTATCATCCTGTGGAACAAAAGTATTTATTTTAAGGCATGCTGTGTTTCTAGAGAAAGAGTTTCTCTTGAAAGAAAATAGTGGGAGTGTCGTTGAACTTGAGAAGGTTCAAGAGACTCTAATAGACATTGATGAGATACCTGGTCAAGCACCACAACCGATAACTCATAGTGATGAGCCATCGGCTGAACCTATTTTAACACCACATCTTCGTAGATCTGGTAGAACACGCAACATTCCTAAGAGATATGAATTTCTCGTAAGTGAATTGAACAACGTTTTACTCATTAGTGATGAGAAGCCTACCAGTTATGAAGAAGTTCTAAAAAGTTTAGAAAGGGACAAATGGCTTGAAGTCATAAAGTCGAAAATGGATTCCATGTATGAAAATCAAGCTTGGAACTTAGTGGACCCACCTGAAGGCATTAAGCCTATAGGGTGTAAGTGGATTTTCAAGAAGAAAACTGACATAGAAGGTAATGTGATTACCTATAAGGCTAGATTGGTGGAGAAAGGCTATCGTCAAAAGCAAGGTGTTAATTATGAAGAGACCTATTCACCAATAGCTATGCTTAAGTCCATTCGGATGCTCCTGGCCATAGGGGCTCATTATGATTATGAGATATGGCAGATGGATGTGAAAATGACTTTCCTTAATGGAAACCTACTCGAGGGTGTGTACTTCGTTCAGTTACACATGTTGCTGGGTTTACTTGTAGGAGTAGACTCAGCTTGCGCTCATGCTCAACGCCCGCAAGTGCACGGATGTCATCAAGTAATAAATAGATTATCAATCCCACAGAGACTGAGATTTGAGTACCGATTGTTCGGTGGACATTATTGTTCGGAGTTTAGTTCTACGGGTTGTGGTTACGAGATTGATGGTGATCCTAACTCTAGTATAGTGTCACACGAGAAAGGGAAGATTGGTTCAGGGATCTAAGAGGGGGGATTCTAGGACTTCAGTTTCACTTGTGCATCGTGGAACATACTATCAATTAAATTTTGTCTAGATCTCTAATCATAATCTTGTGGAAGGGACATCATACGCTTTCCCGATGAGCTCTCGCGTCTATCGGGAACTACCTACTCCTAACAAGCGAACCTTTCGGATCATCAGAGCTCAGGGGGTTGATACTGTTGGGAGCCCCCTGTCACCAAGGTCCCTCAAGCCTTCTAGAGTTAATTTCTTCTACTATGGCTGCCCTATATTGTTAAGATAGGATAGACGGTACGAGGATGCTAAATCAATCCCTATGAAGAGTTGAAATGTATCCCGTTTCCTACTCTATCATACCCTTCTATCTACGGTTATCGAAGAGAGCACAACCACTAGGTTCCTCCTTAGTTCTCCAAGATCTTTGATACAAGGGTTGTCACCCCTTGTATCAGATATGCACAATAGACAGAAAACTAAAACACAATCGTCATCAATCCAAACAACACAAACTGCGAATATAAATTCAAAGACGAAACATATATTCAACTAGCATGTTCTACGCACACAAGCTACTCCCTAATCCTAGAATCAGAGTATCTACTCCATAAATGAAAGAGAAGAAACACAAGGGATGATTGAATTCATCATTGCAATGCAGAAGATGTATAGAAAATAAATTACAGTGCTCTTTGGTTCTTCTTTTCGACATTGGAGTGCAGAATTTGATCCTCAGGTCGGCTCCTTCCTCCCTATTGCGAGTTTTCGGTGCTTTTTAGGGCACCGGTGTGCCCTCCCGGCTGTCAGGCCTCCTCCCTAGGGTTTGAGTGTAGCCTTCCTTATATAGACTTGAGGTCGGCGCTGCCCGAATCCATGAAAAAAACCTAGTTGTGCTGAAAAATGCCAGTGTCACATGACCATGTGGATCCACATGGCCAGGCCGTGTGCGACGCTGGGCTGGTGGGGCACGATCGTGTGATTTCACACGGTCGGGTCGTGCCTCCCTTCGTTCCGCTTGCCAAATATCTTCCTTTTTCTTCAAAAGTGTGTCGTTTATCTTGTAAAATATTGTCCTACACACAAAATCACAAAGAGCATATCTCCGAACTAGAAAATAGAAAATGCATGCAAAACAAAGTACGATATGCATGAAAAAAGTATAAAATATAGCGAGATGTGAGCAAAAACTACTCCTAAAAACCTATATGTTTTGCTTACATCAATTCCCCAGACTTAAATCTTTGCTTGTCCTGAAGCAAACCTCAGTGCCATGAAATTTTTTTAAAAAACATTGTTCCATACTTAGCATGTCAACTAGATTTATCAAGTGGTATTTTCAATAAAAGCAAAATAGATATGTTCTAAAAATTCACGAAGTTAGTTTCTCGTGCACGTGCTAAGCGAATCTTCTTAAGGGATACTCATTCCACAGTAAGTTAAGTCATCATCTTATAGCTTTCCTAAGGTCTCTGGCTCTGAGGCACTTACTTGCCCAAAGTGAGGGTCGTTCTCTAGATCTAGCACAAAATCTCAAAGGCGTGCTCGATATTGAGAGAAATTAGTAGGTTTTTCCCCAGTAACCTAACTCGGTCTCAAAGGGGCACCTAGCCATTTCCACCCACGACAACTATTTTTGTATCCCTCATAACTTTTTTTTTCAAAGAACTTTTGTTCTTCTCTTGCTCACAGGGATTTTTATTTTTCTGAATGGGCTTATACAATTTGATCATCTCTAGTAACTAAAGTGCTAAACCTAGAGTCACCTATGGATTCCAAAGTACTAGACTACTGGGATGAATCATAACTATGTATGTACTAGATTCTTCCTTTCAGAATATTCGTCAAGTGTAAGTGTAAAAATAAAAGCTAACCAGTGCAAGTCTAGAACATTCATTAGAGCATATAAAGTAAAATACCATGAGATAAATAAAGTTAAGCTACCTATGGAAACAATTCGCAAAGAGATCTTAAAAATACTACTAAGGCAGCTTAAAGATAGCAAAAACTAAGTGATGAAAGAAACTAAACACATGCATGAATAGATGAATGCAAACTAAAACTAAAAATGCAAGTATCAAGAAAAAAACTACTGCTAGAAACAAAATAAGTCAAAACTTGGGGTCTCCCCCCAGACTTGTACGAAGCTATACCTCTAATATGGTGACCGAGGTGGGAAGTCTAGTAGTCTCGGCATGTCGGGCTCCTATGGAAACCTGGTGCTCAGTCGCTGATGCCACATGTACATGTGGTCGATCTGAGAGCTGGTGGATGCAGTGGCTGCTTTGTGCTCCTCCCGGGCGATGGGCAGCCTCCTCTTGGAAATAGATATGGGTCTCGTCGTAGAACTCCTCGGCCCACTAGAAGTGCTCCCGTAAGCCCTAAAACTCCGCTTGTGTATAGGCGCTCTGCTCCTCCCATCGTTGCCTCTGCGTCTACTACTCGGTGTATATGTCGTCGAGGCACGATCAGAACTCAGAGAAATTGTAGGTGGATGTACCTGCATCCTTCTCAAGAGTAGAAAAAGAAGGTGGTGCAGGTGCAAGCTCTCCATGTGGACTAGGTGGGCTCCTATACCTATAAAAATAAACACACTGTGCGGCCCTTTTTCCCTTGCGCGACATGGTCGTGTGCCAACACACAGCCTGGCCGTGTGTGCCACTGGGAGATGAGTCGGCTTGGGGCACGACCATGTGAAACCACACGACCTAGCCGTTTGCCCCCCTGTTTCTCTCCCAAAGTGCACTACGGTCCGAATTCTCCCACACACCCCACTATGTAGGCTCAAGATGATTTTTGTTTCTACCTAGAAAGTTCATTCCAACCCTAAACTACTTGCAAAGATGCTAATGGACAAAAATTAAAGTCTAAACTATACACATGAATGCAGAAAGATTAAAAACATGTAAAATTTAACTTGGGTTGTCTCCCAATAAGCGCTTGTTTAAGGTCTTTAGCTCGACCGTACTCCTATGTCTCATCTTGGCTCTAGTGGCCTAAGGAGATTTTTCTTCCTCCCCTTTTTGATGCGTTTGAATCTTTCTCGTGGGGGAGCAAGATATTTGCTCACTTTACGTCTCCTCCCTCGTGGTCCCTCATCACCACATCTCTTAAATCTTGCTCGTGGAGGGGTAAGATATTTACTAGCTGCCTTCCTTGGTTCAAGATTGAACATGCTTATCTTCACTGAATTATCAGGAGTTTGATCATAATATCCCATTTTGTCCAAATGTTGTAAATAACATAACTCACCATGGGCATCCTCACCAAAAGATTGATTAGTAGATTCTATTATGTCGAATGAAATTTTATCATTACAAATCACTAAAAGAGATTCACTATTAGTAACTGAAGTTTCGGTGAGGGTTAAGACAGGCTCTTCTGGGTCCTTGAGGTTAGGAGGTATTTTAATTGAAGCAATGCACTCCTCGATTAAAGTATCAATTATATAATCCTCAAGTTCTCCTTCACGTGGCGATTGAATGGATTGTCCTTCTTCACTTCCTATGTCATCTACGTCCTCCTCATCCATTCGTTCAAAGTGAGTCTCCACATACTAGGTGTAATCCAGTCATCAAAGCCACCTTCTCATCGTTTGGTTGCTTCTCTTGCTAGATCTCATTGCATGAGCTCCGCGAATTGTCGGCTATGCTCCTCGCATTCCCTAGTAAAATTATCTAGCAAGGCTTTTAAATGGGGACTTGGTTCTGGATAAAATTTGCATGGTGATTCATAGCTCTCGTTCTCACTCGAAAAACAATATTGAGGGTTCAAGTAGCCAGGGTCATAACTATATGAATAAGAATCATCTCGTGGCCACTGGTTGTAATCATAGGTGACATCTTCTTGTTCAAATTACGAAGGTTCAAATATATTCGGACAATCATTAATGGTATGTCATGTTTCACCACAATGCTCACAATAAATGTTACTAAAACTCATAGCATTAAAATGACCATAATCATGAGAAAAAACATGCATGTTTATATGCAAGAAAATATAAATAAGGAAAGGAACAGCAGTGCCACAGTAAGAGACTAAAGCTGCTAGAACTATGAATAAACTAAAAGAAAAACTACTAGAAAATAACTGAAGCTAGAAGAAAACTAAAATCTAAATTATTACTAAATTAAACTGGAAAGTAATAAAGACTACGAAAAATAAATCTAAACTAGGTCCGATCCAAACTATCCACTTTCAATTCAATATTGAATCAATAGTCCTCGGCAATGGCGCCAAAAACTTGATGCACGCGAACGCGATCTCAAATCTCACGACGGGAACCATCGAGGACTCGAAGCGTGCACTCGCCCTCAACGTTCGCAAGTGCACGAATGTCATCAAGTAATAAATAGATTATCGATCTCACAGAGACTAAGATTCAAATACAATTGTTCGGTGGATGTTATTGTTCGGAGTTTAGTTCTACGAGTTGTGGTTATGAGGTTGACGGTGGTCCTAACTCTAGTACGGTGTCACATGGAGGAAGGGAAGGTTGGTTCGGGGATCTAAGAGGGGGGATTCTAGGACTTCGGTTTCACTTGTGCATCGTGGAACATACTATCAATTAAATGTTGTCTAGATCTCTAATCATAATCTTGTGGAAGGGACATCATACACTTTCCCCATGAGCTCTCGCATCTATCGGGAACTACCTACTCCTAACAAGCAAACCTTTCGGATCATCAGAGCTCAGGGGGTTGATACCATTGGGAGCCCCCTATCACTAAGGACACTCAACCCTTCTAGAGTCAATTTCTCCTACTATGACCGCCCTATATTGTTAAGATAGGATAGACGGTACGAGGATGTCAAATCAATCCCTATGAAGAGTCGAAACGTATCCCGTTTCCTACTCCATCATACCCTTCTATCTACGATTATCGGAGAGAGGACAACCACTAGGTTCCTCCTTAGTTCTCCTAGATCTTTGATATAAGGGTTGTCACCCCTTGTATCGGCTATACACAATAGACAGAAAACTAAAACACAATCGTCATCAATCCAAACAACACAAACTGTGAATATAAATTCAAAGATGAAACATATATTCAACTAGAATGTTCTACGCACACAAGCTACTCCCTAATTCAACACAAACCTTTTTTATTTGCTTTCGCTGTACATATTTACGAAACATGTTCGAACATACACCCACGTTGGTGCCCCAAAAATTCAACAATGTAAACACCCGATTGGAATTTATCTTTTAAAATTATGTGTGATGCTAGTGATTATGCAATAGGAGTTGTACTATGACAGAGAAAAAATAGAAAGGTCCATGCCATCTACTATGCCAGAAAAACTCTAGATGAAGCCCAGATGAATTATGCTTCCACAAAAAAGAACTCCTAGCTATCATTTTTGCCTTCGACAAATTCATATCATATTTAGTAGGATCCAAGGTAATCATTTTTACAGATCACGCAGCTATAAGATATTTGTTTTCCAAAACAGAAGCTAAGCCTCTACTCATCCGATAGAACCTACTCTTGAAAGAATTCGACTTAGAACTAAAGGACAAACAGGGAGTTGAGAACGTGGTGGTAGATCACTTATCAAGAATATATCAAGCAATGCATATGACTAGGGGAAATGAGTCACCCATAGATGACTATTTCTCAGATGACCACCTACTAGCCATAAGGAGGATTGATGTTCCATGGTATGCCGATTTTGCGAATTATCTCGCCTGTAAAATCCTACCCCCTTTCACAAACTATCACCAAAGGATGAAATTCTTTATAGACCTTAAGGATTATATTTGGGATGAACCTTTTCTTTTCGAAAAGGGCAATGATGCATTCTACAGGAGATGTATACCAAAGGAGGAGATTGAAGACATACTTTATCATTGTCACTCATCTTCCTATGGTTGCCACGCAAGAACTTCCAAAACCACGGCGAAGATTCTATAAGTAGGATTCTACTGGCCACACATCTTTAGAGACACTCAGGCATACATATTAACTTGCGATCGCTGTTAGAGAATAGGGAATATATCAAAAAGACATGAGATACCTCTGAATTCGATTCAGGAAGTTGAACCTTTTGATGTTTGGGGTATCAACTAAATGGGGTTGTCTTCACCATCCTAGAAAAACACATACATATTAGTAACAGTAGACTATGTTTCAAAGTGGGTCGAAGTTATATCGTCCCCAACTAATGATGCAAGAACTGTCATAAAACTTTTCAAGAAAGTTATATTCCCAAGATTTGAAATACCTCGAGCGGTAATCAGTGACAAAGGATTGCACTTCATTGAAAGACAATTGGAAAATCTACTCAAAAGTACAGAGTAACACATAAGACCTCTACACCATATCATCCCCAAACCAATAGACAAGTGGAGATTTCAAATAGAGAGATCAAGAGCATTCTAGAGAAGACGGTATCAACATCAAGGAAAAATTGGTCACTGGAGTTGGATAATGCCTTATGGGCATACATAATAGCCTACAAAACCCACATCGTGTTAGTAATATATGAGAGATGTCCTAAGGCAATCGCCTTATGTATGAACCATTTATATGATAAATGAAGATTCACTATTTGAGTATACATGTTTTATGTATTTGATTGGATCTTAAACTCATTTACTGAATGTCACGATACGATTCACAGCATGAGAGAATTTGTGATTGGATCACAACTAGTGAGTATCTCTACATGTGTAATTGTGATGTATCGGAATTATCCCTAGTCGATGAATTGATGGATTTGGACACCATCAATTCTGTCAAGACTAGC
This sequence comes from Wurfbainia villosa, assembly GCA_025175895.1. Classification (NCBI taxonomy): domain Eukaryota; kingdom Viridiplantae; phylum Streptophyta; class Magnoliopsida; order Zingiberales; family Zingiberaceae; genus Wurfbainia; species Wurfbainia villosa. The sequence goes on from CM046002.1 coordinate 52,370,630, forward strand.
ACGAGGTATACTCCTTGGTGTATCCAAGCAGCTGATTCTCACTGGCTGGAGACATAGTGATGTCCGGAGTTGATCGTGGATGCTAGTTATGGTAACTAGTTCATTGGAGTGACCAGCCGTAAGACTTCATATGGTTCTCTGCATATATAGATATGTCAATGAAGTTCTTACTGTGGCTTAAGTGCGATGTTCCTTTGACTTGCGGTATTCAAGTCATCTTGATCATGGAGACTTATGCTTTGACATCTTAAGCAAACATCTCTAAGGAGATGTGGACCCGGGATGATTGGGTATAAGTCGAGTGATCGAAGGTGTTTGAATAGCCTATAAAGATTCACCACTCCTTGCGAGGAGATGTATACCCATGGCCTCTCGTCGGATTGTTACTAAAGTCTTTGGCCAAAGCATTACATGTTTAGAGTAAGGTACTCTTCGATACATGTGGAGTAACTAGAATCCGTGGGGACGAGGAAATGATACTTGGGCTAGGTGTGACGTAGTCGACCTAGTGGGGACACAATAGACCATGTCACTGAACCAAGTGGGTATAAGATGAGTGAAGGAATGGGGCACGATTCATTCAAGCCATCAAGGGTTTCGTAAATAGTTCTCGGATCAACTGCTTGATCTTTTCGGTTAATTGGGGATCATGATGTACTACTAGGTGCCACTCATGATCGTTCTATAATTAATGGTTAATTATAGATGGCCAACATAAACCGAGAACCTATTTGGTCACACGCACAACGAGTGTAATCCAAAGGATTTAAAACGAGCTTGAGAATGGGATTCTCAGACCGAGAGAAACTATGTTTGGTTGGACCAAACATAAAGCGAGCATGAAATTGTTTCAGTCGCAATGGAAGCGTGGATGGGCCGTGTCTTATGAAGACATAATGGATGGACCAAAATGGTTTGGTCCTAATCCAATGGATGAGAATAAACCAAAGGGTTTGGTTTATATTAAACGAATGAACCAAAGGTTGGTTCGGTTCGTTTTAACTTAAAATAAACCATTATGGTTTGGTTTATTTTAACTTATCTTAATGGAGCGGGTTAACGGGCTTTATGGATATGATCCATTAACTATTAAGAGAATTAGTTCTCTATAAAATAGGGATTAAACCCTAACCCTAAACCTAATCCAATTAGTGGCCGCCCAACCCATCCTCCTTGTTGTTGGCGTCAACAACAAGGGCTGCCGCCCAACTTGATTGAGCTGCTGCCATCTCCTTGTCGGCGTCCAAGTTTCGGCCGGTGAACCTCCGGCGACCCTCCGGTGATCTCCCTTGGGTTCGGTGTAAAGGTGAGCCTCCATCTCTTCTTTAGCGCCTATCTCCTCCACCAAGCTGTCCAGTTTTCTGGACAGCTTCTTCTCCTCTCGTCGGAGCGTCGTTTGGACGACGGTTAGTGCTCCGACAGCGGCTAACATACCGGGGATTTGATCTCCGGTAATCCTCTGAGGTGGAGGACGAAGGATTCGTCAATCGGTTGACGAATACCTCTCCGGAGAAGCAAGTCTTGAGGACTTGTTTTAGGTCCGAATGTGGATTCGGACCGTGATCATCTCTCGATCACGTCGTCTTCAACACGAGGCTAGTAACCCGTACGAAGACGAAGCTCGTGGCTTGGCAAAGTCATCCCGAGGAGCTCGGCGTGGATACGGATAGAGACGATTCTTACGAGAATCGTTCCGGTTGATGCCGTTCCCGCTACACGTCATACGGAAGGTATAACGTAGTTTAATTTCCTTTTATTGCAATTTTAATTTACGGTTATGTCTACACTTGTTGTAATAGCATGCGTGTGTTGTGTGTGTTGTAATAAATAGGAGTATTTATTATTTTTATTGCTTCCGCTGTGCTCATGTTTACGAAACATGATCTAACACACACACGCCGCGGTGCCGGAAACCCAACAGTGGTATCAGAGCCCAGGTTGTGTTTCGACATAATCGTAAAAATGGTTTTGCGATAGTCATAATGTATTTCTGGAAATTTTCTAATTTTGGAAATTTAGAAGTATTTATGGAAATTTTCAATTTTGGAAAGTCTAGAAGTATTTATGAAATCTTCCACTTTTGGAAAGTTGGAAGTATTTATGGAAATTGATATTTTCCATAAATAAAATATTTGATTAGATTCTGGAAATTTGTTTCCTAATTTAATCATGATTTGATTTGGGAAATCAAATCTTAAAATATTTTATTTCCATAAGTAGTTTTAATGATTTAGGAAATTGGTTTCCTAAATAGATTTTCCTTAATCAAATAATTCCATGAATAAAATATGTGATTAGATTTGGAAATTTGTTTCCTAATTTAATTATGATTTGATTTGGAGAATCAAATCTTAAACATATTTTATTTCCATAAATAGTTATGACATATAAGGAAATATATACATGACATAATTGTATGCCATGTAATTGCATTAGATGCATAACATTATGCCATGCGTGTCGTGACATGTAGATGTATGCCATGCCATGTAGATAATAGTTATTTGCATGCAAAGAGGATGAGACATAAAAACCCTAACTCAATATTAAAGCCTACACCTTCCATTAATATGGTTAGAACCAGAGTTCTGTTTCTTGTTTGGGTTGTTGGACTCACTCCAAGCCCAGCTCGAACCTGAACATGTTCAAATCATTGGAATAGTTTACCTCTAATATGGTAAGAGTCAGAGGTCAATCGTTAGTTTGGGTTGTTGGACTCACTCCAAGCCTGGCTAATTGGTTGAATGCACTCTAACCATATTAAAACTATTTCGCGATTAATGGGTCGGCTTTAACTTGGAGCATCGATTTGTTGGACTCACTCCAAGGTCGATGTGAAGAGAGGTGAAGTTGGGTGCTATGCATATGATGCATACTTGTTAATGTGTTAACAACCCAATGTATGTGTAAACATTCAATTAGTTGATAGCACATTGTGATAGTTACATATACATGATATGTAATCGGTATACTTGATACCCACCATCATAGCTAAGAATGGCTTGTTGGACTCACTCCAAGGTTGTTCTTATCTATGATGGATATCAGCCCATTCGGAGATGGACCTACGATCTCCCGAAGTGATTTTGGGGTTTTTGAATTCGAAAAATGAATGGGATTTATAAATGTATATTGATGCATTTTAAAATCATCTTTCTCATATATGCTCGTTTTGTATTTCTAAGTTAATATATTGATCATGATGTGTTTGAATTTGCGTTCCATTTTGGATTCAAATAAATTGACTGGGTCGAACTTCTTGGACTAGCTTAGAAACTTGAGAATTGTTCTCAAGGTGGAAAAGCTTGCGTATGTCCTCGAAGCGCCTCTTCCCGCCCATCCTAGTGACAATGCAACTCTGGACCAATTGTTGGCCTATCAGAAACATGTGAGTGATTCTGAACGAATGAGTTGCATCATGCTAGCCATGATGGAACCCAAGCTACGAAAACAACATGAGCATATGGATGCTCATATCGTAGTCCTTCATCTTTGTGAGTTGGTTGATGAGCAAGTGAGATTCGAAAGGTTCGAAGTCTCAAAGCTCCTCTTCACCTCTGAGATGCTAGAAGGTTCATCGTAGTCTTGCTCAATATCTTTGAAAGGCTGGAGTCTTCTGAGAAGCATGAGCAGGGGACGGTGTTGTTAGTTGATTCCTCGAAGAAAGGTTCTAAGAGGGAGTCAAAGGAACAACAGAAGGGGAAGAAGAAAAAGGCTAAAAAGGCAGAACCAGCTCAAAAGGGCACTTGCCATCATTATGACAAGTAGGGCCATTTGCGAAGAAAGTGCAAGATTTATCTTGAGTCCGTGGAGAAGGATAAGGCATCGGATGCCCCATCTTCTTCAGAAATCTTCTTTATTGATTGTCATTCTATTTCCTCAGACACTTGGGTATTTGATACTAGGTGTGGCTCACATATATGTAATGACATACATGGGCTAAGGAATAGAAGAAGACTCGTCAAGGGGAGAGTCAAATTTACGTGTTGGGAATGGAGCAACGGTTGCTACACTCGCCATCGGAACGTATTTGTTGGAACTCCCTGTAGGACTTGTCTTAGAACTGGACAATTGCTTTTATGTTCCTTCGTTGATAAAGAACATCATTTCTATTTCTTGTTTAAATAGAAATGGGTACCATTTGACTTTTAGTAACAATTGTTGTTACATAACTTTGAATGGAGTTCTTTATGGAATTTGGAACTTTAAGCAATGGTGTTTATCGTTGGGCGTATCGATGACATTTTCAATATCGAAGCGAGCAACACGCGTGCTCGAAAGGATAATCAAATAGACTCCTATATGTGGCATTGTCGTCTTGGCCATATAAGCAAGAAACGCATGTCCGAATTACACCGATGTGGAATTCTGGAATCGTTTGAATTGGATTCATACGATACATGCGAATCATGCTTAAAAGGCAAGATGACTAAGTTACCTTTTACGGGAAAAGGTGAACGAGTGGGAGAGTTACTAGGTCTAGTACATACTGATGTATGTGGACCTATGTCAACTCAAGCATTAGGATGCTATAGCTACTTCATTACCTTCACCGATGATCACTCACGGTTTGGGTATGTGTTCTTGATGAAACACAAGTCTGAAGCCTTTGAAAGGTTCAAAGAATTCAGAAATGAAATAGAGAAACAACATGACAAGAGTATTAAAATACTTCGATCGGATCGAGGTGGTGAATACTTAAGTCAAGAGTTTCTTGATTATCTAAGAGACAATGGCATATTGTCTCAATGGACTCCGCCCTATACACCACAGCATAATGGTGTATCTGAGAGGCGTAACCGGACCTTGTTGGACATGGTCAGGTCAATGATGAATCATGCAACTCTTCCCAAGTCCTTTTGGGGTTATGCACTTCAGACAGCTGTTTACTTGTTAAACAGAATGCCTACCAAGGTAGTCTCAACTACTCCATATGAGATATGGAATGGTAAGAAACCTCATGTATCTTACTTGAAGATATGGGGTTGTCCTGCTTATGTGAAGCGGATTTGTATCGGACAAATTGGATGCTAAGTCGATAAATGTCTATTTATTGGATACCCTAAGGAAACAAGGGGTTACCAATTCTATCATCTGTGGAACAAAGGTGTTTGTTTCAAGGCATCTTTGTGTTTCTAGAGAAAGAGTTTCTCTTGCAGAAAAGCAGTGGGAGTGTCGTCGAGCTTGAGGAGGCTCGAGAGACTCAAATAGACATTAATGAGATACAGTGAAGCCTGAGTAGATAACTCATAGTGATGAGCAATCACCGATTTGGACCTATTGTAACACCACATCTTCGTAGATCCTGGTAGAACACGCAACATTCACGAGAGATATGGATTTCGTAGAATCGAAGCGACGTGTTACTCATTGATGATGAGGAGCCTACCAGTTATGAAGAAGTGCTGACAAGTTCAGAAAGGGATAAGTGGCTTGGTGCCATGAAGTCGGAAATGGATTCCATGTAAGAAAACCAAGTTTGGAACTTGGTTGACCCACCTGAAGGCATAAAGCCTATTGGGTGCAAGTGGGTTTTCAAGAAGAAAACCGACATGGATGGTAATGTGATTACCTATAAGGCTAGATTGGTGGCGAAAGGATATCGTCAAAAACAAGGTGTTGATTATGACGAAACCTATTACGGCTATGCTTAAATCCATTCGGATGCTCCGCCATAGCGGCTCATTATGATTATGAGATATGGCGGATGGATGTAAAAAATTTTCCTTAATGGAAACCTGCTCGAGGACGTGTATATGATATAGCCTGAGGGTTTCACATCGGTTGATAAAACCAAGGTATGCAAATTGCGACGATCCATTTATGGATTGAAGCAAGCATCCAGGAGCTGGAATATCCGTTTTGATGAGACGATCAAAAAATTTGATTTCTCACAAGATCCAGACGAACCTTGTGTGTATAAGAAGGTTAGTGGGAGTGTAGTCGTGTTCCTAGTATTGTATGTCGATGACATATTACTTATAGGAAACGATGTGTCCATCTTCTGATCGATTAAGGTTTGGTTATCCAAGACATTCTCCATGAAAGACACAGGGAGCAAGCAACCTACATCCTTGGGATTAAGATCTATAGAGATAGATCGAAACGGTTGCTTGGTCTTTCGCAGTCTACATATATAGACCGAGTGCTAAAGAGGTTTAGCATGTCGGAATCCAAGAAAGGTTATCTGCCCATCAGGCATGGGGTACACCTTTCGAAGTCTATGTGTCCGCGCACAGAAGACGAGAGGATTTGCATGAGTAAGATTCCCTATGCATCCGCAATAGGATCTATCATGTATGCTATATGTATACGAGGCCCGATGTATCGTATGCTCACGAGTGTCACGGCGGATACCGATCGATCCGGAATGGATCATTGGTATTTAAGACGATCCTTAAGTACTTGAGAAGAACTAAGGATGTGTTCCTAATATATGGAGAAGGGTACATGGTGATACGTGGGTATACGGATGCCAGCTCCAGACAGACAAGGATGATTCCATGTCTTAGTCTGGATATGTATTCACCTAGAATGGAGGCGCAATAAGTTGGAAAGGTTCCAAGCTTGACACTATAGCGGATTCTGCCACTAAGGCAGAATACGTTGCAGCTTTGGAAGCAGCAAAGGAAGCGGTTTGGATCAAGTAGTTCATCTATGAACTTGATGTAGTCTCATCAATGATCCAAACATGTGCTTCGCCGCTATCATCTTATCAGAGAGATCATCAGTAGGAACGAAATACAAATCGAGAAAATTCCCACTGAAAGGAACTTAGCGGATCCTTTGACTAAAGCATTACCTCAAAGTAAGTTTGAGGGTCATGTTGGTGCTTATGGTATTGGATACCATAGCGATTGGCATTAGGCCAAGTGGGAGTCTGTTAGTAATATATGAGAGATGTCCTAAGGCAATCGCCTTATGTATGAACCATTTATATGATAAATGAAGATTCACTATTTGAGTATACATGTTTCATGTATTTGATTGGATCTTAAACTCATTTACTGAATGTCCACGATATGATTCACAGCATGAGAGAATTTGTGATTGGATCACAACTAGTGAGTATCTCTACATGTGTAATTGTGATGTATCGGAATTATCCCTAGTCGATGAATTGATGGATTTGGACACCATCAATTCTGTCAAGACTAGCACGAGGTATACTCCTTGGTGTATCCAAGCAGCTGATTCTCACTAGCTGGAGACATAGTGATGTCCGGAGTTGATCGTGATGCTAGTTATGGTAACTAGTTCATTGGAGTGACCAGCTGTAAGACTTCATATGGTTCTCTGCATATATAGATATATCAATGAAGTTCTTACTGTAGCTTAAGTGCGATGTTCCTTTGACTTGCGATATTCATGTCATCTTGATCATGGAGACTTATGCTTTGACATCTTAAGCAAACCTCTCTAAGGAGATGTGGACCCGGGATGATTGGGTATAAGTCGAAGTTATCGAAGGTGTTTGAATAGCCTATAAAGGATTCACCACTCCTTGCGAGGAGATGTATACCCATGGCCTCTCGTCGGATTGTTACTAAAGTCTTTGGCCAAAGCATTACATGTTTAGAGTAAGGTACTCTTGATACATGTGGAGTAACTAGAATCCGTGGACGAGGAAATGATACTTGGGCTAGGTGTGGCGTGAGTCACCTAGTGAGGGGACCGACACAATAGACCATGTCCTGAACCAAGTGGGTATAAGATGAGTGAAGGGAATGGGGCACGATTCATTCAAGCTCTTGAAGGGTTTGAAATAGTTACGGATCAACCGTTGATCTTTTGGTTAATTGGGGATCATGATGTACTACTAGGTGCCACTCATGATCGTTCTATAATTAATGGTTAATTATAGGCGGCCAACATAAACCGAGAACCTATTTGGTCACACGCTGTGAGTGTAATCCAAAGGATTTAAAACGAGCTTGAGAATGAGATTCTCAGACCGAGAGAAACTATGTTTGGTTGGACCAAACATAAAGCGAGCATGAAATTGTTTCAGTCGCAATGGAAGCGTGGATGGGCCGTGTCTTATGAAGACATAATGGATGGACCAAAATGGTTTGGTCCTAATCCAATGGATGAGAATAAACCAAAGGGTTTGGTTTATATTAAACGAATGAACCAAAGGTTGGTTCGGTTCGTTTTAACTTAAAATAAACCATTATGGTTTGGTTTATTTTAACTTATCTTAATGGAGCGGGTTAACGGGCTTTATGGATATGATCCATTAACCATTAAGAGAATTAGTTCTCTATAAAATAGGGATTAAACCCTAACCCTAAACCTAATCCAATTAGTGGCCGCCCAACCCATCCTCCTTGTTGTTGGCGTCAACAACAAGGGCTGCCGCCCAACTTGATTGAGCTGCTGCCATCTCCTTGTCGGCGTCCAAGTTTCGGCCGGTGAACCTCCGGCGACCCTCCGTGATCTCCCTTGGGTTCGGTGTAAGGTGAGCCTCCATCTCTTCTTTAGCGGCGCCTATTTCCTCCACCAAAGCTGTCCAGTTTTCTGGACAGCTTCTTCCTCTCGTCGGAGCGTCGTTTGGGCGGCGGTTAGTGCTCCGACAGCGGATAACATACCGGGGATTTGATCTCCGGTAATCCTCTGAGGTGGAGGACGAAGGATTCGTCAATCGGTTGACGAATACCTCTCCGGAGAAGCAAGTCTTGAGGACTTGTTTTAGGTCCGAATTTGGATTCGGACCGTGATCATCTCTCGATCACGTCGTCTTCAACACGAGGCTAGTAACCCGTACGAAGACGAAGCTCGTGGCTTGGCGAAGTCATCCCGAGGAGCTCGGCGTGGATACGGATAGAGACGATTCTTACGAGAATCGTTCCGGTTGATGCCGTTCCCGCTACACGTCATACGGAAGGTATAACGTAGTTTAATTTCTTTTATTGCAATTTTAATTTACGGTTATGTCTACACTTGTTGTAATAGCATGCGTGTGTTGTGTGTGTTGTAATAAATAGGAATATTTATTATTTTTGTTGCTTCCGCTGTGCAGATGTTTACGAAACATGATCGAACACACACACGCCGCGGTGCCGGAAACCCAACACATCGGTATGACCCCCTTCTGGCAAGTTTATGGAAAATTGTGTCACCTCCCAGTTGAGTTAGAACATAGAGAACTTTGGGTCATCTGGCTATTGAACTTTGATCTAAAGAAAGCTGAAGAAAAGAAGAAGCTCCAACTCAACGAACTTGAAGAACTATGACTCGATGCTTATGAACTATTGTTTTAAAGTTTTTAAGGTGAACTCGGCTAGACAAACAAACTCGGTCGTATACTATGCTAAGATTATGAGCTAGTTTTTTTGAAGATGGTTTTGATGTTTCTACAATCATAATCATCAGGAAGGTCAAGCTGCTTGAACATAGCAATGCGTTTGATGTTGCGGCGATCATTGGGGCATTCACGCGCAAAATGCCTCTATTATTGTACTATGGACTGAGCCTCGGGGAGTCGTCCATCCTTTGTGTCAACTTTACTTTACTTTGTGTCAACTTTATGTCAACTTTGTGTCAAAGGGGTATCAAGTAAAAAGCGGATAAGAATGTGATGGGGCCCCTTGTGTACCCGGTTCTTATCCCTTCTTGCCTATATAAACCCTTTAAGTTTACTCTTGCAAGGCATCAGTCGAACACTGAAGTCTTATTTGAGTTTTCTTGAGTCTTCAGAAGATATCCACCGGACACGTGATGGTTTATTGACTACAGTTTTGTTGAAGAAGCTGATTATTGCTTGGCAGTTTGTGCGGATTAATAGTTCTCTTTTATCCATGTAATAAATTTTAAGAGCTTCCATTGTTTTCATAACAGCATGGATTTCCGCATCAATGGTGAATTTAATTGGGTTAAACCTTCCACTAGAATAGGCACATATCTTTTCTGTGCTCTTTGGGTCAAACTTATTGTGTTTTCATTTGCATATCCCACCCCAACCTGTCATACAGCCATCAACTTCTAGGAGTATAAAACAACTTTACTACTCTATAATTCTCAGTTGAAACTTTTTCTTGGAAAGCTTAAGTCACGATGGTCAGGTCCATTCCAAATACAAAAAGTTTATCATTTTGGAGCGGTTGATATATGGGATGAAGCATCAGGGACTTTAAGAGTAAATGTCCAACGATTAAAAAAATACTTCCTGAACCAACCTATAGAGCAAGAGGAGGAACTAACCTTCCTTGAGCCGCTCGAACCGGGATAAACATTTACAAGGGTCAAGCTTATGACTTAAAACAAAATACTTCTTGGGAGGCAACCCATGTTTTTTTCATTTTTACGTTCTTTCAGTATTTCATTTAATTTTCATTCTAATGATAATTTTCTTTTTAATCTAGTGTTTAGATTATGGGACAACCATGATAGATTCAAGCAAACCCAAGACAAGTTAATCAGCACGCCCAAATAAACACACCCACAAGATACCAAAAACCACTCCCGTGTTGGAGTTCGGGTGCAAATGGTCAACGCACAACATGGGTAGGTGGTGTCGTTTGTCATGGATGTGTCACATTATCAACAGTAGTTTTAAAAGGAAGCAACATGAGCGTGTCGAGCCAGATCTCACCTGTGCTCACCCTCTCCTCTCCCTCTAGCAGCTTTCCCTTCGACCTCTGTCCAAGTCCGGTGTTTCTGAAGCCTTCCCGATCCAAAAACAAGCTCTTCAAGAGAAGATCTTAGCCACAATGTTTAGAAGAACAAAAGGTGACGTTGCCGCCTCTAGTTCAAGGGACAATGGAAAATTTAAAGCACACAACGAAGGTAAAGACAATCTTTATGGCATTATATTTCATGATGATATTCAAAAGAATAGATTTACTATATTATTTAATTGTAGGATTGTCAGAACAAGATAATTGATAATTATACCATAAGTGCCTTAGAAATTAAGGATGATATATATTGGATGATTAATAGAGTAGGATGATCTGAATTTTATGAGTATGAATTATCCCACATACCCTAAGGTAACCCTAGAATTTTTTAAGTTATGTAGAAGCCAGTATCCTAAATGGACGAGATTGAGAACAAGAAAAAATTACTTTTAGAATATTCAATGATGAATACACATGGACACTCGAGGAATTTAATTTTGTATACGATTTACCATGTATAGGAGAAAGGAAGATTCTAAGAGGTTTCCTAGATTTTGAATTTTGGGGAAAAATTGTGAGAGGTTCAGATAGATATGATTTCTCAAAATCCAAATCCTCACTACTCCCAAATTCAATTTGTAGATACTTACATAGAGTCATGGTCAGCACCATCTTTGGCAGAGGAGATAGTGACGGGTCATATGCCAAAGGGAATTAATAATGTTATGGGTCATGATCAACAATGTAAATATTGATACATGTTCCCATTTTATTAGGCATTTGGTGAAAATTGGTAAAGGATCAACAGGATCAATCTTGGTTGGAGGCTTAATAACTCATATAGCTATGGCCTTGGGGTGTGATCTTAATGGACTAGAGATGATTCAAAGTAGCCCTAAGATTGATCTTGATGCTTGTATGACTATGAAAATGATTCCAGAAATAAAGGAAGGTATTGTTTAGTTTAAATGACCACTTCCCACTCCCAGACCCTGACCGCACCACAATTAAGAACCGAGCCAATTGACTTATGAATAACATAGTTCCAACTTCTCGACCCCTAGAACTCCCTTGCTCACCACCCCCTAGGACTGACCTTCCATGACATTCTTTTTCTTTTGGTGACTCCTCTGTAGGTACAATACATTCTACATTTGACTTCTCTGATTTTTCCTCATTTGTGGACACCATCCAAGCAAGCATGCTGAACATAAGAACTTTTGGGAGGAAGTGTAGGGTCGAGGTTGGCCGACTAGAGGGGTGGTGAATAGCCCTCTTTCGTCGTGTGGCAGAAATCGTTCTTAATCGTCTACAATAAACGTTAGCACAAGCGGAAAATACAAAGCAAAGATAATTAAGAACAAACACAAAGATAAACAAACAATTCGCTAACACCGCAATGTAACGTGATTCACGACTGCGCCACTAATCCACGGTCCGATTCGTCCACGGTGAATCACTCCACAACCAATCCACTATTGGTCTCTCCTTTGCACCAAGCTAGGTGGAGGTAACCCTTACAACTCAAGAATACTCCTTCTTTTACAATAGATGTGAAAGAAACTAGAAGAAGGAGTTTTAACACTTGTGGAGCACTTGGATGATAGTTTGGAGCATAAGCATTAGCCATCCAAAAGCCCACACCCTCTCTTTTTATAGAGAGGGATGATTTCTTCCCATTGGCCGCCATCAGTCGACTGCTGCCCTTGGCAGTTGACTACTGCCACTACAACAGCCTTTGAACATGTCAGATCCCGACCGTTGTAGTCCAACGGAACGCTGACCGATCGATGTATCCATCGGATCGATGCCTTCGTAGTCGATCGCCGGCCACGAGAGGTCTCAGGCCCAAACCCTCTTGACTACCAATCGATGTCATCAACGATGATCGATGGTCTTGGCAATCGACTACCAATATATGGCAGTCGACTGATGACACATGAACCAAACTCATATACCAGTCGAGTCACAATCGACTTGGAGCAGTCGACTGCCATGACATGGCAGTCGACTGATGTCGGGAAATTCCATCCGACACTTAGCCAATTGGCCAAGTTTCACCTAAGCGCACTACCCCATCCCGGGTTACATTCGCTCACTCTCATCCCTTGGAGTCCCTCGCCTTTGAAGTTGTCTTCGTCCAACCATGTCCCTCAGATGCGCCAAGCGCACGGCTCTGCAGCGGCATCCTTCGCGTCTCGCCCTGAAGTATACTTCCTCCGACTTCACTCCAATCTCCTCGTCCGGCAGTCCCTCGGATGCTCCAAGTGCACGGCCTCCCCAAAGCTATTCTTCACCGACTCAAGGACCGAGTCATGAGAAGTGAAACTCACCAATACTCCATGTGCAAATTACTAAGTCCTACAAGACTCCAATGCACATATCAAATCCAATCATCCTAACTTAAACCCTTTGCCACACATATCAAAACCATATCACAGGTCGATTGCACTAACAATCTCCCCTTTTTTGATGTGTGGCAATCCGTTTAAGTTAGGTAAAACATTTGATAAAATATTAAGGAAAGAAAGCATGTAAATAACATGATTAGCAACTCTCCCCCTTAATACATGAAACTCCCCCTAAATACAATTCCCCCTTACTTAAACATATATCTTTCTCCCCCTTTGACACCATCAAAAAGATTAAACAAAGTTTATATGACATGGCATCAAGTCTAGAGAGAAACAAAACCAAAAACAATCAAAAACCTAATAAAATCAGGTTACTATACTGCAGACAAGATATCAATCGATCACTATCGGATAGCAATGACCGCACAAGTAAATCGATTTTCGATTTTCGATAAATTCAGAAATGCACTATAAATTCTAGAAATTTTGAAAAATTGTGAAATTTTGAAAACACATTTCTTTTAAGTATATTTATCAATGAAAAATAGTTTTTCATGAAAAATCATTATATTTTCAAAGATTTGCCAAAAATCCAAAAGCTTCAAAAACAACTAGGTTTTTGATCAAGTTAGTATTACTTTTAACACCTAGTTTTGGTTTGAGTTGTTTCAAAATATGAACACACAGATTTTAAAGTAAGAAATTGTTTTGAAAACATATAAAATATCCATCCATGATCTTTGGGCAATATGTCTATGAATTAAACATAAGTCTTCCCCATAATTGGTCTATCATTGTTATTTTGATACCTTAAATGACCATCTAAATGTCATAGGCATTAGTGAACCATTAGTATCATCCTATCATCTCACCCATGCTAAGTTTTCAATCAAGGTAGCCTATGGTGAGTGTGAGATGTATCCTAAAGGTATTTATATATACTTAACCATTAATTTCATGCAATTCTACACAAGGTTAAGTATCATCCTAACATCCCACATGATCATAATGACATATATGTATTGTTTCCACATTATGATCATGAAACAAATGTATTCATCAATTTATAATCATGCATTAGGTATAAAATTATGATAATAAGTCAAATATCACCTAGAGCAAGATTTGAACCCTAATGCCCATGACTATGTCCCAAATATCAAGATCATAAATCATGATTGCAAACATGTATAACAATTACATCAATTATCATGATTTAAGCATTATTATCTATTTTTGGGTACATTATCATCACCCAACACTATTTCAAAAATTAAGTCCCGCCATCCTAAGTCAACCAAATAATAAGATATAGGTAAAGTCCACATGGTTGACTACCCTAGGGTTTTCCTAACCCTTAAGGATGGATTTAGGAACCCAAAATAAATTCTTTCCTATGGGGTTCACTAAAAATTCCTTAGGGATCCATTTTCTAGAAATTGTCTTATTTTTGCTTTGGCCCCTAGCAATCAAACATTTATAGGCCTTTTCATTAGTTTTTCCCTTATATCCTAGGCCTTTCTTATTGAAACTTGCCCTTTGGCTCCCTATGATCATGTTAAGGGTGTTGGAGCCTATGGTGAACTTTTCTAGGGCTTTGGTCAAATGGTCTACCTTTTCCCTTAAAGCCCTATTTTCTTCAATACATGCATCATTTACATCAAAGGGCATATAGTCATGTGAGCATGCATCATCATTATTAACATTTAAACATGCTTGTTCTAATTTATTTTCTAAGTCCTTAATTTGATCTAGCATGCTTTTATTTTTCTTTTTGGCCCTAAATAAATCTCTAGTTAAGCTAGAAATCATGGAAACTATTTTCTTGGGAGTTAGATTTGTTACCATAGCTTCCATGTCTTCTTCTTCAGATTCGGATGAGGATGGTGATGAGCCTCCCCCTTCACTAGAGCTCTCCTCACTTGTGTTTCTTTCTTCTTGCTCGGTGGAGGAGGTGTCTAGGTCATCAAATGCCATAAGTGCCAAATTTGTGACAAAGGCATTTTCTTCCTCCGATGATGACGATGAGGAGGAAGGGTCATCCCATGTCCTTGCCTTTAGTGCCTTGGCCTTCCCCTTTTCTTTGGCATTCTTCTCCTCTTCCTTCTTCTTGCTCCCCTTCTTCTTCTTTTCTTCTTTCTTTCTGCTTTCTTCTTTGCTCTTGTTTAGGAGGGGACAATTATCCCTTATGTGTCCCTCTCCTTGACAATTGTAGCAAATTATCTTCCCCCTTGGTCTTCTTCTCCTATCATTAGATTTATTAAATTTAAAACCTTTTAATGCACGCCTTACCCTCCTTACCATATAAGCTTCTTCCGTGCTATCCATGGAGGAAGATGAGGATGCTTCATCGGAGGAGGAGGAAGTCTCTATCTTCTTCTTCTTTCCCTTGTTGGCTACTAGGGCTACTCCTCTTAATGGCTTGATACTTGATTCTTCATTTATCCCTTCAAGCCTTGTCTTATGGAGCTCCATGGTTGAGAAGAACTCCTCCAAGGTGCTCACTTCTAAGTTCTTTGACATGTAGAAGGAGTCCACCATTGAGCTCCATTTTGATGACCAGGGAAAGGCATCAATTGCTTTCATGAGCATGTCCCAGTTCGAAAGTCTTTCTCCTACACTCGTTAGCCCAATTAAAATTTCTTTGAATCTAGAATGTAAGGAGGTTACCTTTTCTCCCTTTTCAAGCTTGATATTCGTTAGTTGGGAGTGGAGGTCTCTCCTTGCAAGCTTGGTCTCCGAGGTACCTTCATGAAGCTCTACTAGCTTCTCCCACATCTCCTTGGCACTTGCACATTCCCCTATCCTATTCACTTCTTGTTGGGAAAGTATATTGTAGAGATGGTGCTTGGCCTTCGAATTCGCCAAGTACTCCTCTCTTTGTCTTTTTGTCCATCTTGTCTTCTCCAATGGCTCCCCTTCTTCATTCCTAGGCATCTCGAAACCGTTTTCCATAATTAATAAAATTTCGAAGTCGGTTTCAAAGAATACCTCCATTCTCTTTTTCCACCAAGAGAATTCGCCTTCAAATTTTGGTGGGTGAATGTTTGAGCCGGCCATCCTTGATTGTGCTTGTGTCGGCGGTTAGTCCTCGACAAGCTCCTTGGCTCTGATACCACTTGTAGGGTCGAGATTGGCCGGCTAGAGGGGGGGTGAATAGCGCTCTTTCGTCGTGTGGTGGAAATCGTTCTTAATCGTCTACAATAAACGTTAGCACAAGCGGAAAATATAAAGCAAAGACAATTAAGAACAAACACAAAGATAAACAAATAATTTGCTAACACCACAATGTAATGTGGTTCACGGTTGCGCCGCTAATCCGCGGTCCGATTCGTCCATAGTGAATCACTCCGCAACCAATCCACTATTGGTCTCTCCTTTGCACCAAGCTAGGTGGAGGTAACCCTTACAACTCAAGAATACTCCTTTTACAATAGATGTGAAAGAAACTAGAAGAAGGAGTTTTAACACTTGTGGAGCACTTGGATGATAGTTTAGAGCATAAGCATTAGCCATCCAAAAGCCCACACCCTCTCTTTTTATAGAGGGCTAATTTCTTCCCGTTGGCCGCCATCAGTCGACTGCTGCCCTTGGCAGTCGACTGCCGCCACTACAACGGCCTCCGAACACATCAGATCCCAACCGTTGTAGTCCAACGGAACCCTTGGCAATCGACTGATGTATCCATCAGTCGACTGATGCCTTCGTAGTCGACTGCTCAGTCGGCTACTAGAGATTATGTGCCCCAAACCCTCTTGACCAGTCGACTGCTGCCATCAGCAGTCGACTGATGGTCTTGGCAGTCGACTGCCAATATATGGCAGTCGACTGATGACACATGAACCAGACTCATATACCAGTCGAGTCACAATCGACTTGGAGCAGTCGACTGCCATGACATGGCAGTCGACTGATGTCGGGAAATTCCATCCGACACTTAGCCAATTGGCCAAGTTTCACCTAAGCGCACTACCCCGTCCTGGGTTACATTCACTCACTCTCATCCCTTGGAGTCCCTCGCCTTTGAAGTTGTCTTCGTCCGGCCACGTCCCTCGGATGCGCCAAGCGCACGACTCTGCAGTGTCATCCTTCGCATCTCACCCTGAAGTCTACTTCCTCCGGCTTCACTCCAATCTCCTCGTCCGGCGGTCCCTCGGATGCTCCAAGTGCACGGCTTCCGCAAAGCTATCCTTCACTGACTCAAGGACCAAGTCATGAGAGGTGAAACTCGCCAATGCTCCATGTGCGAATTACTAAGTCCTGCAAGACTCCAACACATATATCAAATCCAATCATCCTAACTTAAACCCTTTGCCACACACATCAAAACCATATCACGGATCAATTGCACTAACAAGAAGAAGCCTATATTTCTGAGGAGAGGCACCACAGAGTGGAGAGGTACATGGAAAGAGCTGAAACTTCTTCACCCAAGCTAAAAAACTATTTCCATAACTAGGAGAGAGAATGGAAAAGGGAACAAGACCACCAAACCCAAATGTGTACCACAATCCAACAAATCTAAGAAATTTACAATTGGCATGAATACCTTAGTACGACACAATATTTACTTTCATTCCCTCCTCCTATATATGACCCCCTGCTTTAGGATTTATATTTAATTTCTATTACATCTCATTTTATTTTTGTTTAGCATTCATGCATTATGTAGTTTTGATAATTTGTCTCGACCATCTAAGAGTAATAGGAACTGAGAATTAGCTAGACTGGTGAATTTCCTTTTAACTAACTTGTCAAGAACCCTATTTCACATTTAACAGAGGTAACTCGAGAAAAGTGATGTCATCGATTCCACAAGCGCACGATCGTCGTTAAATAATAAAATATCGATCCCACAGAGATTGGTCAAGTACCGAATGAGTGCAAGGAAAGATTATCTAGAAGAATAAATGGTTGAGTGGTGATTGAATAAGAAAGGAAAATAGACGGTATAGAAACAATTATAAAGCTAATTTATGAAGCAACCTTAGGATTTTAGTTTATCTACAATGTCTATTGTCTTGGCGTTGAAGGAAACCTATCTAAATATATCGGATGCCTCTTCCGAGATCAACCCAATATATTTACCTACCTTGGTTTCTACTTTCATAGTATTAGCTCTTAGAAGGATCTTGGTCGCAACATGAGAACCTATCACGAGAACCCCAGCGGATCAATTCAAGAACTACTACTTATTACTTATATGAGCCAAGGTTAGATAAATTATTATGTTCTAGGATAAGTTATGAAGACCTCAAGAGGTCCTAATAGCTTTCGGGGTATTCATGTGTAGTTGATCTTTCTCGCAATTTGGGATCTTGTCACGAGCACCCCAACGGATCAATCTAAGTAAAAGCCCTTAATTGCTACAGCTCCTCACGATTAGTTTTACAAAATTGGAATTAGAAAACCTAAAAACATGTGAATAGGTTATCAGCAAACTCGCAAGATAAAATCATACATACCATAAAACTAATTCAAGAAATTTACAATTGATAAATAAAAGAGTTATAATAATCCAAGGCGAATAAACAAAGATCTACTTTTCATCCTAAGATCGAGGAGAATTACTTTGATTACAGAGGGAAGATAGAAACAAAGTACAAAAAGGCATTCGACAAAGTTAAAGAAGAGAAAGAAGGAAAAACGAGTTTGTCGACCTCTATTGAAGTCTTCCTCCGGCTTGGGGCTCCTTCTCCTTGGCTCCGCAACTTGCCCTAGGATGCTCCCTGACAACTGCCTTGATCCTAAGGGTTAGGATCTCCAGAATGTGTTTCTCCTCAACCTTGGGTTCTTTTTATAGCTTTTTTGGGCAAGAAATTTGGGAATTCGATTATTCGTGGCATGATCATGCCATTTGGCATGACTAGGGCATGTCAGAGTATGGAAAGACTCGGCACACCCCGAACTCAGACATGTCAAGGAGGTTGGACACGATCATGCCATTTGGCATGACCAAGGCGTGTCTACCTCTGTTTTGTTCCCTTTTCGTGCGTTCCTATAAGAAAAACTCACAACTACAGCTATCTGAACTAAAAAGATGAAAGGAAAGTAAATGCAAGGTTTTATACATGATATGTGAATGAAATACTAGAAAAACAAGGTAAATAAGTCTTAAAATATGCATATGATTCACACTCATCAAAAAGCTAGGTTTGTATTACTAATTTAGTACTCAACTTTCTATGGGGACCTTCACAAACACATAATTACTGGAGAAAAACTCATCTCAAGAGTTTATAATTCAAAAAAAAAAAAGTGATGATGATGATTTCAATTTTGGAGACCAAGTAGCTACTGGGAAAACACCTGTAGGGGTGCCCCTTTGAGGCTAACTAGTTACTGAGAAAATACTGGATATTTTATTTCATACTTCTCTTCTCCTTAGTTTGAGTGCTCATTTGAGATTATGTGTGGCAACAAGGGGATGATTCAAGCACATTGGCAGGTAAGTGGCCTTGTGCCGGAAATGTGAGGAATGCGGTAATTGAATATAAGCTTAGATTGGTTTCCAAAATTTTTGAGTCAATTCATGAGCACTACACAGGGGTCTTACTTGTTTAACAATGAGGCAAAGGAACCATAAGACTACAATTAGGGGCTAAAACCTTAGGACAGATTCTGGACAAAAGTACCAAAACTATCAAATAGTCATTCTCATACATAGATTAGTTATTTTCTTTTCTTTCCTTTTCTTTCCTTTGCTTGAGGACAAACAAAAGTTTAAGTTTAGGGGTATTGATGTGTGAGAATCATGCATATTTTTATAATTTGTTTAGCGTTCATTTCTTGCATTTTGTTAGCATATTCTAGCTAAAACACTATCATTTACATTCATTTCATATTTTTAGTATAGAAGACTGCGGTTACGAATTTCATTGCAGGAACACATGAAAAAGGAGCAATCGAGGGTTGATTCAGAGGTTAACATAGCCGAACTATGCCACTAAGCATGGTCGTACCCAAGAAGAAACACAGCAAGAGAAACACGATCAAAATCGGGCATGTCCAACCTGTCCAGTGGTGACATGGCCTAGCCGTGCCATCTGGCATGACCGTGTGAAACCCAGCCTCAGCCTATCATTACTAAAAGTTTGAACAAGGCTATGCCATGCCACCTGGCACGGTTGTGGCATGTGCAATCTGGTTGTTGTTTTCTATGCTTTCTTTAGTGCAAAAGCTATAAAAACGGCCCTAGGGCTAAGGAGGAGGGCATTTTCAATTCAAGGGAGGAGCAACCAACAAGGGGGTGTGTCAGGAAGTCACAAAGGAGGAGTTTCCAATTAGAGGAGTCTTCTACGACGTCAACATACCTAGTTCTTATTTCCTATCCTTCTTTCATTTGGTTGTCGAACGATCTCCAAGCTTTAATGTATTTTTTTCTCCTCTCTATGGTGTAGTCCTTGGTAATCTAAGGATGAGGGAGTAGCTCTCCATCGATTTGTTTTGGATGATTATAACTTTCTTGTTATCGAATTGTATTCTTGATTTAATTCTATTGAACGAATCGACTAACTTATGCATTTGTTGATCACCTATCCATATGTTTTAGGGATTGAGGGATCACAAGATGAACCTCGATCTCAGATCTATAGAATTGAACTTGAGGGGTAAATGCACTACAAGAAATCAGCAAAATAGCGACGAAATATTAGCAACGAATTAATAATTCATCGCTAACAGTAGGAATTATCAACGAATTTTATGATAATCATAAATAAATGTATTAAAAATATTGATTATCGGAATAATGTCATATTTGTAATGAAATAGTAATTTTTTGTTGCAAAAATAAAAAATATTGGAGATGAATTAAAAATATTCGTCGCTAGTCTATATTCCAAATGAGTATTAACGACGACACATATATTTACATTTAGCGATGATATTATTACAATTCGTCTCCAATATATTGGTGCAGGGGTACCAGATAATCGAACCTAGGTTTTGATAATGGTAAAGGTTCAAAGTTAAGTCATTATTGTTATCTCACATGCTGTGTTAGTGTCCAGGTAGTATATTAAGCTCTGCTAAGGCCAACGATACTAGGAGAATCTCGGGATGAGAAACCTCGGTGGTCGGATGATACCAGGAGAACCTCGAGGAGTCGAGGAACCTCGGTGGTGGCCGGAAGCCAAATGACAAGTCAGGAAAACCAAAGGTAAGCACCGGGTGTGGAGTGATGGTAAGGTCGTGTCCTCCATATAGGGACAACCATAGGCATCGATCCGACTAAGACTTCCGGAGGAAGGTCTAGGTCAAGGTCAGATGGTAAGGAACAGTCAAATTTACCATCAATGAAGTATTCTGTGCTAACTTTGTGTTGTAGGTGAATGATCAGTCGGCAATGATCGGAGGCTAATAGCGATCGAACCTACCATCACGATCACGAGGACATCGAGATCTGGTCAATCTGATCATTTCGAAGTGAGTCAAGATAATATCCACTCAAAGTAGAGTGAGGTGGAGCTTTGACCCAGATCTAGATCTAAACGAACTAGGGCTCAAAGGGCCATAAAAGAAGAAGGGTTTCACCTCTTTTCATCATCTAAAATTGCTCCCAAAATGCTCCGACGAATCCAAGCCTTCTTCGACAATGCTACGCCGTCGTAACGCCGACATCACACCCAACTTCGAATCCTTAGTCGGTAGCATTCTTTAATTGTTGTCTTTTACTTGTGTTTTTCATTACTAAGAGGAGAGGTAGGCTTGTTGCCTCTTCCTCTATATTTCTTGTAACCGTTGTCTCTTACCTCCAACGAGGAAGAGATCTTTCTGGTGGATTGCCCCATCAAAAGTGGTCTAGGATCGCGGGACCTTGGACTAGCAATCGTTTGGTTGTGAACCAAGTAAAAAAAAAGATTGTTCCTTTTGTTTTTACATGTATTTTTGCTGCATACTTTAGTTTTAACGACTAAACGAAAAGAGTTTTTAAAATGCTATTCACCCCCCCCTTCTAGCATTTTCCTCAATCCAACACAATACTGACAGTCGGCTGACCAATCGAGTGAAAAACATCCGTGAGTGGCCAAATTATGGGCAGTCGACTAGTCTATACCTCCAATCGACTGATGATTAGCGATGAAATGAATAAATATTCGTCGCAAACTATTCAGTCGATTGGCCAGTCGACTAAAAAACATTCTGTAGATGGCTAAATTATGGATAGTCGATTGGTGTATACCACCAGTTGACTGATGGTGCCTATTTTTGTGACGATATGTATTGTTCGTTGCTAACATTCATAATATTAGTGATGAAAATGTAAAGTTCGTCATTAAGATAATAAATATTAGCGACGAATCAAGTGTTTTCGTCGCTAAAATATGCGAAAAAAACCCTCGCATCGCTGATTCCCCCAAATTTTCCGTATGACTCTTCCTTCCTCTCTTCCGGCAATTCTCTTTTGCTCCGGCGATTCTCCAGTGATTCTCTTCTGCTCCATCTTTTGTTTCGGCTATCCGTCTCTGTCTCATGCTCTAGCTTCTCTCTTGGTCAGCCCGGTGCCCTTCCGCATGCGACTTCTCTTCTCCGACGATTCTCTTTCGTTCCAACTCCGACTTTCTCCCGATTATCTGGCTCCGACGGCAGCTCTGGCCTCCAGCTTGGCCTTCATCTCCAACTCCGGTCTCCAGCTCCCGCATCCTTCTCGACTCCGTCTCAAGCTTAACCTCCGATAACTTAGGTTTTTTTGAATTTTTTATTCTAGGTTTTAAAATAAAATTAATGATATTTTGTATTGTTTTTATGGTTAGATGATAAATTTAGGGATATTTGGATACTTAGATGATGAATTTTGGGTTTTGTTATACTTAGATGATGAATTTAAGGTTTTGTTAGGGTTTAAGGTTATTGTAGTTTATATATCATTTATATTTGGACTTATTCATGGTAATCAAGTAGTAATTTATTTCTTAAATGATAAATTTAAAGATAAATTGTCATTTAGATGATGATTTTAGGATTATTTTGCGATTAGAGGATAAATTTAGGGTTTTCTTATTCTTAGATTATAATGTTTGATGATAAACATAGGGTTATAATGCAAATTGTAGGTTATGTTGTATGAGGTGTAAATCATAAATTTTTTGATTATTTTGTTTGTGATCAATAAAGTTAAGTTGCTAAATTAATTTTATTGAAAATTAACATCAAAGTTATTTATAAGACTAATGTATTAAATAAGTTGACATTTTATATATGTTTAACCAGGGTTTAAAAATATGAATAAAAGTTGGATTATGATTCAGAATCGGATTAGTCTTGAATATATAAATAGGTTGAATCATTTTATAAATATGGTAGAGAATTACATGATCAGTCTGAATTTATCGAAAATTCATTGTCCATGTCGATGGTGTGGTAATTTATTTCAATATGAATTAGATTATGTGCGTGGACATCTTTATAAGTGGGGATTCGATAGATTATATAAAGTCTAGAACTTTCATGAAGATGGAAATGATTTTGATGTTGAAGTAGATGATTTCGAAGACGATTTTGAAGACATATTTACTGATTTATGAAATACAAAAAATATAAATAGCAATGAGCCTGAATCAGATGATATCAATGAAAACACAAATGCAAATGATTGTAGACAAAGTTATACTTCAATGTTGGAAGAAACACAAAAAGAA
The DNA here is from genome assembly GCA_025175895.1 of Wurfbainia villosa. Classification (NCBI taxonomy): domain Eukaryota; kingdom Viridiplantae; phylum Streptophyta; class Magnoliopsida; order Zingiberales; family Zingiberaceae; genus Wurfbainia; species Wurfbainia villosa. The sequence goes on from CM046002.1 coordinate 52,394,246, forward strand.
ATGTATCACAAATGTACTAATTTTTTGGTTTTCAATTTTGTAGTGAAGCTAATGCATGTGAAGGTGTTAAATGGCTGGAGCAATAAATCTTTTGATATATTACTTCAGTTATTGCAAGAGGCATTTTCTAAACCGAATGTGATTCCAAACTCTTATTATGAAGTAAAAAATTATTAAAAGAGTTAGGATTGACATATGAGAAGATACATGTATGTAAGAATGATTGTATATTATTTTTGGATGAGCACGAGAATAAGGATGCATGTCCAATGTGAAAGGAGTCCAAATACAAGTATGAAGGGATGAATAAGAAAAAGACTCCTCAAAAAATTCTTCAATATTTTCCTCTAAAACCGAGACTTAAGCATTTGTTTATTTCGAAGCATACGGCCAAAGAGATGAGATGGCATAAAGAAAAGCAAGTTGAAACAGATGGTGTATTAAGACACCCAGCTGATAGTGAATCATGGAAAGAATTTGACAATGCAAATGAAATATTTGCAAGTGATCCATGAAATATTCGCTTAGGTTGGCTATTGACGAGTTTAATCCATTTGGAAACATGTAAAATGCTTATAGTATATGGCATGTTATACTTGTGAATTATAATTTGTCTCCATGGAAAATGATGAAGCCACCATATATGATTATGTCTCTTTTAATTCATGGGCCTAAATCACCTAGTAAAGAGATAGATGTATACCTAGGACCTCTGATAAATGAACTGAAGGAGCTATGGGATGACCGGGTGGAAGCATATGATGCATCGACTAAATAAGTATTTCAATTACATGCTACTGTGATGTAGACCATTCATGACTTTCCAACATATGGAACAGTTTCTGAATGGAGCACAAAGGGCTATAATGCATGTCTAGTATGTCTGAATGAAACTAGATCTCAAGGATTAAGGAGTAAAATATGCTACACATGTCACCGTCGATTCTTGAATGTGCAACACCCATGGCATAGAAATAAAGATTTCAATGGAAAGATTGAAAAGAAGGATCACCACGAATAATGAATGGATATGAGATTTTATCATAGTTAAATGTGTTACCCCAAGTGACATTCAATAAGCATTCTTCATTCAGTAAAAAATGGCAGCGATCTTTGGATGATACAAATTGGGTAAAGAAGTCTATATTTTTTGAGTTACCATATTGGTCAGATTTAAAGTTGAGACACAATTTAGATGTGATGCATATTGAAAAGAATATCTGTGATGCTTTAATTGGCACATTATTAAATATAGACCGAAAGTCAAAGGACACTCTCAAAGCAAGATTAGACTTGCAGGATATGGGGATAAGGAGTGAATTGCATTTACAGCCAGTATGAGACAAATTCAGGAAATCGTATGCAAATTACACATTTACATTGGAATAAAGGCGTGAATTTTGTCAATTTTTGAAATCTATGAAGTTTTCAGATGGTTATGCTGCTGATATATCTAGAAATGTGAATGCAAATGAAGGAAAGATATATGGACTAAAATCACATGATTGACATGTATTGTTGCAAAGAATACTTCCAATTGTTGTACGTAAATTTTTCCCAACAGACATATATAGCACACTAATTGAATTATGTGATTTCTTCAAAAAGATTACTATAAGATCTTTACACACAGCGGACATATGTAAAATAGAAGAGCAAATAGTCTTGATATTGTGTAAGATGAAGTGGATATTTCCTCTGACATTTTTTAACATTATGGTTCATTTGATAGTTCATTTACCTAGTGAAGCCATGTTAGCTGGGCCAGTTTCATCATGATGGATGTCTCTCTTTGAGCGATATTTGGGAAGACTAAAAAAATATGTTCGTAATAAAGCATGACCTAAAGAATCTATTGCAGAGGGGTATATCATAAATGAGGCGTTGACTTTCAATTCATTATATATGAGTCAGATTGAGATAAACTTTTCTAGGCCGGAACGGAATAAAGATGTTCTACCATCAATATGCAAATTAAGTATTTTCTCATAAGAAACAAGAGTCTTTGGCAACCAACACAGTCTGAAATTGCCATTTTTTTTGTTTAAGAAAGCACATTGGTATATTTTGAATAATTATAAAGAAGTCGATCGATATCGAAAGTAAGTTTTTACATTAAGTTATTACTTTAATTCTATTTCATTCACAAATTTTAAATTGATTAAGTTTTTATACAGTGAGCATCTGCAACTTATGTCCCAAAAGGTTCATGCTGATCAAGTTATGCAATATCACGAGCGAGATTTTCTATTGTGGTTTAGGGATAAAATTATAGCGCTAAAATTTTTTATAAATTCAGATATCACAAATGAGTTGTACTATTTTGCAATGGGACCTGATGTTGAAGTTCAATTGTATAATGCATGCATTGTAAATGAGATTCGATATCATACGATGTTCCATGATTCACGCAGAACTACTCAGAATAGTTGGGTCAACATACCATCCTCTGACGATGGGGACAATTTAGATTTTTTTTGGTATGTTGAAGGATGTGGTTCAAATATTTTACTCTTTTAGGTATAAAGTCCAATTATTTTGGTGCAAATGGTTCCAATATAATCCAAAAAAAAATCATTGGTGGAAGAGTATGATCTCTTGTATATTGACACTTCTAAAACATGGAACGATGATAAACCATTCATCTTGGCAAACTAAGCAAATCAAGTGTATTATTTGAATGATATCGGGCATGGAGGTCATTGAAAGGTAGTGCAAAGGGTTCATCACCGAGAAATATATGAAGTAACTGAAGTTGATGAAGTATCTGAAGATTTTGAGGTTGGTAATATCTTGAATATAGAGTCAAACCAAGAGATTTCATCCAATGATTCAACTTCAGTAGTCGGTGAAGACTTAGAGATAACTCAACTATGTTGATTAGATGTTGAGCATCAACAAATAAATATGGCAAATGTACAAGTCGATCTGGATAGGGGCACTCAAAGTATTCGTATTGATGAGGGTGAAGATAGTGAAATTGATAGTGAGGCGGATGATCATTTATCCTTTTCAGATGATAATAGCGATTAGATGTATTTATATGGTATTTATATTGTTCTTGATTTATAATTCATGTATTTAAGATAATCTTTCATTATATGTCGATCTATATTTAATGCTTATGCCATAGCTATGCCGCCTATGAGAATTGAGCGCCCCCTAGTTGTGCCTACACCTGACGATGACAGTGCTTCTACTGGTTAGTTATGTGATTTTAAATAAGTTTATTTAGTTTGCTATTTATTTGACTTGTTAATTGTTAATACCTTTTGATTTACAGTTCGTCCAACACATAGAGAGACACGAGGCACACACTCCGATCGGCTCCGACGGCAAATCAAGGAACGGGATAAATTACCCATTACCTTTCCTAAGAGTGATGGTCATCCTATCAAAAAAAATGCAACTACTTTTATGACAAAGTTAGGTCTGTCAATTAAGAAGTTCGCTCTCTGTAAGCTAAGAGTTGGAAGCATATCCCTGCAGATAATAAATAGATGATATATGATCGATTATCAGTAAGTATGAGTAATTTGATATTTATATAATCATCCATCCATCATTAATAAATTTCAATATTGGTATTTTTTAGGCTCCTTTCGATATCAGTTTTGCCTAGGAGGCAACGTCGGTAAGAAAGGAGATCGACAGATTAATGAGTGCACAGTACAGAGAAAATAGAAATAAGATGCACACTCATTATAAGAGCCTACTTCGTCTACCCCCTACTGAGTGCCGACATCATATGTCAATCGTGTCACGCTCCGGGGGAGTCCCCGCCAGACAAAAATCCAATAGCATCTCCCCTGTACGGGTGACAATACCAATCTTGCATACAAGGCCTACACGGCCACTATACATCAGTGAACACGACCAGAACAAAACTACACACGCAGGTCATAAATAGGCCTCAGGCCAACAATCAAAGAAAATAATAAAAGTCTATCACATCTAGACTTACCCCTTCTGCCATCTGGGCAGGAATACACAACCAAATCCAACCAAATAAAAATCCTAATAAGGGTCCATAAGGACATACCAAAACATCCACGAGTACATAAATCAGACACCAGTCCTAAGCATATCCTCTAGTCAAAATCCAAAACCATAAATCAAATAACAAGAAAAACTTCCATGAAGAGGGGGTTTGGTAGTTGGACTCTCCTGACAATTTCATTCTGAAATAGATATACAACAACGAGGTAAGTTCAAAGAACTTAGCGGATAATAGTCAATATGCATAGTAAGATATAACTAACAATAACAATCATGTCAGTACAGTCTCATATATAGGATATGCAAGAAAGAAATATGAAAAGACTGTACTTACCTGAATCTCCTATCCTGATATAGGAGCATGTGTCATACTAGCAGAAATAAAGTAGCCAGACCAAATACAAATATGTATCCTGTATGCATGGCAATCATATGCAACATCCAAGGCAGCAATCAAAATGCAACAAACACAATACAAATGTCATCCATGCAAGATGCATACGATGCAAATGACATGATCACCCCTGACACCAATCAACCGCCTCACATGCGATGGTGAAGCCGAGTGGGTAGGGCTATGACAACTGTGCACTCTGCCATCACTTCTCCTGAGTGACCGAGTGGACAGGATGCTGTCGGAGTACACCTATCCTCCTACCCTAAACAGAGTGGGGGAGCAAAGCTCTTATCTCCCGGTGTCGTAGACCAGAGGAGGGATCCCTGCCCGCTACCACGCTGCCTCAACGCTACCCATGAGCGGTCTAGCAGAGCCTAACAGAGCTATTGCACACACCCTCCTGATGTACCACTAACCCATGAGTGGCAACGTGTGCAGACCATGTAACTGGCTATGGGCTCAACTACAAAGGAACCCCGTCCAGCCAGCATGCAATCATGCAAGATGGTGCATGATACTAAAGCATGTAATACCAACTAAAATACATATCCGAATAATATGCACAACCAATAGGTACATATCAATGATCCAAGTAAAACAGGGAAGGTATAACTATAATCTGATCAAATGCATGTATCAAGTAGGCACAATAACATACAAGGCAGATAAACATGAAAATTATTGCAAGCTATAACTAACTAGCATATCAACATGACTATATCAGAAAGATAAGTCAAAATACCCGCCTGCTATGAAACTTGTGATAACTATCTTCACGCTCGGGGTCCTATCTCGTGACCAAAACCTGCATATAACAACCATTATGATTAAGTATAATCATACAACGACTGATCGAATCAAATCCTACATCGACTTCGTAGCCCGATCAACTAGATTGATCTAGTTATCCACGTAACCTAATCAAATCTTTGCATCAATCCCTATCGACCATTAAGCAAATTAAACACATATTATGTATTTATAAACACCCATATCTAAACTTACTAATTTTCCATCTTAAATCTCACAGCCAACAACTATGGGTTAATTTAGGACTCACCTTAAGCCCAACAGCCTCTACAACCTACTCTCACTCAGCCCCGGCCAAGCAACACCCATTCACTCCCGAAAAAAACCCTCACAGCCGGCACAATCGGCCAACCTAAATTCACAAAATCCCAATTTTACAATAGTAACCATAGAATCTATTAATTACTGCCAAAAGATAGAGGATCGATCAAACTTACCACTCCACCCGGCAGTCATCTTCCTGCCATCCCCTGTTCATCGGCAATCGGTGCTCACGAACCTCCTTCCCTATTCAACCCACCTCATGTTCAACGAAAGAAGACCCCATTAAGAACTCAGATCTTGTTCGAAGCAAGAAGGAAAAAATCAGCCCTTACCTAACTCCGGCGACCACCGACCGTAAAACCCCCCTCAATCCGGTGGTGGAAGGGTGTTGCGGCGGCGGTAGCTCTTGCTCGCGAGGCAGAGATGCTGCGGCGTCAGTGGCAGAGAGGGCTACGGCGACGGGGCGACAGGAGATCTCTTGCGGTGGCGGCGAGTGGCACGGCGAGCGAAACTTGAGTTGCGGCGATGAAGAGGGCAACGGGCAGTGGCAGCAGGTGCGCGCGTGCGGGGGGAGAAGGTAGCAGCGGCGGTGGCCTGCCCGTCGACGCGTGCGGCTCGAGCGAGCAACAGTGGAGAGAGGTGCGTGCGGAGAAGACGATGGCAAAGGGCGTCGGGGTGGCTGCAGACGCGAAGAGAAGGAAACCGCAAGGAAGAGGGCGTCGGGCGCGGAGGGGAAAGAAAATTGGGGAAATTAGGAAGTTAAAGCCTAGATTTATAACCTAGGTTAATTAACCCCATTAACTAGTCTAAACAAGCCCCTTTAAAAGCCTGTTTTTCTTATTCCCTAAATTATCTCGTACTGGCCCCGTTTAAATCTAGAAAAATACCTAAAATTCTCCAAAAATCCCGAAATAATTCTCAAGATTATTTTTCTTAATTCTTTGACCATTTAATTTAGTATTTTAAATTTTCCATATTTAACATTCTCCCCCGCTAATAAAAATTTAGTCCCTAAATTTCCTACTCAAATGCATAATGAGTAAGAGGTACCACAAGTACTGAAAATATATCTCACGTACCTTAAGTAAACAGGTGGGGGTATTGAGCTCTGATCTTTTCCTCAAGCTCCCAAGTAGCCTCCTCATCGGTGTGGTCACTCCACCCAACCTTGACAAGTCGCACGATCTTGTTCCGTAACTATCGTTCTTTGTGATCCAACAATCCGTACTGGAACCTCTTCGTAAGTAGCATCTGGTTGAATAGAACCTAACACATCTGATAGAATATGTGTAGGGTCTAACACATACTTCCTCAGCATGGACACATGAAATACATCTTGGATACCAGCCAAAGATGGTGGTAGCGCTAGTCGGTAAGCTACTGCTCCGATCCTCTCCAAAATCTCAAAAGGCCCAATGTACCTTTGAGCTAACTTAACACGGAGGTCAAATCTCTTCACCCCTTTTGTGGGTGAGACTCGCAGGAATACCTGGTCACCAATAGAGAACTCCAGAGGTCTCCGTCTCTGATCTGCATAACTCTTTTGACGATTCTGCATCTCGACCATCCTTTGTCTGATAGTACGGACCAACCCTGCCTCATACTGAGCTCTATGGGTCCTAGCAACTGGTCCTCCCCAACCTCCCCCCCCCCAGAGGGTGGGTGTCCAACACCGACTACCATACAATGCTTCAAACAGTGTCATTTGGATAACCGAATGATAGCTGTTGTTGTAGACAAATTCCACTAATGGCAAGTGGTCCTCCCAGTTGCCCTCGAAATCCATAACACAGGACCTCAGCAAGTCCTCTAGTGTCTAAATGGCCCGCTCAGACTATCCATCTATCTGCAGATGGAATGCAGTACTAAAACGAAGCTGCATGCCTAAGGCTTGTTGCAGACTCTGCCAGAACCGAGACATGAACCGGGGATCTCTATCTGATATAATGCTCAAAGGAACACCATGCAATCTGATGATATCCCGACAATATAACTCTGTCAAACAATCTAAAGAGTCGGTCTTCCGAATCGCTAATAAGTATGCTGATTTGGTTAGTCGGTCAATGACTACCCAAATCGCGTCATGGCCTTGACGTGTCCTAGGCAAACCCACCACAAAATCCATAATAATACACTTCCACTTCCATTCCGGAATCGGAATTTCCTTAAGCATTTGTTCCTTAAACTAATGCAACTCTAGAAATCATTATCCTCCTCGGAGTCAGAGACGGTAGTCCATCTACTGTCCAAAATTCACTCCACCACACACTCTGTAAGTACATGGGAGGCTATCACGACCAAACTTCCTTGTTACAACCGTTTGTGTTCCAGCTACTCTATAGTAGCTATCCAGTAGCTAGCCAAAACTCCATGAGCATTTTTGCTCCTCACCTATTCAAAACAACATAATAACTGCGAAGTCCACGTCACATATATGACGGCTTATCTCGCAGTCCTTTAACTACCGTAAGCTTAGGATACGTCTTATTCAATAGCATCGGAATCGCTCCGATCCCCGAAATGATGCATCCATGTACACTACCCTTCCATCCACACCAGAATGATTAATCAACACTGATGCAATAGTCAACCATCGTCAGAGCCCTAAAACTAGTTTCACAAGCTTCAGACCAAATAAATTCCATCACCTTCCTAGTCCAACCAGTCAGCGATTATAGTATCGCTAGAGCATCCTATCCATATCTATGGTAATAATCAAATCAATACTAGGAAACCACCATCTACGGTGGCCGAGTGCGCAACTCCAACTACCACCATCAACAATGGCCAAGTTATGCAACTCCAATGACCATAACTGATCCAAACATGTTCAGAATACACGACTTTCCAAATCCCTGGATGACTAAGTCGTCAATAAGTCTAATAAGATAATCATAACCTCATACAATTCATACCGAGTATGAAATTGTCGTCTCTACACACCTGCATTCTCTTTGCTCTAGGCTGATGATATAATAATCATCACAATGACAATGATAATAGTATGACACCATGTCACTACAATATCAACCCATCGGTCATAAATCAATCCTAGAGTATACACAGGTCTCCTATAGCTGATCTAAATAGATCCTCTATCCATAATGAAGGATATTCATTTCCTTCCACCACTACCGCATTCTATCATCGATAATCGATGCATAATTTCAAAGGTTCATCTCTCTTTTAACAAAGAGTTCAGAATCTTCTCTAGAAGAAATACTGGGACAGATAAATATCCCATCTAACACCTCCTATAATAAGGTAAAATGATCTTTCATCGTCTTGACCAGTGTAGGTATACACGCCTTATCCATTAACCAAATCACTAATAGTAGGGACTGATATTCTCTGAGGGTTTACTCCTTATCCTTCAAATTGGTGACTAGCAGGCCAAATCCCTAACTTCCTAATTCAACATCAGTCGTCATCTCTAAAGAGTCTACCTTTTTGTAACGCCTGTAAAATTCCTAGTAATTTTACAAGAATTTTTGGCATGATTATAATAGGATTTATGTGGGCTCTTTCAAAAATAAAAGAAATAGAGCCAAAAAGGATGCATGGCCTAGGAATTGAACCCCAAACCTCTAGTAAATACCTAAGCCCTAAAGATGCATCCAATAACCAGAAGCCCAGTAGGGTTGTGCTATTAGAGGAATATGGGAAATTATAGTTAGGGGTAAGGGAGACTAAGGGACACTTTAAGAGAATAAATAGGGGAATGAGGAGACATGAGAAATCAAATTTGGCATCTTCTCTTCCTCTTCTTCTTCCTCACCGAAACCTACCCCTCTCCCTTTCCATTTTCCGAGATCTATCCAAGCAAGAAGAAGGCTAGGTTTTGCATCCCTTAGGGTATCTTCCAACTAATAGCAAAGCGAAGGATGTAAGTATCCCCTCACCTGCATACAAGTAGCTTTTCGATTGATGTTATTGTGTCAACCTCTTCTTGAACCATTCGGCCAAGATCTTTATTTGAGTTTTCAATGAAGATTCATGCCATACCTTGGATGAATATGAGGAAGATAAGATGCTAGATGGATTAGGTTAAGTGTTTGACCTTAAAAACCCCAAGGAGCCTTTGGCCAAGACCAATATTTGTGCTCTCCATGATGATCCATGCTATAACTTGTGTAAATATGAAGATGATAGTTTTCTAGATGAGTTTGGTTAAGTGGTTGATCCCCAACTCCTTCTAAGACTCTCGGCCAAGTCCCTTTAGACCCCTATGTATTCTTTTATGCCTTGTTTTAGAATGAGTTCATGATAACTTTTGATGTTAGATGAAGATAACATGCTCTATGCTAGGTTTTAAATGAGTTCATGCCATGTTTGATGTTAGAAGAAGATAACATGTTCTATGCCATGCTATAGATGAGTTTATGCTATGTTTATGCTATGTTTTGATGGTAGATAAAATAACATGTTGTTGGATAATCTAGAGTTAAGTGGTTGAGCCTTTAAGCCCTTTGAACCATTCGGCCAAGACCCCTAATGTGTTTTCTATACCATGTTTAGATAAGTTCATGATAACTTTTGATGTTAGATGAAGATAACATGTTGTTAGCTAACCTATAGTTAAGTGGTTGAGCCTTATGTCCCTTTAAACCATTCAGCCAAGACCCATTTAGACCTATCATGCTATGATCTATAAATTACCATGTTATGTTTTGAATGTAGATATAGGTAACATGTGAAAGCTAAGCTTGATTTAAGAAATGGATCTTAGGTTGTCTTGGAATTCTCGGCCAAGGCTTATTTAAAATCCTAAGTGCCCTCCCATGCCATGCTTTATATGTTAAAGAATTAACATGTGGTTAGTTAGACCATATATAAGTTGTTTGGTGTTTAAAACTTGATAGAGCACCATGAAGTTTAGGTCACTCCATGTATACTTGTTTATGATGTTTATGCCTTATGCCATTCCCTATATGTGTGTGATGTTAACATAATGTTAATAGGGTCCTTGCTCAAGTTGTTTATCATGATTGGTTAGGTCACTACCATATGTCTATATCAATAGTAGGGATGCATGATAAATTTCTGCTCATTACCATGTTATGCTCATTACCTTGTGATTGTATGAATGTATGATGTTTTATAAAAAAGGAACATGATATGCATGAAAAGAAATATGATATGTTATGAAGAAGAAATATGTTATGAGAAGCAATATGATATGTTATGAAGAAAAAATAGGTTATGAGATGAAGAAGAAATATGATATGCCATGATAAGGAACATGATATGTTTATGAAATGAAATATGATATGTTATGATAAGAAGCATGTATGTATTTTACTTTCTGCATGGCTTGTACCAGGACCCTAACAAGGTCCAAAGGGATGGGCTCCTAAGTTGCCCTAGGCCGACGGACTTAGTACGGGCCTAGGATGGGCTTCTATGTTATGATTGCCCCTAGGTCGATGGTCATAGTACGGACTTAGTACGAGATGAGCTCCCAGATGCCCTAGGCCGACGGTCATAAGTACGGGCCTAGGATGAGCTTCTATGTTATGATGATGGCCCCTAGGTCGACGGACATAGTATGGGCCTAGTAACCTAGTAGGTTCGAGATTAGCTACCTCGGGTCTATTTAGGGATGCGCGCTATGATGATGATGATGTGGTACAATGTCGGGCCCAATATGTTGAGATTTATGTTTAAATACCTATAAGATATGTTTTCAAAGAGCATCCTGCATATATCTTTATGTTATGCCTGCTTATGTTCTTGTTACATTCATGTTATGCCTGCTTATGTTCTATGATGTTATATATTTATGTTATGCCTGCTTATATTCTTGTTATATTCATGTTATTCCTGCTTATGTTCTATGATGTTATATATTTATGTTATTCCTGCTTATGTTCTTGTTATATTCATGTTATGCCTGCTTATGTTCTATGATGTTATATATTTATGTTATGCCTGCTTATGTTCTTGTTATATTCACGTTATGCCTGCTTATGTTCTATGATGTTATATATTTATGTTATGCCTGCTTATGTTCTTTTATATTTATGTTATGTCTGCTTATGTTCTTGTTACATTCATGTTATGCCTGCTTATGTTCTATGATGTTATATATTTATGTTATGCCTGCTTATGTTCTTGTTATATTCATGTTATGTCTGCTTATGTTCTATGATGTTATATATTTATGTTATGCCTGCTTATGTTCTTTTATATTCATGTTATGCCTGCTTATGTTCTTGTTATATTCATGTTATGTCTGCTTATGTTCTTGTACGTTTACATGTTATGCTTGCTTATGATCTTCTATGTTTATACGAATGCTATGCTTATGTTCCAGTATGTTATATGCATGTTATGTTTGATTATATGTCTTTGTATGTTTATGTGAAGGTTATGCTTATATGTATTATATGATCATGTCACTACTCTATGTTTAATGCTTGACGTATGGTTTTGTGAGTAGGACAGGATCTTACTAAGTCTATGTGCTTATAGTTTATGTTCCCTTGTACTGCAGATAAGGGTAAAGGGTGGCTAAACTAAAGGGAGCAGCAGGAGGGACAAAGTGTGTGTGGTAGTGGCATGGTGGAGGAGATCTGTTATGTTTCCTTATGCATGTTTTTGCCTTAAGACGATTCTCTTTATGGACTTGAACTAAGCACTAAGTACTTATGAAATAATGATGCATGCTCTATGTTTAAGAAGAAGTATCTATGAAATGACGATGCATGTGTATGTTTAAAAGAAAAAAAAAATAAGTCTAAAGTCTTCCGCTGTAAGAAGTATATGTAGTCTTCCACTGTAATGTATGTATGTACGATCGCGTCGCGCCGCCCCTCCGGACCCTTGGAAAGGGCGGGCGTGACACTTTTCAAGCTCGAGGGTAGGTCCTGCAACATCAATAGGTCACTTTCGAGGTCGACCTCGTCCACGACCATGAGTAAGGGCAATTTCCCTAAGTCAATACTTTTCCTAACCACTAAGGTACAGTAACCACTAAAGACTACTTTTCCTATAGCTCAGAGATATCCTTCAGCTTGCCTAGTTCCAAAACACGAGAACTCTCAAAAATCCAAGGAAAAGAAAATCCTCGAAACACAAAACCCACAAACCAAAACCGTAAACCAATAAAATTGTCACTTCCTGGGGGCATATCCGTCATCCAAATGACAGAGGAGCCCCTTAGTGACAATATTCAGAAATACATGGACCAGATCTGGTAAAAACCTTGAAATAATAATATAAATACAAATATTTTATTAACTGCATGCATCACGACTAAACATAATCAATTAAAGTAAAATAGTTTTATGACACCAAATCAAATTGCGACTTAATCCAAAAGGCATAAACAAAATGCGATACCGATAAAGTAAATAAAGCGGCATCCCGACGATGCAGAGAGACAAGAATGGCAAGGGACTCGCTGAGCGATACGAAGGTAGGTCAACAGGGCACGTCCTCCATCAGTTAACCTAGAGGATAAGTGAGGAGGGGGTAAGTACAATCACTCAGTGGATGGATAGACAATAGTGCATACTCATAATGCACATAATGGAAGTCAAAGGAAACAACTAGAGTAACCCCAACCCTCAGAGTATCAATATCAGTCTGCTACTAACTTGGTCGGCGGTATAACAAATATACCCGTAACATACACAACCACTGCAATCTACAAGCAATGCACATCCAGATACTACGACAAAGCCTCATGGCTCTCGAGGTAATACAAAGGGAACTATCTATGAGTTATCGCGAATGGAACTCGTGGGCTGACACTCAATAACACTGTCTACGCGTAACTACATGCTACCACGAATGGGACTCGTGGATAGACAGGTCGTATATAGATATCTAGTTATTGACTGCATGCAATAGCATGCTACCACTATTGGGTCGCGTGGACAGTCGATTATCCTAGGTTGTTAAGCCTAGGGTTATTCAATACATCTTGGATAGAACGACTATCCAAGTCGATAAAGATCATCGATCTACAATTAAACCTATTGAGGCGGTCAAGCGAGGGTTTCAACACCTCTAATACGAAATGTTTTCCAAAGTCGGTAAAGATCATCGACTTATAAATAAATACGTCGAGATGGTTAAGTCTAGGGTTCCAACCCTTCTAACATGAACGGTTATCAAGGTCGATAAAAATCATAAGTCCACTAATAATCACGTCGAGACGATTCATCATAGGGTTCCGTCCCATCTAACAGGAAACGCCTATCCAGGCCAATAAGGACAACACATCTACTTACAAGACCGGCAAGAGGGCTAAGCCTAAAGTATATTAGTTCTACCAGTTTAACCATGCATGCTACAACATGCTACCACGAACCGATCTCGTGGGTACTTAAGATGTAAAGTAGATATCTAGCTACAGACGTCATACAAATATCACTAACTCCGAACGAATAATGCATAAGTATAACTTTACGGTAGGTTATCTCAACCATGCATGGGAGACATATTCGACCACAAATATACAAAGCAACCATAGAGAGACTCTACTGCAGACTCTCTCCCAACCAAGAATGGGAGGTATAGTTGGCAGCCGAGACATGAAACAACGTTATATACCCTCTAAGGATTAATCACATCCTAATCATACAACCTCTACTAGTCCGATCACCATATCACTAAAATAGTAAATGGATAAACATATATCATTAAGCACATCCGGGTTATTACGCCTAGGGTTCCAACACCTAGGGTTCTACTAATGTTGTTTCATTCCTGAGATCCGCTCCTACAGAATAACCTCATCTAAGTTATTCTATCTCTACTAGTCTTAATCATGGTATCCACCGCAAAAACACATAATCATATAAACACATAACACGCTGTCTAATAAACGACAGCATAGACATACTAATGGCAATCAATGGCTGAAATTAATTAGGGTATAACTAAAGGGTCATGCCAGAACAAAGTCAAGGCAATACTAAATAAAGCATCAGATGCCTATATATACCCTAAACTATGTAAGCAATGTAATCATGTCATCATGCACTAGGATCTAGAGAGTCAAAGAACCTATATGTATACTTTCTACGAATTTATCCATCTTAGTCATATTATTCAACTAGTCTAATCCTAATACTAGTCCAAATAGTAAGAGGTAAACATCTACCAATAATATCTAATCATTTATATCACAATGATAACTAGCTACGTATAGCAGTAATAGCAATTAATAATCATATGCTAACGATAAACCAGCAATCTAAAAATCTAACAGTCTAACAGATATAAGGTTAAAACAATACTAGACAAAACATGATACCACCTAAGTAATCCGCATAACCAAAATAACAAATACAAATATGCACTAAATCTAGAAAATTTTCTAGAATTTATTCACCTGTTAGCCATCTGGAGATGTCCTTTCGCCGCCAAATCCACAAATTGACCTCGTCAATAATACCTCGAATTTTTGAAATTTCCGAAATATAAAAATCATCAAAAATTCGTACCAATCAGAAAATACCCCAGTTAACTTGCCAAACGTGGCAAACTCCTAAAACCCAAAGACCCTAAGGAACTCGAAACCTGGCTCTGATACAAAATAAATTATCACGCCCCGAGGGGAGTCCCCGCCAGACGAAAATCCGACAGCATCTCCCCTGTACGGGTGACAATACCAATCTTGCATACAAGGCCTACACGGCCACTATACATACATCAACACGACCAGAACAAAACTACACACGCAGGTCATAAATAGGCCTCAGGCCATCAATCAAAGAAAATAATAAAAGTCTATCACATCTAGACTTACCCCTTCTGCCATCTGGGCAGGAATACACAACCAAATCCAACCGAATAAAAATCCTAATAAGGGTCCATAAGTACATACCAAAACATCCACGAGTACATAAATCAGACACCAGTCCTAAACATATCCTCTAGTCAAAATCCAAAACCATAAATCAAATAGCAAGAAAAACTTCCATGACGAGGGGGTTTGGTAGATGGACTCTCCTGACAGCTTCATCCTGAAATAGATATACAACAACGGGGTAAGTTCAAAGAACTTAGCGGATAATAGTCGATATGCGTAGTAAGATATAACTAACAATAACAATCATGTCAGTACAGTCTCATATATAGGATATGCAAGAAAGAAATATGAAAGGACTATACTTACCTGAATCTCCTATCCTGATATAGGAGCATGTGTCATACTAGCAGAAATAAAGTAGCCAGACCAAATACAAATATGTATCCTGTATGCATGGCAATCATATGCAACATCCAAGGCAGAAATCAAAATGCAACAAACATAATACAAATGTCATCCATGCAAGATGCATGCGATGCAAATGACATGGTCACCCCTGACGTCAGCCAGCATCCTCACATGCGATGGTGAAGCCGAGTGGGTAGGGCTATGACAACTGTGCACTATGTCATCACTGCTCCTGAGTGACCGAGTGGACAGGATGTTGTCGGAGTACACCTATCCTCCTGCCCCAAACAGAGTGGGGGAGCAAAGCTCTTATCTCCCGGTGTCATAGACCAGAGGAGGGATCCCTGCCCGCTACCACGCTGCCTCAACGCTACCCATGAGCAGACCAGTGGAGCCTGGCAGAGCTACTGCACACACCCTCCTGATGTACCACTAACCCATGAGTGGCAGCGTGTGCAGACCATGTAACTGGCTGCGGGCTCAACTACAAAGGAACCCCGTCTAGCCAGCATGCAATCATGCAAGATGGTGTATGATACAAAAGCATGTAATACCAACTAAAATACATATCTGAATAATATGCACAACCAATAGGTACATATCAATGATCCAAGTAAAACAGGGAAGGTATAACTATAATCTGATCAAATGCATGTATCAAGTAGGCACAATAACATACAAGGCAGATAAACATGAAAATTATTGCAAGCTATAACTAACTAGCATATCAACATGACTATATCAAAAAGATAAGTCAAAATACCCGCCTGCTATGAAACTCGTGATAACTATCTTCACGCCCGGGGTCCTGTCTCGTGACCGAAACCTGCATATAACAACCATTATGATTAAGTACAATCATACAATGACTGATCGAATCAAATCCTACATCGACTTCATAGCCCGATCAACTAGATTGATCTAGTTATCCACATAACCTAATCAAATCTTCGCATCAATCCCTATCAACCATTAAGCAAATTAACAACATATTATGCATTTATAAACACCCATATCTGAACTTACCAATTTTCCATCTTAAATCTCACAACCAACAACTATGGGTTAATTTAGGACTCACCTTAAGCCCAACAAATTTACACCTAACCTACTCACTCAAATTTAGAGCAACACCCATTCACACCCGAACAAAACCCTCACAGTCGGCATAATCGGCCAACCTAAATTCACAAAATCCCAATTTTACAATAGTAACCACAGAATCTATTAATTACTGCCAAAAGATAGAGGATCGATCAAACTTACCATTCGTTGCACTCCACCCGGCCATCTTCCTGCCATCCCCTGGTCATCGGCAACCGGTGCTCATGAACCTCCTGCCCTAATTAACCCACCTCATGTTCAACGAAAGAAGACCCCATTAAGAACTCAGATCTTGTTCGAAGCAAGAAGGAAAAATCAGCCCTTACCTAACTCCGACGACCACCGACCATAAAACCCCCCTCAATCCGGCGGTGGAAGGGCGTTACGGTGGCGGTAGCTCTTGCTCGCGAGGTAGGACGCGAGGCAGAGACACTGCGGCATCAGTGGCAGAGAGGGCTACGGCGACGGGGCGATAGGAGATCTCTCGCGGTGGCGACGAGTGGTGCGGCGAGCAAAACTTGAGTTGCGACGATGAAGAGGGCAACGGGCAGTGGCAGCAGGCGCGCGCGTGTGGGGGGAGAAGGTTGCAGCGACCATGGTATGCCCGCTGATGCGTGCAGTTCGAGCGAGCAACAGCGGAGAGAGGTGCGCGCAGAGAAGATGATGGCAAAGGGCGTCGGGGTGGCTGCATACGCGAAGAGAAGGAAACCGCAAGGAAGAGGGCGTCGGGCGCGGAGGGGAAAGAAAATTGGGGAAATTAGGAAGTTAAAACCTAGATTTATAACCTAGGTTAATTAACCCCATTAACTAGTCTAAATAAGCCCCTTTAAAAGCCTGTTTTTCTTATCCCCGTAATTATCTCGTACAGGTCCCGTTTAAATCCAGAAAAATTCTAGAAAAATTCCTAAAATTCTCCAAAAACCTCGAAATAGTTCCCAGGATTACTTTTCTTAATTCTTTGACCATTTAATTTAGTATTTTAAATTTTCTGTATTTAACAAATCGAGTTTTGCGAGACACTGGAAGATTGGAACTATATGTGCAATTTGTTTGAATCAGAGAAATTTCAGGTAACTCAATCTATACCAATTATCTATGTTATATAAAAATTAAAATATTTGTTCTATAACTCATGCTTTACGTTTTATTTTAACAAATTTTTATATTATAGACACGATCGGCAACAAATGCCCAAAATTGATCACAACTACCATTTACCCATCGAGGTGACTCAAAATCATCATTCAATACATTTATGATGGTGTAAGTACAAACTTTATAGTTACAGTATATTGTTTGTTACTTTTAATATTAACACATTATAATATTTTTCAGACCGATCAGCCACAGAGAAAAGATTGGATTACTGTCTTTAATACAATCAATTGTAGCTCATCAAAAGGGTGGAGTGGAGAGAGTGTCGAGGTTGCATGCGTAAGATATAATCGATATAATTTAGTAAAGTTATTTTTAAATTTGTATAATTCTTTTTAAACATATTAATAATATGTTTGTTATTCTTAGGGTGATATGGTGAAACTGCGAGATGAGCACATCCAATCACAAGAAATCAGAGATGACATCGATGCAGTCCAGATTGCAGATCAGGTTTGTGATCAAGTCTTCGGTGTTCGTTTTGGATATATTAGAGGACTTGGAAGTGTGCCAAAACCAATTAGATCCACTTCTTCGGATGCCAACTCCTCCTCCAGATTAACTATTGCAGCACTGTATGAAAAACTTGAGTCCACCAAACAACAATTAGAAGGGACGCAAGAGGAGCTAGCAAACACTCGAGTTCAATTAGCTAACATCCAAGATGAGTTGGCATCAATGATATCAAGACAAAATATGTTTGAAGCAATTCTGAATCGACTTGCACCTGGAGCTTTACAATCATTGATACATGAGTCATCTTCAGCTCCACCTCCTCCTCCATCTTAGAGTTTTTGAACACTTCTATTTTGAGTTAGTGAAATTGGGAACTTGAATGTTTTTGAATTTGGAGACTATGAATTTGTGAAATTGGATGTTTTGGACTTAAAGTTTGGTTTCTACTTATGTATTTAGATTACGTTATGTTAGTTGTAGTTGAATGGAATTGTTGTTAAATTGTTTGAGTTGTATGTTGTTAAGTTATGTTGAAATAAATTGTGTGATTGATATTGTATTACAGGATATCGAATACAAATTAAATGAATTCTGAAAATCTATATTTTCATGGTTAGCGACGATTTTTTTCCATTTCGTCGCTAACCGTCGATACACGACATCAAGATTTTTAGGGTTAGCGACGAAATTAAACATTTCGTCACTAACATTTTGCATATCAGTCGACTGTCCAAATTATGCAGTCGCCCATTATAGGATATTCGCCACGAATTATAAGAAAATTCATCGCAAACAATTCACTCGACTGGCCAGTCGACTACAAAATATTCTGTGGCTGGCCAAATTATGGACAATCGACTACTTTCCTCCAATCGACTGTTAAATAGCGACGAAATGAATATATTTTGTTGCAAATCTGTTAGTCGATTAGCAGTCGACTAAAAAGCATTCTGTGACAGGTCAAATAGTAGACAGTCGACTGCTTTCTTGCTTCAGTCGACTGATTGTTAGTGACAAAATTGGTTTATTTCACCACCAATATCACTGATTTTCCTCTTTCCAATATTCTAGATTTAGTGATGAAATTGTTATTTTTTGCGACATTTTTTCCATCGCCGTTAATATTAATGACAAAAAATGAAAATTTTGTCACTAAAGTCTCTTAGCAATAAGCTTATTACGACGATACTAGCGACGAAATATTATCGTCGTTAATATTATTTAGCAGCGAATATTAGGTATTAGCGATGAAAAAAAGTTATCGCTATTTACCATTTTTCTTGTAGTGATGACAAGTAAGGGTCAAAGTCTAGAATTGATCTGTGGAGTTCTAGTGACAGGTTCCCTAAGCAACCAAGGTCATCTACGCATGGAAATACTAAAAGTGATTTAAACCTTCTCGAGGGTTCCTTAGGCTATCATAGAGTGTAAAGAATTTATTTTAACTCAATTCCGTAATTGATTGGCAGTAAGTGTAGATTGATCTATGGGGTTCTAATGACAGGTTCCCTAAGCAACCAAGATCATCTACACACGAATATCGTGAAAGTTGGGTAGATACATCGACTTGACTTCAAAAGAAGTTGTTGATTACTTTAGGATAAGCCCCTTTAGGAATATATATCGACACAAGAGAGAATCGTTGTAACAATAGATATTGCAGTGAAACCAAATCCTATGATTGTTCTTCTAAATCATCCCCTACTCATTTGATTTCCCTTCTACTAAAGACTTTTACTAAGTAGGTGAAGGAATCCTTGAGACATGGAGTCTCATGACACAATATGAAGTAGACTGGTGCATCACTTTGGAGATGGTTACCAATTGATTGATGCAACAACAAAAGAGTCATTGATGAAAAAATTTGCATCTACAATCGGTTGACAAAATACATACAATCGATTGAAATGTATTACCAGTCAACTAATGAAAAATTTCCAGAACAAGTAGCCTATAAGTACTGGAGGAGTGCTTGCAAATTTTACAAGTAGATTTTCAGAGCCTTTTAAATGTTGTTGGAAGATCCTAGTCAAAGTTCCAAAATTTTGAAATAACAACCAAAGCAAACAAATAAGACTTTATTTGTGTAATTATTTTTTACATTGTATTATTTTGTATTCGTTGATGTTGTAATCAATAGGTATTGTAAAAGATATTTTCATCTTTAGAAAAATTAA
Source organism: Wurfbainia villosa (assembly GCA_025175895.1). NCBI lineage: Eukaryota > Viridiplantae > Streptophyta > Magnoliopsida > Zingiberales > Zingiberaceae > Wurfbainia > Wurfbainia villosa. The sequence continues at coordinate 52,414,782 of CM046002.1, forward strand.
AATAAAAAAAAAAGATAGAGGATTTAAGAGAATTATCCACCCGCTAGCATATCAATATGTCATAAAATAAGAATTTGAGGACCATCGAATCAAGTAAAATGTCATATATTTGTATTGTTGCATTTGTATATGTCCGTAAAGATTGAAATTGTCAACCTAACGGCCCTCACCGTCCAGTTCCATAGTCATTATAAGAGAGATGAATCATGGAGGATCCTATGAGTCTTGACGTGGTGGTCAAGATACATAGAGGTCATTTGAATCCAAAAAAGAGCTTTAGACTTTCTCCGAAATAGACTTATGTCTTATTCATAAGTATCCTCGTGTCTTAGTCACCATGTTATCTCCGTGATGATTGCATTTGTATATGTAATTATATTTGTATTGTATTAATCAATAACTTTTTATTGACGAGAACAAATTAATGAAAGAGAAGAGCATTTATTCCCCTTTAGTTGAATAACACGTTCATATATACATATTTATGCTCTTACTTCATTTTAACCGGTAGAAGGCTGTCAATTTGTTTTTACAATTTGTACAAAATATTGGAGCCGTCAATCTAGCGGCCCCTACGAGTTCGCCTCTGGGCCATCGTAAGAGAGGTAAATCACGATGGATCTTTTGACCCTTGAGACTAGTAACCAGTACATAGAAGGACGGAACTCGCTTTTGTGCGAGATTGATCCGTTGTTTATTTATGTAACTTTCTGTATACCACTATGTCAATTTTTTTTTACAAGAACACCTTGTTGGATGGTTAACGGAGTATCATTATTTTAATACCGTATATTGAAGGGAAAAAATAAAAAGAAACGCAGCAACTCATTCATGTCCTTGCTATTTAATTTTGACTAATATTAGTCAAGTTTTTTATTAGTATTAGGTAGGTAAGTTATTGACCCAATTAATTTTGGAGATAAAATTTTTTTATTGATCATGAAAATAAACTCAAAAAGTATTCATGATTTAACATGAAGTCCGACTCCGTAATCTCATTGTCCCAATAAAATTGTGTTGAAATTATATTCTATTTATAAAGTTAAATTTCTAGATCCAACATCTAATCTAGGGTCATCACATATAAATTTTTCTATATTCTGTAAAATAATATTATTGCTCTACCACCACACCGTATCAAAGGACAAATTGTCAAAATGGCAAGGCGGACCTAATCACCTACTATATATTTTTCATTGCGCTTATTTAACTTATTCATTAATCATACTTTTATTCAATTTGTGTCTTCTTTCTTCTCCTTGAATGCTACAAAGGAAGTTCTTTGGTGGCAACAGTTTGAGGGCCCTAGGAATCTGTAGAAGGCCTTTTTTTAAAAAAAAAAAAAAAAAAAAAAAAAAAAAAAAAAAAAACTCTACCTTCTAACCGTCCAAATGGAAAATGTGATACCACTGTGGAGTCTGTGGCATCCCATGACCTCACCTAAGCCATATGAGTGGAAGAAAATCATAAAAGCAACACTTTAATGTTTTACTGCTCATTTTAGATTTTTGAAAACCACCAAAACTCTGCATGAATCTAGAAATACGAGTTCATGTCTTCATATTACCTATTTTACAAATGGAAACAATGAGGAAAAGTAATAAAGTGGATCTAACAAAGAAAAAAAAAATATTTAAGCGCTTACATTTAGAGATTGTAGATGGGAATTTTTACGAACTGATGAATCAAAAGGAAATTTCCCTAGTAAAGGAATTATGGAAACGAGACGAGAAGTAAACAATTGATGATTTTTGAGAGAATAATACACGATCAATTGCATGAATCACATGTTACTTTAAAAAAAAAAAAAGACCGTAATGAAAAAAATGTTATCAGGGGATTGATAAGTACGTGGATGAACCAACAAAAAAGTGTTTTTTTTTTTAATAAAAGTTCGCCTTTTGACATATGTGGAACTATAATTCACTAGTTAATAACTATCAAACTTTAGACGCATCAATTGATAAATTCATCGAATCAAATCTAAATTTAAATATTAAAATAGCCAACAAATCAACAACAATGTTGGAGAATAATATCAACTCAATAATACATATCCGCTATAATTAGTGTCTCTTCCAATAGGCTACCTACCAAAGTTAAACGCAACTTTGTTCCCTCTCCCCACTCCTTTTAGTCAAATCTCACACTAAAAGTCTTTTTTTTGTTTTGTTGTATTAAATATCTCAAGTTGCAAATCCAAAGAGAAGAGCATATTTGTCGATTAATTCCTTGTTTGATTCAAATCTTTCATACATGAACTCAAAAAGAGCGCCCACGGCACATCAACAGAGCTTTACTTTGTTTGGAAAATCGAATCAATGTTGTATCATGCATGGCGTAGAATCTAATCATTCCTCGCTTATCTCTTCGATCTAGACTTTATACCACGCCACTAGTAGCCCTTTCTCGCTCAATCAGAGCACGTGCACGAATCAAACCCTACGAGAAGCTAAGAAAACAGAAATCGGTTAGAAATATCAGTTGCTAGCTGGAACCTCTTTGTTTGTTTGTTTTTATTTTTCATCTTTGGTTTGTTAAATTAGTAGATTCAATGTGCACAAAAAACATAGAAAAACATTCCAAACCAGTTAAAAAAAGGATCCTTTAACTTGGATTCAAAGGTGAACAATTAACCACTCAAGTAAATTTCTTTATGCAATAATGTACAGAATATGTAGTCAGTTACATATTGCATAGCATGGATTAGACAGCAAAGCTGATGTTTTTGACAAGTTTAGAAAAAATTATGGTAGATTTTTCAAATGTCAATAAATCGCATTCATGACTGCTAATGCCATCACAATATTCCCCTCCAGCTCCTTGATGCTATGCATTAGTGAAATCCGTTGCGCTATAACCATACCAATTGACATACGAGATTACAATAACAATAGTAATAATCAAATCTTATCCTACTAGATGAGGTCGACTATATGAATCCTTCTATGTCATTGGGCTCTATCCCCTACTATATCATCATCTATACTTAAATAAATTTTATCTTCTTTTATTGTTGCTAATCAAGTTTTTTTTTATCTTTCTCTTCCTCGTTTGATATGTATATTTGTCATTGTTTTACATCGCCTAACTGGAGCATTTATTGGTCGTTTAAGTATATGTTCATACCACCTTAAACGTGTCTCTCGGAGCTTTCTTTTAATAGATGCAACTCCGACTTTCTCTCTAATGCTCTTATTTTTTTATTCTATCCATTCTCATATGACCGCACATTCACCTTAACATCCTCATTTCTGCAACTCTCATATTTTGCTCATGTGTTTGAGTCATAGCCCAACATTCAGCATCATATAACATAGCAGGTCTAACTGTCGTTTTGTAGAACTTCTCTTTCAATTTTAGAGATAATTTACGATCACAAAAAATACCCGACGTTTTTCTCTATTTCAACCATTCTGTTTGTATTCTATGTAAGACATCTCTCTCAATCCCTCCATTATTTTGTAAAAATAATTATAAATATTTAAAGCTCTCAGTTCCAGATAACTCGTCATCTCTTATCTTAACATTTGTCTCATTACGTCTAACATTGTTAAACTTAAATTCTATATATTCTGTCATTACTCTACTAAGCATAAAACCTTTCACTTCTAGTGTTTCCTGTCAAGATTCTAGTTTAGCATTTACTCATTCACATGTCTCATCTACTAAAATAATATCATTCGCAAACAACAAACACCACAGTATTGTATCTTGAATATGCCTAGTGAGTTTCGCCCATGATTAGTGTAAAAAGATAAGGACTTAGAGATGATCCTTGATGTAACTCTATCTTTATTAAAAATGCTTCAGTTAATCCACCTGAAGTCTTCACTTTGGTTATTACTTCCTCATATATATCCTTAATTAGTTCAATATATATTATGCTAACACCTCTCTTTTTTCTAGAATTATCAATATAATTTCTCTTAGAACTCTATCATAAGTTTTTTGCTAAGTCAATGAATATCAAGTGTAGATTTTGCTTTTGCTTCTAATATTTTTTAATTAGTTGCATGAGAAGATGTATAGCTTCTATTGTTGACATTCTTGGCATGAACCCAAATTGATTTTCAAGAACCATAGTCTCCTTCCTTAATCTTTTTTTCTATTACTCTTTCCCAAAGTTTCATGGTATAACTCATTAGTTTAATACCTCTATAGTTTGTACAAGTTTATATGCCTTCCTTATTCTTATATAAAAGGAATTAGAGTACTTACTCTCCAATGATCAGACATTTTTTTTGTTTTCAATATCATGTTAAATAATTTTCTAAGTCATGTAGGAACGTTGGTGACCACTAGAGTGTACGTTGCGTCGATGGAAATCGATGGTGTGCTTGTCTACAATCATTATTAGTGCAGTGGAATATAAAATAAAGCAATAACGAAATACAACAAACATACCAATACACAAGGATGTAACGTGGTTCGGAACCTTAGGGTTCCTACTCCATGGATTGAGCTCAAATGAGCTCTAGCGATGCCAAACACCACTAATAATCAATACACTCCTCGGAACAATCTGGAGGTGGAGGAAGCCTCTTACAACAATAAGAAAGAAATACAAGCTAATACAAGTAAACTACACAAATACAAGTAAAGAAAACTTTACACAATGTGAACTTGAGTGTTTTCTTTTGGTTGCTTGAGAAGAGCCTTGAACGTCTAGATTGCAGTAGCAAATCCCCTTCAAATCGCCTCAAAGAACCTTGGCCAAATCCTCCTCCACGAGCTACTTTTATAACCTGCATTCGGGCTGAATTCCGCCTAGCAATCGATTGTTCGCGACTATCAGTCGACTGCTCCTGTAGCCATTGTCTCACAACAGCTCGATCCACACTGGATAAGTTCCAGCGGATACACTGACAGTCAACTTCCAATACCCATCAGTCGACTACCAAGCCCATAGCCGACTGACCAGTTGGCTACCGAGCGTTCTTCTCTTGCGACCAACCCATCAGTCAACTGCCCTTCATTGGCAGTCGACTGATCAAGCAGTCGAGGCGTCAGTCGAGGTGCCTTGCATCTATGGTCGTCATAGTCGAAGCCAGTCGAGGCACCTTGCGTCTATGACAACAACTCGACCACAGTCGATCGCCAGTCGACTCACGACAGTTGACTGGTCATAATCCCAGTCGATTGCTACAAGTCGACTCGACTGCCAAGCATCAAAACACTTGATCAATCGAATGGCCAATGACCCCAGTCGACTACTATATCTCAACCATAAGATTTACCCCAAGTATGATGCCCTCATACTTGCTAGACCACCCTTAGCCTAGACCTAAGCCTTCTAGCCACCTCCATCAGCCTCACGCCTATCGGATCCCTCTAAGTCATCCATGACTTGTTCATCCATACGCTAGCCTTCAGGTGCTTCCATCAGCTATTGTCATGCTAAGCTGGTCTATACCGCCAAGGTACATTGGGCTTATGCTGCCAAGACACACGCTTGGATTTTACGCCGACAACCATTGGACTTACAATGCCAAGACTCCACCCTTGAACTTTACACCGCCAATATCAACCCTTGAACTTTCCTTGTCAACCCATGTTGGACTTTCCATTTGCCAAGACTCAAGCTTAGACTTTCCCTTGCCAAGACCCATGCTTGGACTTTCCATGCCGACCCATATTGGACTTTCTAATTGTCAAGTGTCCCACTTGGACTTTCCCATGACAATCACATTGTAATACATTTTGTCGAACATCAAAATACCGCTCGAGTCAAACTCGAGTTTGGTCAATCTTGACCTGAGCCGATTGCACCAACAATCTCTCCCTTTTTGATGTTTGATAAAAACCACAAATACCTTTGAGTTAGGCCATCTAACTCAAATCTCCTTACCAATTCTCCTAAATTGGTAATCTCAAATTCTCCCATTGATTTTCCCATCGATTCTCCCCATTTTTAACATACATCAAAAAGGTTCTCCCTAAGAGTGTCAATGTCTCATATCCCAATAAGATCTTACAATCTTCCCCTTGGTCCAAAAAACATCTAAGATGTCTTCAGTCTTCCTAATGATAAGTCTCATATCACTAGAAAGAGGCAATCCTACAAACTCTTCCAATTTCCAATTTGGACATCTCACATTCCCATTTCTCTAAAATTCTCTCTCTCATGAGGAAGAACACATCCATCATTCCATGATGGATAACCTCCCCCTAAAGGTTTGCTCTCCCTTGACCATTACATCAACAATGTCCTTGGAGAGTCTTTAAGCCTATAGGAACACTAAACCATCAATATTAAGGTTAAAAGTTCAACCTTGAACTTTTACACACATTAAACTTGATACATACCCAAACAACTCTCCTAATCCATATCCAATGGACTTTTTCTAAGGCTTTCCAAAGCATATCCTAGGGTTATGAGCAGTTAGAGTAGCCAAACATAGCTGAAATCAGGCTAAACAAATCTTGTTTACCTGAAATCAGGCCTGACAGTCGACTCTGATAGTCAGCAGTCGACTGCCCTTGATGCTAGTCGACTGCCATAAGCGGTAGTCGATTATATCTGCAAATGCAGATTTCATAAATTAGAAAACAAAATTGAAAAATACATAAGTAAATATACATATTTTGAAAAATCTTGAAACTTCATACGTATACTACTTATAACAATTACAATAGGTGAAAAATATTAGAAACATAAGATACTCATTAAAATGAGAGATTGACATAAAATTCAAAACATTGAAAATTTCAATGTTTTGAACCTACTTTGTATCAACTCTATCAATGGTGACTTCTATCAAAAGATAGACTACACCAAGATTTTTCAAAATGATTTTGAAATATTTTTAAAACCTATATTGGATCATGATCGCAAAAGGCTCAATGCACATGACTTGCACATTAGCTTTCCCCATGATTCACCATGATATTAGATGAGTTTGAGTTCATCTAGATGCAAAAACTATGCACCTTGAACTTTACTCATTTCCTAGCATCTCACATGTGTCTAAGGTGTATGAAAACACATACAAGTTAATTTGATGTGTGATATGGATTTTGTTCATCCTAATCTAAGGTCTCATGCATTCTCTAAGGCAACACTATTTGATTCCCTTATACATGAGACTTCAAGTCATGTCATAGTCCTTAAATCAATTTTAATTAATGCATGAATGATCATGGCATAAATGATAATATAAATAAGCATTGTCAATAATCATGATATCATGTCATATGATTAAATCCTAAACATACATGACACTAAGACTAAAACCTAAGCATGATCATGACATATTATATGATAAAAATAAATATGATGTTATAACATGACACATGACAAATAAAAGGTATAGGTATAACAATACCTAAATTTTAGTATTAATTGTCATTTGTTATTATTAAGTCCATTTTGTCATAATAATCACTTATCCCCCAAGTGTGCCAAAAACCTAAAATGACACACTATGACCTAAGATCTAAATTGTGCCAATTTGATCAACTTATCAAACTTCTTAAATGATATTGGCACATCCTAGAATCCTTTAGGATATAAGATCAAACTTATTTCTAAGGTACTCATAACCTTGAAAATGACCTAAAGTGTCACCTTTACCAAGGTTAGGTTAACTACCTATCCATTCAAGGTTGGCACATCCTAACCCATTTAGCATGAATCGATCATGCTCCTAGGAACTCAATATCTATTAGAGCTCCTTGGATTTACTAGGTATTCCTTAGGGATAACTTCCCTAGATACCTTCCTAATGACCCTCCTAAGCTTGGTAGCCTTGGTCATTGTAGTCTTGCCTAGGTTAACTCTAGGGGTGACTCTCCTTGTAACCTTCTTAGTGGCTTCCCTAGGTTTCTTCGAAACCTTAGCCACTAGGCACTTGTCATGGTCAACCTTAGGGATGACTTTCCTAGTGACCTTGGCTCTCCTAGACCTAGGTCGTGTTCCATAATCGAATGGAACACTATGATAGGTCTCCTTGGGCTTAGGTTTGTGACCCAAACCTTTCTTGCCCTTAGGTGGACCTTGCTTCCTAGACCCTAAGTTTTGACAATTTGACCATTTAATTGAATTTTGCATCCTTGCAAGGGTCTTCTCCATCTTCTCAAGTTTTGACCTCAAAACTTGATTTTTCAAATTCTAATTGCTCAAATTTGTAGGGGATCGATTGGTGTGTGTTGGCCGGCTAGAGGGGGGTGAATAGCCCTCTTTTGTTTGGTGGTGGAATTCGTTTGTCTACAAAACTAATTAGCGCAACGGAAACAAACAAGACAAGCAAATAGAAATGACA